>JAGPOW010001296.1:42274085-42331473 GCA_030014935.1 Caiman crocodilus | reverse complement strand
CATTGCAGTGTTTCAATCCGCCTAATAAACTAGAATTTTAAGGATCCCAAGTTGAACATTTGTAGCCAACACCAGCAACAGCAGCCATGCTCTTGGCCTCATGGTACAGCCAACCTGCACGGACCATGCCCTGTCCCATTTTTATCTGCTGCAGTTTTTTTCACCCCTGGATATCCAGGAGTCTAATTTTGTCCCCGCGCTGCAAATCTGCACTGTGGAGAAATTTTTCTCATTCCCACACGTGCCTCTAATAGCATCTCAAAGGGCTTTGAGACACTGTAAGACACATGTGCACACTCATATGGATGTACCTTCAGTTTCTCTAAGTCACTCTGAATTCTAGCCCTACTCTCTAGCATATCTACTACTCCCCACAGCTTGGTGTCATCTGCGGACTTGCTGAAGGTAATGCCTTCTTCCAGGTCATTGATGAAGACATTGAACAAGACTGGCTCCAGGGCCAACCTGTGGGGCACTCCACTTGATACCAGCTGCCAACTAGACACTGAGCCACTGCTTACTACTCTCTGAGCCTGATGCTCCAGCCAGTTGTCTATCCACCTTCATCCAGCCCATACTTCCTTAGCTTATCTGAGAGACTGTTGTGCGTGACCATATCAAAAGTCTTGCTGAAATAGAGTTATACCATACATCCATGGGTCTCCCCACATCCACAGAACCAGTCATCTCATCAAAGAAGGCAATCAGGTTGGTCAGGCATGACTCAGCCTTAGTGAATCCATGCTGACTTTTCCTAATCACCTTCTTCTCCAAGTGCTTCGAGATGGATTCCGTGAGGATCTGCACCCTTGTGTGCCTCCCATCCAGCCCCATGGACTTGTACACATCCAGCTTTTCTAAACAGTACCTAACCTGTTCTTTTGCCACTGTTGACTGCTCCCCTCCTCCCCAAACTGTGCTGCCCAATGCAGTAGTCTAAGAACTATCTTTGCCCATGAAGACTGAGGCAAAATAGGTATTGAGTATATCAGCATTTTGTGCATCCTCTGTCACAAGGTTCCTCCCCCATTCAGTAAGGGACCCACACTTTCCCTGATCCTTCTCTAGCTATCAACATACTTGTCAAAACCCTTCTTGTCACCCTTCATATCCCTTGCTAACTGCGGTGTTCCCCAGGGGCCAATCACCAAGCCTGGAAACCGGAAGTGCCAGTGCGGGGCCAAGTTGCCTCGCCCCCCACCCAGCTAGCACCCAGGGACATGCCCCACCCCCTGTCAGTACACCACAGGCTTTTCTGTACCTGACCTCATCCCTGCGTGCCCAAGCAATGCTTTTATATTCTTCACTAGTTATTTGTCCAGGTCTTCACTTCTTAGAAGCTTCTTTTTTGTGATTTAGTTTACTGAAGAGTACCCTCCTAAGCCAAGCTGGTCTTCTGTCATACTTGCTAGTCTTCCTGTACATCAGGATGGTTTGTTCCTGCATTCTCAGTAAGGCTTCTTTAGAGTGCAGCCTAGACTCCTCTTCCCCTCAGACTGGCTTCCCAGGGGATTCTGCCCATGAGTTCCCTGAGCGGGTTGAAGATGCTTTTCTGAAGTCCAGAGTCATTACTCTGCTGCTCTCCATCTTTCCTTTCTTCCGGATCCTGAACTCAATCATCTTGTGGTCACTACTGCCCAAGTTGCCATCCACTACTACATTCCTTAACAATTCTTCCCTGTTTGTGAACAGCGGGTCAGGAAGAGCACAGCCCTACTTGGCCACTTCAGTACTTGCACCCAGAAGTTGTCCCAAACACTATCCAAAAACTTCCTAGAGTGCCTGTGCACTGCTGTATTGCCCTCCCAGCAGATGTGAGGGTGATTGAAGTCCCCCATGAGAACCAGGGCTTGTGATCAAGAAACTTCTGCTAGCTGTTTGAAGAAAGCCTCATCCACCACTTCTTCCTGGTCTGATGGTCTATAGCAGACTTCCAACACAACATCACCCTTGTTGCTCTCTCCTCTGACCCTAACCCAGAGGCTTTCAACAGGCCTATCTCCAGTTTCATACTGGATCTGTGAAGAATCATATGGCTTTTTCACATACAGCACAACTCGGGCTCCTCTTGTCCCCTACCTGTCCTTCCTGAACAGTTTGTACCCGTCCACAAGTATCTTACATATAAATTGACAAATGGGCCACAGAAAAAAAAATCATTACATCTGTCAGTCAAAAGATATGAAAAATAAAGACTGAATCTGCCTTCGTGAAACACAGATCTGTGAAATGCCAGATATATCTGAGAAAAATAAACCACCACTACCATAGAATTGATTCTTGCCATGGAAGTCCAGAACATGAGAGCAGTAAAATTTTTGTAATTTTCCAGATTATATAGACTTTGCTGCAAATGGCTTGGGAAATGGACATCCTCTAATTTCAGGAAAGGAATGTTTTATTTTTCTGAGTCTTTGTACCAGGAATTGGTCATTAAACATTCACAGAATATCTAGGTTTTCCAAGGTCAGAAAAGGTCACTGTGGTAATTTAGTCTGAACTCCTGTATAACACGAACCAGAAAATTCCACCTGGTAAGTCCTGTATCGCTCGGGCTGAGTTCCACCAGATCTTCTTAAACTCTTCAGGTTGATGATTTCTTATGCAAAGTCATGACCCCTTTTAATTTATGATAAAAGTAAAAGTAAAAAGTATGTCAGTGAGAACAGTGAATTTATACAATTTATGTGGGCAAGGTTATTTCAAATAAATTTGTTCAAGGGAAGTGTGTAGGAAGTACAGGAGTGAGATTTTCTTTACATTAACTTGCAGCATTTTTTTTCCTAAGACCTCATGGCCTATTTGACTTTCTTCAAGAACTGTGACCACTGGTTGAGAAACCCTAAGCTACAGCAGGGGTGTCAAACTCAACCTGTGCCACAGGCTGAATGTGGATCCATGGGACAAATGGTGGAAGTGGCAGGGCTGGAGGCAGCAGCAGCACAACCAACAGTTGCAGAGGTGATGGGGCAAGTGGCCCTTTATGACAATTAAGGACAGTGCAAGTGGTGGTGACAGTGGACCAACTGACTAGGGGGCAGTGTCAGCACAGCCCTCCCTCACCCATATCCAGCAGGGCCCCCAATTCTGTTGTAGGCCCTGCTCCCTACTAAACACGTCCTCAAATACTCTGGCCTGTCTCCAGACAGATGGAACAGTTCTTTGGGCCAGACCTGTCCTGCAGGCTGGATGACTGACACTCCTGGATTAGAAAGGCACCCCATCTTGATTTGAAACTTTTGTGATGGAAATTGTTCCAAACATTAATTAAACTTCACTTTTAAAAATGTGCGCCTTAGTTCCACTTCCAAGTTGTCTGGCTTTGACCTTCATCCTCCAGATCTTGTTACAACTTTGCTAAATTTAAGAGATGTCTGCTTTCAGACATCTCCTGCCTGATGACTACAATCAAGTCTCCTCTTAGCCTGATTTTGGATAAAACAGACCAAGCTTCTTGAGCCCTTTCTCCAAGGCAGTTCTCCAAGACATCGGAGCATTCTGACAACTCTTTCCTGAACTCTTCTTCTATTTTCAACCCTTCTATAACGTGGAGACAGCAAAACTGGCCAGAATGTGCCAGTAACCATTACACTGACACTATACAGGAGGACAATGCCACCTTTCTGCTACAACTTAAAACTCCTCTGTTTAGGCATCCAAGGAGTAGGGCATGAGGGTGTTCATTGCAGCACTACAGTGGGGGCTGGTGTTCAGAAGTTATCTGAGCCCGTGAGCCCTGTCATTGCTCCTCAGGATGCAGCTCCATCCACGGGTGGATCTAAAATTTGGAACCGGGGTGAGCTGTGTCTTCACAGATAAAGCAATACCTATTTTCTGCCAATTAAACTAGAAGCTTTATTAATGTGCTCGGGGCCCAGGACTGAAGTATTCGGTTGAAGATGGAAGTGAAAACAAATATAACTTCATTCAAATGAGTTAAAAACAATCTGCAGGGCTGTAAAATAGGAGCTTCTGGCCAATGAGCAGATAACAGCGGAAGTGCAGAACAAAGGATGCAGAGATTCGGAGATGTTAGGGGCTGGAAGGGACCTCACGAGATGACCCGAGCCAGCCCCCGCACTTGGGCTGGGAAGCCTGCTGGGGTCATCACTTAACTGGGGGAACATCAAGACCATTCAAAAAAAGACAGCAACCTTAACACTGGGGGCATGAAGAGTTTAGAAGAGTATGAAAGGTATATGATGTATTTATTATTATTATTATTATTATTGAAAGAGTAAATTATACCGAGCCATAAAGTCAGTCGACTCCCTCAGCGCTACCCGACTAGGAGTGCTACCGCCGCTGCCAAGTGCAATCAAAGGTCCTGGCACAGGTGATCTCTTCAGTTAGACCAACTAGATATTTGCACCAACAAAAATTCTTTTTCATGTTTATTTGCAAGCTTTTAACACATTTGGGGTGGAGCAGGAACCAAAGGGGGTTGTAACGCACCCCCTGGATCTGCCTCTGCCCCCTCCCCTCAGCCCTAACGGCTTCACTGAAGTACCCGCTGACGGAGTGGGGACGGGAATAAGAGGCAAAGGTGTGTTAGGGCGGCATCTTTTATTGAAACAACCAATTACCGCAGATCAAGTCGGACAAACAAGCCCTGCCCTCAATCTAAGCCCCTTTAAGAGGGGGAGACAGCAGAACTGGACGCAAGTGGCTTTTAACCACGCCTGCTTCAGGGGGCGCCTGGGCGGAACTACCACTCCCATGATGCATTCCTATAGCGGCTCCCTCCCGCGCATGCGTAGAGCGGGGTCGGCGCTGTGGAGTCGGTTTTGCTTCCGGCGGGCGGAGGTCAGAGGCTGGGAGTTGCTTCCGGCTCCTGCCCCGGGGGATGGATGAGGACGGGCTGCCCCTGGTGGGCTCCGGCATCGACCTCACCAAGGTGCGGGCTCGAAACGCAGGTGTTCGTGGGTTGAAGCCCGCTTCATCAGATGCTGCAGCGGGAGGTGCTCTCCTGCTCGAAACTGAGCACGTTTCCCCGTGTAGACTTTCGGGTGCAGACCATTTCAGGTGGCTGCGCCTGGGGTCCTCTGTGGGCAGGGCCTTGGTAGTCCCAAGGCGGGCAGGAGGCAGGGTAGATCAGGCACCTTGTAAGCTATGGGAAGCTCGTGCTGTAGCTGTCTGTGTGCTGTGGATAGCCTGTGAGGTGCCAGCGTACTCTGCCTTCTGCTCTCCTGCCTGAAAGACTAACCAAAGTGGGTAGACGGATGTGGAGATATCTGTGTGTATACTGCAAGCTTTTGTGGACTGAAGCTCACTTCATCAAAGCTGTGACAAGAGGTGCTCAAAGCTGAGCTCGTTTCCCAGTGTAGGTATTTACAGAAATTCAGGGCTGGAAGGGACCTGGTGACATCAGCAGGTGCAGCCCCTCCCTGGGGAGCCCATTTCACTTGCTGCGCCTGGTGCTGTCTGTGAGCAGGGGGATGTTGATCTGCAGTCCAGGAGAAGGCAGGGTATATCAGGCACCTTATAGACTAGCCACAGTAGGTAGATAGAGATAGCACAAGCTATGAACTTCTACTGTTAAGAGGAGGATATTAACTGATCTGTTGATCTTGGAGTTCAAAGTGTAAGGGGCTGAACAAGGTGGTGGTAGTTAAGAAACTCTCTTTAAAGAATCACTTTTGCAAAACATGCTTTCTCTCTCCTGAACGCCTCTATCCTTTTCTTTGCTACCTCTGAACAGTTTGGGCACAAAAAGAGCTGTCAGCAGTAAGTCCCCTGCTGCAAAAGCAGAATACAGTAGAATACTTTATTTATTAATATTTTCCATGTAAAAGTTTAACCAAGTAGTATTTCTCAAGTTGGTGAAGCTTTTATTTAATTTCAGGGTTCCTTGTGTTCTGCGAAACAGAATGCAGAGCAGTTCAGATTAATCATGGGATCCAGTCATCTCCCAGGTGTTCCTGGGAGGTGTTAAGCCCAAGAGAAATATAAATATTTGCTATCCAATTTTTTTGTGAAATTGCTTGGGTTGGGGGTAACACAATGCTAAGCAGAACTACAAAAGGGGATGAGTAACTGAACAGGTGATTCCTGTATTTGTCTTACATGTTTCAACTTGTTAAATCTGGACTGCTTATGGAACCATCACTATTTTTGCAATAGTCTTAGATGAGATTGGGACATAATCATAGTATTTTGATTCGGCTTTGTGTTCATATTCTCTCATTTTTACCCAAAGGTTGAGACTTTACAATGTTCTTTATATTGCAGTAGCATTTGCAGGTCCAAATCAAAGCCTTGTTGTACCGGGTGCTATACATCTAAGAAAAACAGAAATTCAGTGCCTCAGAAACTTCCCATTTTGGGCCTAAGTAAACATCTGCATGAATAATTAGTCCTTCTCAAAATACATAGAACCAAATGGTTCACAAGGTTAGGTTTCTTAGCCCCCTGCAGAAGTGGCTGGGATTATGTACAGCTGCTGCAAACAGGAGCGTGGGACTGCTGCAGTACTCCAGCTGTGGGCCATGTCTTTTATTTGAAGGGGTACTGCTTCTCTAGTCATCTGCTTGGGACTGTTGATGAGCTCTAGCTGTGTGGAGAAGTGGCATCCTGTAAAATAAAAGCTGCAGCAGCCAGCTGCATGCCTGTCCTTCACTTAGCCTTCTGACAGTTAAGTTGCTGTCTGATGAAATGATGAGCTCTTGCTCGCACAAGCTTATACAGTATAAATTTTTTTTTAAACTGGCATGATAGCCAGTCGCGGAGCCGGGGGAGAGGGTAGTGGCAGCTGGTCCCAGGGCAGTGGCCACATGTGGAGCAGTGGTGCAGTGCGGTGAATGGCAGCAGCAGCCACCATCTGTAGACTTCCCCCTCCACGTTCAGGAGGGTGGTGTGCAGTGTCAGATTTTTGATCATTCCAGATTTTTGGCATCCAAATTTATGAGCTTATACTATATCTCGATAATTCAGTTAGTTTATAACAGTGATTTTCAACCAGGTACCACAGCACCCTGAGGTGCCTTGAGATCCTTTCAAGGGTGCTGTGAGGCACCACACAGCACTGCTAGGTGTGCAAGCATGCTTCACAGTATAAACCCAGAGATTTCGAACAGGAATTCATAGTATTAAAACAGTTCTGCCCTGCTGTGGTCTTTCAGAGTTCTTTGTAACAGTAGAATTGATCTACTATTTTTCTATATTGAAAAAATGAGTGGAAAATAAGAGATGGCATTTTCTGAAGGTGTCTTGTGTCTAACTAACAAAGTGCATCTCTACCCTGCCTTCTGCCTGAGTTCAGACTAACATGGCTAACAACTGCTTTCTGTTCCCGATTGTCAAAAAAATTACATAAACTAGATACTAGTTTATATAAATGTACTTAATTTCCCCAGTACTGAGACCCAAAGGGAGAGACCCTTTCTCCACTTCCTTTTAGAGTTAGATTTTTATTTTACTGTGTTTTATGATGACTTTCAGAAAACATTGCTCTTGGGTTAAAACATTCTCTTTTGTGATGAAAACCTCTTTGTTTATTCAGGTGGTATTCCCTTGTCTCTACACTCACACTTAGAAGATTAAAATATTGGGGTTTTTTTTTTTCATGTTCCTATATTCATGGTATAGTTAGGACAAATGATTAAAATATTTTCTTAGCCTCTTTCATATAAACTTCAAAATGGGGTCTTGAATACAAGGGTAAGAATTGGAAATGCATGTTTTCTTTGTGTAAACTTTGGGGTTTTTTTGTTTTGTGTAACGTAGGTTCCAGCTATTCAGCAGAAAAGAACGGTGGCATTTCTGAACCAGTTTGTGGTTCATACAGTACAGTTTCTTAACCGGTTTTCTACTGTTTGTGAAGAGGTATGTTCATATTGCATCATTTTGTATTGGGTGGGCAAATATTACCTATAGAACTGATTCCATTGATGTATCTCAGCACTAAATAACTTTCTGTGAAGTAGAACAGAAAGATTAGATATGCAACCTGCTTGTGGTTTAATTTGAGTAAGTTAATAATGAAAATGCTTTCACCTGTGTGAACTCTAATTTTACCAAAACAATAGCAATTTCCTCTTTGGACATATAAGGATTTGTTGAGGTATGGAGCTTTTCTGATCAACTCCACGTGCAAAGATTCTTTTTCCCCATTTCAGTGGGTTTCAAGTGTTCCTCGTTTCACTTTGGCTTAACCTGCTCTGAATAACAGTATCTCTTCCAGCTGGAACTAAGGATGCCATGCCAAATCTTCCAGGCAAGTTAGCCTCCACCTCAGCTTTGAAAGTGGGATAAGATAAACTGAATGTAAATGACTTTGATATTAAAAAACACCCCCAAAATTTGGTAGGTGACTAGCACATCACATGAGCCAGTTGTTTTAAGAAATTTTAAACAAAAAAAATGAAACCAAAGACTGCCAATACTGACAGATTTTTATAGTAAATGTAGCATCCATGTAAATGTTCCAGATTGACAGCCCTAGAAACCAGAGTTTCTAAACTACATTGTACAAGCTCTTTCCCTTCTGAAAGGGCCTTGTCAAAAGATGAGAGCTTAATTCAGCTTGTATATGCCTTGTAGATTCATCTTTTTGCTGAAAGGTTCTGTTAGTTGTGGCCCTGAACTTGATCCTTAGCATTTAAGAAAACACGGAGCAAATTTTCATGTTTAAAATGTCTATTTAATATGCACTTACAAAGCACCCATATGAAGCTGTGGGGGGGGTTCCCAATACAATAAAGTTGTGAAGTCTGAGTGACCCATAGATATTAAACTGTGTAAATAAGCATTTTGTGAAAGATAAATTCATATTTACATAAACCTAAATTCATAGTTGTGTAAGAGACTAAATACTTGTTTTATAACCTCCAAGAGTGATTATTTTTTCATTAAATACAGAATCTGTTTTGGTTGCCAAGGTCACAGCTTAAGTTGACCTAAGCTAGGAAATCCACGGTTAAGGTCAACACTGGCCTTAACTTTGACATTTCTAGCTTTTGTTAAATTAAGACAGACTTGTAATTCTGTATAGTTTATCTGGGTATGTACTACATATTTAAGGGGCCTATGAGGAGATTAAAGAGGAGATTAACTCCTCTGGAAAGGACAAAACCGTCTGCAAATAAGTCACTATGTTGTCAAGAAGACGAACCATGTCCTTCCTTATTTTTCTAAAGCGTTAGCACAACTGCCATTTTCTCTGGGTGTTAAAAGTTCTGCTCAGGAGCCAGACAGAATCTAGCTAACCTGCCAGAAACCTGTCAGAATGCTACGTAACTGCCAACCAGCATGCTAGCCAACTTTGCTTGGATGCTCTGGCTGAATATGGTAATGATTAGTTAAAGAAATAACGGTTCCTATGGATTAATTTTTAAAAATATAAGTTGCATTTAAAAAGACCTTTGCATGAAATTTGATTGAGGGGCAGTTGGAGCATTTGATGCTTTCGGTTTGTTTTGGCTGTAAAGGGTTTTGACCATAAATGACTTCCATTCACCTCCCTATATTTGTTATCAGATTTTTCTTTTCTGCAGCCCCTCCTGGCAAGTACAGTTACATATATACATTTCACGCCATTTTCTCTTTGGTTTTGAAAGAAAGCTTTTTGAAGCAAGTAACATTTACATTTGAGGGTATGGTAGGTCCAACTTCATTACCACAATACTATGAATAAGCTTATTTATGGTGGCTTTCTCATTTACTATGAAACTTATTATGGCTCCAGATCCCCCCTGTGGTCTGTTGGCAGGGTTACCATTAATTAGAAAAGCATTGTGTGCAAGAAAATAATTTTTAAGTACGAACAATTGCTATGAACTTCACTAGCATACAATATTTATAATTGTGTAATTACCCCATTTAAGTTATTTTGTATTTTGTAACAAGGGCTTCCATGTCACTTATATTGTATCAACAAACTAGGACCATAGAACAGTTTCCTCATGTTCTAACTCTCTCCTAGAAACTGTCAGCGCTCTCTCTCCGTATTCAACAGATTGAAACAGCGCTCAATATTTTGGATGCAAAGGTTTGTCTATACATACATACAAACTTTCTTTTGGTTAGACTTTTAGAGCATTGTACATTAACTTCTCCCTTGTAAATAGTAGTTTATTGTACTATGTTATAAATGTCAGAATTTTACTGTAATGGAATTAATCAAACATAATAAAAGTTTTCAGAGTGACAGTTTTCAATTATGAATCAAGCTAAATCAAAAGCTTGTAGCAAACTTACTTGTATGTGATCTGCCACAACAGATTTATCTTATAAGAAAAATGGACAAGACAACATATTGTAGAAATAATATCTTTATCTTTCTGATTGCTCCTGGGCACAGCATTTACATGTGTGCCTGAAACCACAGCATGTTGAGCTCTGGCAGGCAAGGAACCCGACTGGTTAGCCTGACCTCCTGGGGCTGCTCCAGCCTGACTCAACGTGCTGCGGAGAGGTTGGGTGGGGCACAAGGGTGGCTAGCTTGCAGGCAGCCCTGCAATGTAGCATCCTCATGCCCCAGCAAGCCCCAATCACCATCTATACATGCTTTGTGGCGGAGTAAATAACTCTGCCACAGGATAGTAATCGTGTTGGGCAGTACAAACCTATGGTGCAGTTAATGGCTCTGCATATGGGGATAGGAGACACTTTTTTGTGCAGCTAATTAGGCAACTCTGCAGTAAGCAATTTATGTAGATACCCCCATGAAGCAGGAACAAGTGCATTATTTAGAACGGTTCGTTCAGACTTTTGAGAGAGAGTGTAAATACATGGAGAAGGTTCCCATGTTTATGCTTTACCTGTTTCAGAAGTATTTTGAATAGTTGCTAATCTTGAAAAATTGGCCTCTACAGACTGAATTTGAAGTTGTCCTGAATAAATGTCCAGTGCTTTCAATAGCTATTGACTGCAATAATTAAAAAAAAATATGTGGTACTTTAAGATTGTGGAGAAGATTTCAAAGATACGGTGTAGCTCTATCTGATTTCGTGCAACTGCTGGTTTGTGTAGCCACTCTTGGTGCATATTGTAGGTTGTTCTGCTTACTGGTTCTTCCTCCATAAAGGGAGCAGCACAGCAGATGCCACATTCTCTGAAGATTACCAGTTTAACTAAAGAAGCCAAAACTCTTGACAGAGGTGATATCTTTTAGATTAATTAGATATTTGCAAATATATACATTTATTTGCAAGCTTTCGGGCACAGGCACCCTTCGTCAAGCATAGGATATTGCAAATATTGTAGAAGTTCTAGGTAAAAATGAAAATTCATATTTTACTGGAGAGCTGAAGGTATGGTAAAGTCTTCTGTTTGAAACAGTTCATTTTGTGCAGATTCAGATCAGAGAAAAGTTGGAGAAGTCTTTTTTCCTCAAAGTTGTCTGGTGGTAAGATTGATGTAGAATCATATTTTCTTCAGGTTATGATGTTTCATATTTCACTGAAGAGTGGAAAGATGCAATGCCTCTTATGGAGAGGTATCTCTGTGCTCTGTTAGAATGCAAATTGGCTCGAACTAAAGTCTTCCTGCATTAATGGTATCCTTGGTGATAGTGTAAAAATCTCACATCTGTGCTATCTAGACGTTTTCAAATCAGTAGATCCTGACGATCTCCACACCAGAGTGCTGAGGGAATTAGCAGAAGTCATTTCAGGACAGCTGGCACAGCTTTATGAGCACTTATGGTGCTCTGGTGAGGTGCCAGAGGACTGGAAAAGGGCCAGTGTGGTCCCCATTTTCAAAAAAGGGAGGAAGGAGGACCCAGGAAACTACAGGCCTGTTAGTCTTATCTCGGTCCTGGGGAAGCTCTTTGAGAAAATTATCCAGGAGCACATCTGCAAGGGGCCAGCAGGGGAGATCATGCTTAGGGACAATCAACGTGGGTTCATTAGAGGCAGGTCCTGTCAGACCAACCTGGTGGCCTTCTGCAACCAGGTCACAAAATCCTTGGACACAGGTGTCGCAGTGGATGTAATCTTTCTGGACTTTAGGAAGGCCTTCGACACGGTCTCTCACCCAATTCTCATTAAAAAATTAGGCAACTGTGGCGTTGGTGCCTACACAGTCAGATGGGTCGCAGACTGGCCAGAGGGCTGCATGGAGAGAGTGGTGGTAGATGGGTCTTTTTCGACCTGGAGGGATGCAGACAGTGGGGTCCCCAAGGGCTTGGTCCTCAGGCCCGCACTGTTCAACATCTTCATCAGCAACTTGGACAAGGGGGTGAAAAGCACCTTGTTCAAATTTGTGAATGACACTAAGATGTGAGGAGAAGTGGGCAGCTGAAGGAGAGGGACAGACTGCAACTAGACCTAGACAGGTTACAGGGGTGGGCGGATAAGAACAGGATGGGATTCAACACAGACAAGTACAAGATACTGCACCTGGGGAGGAAGAACCAGCAGCATACCTACAGGCTGGGGAACTCCCTTCTCATCAGTGCAGAGGCAGAAAAGGATCTTGGAGTCGCTATTGATTCCAAGATGAACGTGGGCCGACAGTGTGGGGACACGGTCAGGAAACCTGAACGCACCTTGACATGCATCCATAGATGCATCACGAGCAGATCCAAGGAGGTGATCCTCCCCCTCTATGCGACATTGGTCAGCCTGCAGCTGGAGTACTGCATCCAGTTCTGAGTGCCGCACTTCAGGAGGGATGTGAACAGCATCGAGAGGGTCCAGAGGAGGGCCACGTATATGATCAAGGGGCAGGACCTGAACCTGTTAAGTCTCCACAAGAGAAGGCTGAGAGAGGATCTGGTGGCCGTCTACAAACTGGCCAAGGGGAACCGGTAAGTTGACTGAGAGTAGATTCAGGCTAGATATCAGGAGGCACTACTTCACAGTCAGGGTGGCTAGGATCTGGAACCAACTTCCAAGGGAAGTGGTGCTCATTCCTACCCTGGGGGTCTTCAAAAGGAGGCTAGATAGTCACCTAGCTGGGATCATTTGATGCCAGCATTCTTTCCTGCCGATGGCAGGGGGTAGGACTTGATGATCTGCTCGGGTCCCTTCTGACCCTACCAACTATGAAACTGTAATGTAGATAGCATGTGAGAGAAACAGAGCACCTTCTCTCCCCTATTTTTCAAATTGAAATCCCAAGCTAATGATGAAGCTATTGTTCTACTCACGTGGAACATAGCTACAAAATAAATTAATGATTGCAGCTGTGCGCTAGGCTGATAAGTGTTTAGTATCTAGGTAAGAGCCAATACATGTTATTCCTGTATTTAAAATGTCATGCTCACTGTTTATTTGGCAATGTCTTCTGCATTCAGTTATCTTCTATTCCTGGCCTAGAAGATGTCAAATTTGAAGTATCCAGTGCAAAAATGAATAGTGTTACAAATGGTCCAGTTCTACAAGCCACTACAGAACAACAATCAACCTCTGTATCTCCTCAATCAGAAGTAAGTATTGAAATAAAAGAAATATTTTAGGAAGTATATTTCTTCTATAGAGCTCCTTTTTGATTGAACTAGCTGGAGCAAGTAAGTATAACGGAAGAAAGAAATGAAACCAAATTATAAATCTGAAATAGTATAAAATTACCCTGCAAAACGAAGAGGAACTTCTACTAGGTAGGTCACAGATGTCAAAGATCTGGTCTTCAAGCCAGATCTGGCCCACAGAGCCCCATCTTCCATCCCCTAGTGCTGCCCCTGCATCTTGTAGTTGAGCTGCATGATGCATGCAGCACGCACTGGATTGGTCCTATGCAGATGGTCTGGGGACATGCTGTCTGCAGTGACTGCTTCAGTTGGCCTGGGACTGTGCTGCCCATAAAACCACTCTGGCTAGTCCAGGGCAGTGCTGCATATAGTTCCTGACCTAGGATCTGGACTGCTTGCAGTGCCTTTCCTGCCTGATCCATGGTAGGTGTATGCAGTGTGGCTCCTGGACTAACCAAAGCAGATGCTGTATGCAGTGGCTCCTGGACCAGTCCCACACAGGCACTGCATGCCCTGGATTCAGGATGCGGAGGATGCAGGGGGCTCCAATATTAGTGGACCAGACCCATGCCACATGTCTGGTATGCAGGGATAACATTGGTAAACAAAATTGGGAAAGATCATGAATGAAACAAAAATGTCAAATCCCACATTCCAGATGATAGCGTTATGGAGACTACTTGTACTTTAATCACACTCCCCCTTCCACCTCACACTGCTGGGCTGCGTCCCGTCCCATCCCATGGGGCACATTGGGCCTGCAGACAAACTAGGCACTGCTCATCCAGCAGTGGGACAAAAAGATTGGTCACCGCTGGTCTAAACAGATACTTTATCTGTGCTAATAATATATTTACTTGTGTACCACCCATACATTCTCACCCCACCGCCTCCCTTCCCCAGATAAGATGTGCATTTATTTGTAAACAAAAACATTCCAGAATCATGGATTGGGCCGATTGTGACATCAAATAAGTGCTCCTGGAAACAATGTCCATGAAGTGTAGCATCCCAAGGAACAGCCCTTGTAAGACAGCCAGAACTACCTACTGTGGCAATGCAGTAATAAGACTAGGCCCCAGACCCTTGTAAAAGCACTAGCAAGACTGTAGGCAATGCATAGGAGAGTATGGGGGGTGGGGCATGTGCTCCCCCTGAGATTGGCCCTTGCTGGCCGGGGAGTAGTTGGCAATGGCCAATTGTCCCCTCTGCCCCGAGATTCTGGGGGCACTAAGAGAAGCACTTCCAGTTTGGCACTGGTACTTGTGCTGGTGGTTAATCCCCTTTCCCTTGTCATCCACCCCCTCGCCTACCCAGTAGGTTGGCGATCGGCTGCTGGTGCTCCCCCCAAATTGGGAGGCACCAGTTGCCCATGAGCAAGACTTACTTCTTTACTATAAATAGTTCCTTATATAAGTTTCTATGAATAATAAAATGTTGTTTTCCATACCATAAGTCTCATCAAGATGCTATCTACTGCATGTTGCAGCTCATTTGTTTTAGTTGCCCCAATTGCTGCTTCAGGCATGAGCTACAGTGCTCTCAGACTTAACAGCTTTTGCTCCATTGGGCCACAGAAACAGTAGCCATCTTGGAAGCAAGTAGATGCTGTGTTCTTAATGGTCCCTCCCTGCTGTCCCTCCCTGTTTCTATTCCAGCCAAGAAAAATGTGCTTCCCTGCCTACATGCACCTCAATTTTGGGGGATGGTATAGGTGGTATGCAAGTAAATATAATATCTGAGATGTTTTAAATGTCTAGTGATTTGTTCTCTGTATTTGCTGTCCATAAAAAAACAGCCAACTCTCACGTACTTTCCTTTTTTAATTTTACCATATTTTCTTGTATACCTTGAATAGACACTCGCCTTCTTTTGGGAAGGCAGAATGAAAAGAAAAGGGTTTTTCCAGTCATGACTGAATCCTGAATATTGCTGCTCAGCCAAAAGCTACAATTTCAACCCTTTCATAGCCACTGCTGAATTGGCAACAGCTTTTGTCTGTTCACCCAAAAGCTACCACCTATTTAGCAGTGGCTGTGAGACGGTTAAAACCAGCTTTGATGCTGAACAAGGGCTGAAAAAGGAGGACAGCCCTTACAGTGCCCCTGTGTTTTTAATTGTGGTTCAAAAATTGGCTTCCTCACTTAAGACACACGCATCCATTTTTGGAGCATTGTCTTTTGTGGAAAACCTGTGTGCAGTATGTAAGTAAACATGCATTTGTGTCTATTCCAGTACATGTACTGATTTATTATCGTCATTGATTATGAAATACTGTTATTTGATTTCAGAAGTGCTTTATTTGAATTCATTACAGTTGTTTTGTTAAAATCCTTTGACGTGAAAAACATCTTATACATAAGCAATTTATGTATGGCATCTTTGGTGCACAGAAATATTAGAAACCTATAATCTTACACTGGTACAAAAATAAGTTATTTACCATGAGGTCTGAAGTCTTACTGATTTTTGAAGTTTTTTTAGTCTGTGACATTGACTTATTGGTTTACTTTTCTGTATGTACAGCAGAATAGTATACATGAGACAGGATTACAGAAAACAGAAGCAGCAGAGGAAAATGTCATCACTGTAGCAAAGGATCCAAGATATGCCAGATATCTCAAAATGGTTCAAGTTGTAAGTCTGTTTTTTTACTCTAGCTTCATTTGGAGCTTCATGATAGTTGTCATGATTCACATACAGATCTGTGATTCATGTGATTCTTTGTTTCCTGAGAATTTCTACTTTAGAGAATACATAGCAAGGAAAACCTTACAATGTTTGCACCTATTCATCTGGGATATTGTCTGCCCTTGTTTTATTCATTTGGAAGAGTGTACAGCCCTTCACAAATCTGACTGATGGCTTTTAGAGTCTCAAAAAATACGTTAGTATAGTGTTCCATCTCTAGAAAGAGGATTTATCATTTTGAAGCTTGTCTTTTCTGCATGGTCCTGCAAAATCTGTTGCAGCTGTGTTAACACTGAGTATGTCTGTGTGCGACAGGTTAGTTGCATACAGTTATACCTTTATTTACCTCTAACCACGCTAGCTCATGCACTAAAGACTATACTGATCATAGCATAACTGTACAGAAATACTTGGACTTGCTCAGCTATGCTAGCTTTGACTTGGAAGCAGGCTAGCCACTTTGTCTGCTTACAGACATGAAAAAAAAACAAACCCCTTAGTGTTTTATGTTAAACTTAGCATTCTTCTGCACCAAGCCCTGCACATGTCCAGAAAAGACAACACATTAGTTGGACCTGGCTCGTTCAACATCTGTATAGATCGGGTGCTTCAGTGAGGCTTTTTGGTGCTTTTATTTAATAGATGATTGAGTCTTATAGATAAAAGTGCCAGAAAGCCCCGCTGAAGTGAATAATCTATACAGATGCTGCAGAGCCGGATCAAACTCGTGCACTGCTGATTCTGGTAAAGTGACATGTGGTGTTGTTGGGTTTCTTTTAAACCTCTGTAAGGCACCTTTAAGCCCCAAATATCACTTTAGCTAATTAACCTTCTTGGCTGCATGTCCACGAGCAGGGATGTGCAATTCCTCGGGGACATACAGCAGCAGCATAATATGTGCCGCCACTACTTGTCCATGGAGAATGCCCATGCATGTGTGCTCTGGCATGTGGCATGTTGCCTCTGAAGTAGGGGAGACTGGGGCCAGCATCTGGTCTGGCTCTAGCAGCCATACCTGGGAGCCTTTGGGGGCTGCAGTGGCAGCAATCCAGATGCGTGGAGAGTGGCCAGCTCCCAAGAGTGTGACAGGCTCCAGTTTTGGGTGGCACATATTGCCACCACGTATGCTGCCCCACTTTTTTTTAGGTGCGGGTTTTGTTGACACCAGGGTTTCCCAGTGTCAAACCCGCCCCCTGTGCCGCAGATTAGCACAGGGATCACCGGTACATGCAATAAAACACGTGTGGTGCCATAGATATGTCTGTGGAGCTGTGTACCACACATGCACACTTGTCTGGACTCACCCTTTAATCAAGCTAATATGCTTGAAAAATTTCAGATTTCACAGGTAGCTTAGGTATTTCTGCACGGTGTTGTCTTGCACCACCTAAGTATGCTCCATCTCACTGACTCACTCATTTAAAGGGGAGAATAAGTGGTTCCTAATGAACTGGGCAGCCCCGTGAACTTAGCTGTTCTTTATAATGAGAAGCCTGGAAGCAGTCTGAAACAATAAAAGTCCAAATGCCACTCAACCTGAAAGCACTTTACTGACTACCAGGGGTCCCATCTGTGAACCAATGTTTGAATTAGATACTCAAGAACATAATTAGCTTATTAAACTCAATAATACTGTGGTAAAGGGAAAATACTGTACTGCACTGTAGCGAACCGTACCATACTGTACCACACCAACATGCTTCAAAATTTAAATGCACTCTTTGTTTTTAAAAGGCAGAATGAAGAAGAAAAAACTTACCTTGTAGTACTGTATTTTTTACATCCTCATGCACCTTCTCCCCAAAATTGCATTCCCATCATTGAAGTACATTTATTAAGCAAGAAAACTGATTTTCTGCTGAGGATAGAAGCTTCCTACTTCACAGTGCAGCAGCCATGGTATTTTTGTGCCGGCAGCTGAGTCAGTTGACTTAACAACTGTTGTTCTTTACTCCACATGTGTTAATGACTTCTGTTTAAAGGTCTTGATGTTCCACTAATCGAGCTAACTTTTTCTCAAAGTAGTCTTTGTCTGCCAGCTGTTCCTGGTCCCTCACCCTCTTCTGTTAATTGCTGCAGATTTTACTTTCTTTCGCCTGTAAGTAGTGGAACCTGCTCTTACTATATTTCTCACATATAATGTGTACTCCAGTTTTCAGCAGCTTACCTTTGGGGTAAAGCGGGGGAGGTGTGTTGAATGTGAGAAAAGACAATATATTCTTTTTCGCACTGTGAGTGGTATGAATGTCACTGATCTACATTAATTTTCTAACAACTTTAATTAGAAGTGCTCATTCCCTTTAACTTATTTGATTGTAAGCTTTTATATGTGTCGCATTTACTGTAATATAAGCCTTTTAGCTCAGTTGATGCCCAGACAGAATTAATCTCTAATATTATGGATCCCAAACTATTGGAAATCAATTTTGGTTGTACATATTATTAGCCATATACACTGGAGCACAGTTCTGCTCAGTTTTATGGAAAAATACTAGCATTGGTAGAGCAAAGAGGTTTGGGGTGATGAAGATGTCGGCACCAAACATTGGTTTGCTTATGCTGTATCTCTTTGTAAAAAATATGTGGTTGGAGACATGTAATTGTGGCTGTATAAATGTTACTCTTTTCGTTTCTCAGGTAGTTGACTACAACAATCTCCTTTCAGAGCAAAATGTAAATTTTATAGACAAGGCTTTGTGCATCTAGTGCTACTCTTATTAGGTATAAAGAGGACCTGAACAAACTGTAAAGACCACCCCTCCCTTCTTCCCCTCCCTCATCTTGAGACATCTAATGTAAAATTTAGCAGTCTTGTTTATCTGGAGGTCCAGAGATATGGATGTAGAAGTATGCAGGATAGATCTGCATCTTATAGACTAACTAATCTAAGATGTATAGAGAAAACAAGCTTTTGTGGACTGAAGTTCACTTCATCAAATGTGGAAGCATGACAGCCTTTCGTTAAATGCTTGCATCTACAATTATCTAGTAACTGAGATTTAAGTATTTATTGAAGATGCTTGCAAATACTGTTTTAGATGGTCTTTGACCAAGCATGGCTTTGCTATTTTGGTACATCAAGTAGCTTTGGTGGTCAATATGCATCATGGGCAGAGGGAGAAAACATTATCTGGGGGGCCTGAGTGCATGCTTGCCATGGGGAAGAGTTATGGGAGGTGCAGATTGAGGCTATCAAAGAGAGGGAGGCAGGGGCACAGTTGTGGGAGAGTTGGAGCCCCCACTCCCTGGGATGAATGGGGCCCAAGTGGGGCGGGTTGTGGGAGGGTTGGAGCCCGGGCAGCTCGTTCAGGGGCCCAGAGGGGACTCCAGCTGTTGCACACATCCCAGCAGAGGCACAGGGGGGGCACATGCCCCCTGGATCTGTGTGTGGCGTGGAGGTGGGCTGCTGCTGTGCCCCAGACTCTTGAGCGCCGCTGCCCAGGAGTGGCACGATGCCATGTTCCTGCCCCTGCCAGGTGGGAAGGGGGCAAGGCTTAGTCAGTGCATGGCACTGCACCACTCTCACTCAGGCAGCAGCACTCAGAACCCAATGAGCAGCAACAGCCCACCTCTACCCTGTGCACACATCTGGGGGGCATGTGCCCCCCCGGGTCTCTGCTGAGATGTCCCCCCTGTGCCCCTGAATGAGCTGCCTGGCCTCCAACCTTCCCACAACCCTCCCCATTTGCCCCAGTCCTGTCCCTACCTCACTCTCTCCCTTCCTCACTGTGGGGGCCTCAATCTGCCTTCCCCATGACAGACTTAGCTGCCGTGGTGGGCAGTGCTGTACATGGCACCAGGCTGCTGCAGACTGTGGCTTCGTGTGTGTCTGTGCACACTTCTTCCCCCCAACCCCCACCCTACTCACTGCACCATGTTTGTGGGGGGCTAAGCCCCCTGAGCCCTGGCCTTTGACTGCCTGAGGTGTGCATCCATTTTAAGGGTGCTATAACATACTAGTATTTCTCAATGCTCCTAATGTAAATATAGTCTTAATGCAAATCACATTTGTCTTAGTCCAACCTCAGCAACATAATAGTCTTACGTTTATCTAATCATTCATAGTATTGGGGAAATAGACATTTTGAACTTCAATACCTGTTTGTTAGGTTTGAAAAAAAATGCTTTTTACAGAGGAGGGGACTAAAGAGACCTGGAAGTTGTTTTCTACACCAGAATAGAGGAAGAAAGAAAAACAAAAAAGAACAAATCTCATTTTTTTTCTTTCTTGGCAAATTAGTTACTTCACTTTTAGGAAGAAGTGCCTCACTATTATGCCATACCTGTTAGTGTTAGGAGATAAGTGATGTTGCTAAGGAGATCATCTGGTTCAGTGGTGCTCAGCCTCCAGCCAGATCTGACCCATGGAGCTGTCATCTGGCCCTCAGGACTCCCCATAGGTCCAAAAATTTGGCAGCAGGGTTAGTAGTGGCAGTATTAATTGCCAGTCCTTTGCTGCTGAATATCCAGATTTGTGGAGAGTCTTGCAGGCTAGATGATGTAGCTGTAGCCCTGTGTGCTAGGTCATTGGTCTGCAGATGGATCTGGTACACAGGGTTAGAAGGTTGAAAGCTGCTGATCTTGTCCAGCTCCCTGCTCAAGGCAGGAGTATCCCTATCCAAACCATTCCCTACACATGCTTATTTAACCTATTCCTTAAACTACATAAGAAAATTTTGTTGCGCAGCTGCAAGGCATCTTGTCGAAAACATCAAGAACACCCTAACCTACCCCAAATAAAGCAGGGGGTTGAGGGCGCTGTCAATATGCACTCAAGAGATCCAAGGAAAAGGGCCATGCCCCTTGCTATGGAGAAAAATGAAAAAGCCACCACAGTTCATGCCAGTCTGACAGTGGGATAAAAATTGTTCCTGATCCCAACTACAGCATTGTTTCTGACCCTGTGCAGAAGAGCAAAATCCTATAACCAGGAGCGTACAGGTTATAGTCTCAGCAGGAGCACTGGCACGCTGTAATGAATCCCCAGCCTTGGCTGTACCCAACATCCAACGCTTCCAGTAAGCCTACGGTATTTAGATACTCAGTTCTTAATTGAATTTAGGCACTTGTCCTGCTTAGACTTGCTTGAAAATCCCAACCTAAAATCTGTGATGAACAAAGTAATTAAGTATTATGATGTCTGAAGTACATCATATGCTTTCCTAATTAGAATAACCTGGAGGCCTACTGGATCTTTGTGATAAAGTATTAACTCGCATCATCCAGAAGGTTTGGTTAAATTTTTGGTCTAATATAAGGCAGGAGGTCCCTGCTATGTGGTTTTGTTGACCGTTCATACTCACAGCTTCCCTGTGCAGCAGAACCCATTCTTACACTAGCTTTCTGACACACACAGACGGTCGGACTCTACATCACCTGTGGCCTACAGAAGGCATATGTAGAAATGAATGCACTTTTTTTCTGCCTGCTGATGCCGCTTGAACTGTGCCTTCATGTTCTGGCAGCATGGACCCTGTTGTGGAGCCACATGGATTTGTTCCACTGACAGAAAGCAACCAAGTGTAATCAGAGCCCTAGTGTAGCTTTATAGAAGTCTTTGCATTAAGGAGGTGATAGTTTTGTTTATTCCAAGCTACAAACATTTGTGGTTTTCCTTAGAGATTAGTCAAATTAAGCTGATGTTTAGCTAATGTGAGACCACAGACTCTAAGTAATTTGTTGTATGGAAGTACTTACTGCAAGGCAAAGAGAAGATTTTTTTGTGTGCTTTGCTTGTTTTTTTCTTACCGTTAATAGTTCTTTTACATGTAACTGAATTTTTCTGGATTTATAAGGTTTGGTCTGGGAAAATTACAGCATTCTCATGGCGTTTTACCAATAAGTTACTGATGTTTATACTGAACCCGAACTCCAGTTTTAATTAAATCGTAGGCTGAAAAATTTGTCTAGACCGGGGCAGACAATTATTTTGGATAGAGTGCTGCTTACTGAGTTTCTTCAAGCCATCGAAGGCCGCATGACAGGCAGCCCAGGGCAGATAAATGTTAATTTACTAAAGTTTTTAGGGTCTCTGTGAGCCAGATAGAATGGCTTGGTGGGCCTCATCCAGCCCCTGGGCTGTATTTTGCCCATCCCTGGTCTAGACTCATCTAGACTAAAAAAAGCAAAGTCAGCAGCATTGAGGAACCTGTTAAACATTTTTTTTATACAGCATTTTTGTCTTATGTAAGTGAATGTAGTGATTGCTGATTTGTTAGTAATGAAAACTGAGGTGATCTCTCTAGTTCCAGTGCATTGGTTCCTGACCTCAGGGCGCAACCCCAATCACAGTTGCGGGGTTTCCTCAGTAGGGTCGCAAAGGGCCTACACACACGCCCTGCCTTGCCTGCCATTCTGGGGCTGCTGCACACAAAAGGAGCTGTGGCAGCTCTGCCACTGCTGCCGTACTGTGCTCCCAGAAGCCCTTGCAGTGCCAGGTCAAGCGGTCTGGTTGATGGCCAATTTAGGGTCTCAGCAATAAAAGGTTGGGAACCATTGGTCTTGTGCCATACAGTTGGTATGAATGTAGATTTTTTTTTCTTGTCATTATGCTTTAAGCCTGTTACAGAAGGATTACTTCACTTTTCATGCCAGTTCTTTCTTCTCTAAGACTGTCAACAAATGTGCTAACTTGCACTGGTCATTCTGCATGTTATTGCATTAATATCTAACATTTATGTACTGGCTACAGATAGATACTGGTCATTAATGACTTGGGCTAGATATAAATTGTTGTTAAAAAGGTTGTAGGGATGGCTTCATCTCTGAGCCATCCCTACCCTCTGTAGTTATCTGTATTTAATTTTATATGCCAGTGATGGTAGTGTGATGCAAATGAAGTTTCTACATTTGAGAAGAAGTCCTTCTTTTATATTAAGGAATATTTTCCAATTGTGATAGGGAGTAACATATTGGCAGAAAAATAATTGAAAGAAATTCCTTTAAAATGATCAAATACACCTGAATTAAGTGATCTGAGTATTTCAAAAGTCAGCTGTGTGCGCCAGAAAGAGTTTATGTACTTATGAGCAGATTTAATTTTTGGTAGAACATCTTAAATTTAAGTTGGGACATAGGAACCACACAGCATACCTCATCATAAGTCTTTAAGAAATAGTCTGATAAGATATTTTGGTTCAAAACAACTTTGTCTCTTCATAAAACTCCAAGCTGCTAGCTCATAATTCTTAAAGAAGACTAAGTTTCGACATGATGTTAAATTCCTCTTGCATTGTTCGAGACTAAATTTAATTTGATTGATAAATTCAATGTTGTGTTATAATATTGGCTCATAAAGATTTTTCACTGCATCAGATGAATAGGTGTGTGCTTGTTTTACCCTAGGCATCTCCTACTTTTGTTTGGTTTGTTTTCTTTGGTTGGTTGGTTTTTTTAACAACATTCCCTTTTGCCTCTGTGGGAGCTATGTGGAGAGACTATCACCAGCTACATCTTTGTTAGAAATTCTGATGTACAAAATTTTGGAAAAAACATTACAAATGTGAATGCACTAATGGCTTTTCAGGGACTTAAGTAAGGTTGGAAAGGCTTGCACTTGGATGCCCAGTAGAAGGCATAGGATTTGGCCTCAGGTTTCAATTTTACTTGGGCAAGTCCTTGAAACTTCATGTTTGCTAACAAAACCAGGCTCCACAGTAAGTTACTCTTTATGATTTTTGTTTGGAGCTAGGTAGGAACTCTTGTCATCTTACACCTTTGTAATAGCTTGTAACAAAATCTAGGCTATTGTCAACTGTCTACATAGGGGTAGGCAGTGTATTTTGGCCAGAGTGTGGAAAAACACCATAATACCTGTCTCGGAAGGTGCCAAAGTGCCAGCATGGCAGAAAAACAAAAGGAGGGCAAGGAATACATGGCAGGATGCCCTGCTTGTGCCCCTTGCCCCCCACTTACAGCCCCTGCCCCCCAGCCTGGCCTCTGTGGCTGCCAGTAGCTACCCCTGGCTCTGGGTAGCTGATGGAGCCAGGGCTGCTCCAAGCAGGGCTTGCAGCTACCAGCTGGGAGCAGCCCAGGATCCTGGCTGGCAGCAGCTCCCCAGAGCCGAGGCAGTTGCAGCCAGGAGGCTCCAAACAGCTGTGCTGGGCTCTGGCATTAGCTCCATACCCGCATGAGCAAGCATGTGTCAGTGGGGGCAGGACCTGAGGCAGTGCAGCCCCGGTTTCTCCCCCATTCCCGGCACGAAGGTGATGAGCCTGGCACAGCTGTTTGTAGCCAGCCCACTGCTGCAGCTGCCCAGAGCCCAGGGTGGCTACAAACAGCTGCACCGGGCATATCACCTCTGTGCCGGGAGCGGGAGAGAGACCAGGGCTGTGCTGCCTCAGGCCCTGCCCCACTGCCTGCTCCGAGGTGCACCTGCTTGCACCGGTGCAGAGCTGGTGCCGGAGCCCAGCACAACTGTTTGGAGCCTCCCGGCTGCAGCTGCCTCAGCTCTGGGGAGCTGCTGCCAGCCAGGATCCCAGGCTGCTCCCAGCAGGCAGCTGGGATGCTGCGAGCCCTGCTCGGAGTAGCCTGGGCTCCATCACTGGCAGCAGCTTCCCGGAGCTGGAGCTGGCTGCAGCATGCCAAGCAAAATGGCCTTGCATGCCACACTCGGCACATGTGCCAGGGATTGCCGACCCCTGGTCTACAGCAAAAGACTTTTTTTTTAAGTCCTTTTTTTTTTTCCTGAAACCTTTTTAATACATGGGCAAAATCCCTTACTCTTACTCTCAAATTGTTAAAATTATTACTACAACTTTAAGTTGGTTCTTAATGCAAATATACCCAGAGAAATATTACCCACAGAAGCAGGACTAGCTTTTTGCTACCATGGTTCCAGGTTGACTGCATTGTGTACTGTCTTTATTTATACTGATAACAGACATGCTTTCTTGCAACATCAGCCATGTCTGCCACCTTTCTTCCTTCTTTTATTTTGCTTGCTTTGGATAAACTCCTTTTGTTCACTGCCCAAAGAATCCCGCATTAATTTTCAGTTAGGTTTTGAGGTCTCCTATTCTTTCTAGACCACCGATGACTCCGTCCCTGATAGATCAAAAGTTGGACCTTTTTTTTTTTTCTCCCCCTTGACATACTGTGGTCCAGATAACATTTCTTAACCCCTGCAGCTGAGGTTGGCAAAGCAACAAGTCAGTTTTTAGTAACACCCATTGAAATGCTGGTTGTTTTGGTTTTGCTGGTTAAGGTAAAGTGTGGAAGTGCTTGCAATGAAAGGGACTCACTTTTCTCTAAATGTTACCACACAAGCATTAAGTATTTGTCTATCTGTCCCCCTGCTATTGCACATCCTGACTTGAATCTTCTTAGTAGTACTCAGAGAACATATTTTAAAAGGATGCTTCTCTCTTTATGTCCTCTTCCCTATCACAGCATTTTAATAATTTCTCCAATCCATTATCTCCTTAAAATGTTCTTTCTGACTGTTAATAGACACCCTGCCTCCTCCTTTGCCTGCCTCTTGGGTTCTTTATTTCTGTTCTACAGGCTTTTGTCCTGTGCCTCCTTTTCTCATTTCGGGTCCTTTCTTCAAATGATCTTATCTCCTTGCATGACTTCACCTTCCCATCTTTATGCTGATAAGTTTAACAAACTTACCAGTCCACCCCACTGATTCATTCTCTCCCTCTCTGAATATATTGCCAAACCCTTAATATGGTCTAAAATGAGTCCTCATATTTCTTTTCAAGTCTTCCCCATTCTCCTTTCTTCTGTCACTGCTAAGACAGTCTCCCTGGCACTGAACCCTCAGCTGGCGGGGATGGAGGAGAATAATTTCTGACAAACCTGTCTACCTTTTTCTGCACATCCAGTCTGTGTCTTAATCAAGTTGTCTCTCCTTGCATATTCCAACACCTTTACATTTTTTATTTTCAGTCTCTACATCTGAAATTCTTTCAGATACTCAATTTCTGTCTCCTAGTTCATTCAAAAGAGCACTGTTAAGGTCGTCATCCTCTCTTTTGCTCTTGATTCTGACACGCAGTGCTTTTTTTTACTCATAATAAAGGTTAATAAAAGGCCAAAAAAGGTTTCCCTCTCAGCTTCTCAACCTCTTATACCCCACTACTTGAAACCCTTCACTTGTTCCATATACTATGCTACATCAAGGTTAGACTTCTTGTTTTTTGTTTTCAAGGCCTTATGTAAATGTTCCCTCATATTTTCCCACTTCATCTTTTTTGTATTGTACCTAGTCACATCTCCATTCCTGAGTGCATTTCTTAGCATTTTCTGTCTCTCTTCCAGCTTGCACCCATGTTCCCTTTCCTGCCTTCCTTGCATATGGAACATTTTTGTTAATTAACTCTATCAGCATTGAATGGTTTCCTGAAGACCTGCTTTCACCATAATACCTATTAGAAACTAGCCAACTCCAAGTGGGTTAGGTAATATAGTAAGAAAACCTGGACCCTGACTCCAGTGTGTACACCCTTCTTACTGCTGGTGGAAATGCACCAGCGGCTGGAAACAAATCAGCTGTTTTTCTAGATAAGGTTAATCTAGTTAAAATACAATTTGTAGAGACTGCTTGTAGCAATGAGAAGGCAATTGTTTCATTTTCTATATATTATGTGATGGCTATTGCATAATATGATGGTTACTTTATTGACTATTTCCCCTGAGTAGCCCTAGCTAGGCCAGTGGTGTTCAACCTCCTGCTCATGGGCTGGATGTGGTCCAAAAAGCTATGTCATTTGGTCCATGGGGCTCCCCCTGGTTCCAGAGGCTCGGCAGCAGAGGAACAGTAGTGATGTTAATTGCTCCCAGAGCCATGGCAGTTAATGCTCTCCTGCCACCAGATTTTCTGGAGCAGTGGGGCATCTTGTGGTCCAAATCACATGGTCCCACATCCTGGATTTGTACACAGGGCAACTGCATGCCAATGGAGATCCAGCACACTGCCCCTCCTTGGAATCTGGCCCTGTACCAGCTCCCCAGCCTGCAATGTAGAGAGGTTGAGCCCCACTCACCTAAGAGAAGGAAGACTTGTATTCTGTTACCAGCACCTTCAAGATCCAGTGCCACTCCCTGTTTAATTCAAAACTTTTTGTGCAAAATTGTCAACTTTACTTTTAAACATATGTAAATGTGATTACAATTTAGGTACCATGTCACCTGCTTTTTTCTAATATTAAAGGCCAGAGAAATATTCAAGGTGCAGTTACTTCAGGGATTTAGCAACATTGGATTTAATAAATCATCCAAGTAGTTGAAAGGCAGTTTTATAGAGAGGATGGAGATGGGCTTTTTCTCTGTGGCTGTTGGGAATAGGAATAGGAGCAAAGGTCTCAGGCTAGAGCAGGAGAAATTTAGGTTGGAGTTTAAGAGGAACTACCTGACTATGAAGATGATAAAGCAATGGAACAGGCTACCTAGAGGTGTTGTAGAATCTCAATTCCTTGAAATTTTCAAGAGCAGGTCAGACAGACACTTGGCTGCGATGGTTTAGTCGGGGATGATCCTGTCTTCAGTGCAGGCTGGACTAGATTACTTCATCAGGTTCCTTTCAGCCCTGTTTTCCTATGAACTTAAACTGATGTATTTCAATTAATGTAGTAAATCACTAAATATGATCTTTCCTACTTTACTTGGCTGTAGTGAGACCTAACTTTTTCTGCCTTTCTCCTACTCCCCCTCCAGGGTGTTCCTGTTATGGCAATAAGAAACAAGATGATTTCTGAGGGGTTAGACCCAGATCTACTTGAGTAAGTCATACTACTGTCTTTTGATGTGGCTGGAGTGCTTCTAGAGTTTCTTCTGCTTTACACAGTGATAATGCACTGTGAGAAAAGTAATGATAATGTTGAGCCCAAATCATAAAGCAAGCTGTGAAGAAGATACCTCTGAAAGCTGCTGTTTGAATAATTTCATGTAGTGCTACAACTTCCTAGTAAAAGTTGGTCAGGATCGATTGAAAAAGTGGCAGAGAGTACACTTTTGGTTTTCTTGGTTTTTAAAGGTGTTTTATCCAGGTGGGTTTTTTTCACTTTACAACCAAACTATTAGCACCTTGTTCAGTTTTGCCTCTTATGTGATAGATGGCATGCTTCTTGCCAAATTCGTTACTTTACTAATGCACATAAATTGACTGTCATCTTGACCTGAACTTGCAATTCCAGAAGTTTTTATAATAATTTTGAATGTAAATCAGCGGTGCTCAAACCTTTTTGTTAAGCGGGCCAGATGAGCAATGCCTGGTCCTTCCATGGGCTGGATTTGACCTGCAGACCCAATTCAGCACCCAGGGCAGGTGCAGCAGGGCTTGATCTGGCTGTGCAGAGAGGGGCAAGGGACAGCTTGGTTTCAATCCAGCTGTGTGGAGGAAGAGTTGTGGCCCAGCTCCAACTCACTGAGTGGGGTTTGGGATTTTGGCAGCAGGGAGTGGCAATATTAATTGCCACTGCTCCCCTGCACCGAATTTCCCAACACTTGTGGGGAGCTCTATGGTTTCATGGGCTAGAGGTTAATTTAATGTTTAATAATTGATTTAACAAATTTAAAGTGTAGGTTGGGGTGGATATTGAAAACAAATATACTATTTTATGAAGTCACTTGTCTGCCCATAAGCACATTATCTTTGGATTTCTCTTGTGTTTATAGGTGGAAGGAGCAGGTATAACTTTAGAATCAATGTAACCATATAAGAAGTTTACTAAAAAAATAAATGTTGTGTTGAACAGTAAGCTTCATACATAATGATCACTAAACTGAATATGTAACACATTTCTGAGCCTTCTGCAAACAGAAGTACCAAGATATCAAGGAGTCTGTTTCTCCTTTTTAATTTGGTGGAATGAGATTTGTATTTTATAACAAGCCTGACATGAAACGAAGTCTTGGAACCTGACAGATTTTTACAAGCTAGGCAGTGTTAAGCATGGTAAGTTCTTGTGAGATCTCCAAGGAAAGCAAGGCCCCCTGCTGCCACATTTGGCTTCCTAGTTGCCAGATTTCTGGACCCATGGAGAGCTCCAGGCTCTGTGCACTAGATGGGACATGCAATCCCAACTTGCCAGGTTGGGCAATGACAGAGCTGGGCCCCTGGAGCCCAATTCTGGTGCATAGCAGGGAGGAGGGAGCAGAACTAGGTTCCTGGGACCCAATTCTAGCATGCATGGGGCAGGAGGAGATAGTGCTGGTCCCCTAGGATCCAACCCAGCACATGGGGGCCAGGAGGGAACAGTGCTGGGCCCCAGGTCCAATCTGGTGCTTAGACTGCCCCTTTGCCACTTACCTGGTCCACAGGCCCACAGTGTTGAGCACCACTGTCCTAGTCTATTGTCATACTCCAAGTGCCCAAAAATGTTGCAAGAACCAAAAGTTGTCACAGTTTGTGATGCCTGAAGTGGGAGGATGTCTGCTTGCTTACTGTACATCAGGAATTCCCCTGCAAGGTATTGGCTCATATCAGGCTGCTGCTGCTTGATTTTTTGGAGTGGTGTCTGCAAGTAGGCTACCTCAGCATTCATCCCAGCACAGCTGATCCAGCACCAAAATGATGTCCATTTATAGTAGGAATAGGCAAAATACAGCCCACAGGCCAGATGTAACCCACCAGGCCATTCTATCTGGGCCCCTAAAACATTTAGAAAATTAATATTTTATCTGCTGCCTGTCAGGAGCCTGAGGGGCAGTAGGGCCCAAGGGAAGCTGACAGGACTTGGCAGCCCGGAAGCAAGGCCCGCTCCCCACAACTGAAAAGCCCTGTGCTTAGCAGAGCCTTCTGGTTTGGGCCTCTGGGGCTGTTTCTGACCCCTGTGCCCAAGAGGGAAAGTCAGATAAGAATGAGGATGGGATGGGGGGAAGGCAGTGGAGGGACAGAGGTGATCGCCCTAGTCCTCAGGGCTGGACCCAGCCAGCTCCTGCTGAATCCCACAGTCCTGCCATGCAGCAAGGAATCACATGGTGCTGGAGTGGCCGGCAGTCTGCAGGAAAGCAGGAATATGGCAACTATAGGCAGGGGTGAGTGGCAGCGAGTAGGAGCACAGGGACAGCTGGGCAGGAGCTCAGGGCCCATGCCAGTGGCTTGGGCCCTGCCAGTGCTGGCCCCAAAGTGTGGCTGCAGGAGTACAAGGTCTGGCACCAGCTGTGCTGGAGAGAGACAGTGGTCATGCGCCTCTGGCATCCTGCTCTGGGCTACACTGGCACTGCCTCTCCACCACCACCCTGTAGTTGCCATTCCCCTGCTTTTCTGCCAACTGCTGGCTGCTCCAGGACCACGTGGCTCCTGGCTGCACTGTGGGAGCATAGGGCCTACGCCAGTATCTGAGGGGTGGGGGGAGGGGTGTATTTATAGGGCAAGTCCCACATGCACATCCCACCATACACATGTACCCACATACCCCCTTCCACTGCCATACCCACGGATCCACACACACCCACATGCTCCCACACCCACACACCTATCCACCCACCGCCTCCCACAACCCTATACACCCTATTTACCCCCCAATATACAATTGTAAGACTTAATTTTAAGCTATTGTGCAATCATCTCTATGTACATTACACAAATACATGTAAATCAGGACGAAAATATTTTTTGAAATCAGAATAACGAAAGTTGTAGATGTTTCCTTTTTAGAATACAGCTTGGTATCTGTCTGGTTCCGAGATAGCAAAACCCCTTGCTGAAAAGAGTACTTCTGGGGGGAAGAGGAGGGACTTCTGGTCACAAGATGGTGACCAGGGGGCAAGGCACCTGGCAAGGGGTAGGGCTACCCATGCGTCCCTCAACAGCTTGCCAAAATTCGGTAAGCAGCCCTGTGTCCAAAATGATTGCCTGCCCCGATTTATAGCCTTAGTGACCTAAGCAGTTTTCTGACAGGCTCCAAGATGTGATTTCAAATTGACCTCTGCTAGGTCCTAGTATCTAATAACTTACAGGCTCTGAGATGTAATTCCAGTTATGTGAAGTAATTATAATCAAAACTATATCTTTTATATTACACATTATAAACTCTTCAGGTAATAACTTGTAAACTGTTGACTGACTCTTTGTATAAAATGTATTTATTTGGGTACAGATGGTAAATAAATGAGGCTATTGATAGCATTATGTTCATCATAATCATTATCTTCCTCCTTTTCCTAGAATTTAATCCGTATAATCTTCTTGTCACTTGTAGGACCCCAAATGCTGCTGTTCCTGCTTGGGGAGATGATGCAAATGCACAAGAAAGTTCTGATAGTGAATCTTCCTTCAGTGACTAAAGAAATCTATTTCAACCTTTGGAAACTTCTGATAGGTGCTGAGGTCTGCAGTTGTATCATAATTGAAGACTTCCTACTCATGGAATGTAGGAATAATTGTATATCAAATAGCTTTCTTCTGCTAGTTTGTTTTTTTTTATGGAAGTCCTTCTCAATTCCTTTCACAAGATTTTAGTGGGCAACATGACTGTAAATTAATTTTACCATAAATATAGATTATAAATTCAGCTTGTGTGATAACGTTAGCTCAGATTCTTCCATCTTGCAGAAGTAAAATATATGCTATTCATATACAAGTTACATGCAATTAATAAGGTCTTTAAAAAGATGTTTGTCTAATATTACTACATTTGTATATAATCATGTCTTATTTTTAATATCTTTATGTTCCCCAGTTAGCCATTTTAAGTAACTTTCTAAAATGGAATACTTTAATCTTGGACTGCTCCACTGTGAAGTCTCCTAAAGTATGGATTAATATGTACATGATACAGCAAGTGTAGCAAGGAAGAGTGAACTAATTATGGTGATCATGAACACTTGGAGTTCTGTTTCTAGCAAGCTGATTTAAAAGTCTAAAAATTATTAAAAATTATATCTTCTATTTTCAAAACGTAAACTAGTGTTCTGACTACATGCTAAACCAGAGAATCTCCTGCTCTAAAAAAAAAAAAAATGACTATGTATACAGATTAGTTTTATATATGAAAATTCCATGGTTGTTTTGAAAATGGTACTGTAAAATAATTAGCAACCAGAAGACTCTTCTTCTGAAATGCTAAGACCTTTCACTGTTGGTTCACTGTGACACAGGTGGGTAGCAACCAAAAATAGAAACCACTTTTTGACGGCTGTTTGACTTATTTGAAATGAAGTGTGGTCTGTCTATGTTGTTTTGTACAGGAAACCATCTCAGAATTGGTGCCCTTATTGAAAGTTTCAGTGAGGAATCAATAATTAAGTTTACATAGATAATCCAGCCTCTTGCTTCTGGAAGTGGTCTCTCCAAACCAGGTTTGAGCTACATTTTTGGCAACAAAAATGATATGCTATTGATAGCATTAGGATTAGGAAACTAATTTTGTACATGATTTACATGAAGAGCAAACCTGTTTCCAGAGCACTTAATTCACTGCATGGGCCAAAGAACATGAAATTCTTTAAACTCTTGTATGGTACCAAGTATTTTACATCAGTGTCTTCACTGTAGTATACTTGGTCTCATTGGGTTACAAATTAATTCTTATCCTCAGGTCTTCTAGTGTGACTAACAGTGCTACCATGTTGGTGAGAAGATCATTTAAATATACTTCTGGGTTTTTTCGCATTTGTTGTGAAACGGAAGAGTCAAGACCTATAAGTATAGCTGATTACTAGCCAATATGTTTGCTTTTATTAATAAATCAATACCTTTTACCTTGAGCAGCTATTTATGCCACTTTACTCCAGCAGGTCAAATGCACTTTCATAAGAATAACACTTACATGAACAAAATGGACAGAGGGTAATTGTATATCTAAAATTTATGAATGAGTAAATGTTAAGAGATTAAGTTTAAACTAACTGGAGCTAACTAACATGTTTAGCAAAAAAAAGAAGTATTAACATATGTTGGCAATAAATAGTTCTTTCAAAACTTACATGTATGTTATAGTGGTCTTTCAAAACCATAGAGAAAGAGAGAGAGCTGAGCACCTACTAGCTCCTGAGGTTCTAATAGTGTCTTCAGTCTTGTTTTAAGTTAATGGCAGCTGTAGGTACCATACCATTTATTTATTTATTGCCTGTTTAAACTACTTTGAATAGCTCATACTTTGTCTTTTGAAAGAGCCAACAGTTACTGGGCAGAACAAATCTTCAGTGAGGCATAGTATGTGGAATATTAATAGCCTTGGGGCATTTATACACGTGCTCTGGGAAGGGAGGGAGAAGGGGGTGGTACTATAATTAAGCTGCTCTGGGAGTTACTCTAAAGTGCCTGGAGCATCATGTGTATCAGTCTCCCTGCACTGAAAAATGGCAGCAGGAGCACTTTATCTAAAGCTCGTCGAACAAGCTTTAGTTAAAGTGCCCCCGCCACTGTTCTTCGGCACCGGATCACTGATACACATGACGCTGGAGTCTGCTAGATTGTAGTTTATTAGTACGCTTCAACAGATTCAATTTAATTGCTTGGGGTTCATTAATCTGCATTAACCCAAATGAAACTTTTTTTTTCTTAGTCTGGACATAATTTAGTTAAACTTTTATTACTACAAAGGGAACCCAAGGAAAAACATCACGTTAGCTCTAGATTTTGATAGTCTGAACTCTCCCTCCAGATTAACTTTTTTGAGGATGAATTTTGGATTGTTTCAGGTTATCTCTAAAAATCCTCCCCAAAAGTCTTGAAATACCAAATCATTATCCTTGTAGCAGACATTTCATACAGTTTTGAATTACAAGTGTACAGTAATTCAAAGTCTGTACCAATGTAGTTAATGTTCAGTAATTCAAGTCTGCTCCAATTTACTGTACAGTGCATTAGAGCAGACTCTCTGCACATGTATAGGTGCCCTTGGAGAATTAAACTGGAAAGTTCTAGTAAGCATTTCTCCTGGCTGTAATGGCACATATTTTACACTGGGAGAGGTAATCCTGCTAGTAGCCAGGACTTAAACACTAAAGACTTAAAGATTAAAACCAGTATCTGAAAGTATATTGGCAGGCACTAAGATTTTGAAGTGTGGAGTTTGAATTATGGATATTACAAAGAACAGGAGTCATTCTCCTCTTACCCTGTTTGAGCTTCAGTCAGTGAACATCCTAGAAAGACGTGGATAATTGTTCTATTTCTGTTGGATGATGGTTCTTTCAGTTCTAGATAGTAGTAGGGAGAAGAGTCTTGACTGTTATTTCTGCCTTGAACATTCAGAAGCAACTTATGTTGTAAAAGTGCTTAGATTGCAAGCTTCTATCATGAAGAGCAGCTGACCTTCTTAATCCAGGCAAGGTAATATAGTAAGTGCATCTCTTCTGATTAATATTTTATTTTATTTATACATCTCCCTCGCTCTGTGTTTACTGTACACTAGTAATTCAAAACTGTATGCAATGTCTGCTATGAGGAAATTGACTGAAAATGTTGCATCTAAAAATCCTTCCAAAAGTCTTGAAATGCCAAACATGAATTAAGATTGTTTCAGGTTTTCATTTGGAGATAAAGGATTCAGACTCTATCAAATCCTAGCCTTAATGTGACTTTTTTTTCTAGGGCTGATACCCAGCTCAGTTTTAATACAAGTTTAACTAAGTTATGTCTAGACTAGGAAAAAAATGTTTGATTTGGGTTAGTTAACACAGGTTAAGTAACCCCAAGCAAACATCTGCCGCTTCCCAGCATAGAGGAGCTCTGAAAAAGTATAAGAAAGTTTCCAAGGGAGGCAGCTATCATGTCTTGGCCAGTGAAACTAGTTTGCAGATCATTGGCCTCTCGTCTAGCTGGAGTGATATTGTACATATTTGGATTAGCAGATCAGAATCTTTTTGGATGCATCTACACAAGATGTTTTTTTATGGAGGTACCTAATTGGCTCTGCAGTAAGGTCTCTGCATCTATGTGTGCAGCCCTATTAAGCCACAGTAAACTAATTAGACACACCGCAGGGTAGCACTTGTATTTACAAGTACTATCTTGTGGCAGAGTTCTTTACTATGCAGTAGTGCATGTGTAGACATCTTGCTGGCTAGCCCTGCACTGAAGCACCCTTATGCTTCAGCCAGGCCTTCTGCAGCACTTTGAGTCAAGTCAGAACAGCCCCAGGCCGGCAGGCCGACCCCCAGAACCCTGTCTACCAGGGCAATGCTCCCTCTAAGGCTTAGCAATCCTGGCTGGGAGTGCACAGGTAGCTCAGTGTGCCTGCCCTTCCCCATTCCTGCAGCAGCTTGTGGCCAGGCTGGGGAAGGTGGCGAGTGCCCAAATGTGAAACCAACAGCAGGGGGAGCATTGGTGCCCCCTTGCTACAGCACTGGGCATGTGTGTGTCTCTGCCCCCGGGCTGTTGCCTGGGGGCCATAGCCCCTTATTACCCACCCCCACCCCTCTTTTGTCGATATGCCACTGTGTGTGCAGCATTAAAAAGTTATTGCACAACAGGACTTACTGTGCGCATAGCTTGGAGGGAATGCTGCACCAGGGCTGCTCCAACCCAACCCAGTGTGCTGTTGTCTTGGGTGCACATAATAAACATGATACATGCCAGAGTGTATTGCTGTATGTTAGTTTCATGTGTGGATGCACCCATTGATAACCAAACTCACCAGCTTACTGTATTTTAATTTAAATACAGCAGAAATCATTCCTCAAAAAGAATTCTCAGTTTAATATCAGTGCTGAATTGAGTATTTACTACTGAATTTTTTGGTATAAAATGTCAGAAATATCACTAATTAAGTGACTTCCAAGGCAGTAATAGAGGTTGGTATGTAACAATGCAGTAATAGAGGTTGATATGCAACTGTGACAGTGGTACTTGCTATTGAGCATGCTAAATTATTTTTAATACGTTTAGCAACCAGTAATGGGATTGCGCCGTACTTTGAATGGCTTCATTCAAAGGACTGCAGCAGGTAGGGAGTTAAGCTTGCTCCTGAGCTTGCTGCTAGCCCCATATGCTGGATGGGGGACTATACTGGGTCCATCCCTGGTCACTTAGTTTTGGGGCTGCTCATAGGGTCATATAATCTATAGGGGACTCCCCAGGGGTCTAGAAATTTGGTGGGGGAGTGGTGGCAGCATTAATTGCCACCACGCCCCAACTGCCAAACTTTTGGACCTGTGGGGAATCTGTATTTCTCACATATGATGCACACCCCAATTTCCATAAACTGGCATGGAAGGAGAGGGAAGATGCACATTATGTATAAGAAAATATGGTATTTGAGCACCCTACAATATTTAATGTATTTATCCTTGAAATACAGAGTACTGTTATCCCCTGTTCATAGTCAATGAACAGAGGGAAAGGTCCAGATGCATTTAAAGGTGTACATATACATTTAAAAAATAGATGCCGAATAAGATTGTGCTCAGCATTTTATCAGCCTTTTTTAATACCTAATATCTTTTGGCCTTAACTGATTTGCCTAAATGTCATACGGGAAGTCTGAATAGAGCAGGAGCCAAACCTGAGTCTTATCTAGCATGTTTTCCACTCAACCGTCCTTTCTAACTCCCTTGTTCAGCTGCAGCTTGAAAAGAAGTTTGTTTGTTTGATTTTAAAATATCTGGTGACTGGTGCAAATTTTTCTCTTCCTGTTCCCTTTTCCTGAGATTTCAGTGTTTCAAGCCTTTGGTAATATTTTAACTATTGTGCATTTGCCCCGTTTAACATTTCCATGATTTGTCTGATATTTTTCATCCGCATTTCAGAGTTGGGAAAACATTTACTGCTGCGGTAGGGTTTTTATAGTTTGTGTACAAAAAGTTGAACAAAAGATAGATTGTGAAATATCATGGTTGATAAGTGAAAGTTTATAGTTCTGCATTCCACTGACAGGCACAGGTGGCAAAGCTTCAAATGCAGTGCTGGGAAACAAGAATACCTACACTTATTCTAGTGACTCTGCAGATATTTACTAATCCAACTTTTCTTTTCATAGCAATGTATGGTGTGGATCACAGACTCAAGCTTATTGGATAACTAATCTTCAGATTCATCCAGGTATTGCTACTATGCAATTCTGTCTGCAGAACAGAGTAGATGTTTGGTTTTCTTCACCTTTTCCATCAAATATGGAGTCCCACTTTATAGATGGTAGGGCTGTGCAAAATTTCACCCGGCATTTTGTTTCAAAGCTGTTTTGATGGGTTTCAAGCTTGAAACAGTTAAATTGAAACAAAACAAAAGCTGCGCCTTTTGAAATAGTTTTGAAATGAAACAAGGGAATTCCAACGTTTCAAGTTTCAAAGCCAGGCTTATTGAGTTCAGCACCAGTCCCTGCTCCTCTCATCTTCCAGGCAGAGTGGGGACTGTGCTGTATCCCTACTGGGGGGCGGTGTGCCCCAAATCTGCCTGCTAGGTGATAGACTGGTGCTGGGCGCAGCCTGCACCCAGCACCGGAATGATCGCTTCTGCCGCTGGCCCCAGGTGGCAGCATGTGGCTCCTGCCATCCTGCGTGCAGATCAGGGGCACGCACCCCTGGAAGGACTCCAGCACAGCCCCCACAGCCCAGGGGTATGGGTGAGCCCGCAATCTGCCTGGCTGCCGCAGATTACAGGGGTGGGCTGATGAGAACAGGATGGGGTTCACCACTGCCAAGTGCAGGGTAATGCACCTGGGGAGGAGGAACCGGCGGCAGACCGACAGGCTGGTAAATTTCCTTCTCACCAGTGTTGAGACCGAAAAGGATCTTGGAGTCGTCATTGATGCCACAATGAACATGGACTGACAAAGCAAGGACACGGTCAGGAAGACCAACCAGACCTTGTCGTGCTTCCACAGATGCATCTCAGGCAGGCCCAAGGAGGTGATCTTCCCCCTCTGTGTGACACTGGTCAGGCCGCAGCTGGAATACTGCATCCAGTTCTGGGTGCTGCACTTCAGGAGGGATGTGGCCAATATGAAGAGTGTCCAAAGGAGGGCCACCTGCATGATCGGGGGCAGCAAGGTAGACCCTACAAGGAAAGGCTGAGGAATCTGAACCTGTTCAGCCTCCACAAGAGAAGGCTGAGAGGAGATCTAGTGGCAGTCTACAAACTAGTCAAGGGGGACCAGCAGGCCCTGGGAGAGTCCCTGTTCCCCCAAGCACTCCCAGGAGTTACAAGAAACAATGAACACAACCTAATGGAGGGTAGTTTCAGGCTAGACATTAGGAGTTGCTGTTTCACTGTCGGGGCGGCTAGGACTTGGAACCAACTTCCAAAAGAAGTGGTGCTGGCTCCTACTCTGAGGGTCTTTAAAAAAAAAAAGGCCTGACAAACATCTGGCCAGGGGTTGTTTAAACCCAGTACTCTTTCCTGCCACAGCATTGGGTCAGACTAGATGATCTCAGGTCCCTTCCAACCTTACTAACTATGAAACTTTGATTCTCCACTATAACTTGAGTGAAAAAGCGCTGAAACACCGAAACAGTTTTGACTAAACAAAACAGAACAGTGATTTTAGAACGAAACAAAACTCAAAACAAACACTGTTCCAATCAAAGCGGAAGTCGAAGCAGAACGATGCTGTTTTGCACAGCCCAAATAGATAGCTGTAGATGGCTAGGTAGTGATTTGAAAGTATGAAGTACTATGCGTACCATTTTGGAATTGCCATACTTCATCAGATGTATGTTCCACCTTGTTCATTAAGTCGACTCTGCTTTCCACTCTCCCAACTCCTCTCACAGGAGGAGGGAAGAGTGGAGCCACAAGTCATTCACTTCCTCTGACTTGCTATGGCTGGTGGTAGAGTTTTCCATTCCAGCCATGAGATTGCCACAGGGACAGCATGCATGTTCCCCAGCTAAAATTATTCCTATTTTTTTTTAAGTGATTCCAAGTGTTTCTCTTGGAAATGTTTCAATTGTTAAGTCTATCCACACCCTTGTAAACATTTCTGCACTTGTCAGGCGTCTTAAGGAATTGCTCAGTGTCACCTTGAATCCATTTCACTGCAGATAAGAAACTGATGAGTCTTAAATGAGTCCGTCTGTTGCAATAGGAGAGATTTGAAAGGTCCATTGTAAATGACAGATCTATCAAAGGCTGAAGCTTTCTTCTCTGCTTTCATAGGAATATGGCCTCTAATATTATGCCTTATTCTTGCCATGTACAGACTTCAGAAGCTGTTGATCAAATTCCTGTAATAGAAACTTGAAAGTTTACATCAGCTTTGAGAATCAACAGGGGATCTTCCCTTGTGAGGAAAGCTAAACATTCAAGGTTAATGTTTTAAATGGGATTATGCACCCTTACAGTGTTCTGTTTAAAGCTTTCTTTTTTACTGTGTTGGGTTTATCTATTTCAAGAGAATGGTAGTGGTAAGCAGAGGGAGGATCAGTGACAATTCTGAATTTTTGCTTTTTCCTCTTACTGCACCATTTGCTTTTTGTTGTGCTTTGATTTTGGTGAGTTGCCAGATCACGGCAAAGGAGAATTTTGTGAAGAAACCTTGAGCCATGCTTGATTGTTTGTCCAGCCTGGTGCTGTCACTATCAATGGCAAAATATTCTGGTTAGCAGCCAACGTTTTAACAATAAGTGATATGGGTGAATACATTTTAAGTTTAGGTCAATGGGTTCGGATGTTGTATATAATCCAGTATGCCTGCAAAAGTATCAGCTGTACTGAAAAAATTATTTCCAGCCATCTGAACCCATTTAAAATATCAGTGTTGGGGGGGGGGGTTCCTGGTAATTGTATTTGCTTGCTGATTTTGCTTCAACTGTTTACCCACTCTGCCCACCCAGTGCAAGGAGCAGCCACCTGCGGCTGGCTGAGTGGGCAGAAGGCCGCCAGAGCAGTATGACAGGAGGAGGAGGAGCAGCTGCTGGAAGTGGGCAGCAGTTGAGCAGTACCCAGGCAGCTTCAGCTATGCTGGGAGAAGCCCTTCTGAGAAGCTGTGCACGCTGGCCGGGGCTGGGGATGTGCTGTCTGGTGGGCAGGGGCATGGTTCAGGGTGCCCCAGGTTGGAGCAGGCAGGGCTCAGCCCCGTGCAGAACACTGCTTGCTGGTTGGGGGAGAGGAGCAGAACGCACCTGCACAGCCTGGGTGAGCTGTGCCCCCTATCTACTCCTGCCTCTATCCCCAATCCCTCCATGCCCCTGCTCCTTGGCGGTTCTTGGGACCTAGCGCATGGGCAGCCCCCCTCACACGTATTCACACACCACCGTGCACACACCATACTCACATGTGTGCACCCCTATACCTCCCATGCTCGCATGCACCCCACCCACATACGTGTGCGTGCACACAAACCCCCCACACAGTATATGAGAGTAAGACTTTATTTTTGTTTTTATCTATAATTTGTTAAAATTATATCTTCTGAAGTAGAGTGTTTGGATAAATATTGATAGAAGAGATGAAAGAGCTGAAGTGAAACTAAAGATTTTAAATGGCTTTGACCCCCATCCACCCCAATTCATGGCCAAAGGGTGTGGCTTTTGTAAGGCCCCCCTATTTCAGCAACCACTTCCTAGCTTCTTATTACCCTAACCCTAAGTTGCATTCTGACACCATTTGCTGCTTGGAAGGTCTTTATATACCAATGCACAAGAGATTACAGTCCTGTCCTATTGACCATTAGTTGGAGCCTGTTTTCCAGGGTAAAAAAGTGGGGAGAAAAGGGAGTGTATAAAACATGGCGTTCTCATTTTCCTTTCACCAGTAGTTCCACTCCAGGGTCCTATATGGAATTTAGTCAGCTATACAAAATTCTGGGGGGTTTTGTTTTTTAAAATAAGAGGGAAAATGTAATTTTTTTTTTTTTTTTGGTCATAATTCTATTGGGAAAAGATAACTGAATAATTTGCAGGTTGGTTATTTTCATAATAATTCTGTAAGGCTGCCTGAAAGAGAACAGGAACATGTTACCTGCAACTCCTTTTGGTTTTCACCATTAGTGAAGCTGAACTGAACTTTTTTTTTTTTTAATAATGCAGGTAGCTTCTAATGTTTAAAGGTGAAGAAACAGCAAACAGGCTGCAGTATGAATAAACTAAGGATCTGAGGGTAGGATCTGGTGAGCCACATTGGGCATTGCACTACCTGACAATTTAACAGCTGTCCCAGCGGGATGATTCAAGGGACTAGTTTGGTGCCTAAGTTCTTTGTTCTCTCAGTGGAAAGAGGTGCCTCTGAAGAAGCAATCCAAAGAAATCACATTGAGTGAAGAGTTTGCTAGAGCTAGCCAATAGGAAATTTTGAGCATAAAGAGGTGGTACTTCCACCTTTATGTGGCATTATGGTCAGGCTGCAGCTGGAGTACTGCGTCCAGTTTTGGGCGCTGCACTTCAAGAGGGATGAGGACAACCTCAAGAGGGTCCAGAGGAGGGCCACTAGTATGGTTAGAGGCCTGCAGACAAAGCCCAGTGAAGAGAGATTGAGGGCCCTGGATCTCTTCAGCCTCCGCAAGAAAAGGCTGAGAGGAGATCTTGTGGCTGCCTACAAATTCATCAGGGATGGCGGCAGCAAGGAATAGGAGATGCTTTTTACCAGGGCAGCCCTTAGAGTAACTAGGAACAATGGCCACAAACTGACAGAGAGCAGATTTAGGTTAGACATCAGGAAGAACATTTTTATGGTAAGGGTTGCCAGAATCTGGGATGGGCTTCCAAGGGAGGTGATGCTCTCCCCTACCTTGGGGGTCTTTAAGAAGAGGCTAGACATGCACCTGGCTGTGGTCATCTAACCCCAGCCCTCTTCTCTGCCCAGAGCAGGATCTCAGGCTCAATGATCTACTGAGATCCCTTCTGACCCAAACATACATGAATCTATGAATAAGTGCCAGTATGAAACCATATCATGGAATTTATTTTTTTTTAGGTTGCCTTTTCAAAAAAAGAAAATGCTGAGGAAACTACCAACCAAAGCACCACTAAAGGAATATTTATTAGGGGTTCAAAGCCAAGCTTTCGAAAGTTAAGTAGTTTAGCATTAAGGTTGGCTATGCACCATAATTTAGCTCCTTGTGCATGGGCCAAGACAATGCACAGTACAGACCTGTTCAGGAGAAGAATCAAACTTGTAGAGTAGAGAGATGCTTTGGTTTCTGGGACCAAAGTATTATTACTTCACTTATAATAAATTTGGACAGCATGTTGTGAAAAAAGGAGGGAATTGCAGGAAGAGACAGGACAGCCTCAGGCTTATGGCAGTGGAATACTGTTCTGGAAAATTAAACTCTGCTGTTGTCGGAGAATTAATGTGTGATGTTAAGCAGGTCAGTTCAAAACATTTTTCCTACGTGGTCCTGGATTGTATGTACTTTCTGGATGCTCAGTATGAGAATTGCTGAATTCTCACAGGGCTGCACTTGAAGTCAATAGGAGTTGAATATTTTATATAAAGGTCTTTCCAGGACAAGGTAACTGGCTTTGTACATAGGAGGAAAGGAATGTGCATATCTCAGCTTTAATATAGCCTTGAATCCATAACATTGTCATAAGCATGCTTAGGAAATGTGGACTCGATAAAACTACCTCAAGCTAGATACATAACTTTGGATGATCACTGTCAGAGAAGTCATCAATAACTCAATGCCAGAACTGATAGGTATCAACGGGGACTCCCCTAGCTTCTGTCCACAGTCCAATAGCGCTCAGTATCTTCAATGATAGTTTATATGATGGAACCAAGAGACATGGATTTAATTTGCTGGTGATACTAAGCTTTGTAGGATACCTGTAGCTGCTGGCAAGCAGCTTCAGGAGACAGGACATGGTCCATCTGCTGTACTGGCTGAGGCTTATAAACTATGTAAAAAAGAGCGAGAGACCCATGTAAGCAATGATTATCTCGTAAATATACATGCAGAAATTCTGGGTATACAGACTACCATAATTCTGACAATCTCTAACTTTAGTGCATTTTATGTTAAAAGAAAACTATGTTCAGAGAAGTACTTGGCTCATCTTGATATCATAAGAGGGGACAAGGGAGGAAAAAAAGAAAAGACCACTAAAAAGTAGGCATTGGTACATATGACAAATGCTTAGAAAAGGCCTGTAAAACTGTATTTTAAAGACAAAAATAAATGCTAAAAACACCTGGTAAATATTATGGGGGTTTCTTCAGAGAAAACTGAAAACACAGATTCAAATAAAAGGAAAATAGTTTCCTGACACCGCAATAACAAATGTGTAATAGCATATGTCCTGATAAAAGCACTTGGTTGCCATAGGCACCTATAATGAGTCCTTTAAACATTTTCCTTTGGCTGGCGAAGTGGAAAAAGGGCAAGATTAGAATGGAAGAATATTACATCCCACTTCAAATGTCTGGAGAATGCCATGAAGGCAATCAGCTGTGTTTTTTGGCCATTCCCAAATGTATATGCTAGCAGCTGAGGAAATGATTCAGAACTGAAGTGTGCTCAGTGACAACTTAGTTGTGGTGTTCAGCAATGTTGTTATTTCCACTAATAGGGCTAGTGTTGGTAGCCTAGATTTCTGGTGCCTTTTTTTTTTTTTAATAAACCAACAAAAACATTTAAAATGAGGGCTGCACTGTGCAATGCATTATTTTTTCCCCAATTTGGCTTATGCACAGTAAATAAGAGGCTAAAGATTAGCTTTACTTCAAAAAGACTGTAAGAATTCAAACATGTATGACACTATAGCACCAATTTGTGTTTTCCTGGAGACACATTCTTATATTCTTTTAATACGAAAATGATGACAATAATTGCTGTACTCAGCAGATAAGAGTTGTTAATATGTATATATTTTAATATAAATGGGGCATTTGAAAGGTTTAGTGGAAGATCTGAAAAAAAAATTAAAAATCTGATTAATTCATACTCCAAGGGGACTGGTCATGATGACTAATTATTCTTAAGTGACTAATAATCAGTGGGCTACAGAGGTGGGCGGATGAGAATAGGATGGGTTTCAATGCAGACAAGTACAAGGTGCTGCACCTGGGGAGGAAGAACCAGCAGCATACCTACAGGCTGGGGAGCTCCCTTGTCAGTGCAGAGGCAGAAAAGGATCTTGGAGTCGCTATTGATTCCAAGATGAACGTGGGCCGACAGTGTGGGGACGCGGTCAGGAAACCTGAACACACCTTGACATGCATCCATAGATGCATCACGAGCAGATCCAAGGAGGCGATCCTCCCCCTCTATGCGACATTGGTCAGCCTGCAGCTGGAGTACTGCATCCAGTTCTGAGTGCCACGCTTCAGGAAGGATGTGGACAGCATCGAGAGGGTCCAGAGGAGGGCCACTCACATGATCCGGGTACACCAGGGCAGGCCCTATGAGGAGAGGCTACGGGACCTGAACCTGTTAAGTCTCCACAAGAGAAGGCTGAGAGGGGATCTGGTGGCCACCTGTAAACTTGCCAAGGGGGACCAGTAGGCAATGGGAGAGACCCTGTTCCTCTGAGCACTACGAGAAGTAGCAAGGAATAACAGCCATAAATTGACCGAGAGTAGATTCAGGCTAGATGTCGGGAAGTGCTACTTCACATTCTGGGTGCCTAGGAGCTGGAACCAACTTCCAAGGGAAGTGGTGCCTGCTCCTAAATGGAGGCTGGACAGTCAGCTAGCCCGGGGTCATTTTACCCCAGCATTCTTTCCTGATGGCAGGGGTTTGGACTCGATGATCTGCTTAGGTCCCTTCCAACCCTACCAACTATGAATAGTGTTCAACTTTTTGTTTGCCCTTTCGAGACAAAGATTTTTGTTGCATTTTTTTCATTATAAATGACAATTATATTGAACACAAACTACATGCTCTGACTAGCTATATGAAAATGGTATGATTATATAAGTAAATGCTTAATGTATAGCATCTTATTACAAAAATTCAGAGTCCTCACTGTACAACAGTTACATGATTACCACAGCATAAAACAATGTGTTAAATTTTGCTTTGCATTCTTACATATGATCATCATCAAAATAAAATATAATACTGCAAAATGGAACAGTTTCATTGTCTCTATCTCGTTGACTTGGGAAGAGTTGGAGAGTGTTCAGATTTTTGCACATATCAACTGTCTTGATAGAAACTGTGGCTGGCACAAGCCAATACCTTTTTCAGTGACTAATTTTCAGAAGTAAACTCTGTAGATAAAAATGGACTTTCCCTTCTTTTGCCTAGAGATAAAAATATGAGAATGCATAATGGTGTAATGCACTATAAATATTTTGTCTGCCTGTGTCCTTAGACCAACATGGCTATACCAACCCCCCCATAAATGTTTTGCAGTTTACGTAACTTTGAGACAATTATAGCTGGTGTAAGAAACAGGAGCTCAGACTTGAAACAATGGATGCGAGATAAGAAACTAAATAAATCTGGATACAACAGAAGAGTTGCACGTGAGTACAGACAATCCCAAACTTGTGCAGATAAAACTTATATACCCTACCTTCATATAAATGTGTATATAAAGAGGTCAGTCTCCCAAAATCTTGCATGGTGTTATCTTTTTAACAAAAGAAGCAAAATAACAAGTATATTATTGTGTGAGCTGTCATAGACATAGCACCTATGCAGAAAGTGGCAGGTTGGGTTAGATATCCAAGTTGTACCTGTATTGGTCTGGAGGAAAAGGCAATTAGGACTTGTAGTAGAGATGATATCTTTTATCAGACCAACATGATTTTTGCAAAAAATAATTCTTTAATTGCAAGCTTTTGGGTACAAACACCCTTCATCAGGTATTAGAGAAAAGATTGTAAAAGTTCTGGATAGAAATGAAAGTTTATATTACATAGGATTTCACAGAGGAGTCAACAGATGGAAAACTCCTCTGGGCAGTCAGTTCATAGCTGGTATGAAGCATCTCACCTCCTGTAAGGAGGTGTAAGGATGCAAATTACCATGGAACAGAAGCAGGAGCAGGATCTCCAGTTTCATGTGGTTGAAGATGCTTTCTGCTTTGGAAAATACGAAGATTTCAGTTTAAAAATCGGCTAAAATTTGATACCTTCCATGTGTCAGGTATCCAGATTGTAGCCATATTGGTGTAGAGGGAAAGGCAATCGGGATGCATAGTAGAGATAATATCTTTTTATTAGGCCAACAAGATTTTTGCAAAAAAAATTTCTTTACTTGCAAGTTTTCGGGCACAAACACCCTTCATCAGGCATTGGAGAAAAGATTGTAAAAGTTCTCCTGGGTTGAAATGGAAGTTCATATTTCATAGGATTTCACCACCTGAAACCTGAGATCCCGCTCCTGCCTTTGTTTCAAGGTAATTTGCATCATCACAGATCCTCACAGGTGGTGAGAGGCTTCATACCAGCTATGATTCTATGATTCATTCTTCTGTCCTTCCGTTACTGATAGTGTGATGGCAGTGGTCTGTGTTCAGTATGGGTTCACCCTGAGGTTGTTAGCTTGTGCTGGACAGGTGGTCTTCTAGGTTCCCTTCATAGCCTGGCTCTCACCCACCCCTTGTGTGGCAACAATTTCATTCCATTGCCTTCCTGTGGGCTGGTCAGTGCCCTGGTCACCCAACTAAGGCTAGGCAGAACAGTCCTCTGCATCTTTGTTTCCCAGAGGAGCGTGCCAGGCAGACTGGGAAGGGCTATGGCACATGGATGGGTCTCCTGCTACAACTGCTTTCTGTTGGGACAGTTCCATTTGGCTGCAGTGACAGTGGTGCCAGCAGCGTGGTGCCCTTGAAAGGGTCTCAAGACACCCCTGGTGAGAACCACCAATGTAGAATCAAATCAGCCCTAGGAAACCTGTGACTATTGTACAGGTGAGCATTACCCTTGTGGTTCCATGATGGCTTGGGGGTCACAGTCAGCAACTCTGCTCCTATCTTAGGGTTTTACACCATTTTTAGATATCTTGGGCCCAGGTTTCTAAATAACAGGACGATAAAGACCAAGACCTTAATCTTGATTTGATTGTCTGTGGGAAGCCAGTGTCAGGATCAGAAAGTAAGCTTGGTTTTCTCAAGGTAGCACATACTGCTGAGAAGATTCTCTGTGGTTTTCTGTGCCAAATGGGATTTCCAAGGTCATCAAAATGTTTTCCTTGACCTGCCAACATCGTCTTGTTTGCTTAGGTTCAGCTTCATCCAGCTGATTGAAGAACCAAACTCCTCCAAGCTTCTGACCACCTAAATGATAAAGGTATGTCTATATATAATGAAGAATGAAAAGAACTGTCACCTCTATAGTACTGGCATTTGTGTTCATGTCATCTGATTAGTTCATGCTGTGGCTGTGTGAAATTGTTGAATAGCACCTTAATGAGAAATGATCCTTGTAGAACTCCACAATTGAGGAGTCTAGTAGTAAAGGTGCACTTCCCCATAACTAGTCTGTGCTTCACTTCAGAAGGGAGTATGCTAAAGTGACTTGCATCCTCTCTACCACCTCTCAAGACTGCGGTATCTTATCATTGTCAGTGAAGAACATTTCAGAGGCTGACGGTGGATATTTAGTCTCCATCTGCACAGGCAGGCATGCACCAGTGAGGGGAGAGGGGCTGCTTTTCCCCCAGCAGCACAAACGGCCACACACCAGCAAGGGAAGAGGGTCCACTTTTCCCCCAGCATTAGCAGCGATTAACGTGTGTTAGAAAAATTAATGCAAAAACAACTTAGAGTTAATCGTGTGCATTAACTGATTGATAGTTCTTGGTGTGTTTGGTGCTAGACTTGGTGCTGTTTGGGGCTGTAGGCACTCTAGGTTTACAAAGCAATTTGCCACCCAGGATAGCTCCAGTGTGTAGGATTTGGTAGCTTCATTGAAGACTAATAAAGTCTCTTGGTTTATAATACAACATTATCATAGGCTTAAAACATTATCTCTTTTTATCTTGTCATTTCCAGGCTTTGTTTTCCACTTTTCTCTCTGAGTTTCTGTCCCTCCCTGTTTGGTGCATAGTGTTTGAAAACAAAGAAGATCACTGTGAATAATAGGAAGGAAGAGACCTTTCGCAGGCAGGGTATCCATAGTTGAGACCTAGTACACAGGAGTGATAAAATAACTCACAGGATTATTGACATCTTATCCTGTGAGTGAAGTGATGCTGTCCTTCAGCAGGCTTTGCAATTAGGGGTCCCTACACCTTTGGTTGAGTCAGGGCCAGAGAGCTCTAACCCACAACTAATCCACAGCTGAATTTAAATAAGATCTGTTCAAGATAATGGCTGGAGTGTGATACCATCTTTAATGTTATCTACTCAAGGATCAGGTCCAAGGTGCAACTGGATGTACAGTTTGGATTTAAAAAGACACTTGAAAGTCTTAGGAAGGTGTGTCTGTTACGTAGTTGGGGAGAAGACTTTGTGTAGTCAACATCAATACCAAAATCACCCAGTCTGATAAGATTCATAGATGTTTGCGTCAGAAAGGGACCTTAACAGATCGAGTCTGACCTCCTGCCCTGGGCAGGAAAGAGTGCAGGAGTCGGATGACCCCAGCCAGGTGCATGTCTAGCCTCCTCTTAAAGACCCCCAAGGTAGAGGAGAGCACCACCTCCCTTGGAAGCCCATTCCAGATTCTGGCAACCCTCACTGTAAAAAAAGTTCTTCCTGATGTCTGACCTGAATCTGCTTTCTTTCCGTTTGTGGCCATTGTTTCTAGTTATCCCAAAGGATAGTTAACAGAGCATCTCCTAGTCCTAGCTGTTCCGCCTAATGAATTTGTAGGTAGACACAGGGATCACCTCTCAGCCTTCTCCTGCAGAGGCTGAAGAGATCCAGGGCCCTCAATCTCTCCATGTAGGCTTTTGTCTGCAGGTCCCTAGCCATACATGTGGCCCTCCTCTGAAACCTCTCAAGGTTGTCCACATCCCTCTTGAAGTGTGGCGCCCAAAACTGGACTCAATACTTCAACTGGGGCCTGACCAATGCCACATAAAGGGGAAGTATCACCTCCTTGGACCTGTTTGTCATGCACCTGCTAATACATGATAAAGTGTGGTTAGCACTTTGTCACATTGATGGCTCATGTTCATTTTGGAGTCAACAGTGACTCCAAGATCCCTTTCCACTGCTGTGCTGCTGAGAAGGTCCTCAGTGATAAGTATTTCAACATCATTGCCATCCATGTATCACTGAGTTTCTTTACGAACCTTGTAGTTTTTGACAGACTGTAAAAAGAGCTTTGACTCTGGTTTCCATTGTTCCAATGCATTAACATGACCTTGTCTTAAATGAGGTGCTCTTTTGGCCATTAATTTTGAAGGCAACCTATCTTCTGAGTCTGTGATCAGCAGGAATCTGGGTTTTCCATTTGCTGTGGAAAAATATTGATTTTCTCCCTTAAAGTGGGGGGGGGGAATGAGGCCCCCCAGAGTGAGGGAGGGTGTGCGGTAGGGTTGATGGCTGGGGCAGAGAGTGCTGCCCAGCTGGGGTGGGAACCAGGGCTGGAATGCGTGTCAATGGGCCTGGCTGGGCAAATAGGACAGAGCCAGAAGTGGCTCATCTGGGGGGCTGGCTCCCTGCTGCTGCATGAACTCCTGAGAAGGGGGCATGTGCCCCCCCACCCGACTTTTCCCCTCCACTGGCTTGTGCACAGGGTGGGGGATGATGTGGGCTGCCTACTGCAGGGCTCGGGGCTCCCCACCCTGCTGTACTCCCCCAGGGGCCTCCATTACTCAGCGGGTGAGACCCAGCATAGGATGATGAAGCAGGCTGAGGAGGCTCGGTGCTGCTGCCACCCTTAGTGGGAGCCCCTGATCACCCAGCACCCACCAGGGGGCACAACTCCATACCACTAGCAATTGCCCCTCACCCTGCTGCTTCTGGGTGGGCAGGGGGGCCTCACCCTGGTGGTGTGGCTGGCACAGGGTTCCAGATGGCAATGGCTGTAGCTCCAAGCTTGTCTGCCCTCCTGTGCCAGGTCCCACCTGCTGATGCCAGGTCCCTTGCTGGCCTATGGAGGCCAGACTCAACTATGGGCTATTCAGAATTCTTCCACTGGTCTAGAAATGTTTTAGGGGTATATGCCAACTCAGTAATCAAAATCCTTTTGGTACTGGCAATCAAACTACAGCCTTTGAAGAACAATGGAATTTACTGTTTACTCCAATTATTAAGTAATAGCATCAGTGTTTTGCTTAGGGAGGAGCCTAATAAGGTTTAATGTAATGGCAGAGTAACTCATTCTGATCTTAAAATAATACTTGTTCTTTGAGCATTTTAAACTCCACACAAGAGATTTCTCACTTCATAATTTTTCTTTCCATGAACTTGTTCTGAAATGCAATAGACACAGATGGTTTACTTAACAGGAGGGACCTAGGCTATCATATCCTGTCAGCTTCCAGACACATCTAAGTACTTGCGGGTGTTTTGGGAACATTTCAGTTTATGGAGGAAAAGAATCTTCTCTTTCTATGTAGAATGGGTAAGTTAGTTGTAAATATTCTGAATAAAGAAAATTCAACACATGCTACCTTGGACAGTTATATATGGTGGGATTTAGCTCACTGGCTTGGAACTCAGGCAGAAAGATTACACAATACATGCAACCCCCTCTTAACACTGTTTCACTTAGCACTATTTTGCTATAATGCTCATTTAACATTAATACCTGATTTCACTTAGTGCTCAGTGGGTTTCATTATAATAGTCACAGTCGCCATCTTGGGTCATTAAAAACAATTGCAGTCGCCATCTTGGTTTGTCAATTACTTTCAGTTTCGCTTAACACTTGTTTCATTTAAGACTTGGTTTTTAAGGAACCATTTAAGAGCACTAAGCGGGGGTTGCCTGTAAACAAATGTGAAAGGGCACTGTTGGTGCCTGCCACTTTAAGATCTGAGCCAAGCAGCCTGCATGTGCTTGATTGTAGCTGCCTCTATAAACAGATAAGTTGCCTATTGACAGGCCAGGCAGCAACATCGCCTGGCTGCAAGTCTTTAGTGTATTCTCCTAGAGGTAAGGGACGAGCTGTAGAGGATGGATTGGAGGCTCCTGGTCCTGGGCATGACCTAAAACTGCACCCTGCCAGGAGTGGGTGGCCTGGTGGGGCTCTCAGTGGCATGGGAGCCCCCAGGAAATGCCAAGCCAGTTATCACCCTGGTGAAAGGCGGGTAGGGGCATCTTAACCCTAGCCCTCACCTTTGGGTGGGTTTGTGTAACACCAGAGGCAGTTGGGGCCAGGCATGGCTACGGCCACCTGAGCCCTGTGGGGTGCGAGACCCTGCAGAAAAGTAATTGGGACCAGGCATGGCTACAGCTACCTGAGCCCACTGGGGAGGGAAGCCCCGTGGCCCCAAGTGAGAGGGGCGGAAATGTGGAGCCCTGGTTTCTAGATACCTGAGGCTGTAATTTGGGCCAGAGGCCAAGTAAAGGGGACTCAGCTCAGGAGAGAGGGGCAAGTCCTGACCCCGGTAAATCCTTCACTGCTGGGAAGCTGTATGTGAGTCAAAAGCAACATCTATAGTTAGCACAGTGACCTGCTGCTCCAGCAGGGGAGTAAGAGTCCCCGTGAGACCCTGAAACACCAGTCATGCTCTGAGTTACCCCAGCTCCTACAACCAGGTGGGTAACCCCTAGTAGGGGCCAGAAGGTGGACCCAAGAGAGTCAAGGGACTACTGGAAGAGGCCTGAGGTTAGACTACCCTCAACTAGTCAATGCTGGGTACAGGACCAGAATGGTCAGAAGGGCCAGAGGCCCACCATAAGGGACATCCAGAGCTGAGGGCCAGGGATCCCAACTGGCCTTGGAGGTGAGGCCAGAGCCTGTGTGGCCAAAGGTCCTGGGGGGACCACACCTGAGAGGGGAAATAGTTTCAGGGAGCTAGGCAGCCTGTATGAAGGCAGGATACGCCCCCAGAATGGAGGGATCTTAGAGGGGTCTGAATTGGAGGATTCTGGGGCCCAGTTTGGGGTTGGTGACATTAACATCAGTGGATGCCATCTGCAAGGCATGAGCTGCGGTTTAGGGGAGGTACGGAGCCGCAGATAGCACCCCTGGCATCGGGGTATGAATGGGCAGCCTTTCACCTTAATTAACGTCTTAATTAATTAAGAACAAGGCATGGAAATCAAGTCAGGTGGGTGGCATGCCCAAAGGCAAGTGGGGAACCTAGCACTGCGCCTAGGCAGGGAGTCCCACTTTGCCACAACAAACATAAGGGAATAATAAACCATAATCTAAACAGTGTGCTAAGCATAGTGTTTAGTAGCAGAGATGACAAATTGGAGTTTACGTAATTGTGCGGTGACTTTTTCTGTAGACGCTAAATATTAAAATTAACAATAAGGAAAAATAAAAGCAGGAGCAAACATAAAATAATGACAATGACTGAGCTTTGTAAACCATAACAGAAATTGCATTCCAAGTCAAAAGCGTTTAATTACAGAAAACTAGACTTCCATCTCTACAAGCTTGTAATCAGAACACTTGAAGTAGTCAAGTAGTTCTGATTTTCTTAAACAGCAAAAATATAAAATGAGAGCAGATCAATCCAGTTAGCTTAAGATTCTTGGTTTTCAGTTCAAATAAAAATCCAATAAAATGACACTAACTGTAGGGTTATTTTTGGTGGGTTGTTTGTTGTCAGAAAATAAATAAATTTTAAAAACAAAATAAGAAACCAAGTGGAAAAAGTGACCAAAAAATGGCAAGGATCTTTGAAAGGAGTTTTCATATGAATTGTTATCCTGTTTATAATGCCTGCTGTAAATTGTAGCCTTTATAACTTTCTGTTTATCTTGAGTGGAGTTCATATGCAGTTGTGCATAGCAGCAGCAGCAAAGTAAGTTGTGTGCATATATGTACAGTGTTGGGACACAGAATGCAAGCAGTAAATGAAGTTATTTGAAAACGGTTTTTGTGATATTTTCTTTGCTTAAGAAGAAGCTGGGGTTTTGCTCCAATTTGTGCAGTTATGATTCAGCTAAGCTAGCTAATTTTCTAGAAATTTGCTAGGCTCTAATGTAGCCAAAAATAAACTCTGAAAATTTAGAACTAATTCCTGAAAAAACAAACTCCCCAAGTCTGTTGGGAAAGAGCCTTTTAAAGCCTTAAAGAAACACATTTTTTAATTATGAATGTCTATAGAAATGTCCGTACAGGAAATTTCTGCGCAAGTGAAATGATATAGGCTACTCTCTTTTAAACAAAATCCTTGTGATTAAAAATCCCACGAACAAATGACAGTAGCCTAGCAGTGACTGAACAAAGGCATTCAATGAATAATAAAATACTATATTCGAAAGAGTAATGTCAATTTGGCAATATTTTAGATTGAATAATGGTGTGGCAATAGATTACATATAGGCAGGATTTGTTTGGATCAGACATAGGAACTGATCACAGATTTCAAAGACGTGAGTGAACGAATGCACTGTCTCGGGCTGCATATACACGTTCAGATAACCTGGGAAAATAAACTTACGCAGAGCCGCATGCATGGACATGTGAATGCTGAGGCCCTGAAGAGTGAAGAGTTTGCAGTGCAGACACTGTGCAGGCAGGTGGGATCTGTTGTACACATCTTGGCATGCTTTGCAAGTCTAGTTGCTGAGAGATTGTAGCAATGCATAGGACAGCCCTGATTGACTGACCCAGACTGCCCATAGGCAGTCTGCGTTTCCCTGAAGCATAATGTGGAGATTATAAAGAGGGAGTTCTGCTGTTCTGGAGCAGCAGAGTCCAGCAAGCAACACACTGCCTCCCTGGGGGTGAGAGGAAGAAACTGAAGGACCACGTTCTCTTCTGAGAAAAGCCATGGTATGTACAAACATTTGCTGTCCAAGGAGAAACTCCTCATGGAAATGATTTAACCCTGGTTATTTCCTGCTTATTTTTCTCCTGGAGAGGCCACTTTTACCCTGGGAGAAAAAGCCTGAGCATCTGTAAACTTGTGGTGTCTCCTGGAAGATCAGTGACTCTCCCAGGAGAAACAGAGTAGCTATACAAGGCCTCAGTGTACTCAGTTATTCTACTGCAGGCTGATACATGGTGCTGCCCACTCCCCCTATCCCAGCACAGACCCCCATCCCCCACGCCCAGCCCTGGAGATCCATGCCAATTGCACTGTCCCCCTTTCTGTCCTACTCTGCATCAGAAGCCCAGTGCCATGTGGTCCTGCCTGCCTTTAAGGTGTTCAGCCATTACAGGGAGATGATGGGATGCAGCAATAGCACATGGTGAGGTAGGGAAGGAGAGGTGCTACTGTGCTCCACAAAGCACTGAGAGAAAGCTCTCGGGAGGGCACCGAGTTGGGCTTCTGTTCAGACGCAAGGTGGCGCTGTTCTGTTTGCCTGTCTGCCAGTAGTTGCTTATAGCCTCATTCTGATGATGGATCTTCAGTCGAGCTCACTGTTTCTTAGATTCTTATAGATAGCTTCATTTTCATGGACTTTACAGACAAGCATTTTTATCCCCCTTTTTATGGGCTGTCCTTCAATTTACAGATGTTTGGAAACCCTGAAAGGGGACACTAAATCCTCAATTTACCTGATCATTTAATTGCAATAATGCAGATGCTTCTGTTAAGCTGCCAACAGTATTTTTGAAATGTTACTAATAGTTCAGAGTCCATTAGTTTGTACAGCTGAGGAAATTTTGCTGTTCACAGAAATCCAATGAAAGATCTATGTGCCTTTGAAAAGTAGAACAATCCCTTAAAACAAAGCTAAGTGGGTCTTTTTTTAGAGGTGGATAAATATTTTGCTGGTGCTCTGTGCAATGATTGATTAAACTGGGATTGTTTAGGAGCCGGTCTCACCAGGCACCAAGTCCCCTTGTCTCTTGTGGATTTTACCAGGAGTCAGGGATTCTCAGCAGTTGGCAGCAATGCGCTGTTTATTCTGTGATGACTGATTTTGTTTTATTCCCCGTCTGGCACCCCCACCTTCCTTTGTGTATTATTTCTGTGTTCATCTCTATTGAAGTGTATCTGACATTGCAATGTCCAACCTCATAGTTTGTTTTTCTTAAAGTTTCCTCTTAATCCTTTTTGGTCCTAATTTTGTTAAGTGAATTCATAACCCAAAGATATTTTTGGAGTGTGTATGCTGCCATGACTTAGGGTTTTCTAAAGCAACGATTTGGGTGCAATGAACAACTTTAATATGCTGTGTAAAATTGCAAATTACTTATTAAAAATCTGATTGTAATAATGGTGCACCCTTCCTTTCTGTTAAAATTCCAGGAAAATAGCCAAAAAAAAGCTTTTGGATTGCCTCTTGTAAACAGAAAGCATTTTAAATTAAATGCAAGGGGGAACAAATTGTGCTAATATAATATTCATGTTTAAAATGTATAGTATTTTGATGAAGAGTTGTACTAAGAATCGGCTTCACCCTTTAACAACTTTGGCATCCACACTTTTTTGAATATGCTATAATTCTATAATTGCCCAGTATATTTGGTGTAATTGGTGCTGAACTAACTAACCGATGGAGCCACTAGAGGCAAAATCTCACTTCAGAGTTATTTTTGGTAGGCAGTCAGGTCTGAGGGCATCTGTAACTTTAAATACCTGCATGGTCTGAAATATTACAAATGCTGGATTAAGAGCACCACAAAATGGCGGAAAGTAAGACTGTTTTGTTTACTGCCATGAACATAGAGGACTCTTGAACAGAAGAATGGAAACTAGGTACGAATATGGATAAGCTAGAAGGGTTTACGTTATCAGTGCAATCTGCGAGAACAGAATGTAAAATAACACAGAATGACAGTGGGCACAGAGAGAAATGGCACCATCTGTTTGCCCCAAAACCAAAAAAGAGCAAATGCCAAAAAAAATGTTCTATACTCACGAGCGAGCTAAAGCCTTTTGAAGTCTGGCTCTTATTCATGTCTTCATCTGTTTTGGAGCATTCACCAAAGCTACTTGGGGAATCTCTTGGGTCTTGCCAGTTTGTAACAGTCTACGCACGTTACCCACTTTACACTGAATGCCAACTAAATTGGGTTTGAGACCCAATAGGAACAACATCTCTTGGAACCTGTTACATTATTCTGGTTAGAATTCAGCAAGGAATTCATCTGTTTTAGCATCCACATCAAGCAGGTTAGACAAAAAGATGAAAGCCTTTCAAAGTAGTCTCCTCTATAGTTCTGCTTTTGTTCATTGCACTGTGCTTGTTTCTTTCTTTGAGACATGAAAATAGATTGCCAGCTTATTATACTGAAATATTTAGACTTAAGGCTAATCAGAATAATGACACAGATTCAGTGCTATTGTCACAGCTCCCCTCTACTGGGACTATTGGTGATGTCCGCATCATAAAAGTCCGCGCTGCGGCAGTCGCGGCCGCCGTGGTGACTTGGGGCCCCCCGGATAGGGGGCCGGCGGTGGTCTGGCGTCCTCGCGGACAGGTCTCCGAGCTTGGAAAAAATTAACTACAGGAGTAGACCTGAGTGAATGAGTTGTGGGGATGGGGGGGTGAGATATGGCTAAATAGTCATTATTAGAAAACAGTAGGAAATCTATCAGATTTAATTCAATCTTTTACTATATCTTAACTTCCAGTTATTTTATTACTTTGCAGAGATTTGCCATCTGCTACTGTCCTCTACAAATGAAGGATTAGTGAGAGGCTCCTGTTTACCACTGCCAAGTGTCAAGGAGAAAGGTTTAATCAGACAGACATCCTTCTGTAGTTCACTTTTTACTTGAAGAGGACATTGTGTATAAGATGGGAGGGGAAATGTTTTATTGTTAGAAGTTTCCACCATATTAGATCTATGCAACAGTAATTATATTTGTATTTACATTTTCCCTTTTGCAAATTAACCATACCAAACCATTATGAAATGTTATCTCCATTTTACAGTTTGGAAACTGAAACCAGAGTGACAAAGACCAAAATGTTATGATGCATCCAAAGATTCTGGGTGCTTACTCGAGATACTGAGCACTCAGAATTCCGGTTAGATGGGATAAGCACTCAAAGTCCTATTACATCTGTAGATCAGTTTCCAGATGTCTCAAGACAGCTAAAGTTTCTAAGGGTCCAGTAACTTTGGCCTATACAGCTTGTCCACATGCACACAGCGAGTCATTAGGAGAGATGGGATCGAAAGTGTCTCAAACTCATAGAACTAGACTGTTCAAAAAGCCAGGTACTTTCATGTGCCATATTTACTGAACATAACTTTACATCTCTTGCTCTTTGTGTTTCAAATTTAAGCCATAACATGTTTCATTAATTTATTTTTATCATTTGACTTTTCTCATCTAAAAGAAAGAAGAGAAGCTCAAAGTAAATTTGACTGTTCAGGGCAGAGCTGTGGGGTTTAAATTGTCTTTCTCAGATGTATGAAAAAATACTAGTATAAAGGTAGTGACAAAACCAAAGATCTAATAGACATGTTTTATTCTCTCTCTCTCTCTCTCTCTCTCTCTCTCTCTCTCTCTCTCTCTCTCTCTCTCTCTCTCACACACACACACACACACACACACACACACACACACA
>JAGPOW010001296.1:42256484-42273985 GCA_030014935.1 Caiman crocodilus | reverse complement strand
ACACACACACACACACACACACACACACACACACACACACACACACACACACACACACACACACACACACACACACACACACACACACACACCCCCCCCTAATTGTTAACATATTAAGGCAACATTTTAAATAGTTTGTTCTCCCTTCAAATGCCACTATTCCTCACTGGGGATTGGCTGCATGTTACATTTAAAGTATTAAGTTATGTTGTTCCTGAAATATTTGTCTGGAAAAACAAGTCTGAGGGGTTTTAAACAGTAAAATCATGTATTATTCTCAGATTTTGGTCAAACTCATAAAATGCACCTTTGGTGAGAACAGGAATAGAAAACTCCCCTTCTCTGCCAATCCTCAAAAAAAAAGGTTTGTGATGAAGTTGAATTGCAATCTTGCCTGTAGCTTTTGCTATTGCTAAAACTATCATATGACGAGCAGCTTCTTTATTTCTGATAAAGAAAATCTATTTAAATATTAATGTCATTATAAAAATCTGACTTTTCAATTGCAAAATGCATTAAATCAAATTACAGTAGAAAGGGAGGAGGAGAAACAGTTTAAAGTGACAGTTATAAAAACTGGTACTGCCCTGAGACACTTTCCTATTTCCCTGGTAGTATTGGAAAATAAGCTGATAACTAATCCTCTGAGTGCCCATCAAACAGACAAGGTAACTACCTACAAAGCTGCTCCAGTTATTAGGAAAGTAAATAGTTTCATCTTCCTGAATGAGGAAAATTCACATTGATAATGTGATCTGTTAGCGCCATCTGTTGTGATATACTTACATTATAAACACAACCATAAAATGTTGAAGGAATTGTTTGTATTCCCCATTAAGAAATGGAAAGGTCCTTTGTATACCCAAATACAACTTGCAGATCTGCACCCAAAAAATATTTCTTTTAAATATCTCTTCTCTTCATTTTTATTATGCTATCAGCCACTTCCTTGTGTTGCCCGCAGTGATCTGTTGTGTATAGTACCAACTTTGTAACTTGGTTTTTGTAGCATTATTAAATAATACTGTTCTTATTAACTTTGAAGTGCATTTTCAACTGTGATTCCTGAAAAGTAGCTGTGAGATGAGAAAATAGTTGACTCTTATTACGTAAAATGACTGTAATAATGATTACCTGATGTGTCCTCCATGCCAAAGGATTGGTTACATGCAAACAAGAATTTAGTCCTTCAAGCTCTAGCTCCTAGTCAAATAATTCATGTCTGAAATACTGTATTTGACATAAACTCAAATGTTCCCTCTGCTGCCTAAATTTATGCTCTTGATATACAGAGTTAGAAAGATGCTGCATTCTAGGAATTAACTATTTTGTATATGTTCAGGAAAATACAGGATCATAGGAAAGTCAGGCTGGAAGGGACCTCAGGTCATCTAGTCCAGCCCTGGGCTCAAGGCAGGTTCGTCCCTGACTTAACCGAGTGCCTATCTAATCTGTTCTCAAAAATTTCCAGGGAGAAGATTCCACAATTTCTCTAGGTAGCCTGTTTCGGTGCTTTACCATCCTGTTCCAAGGATTGTTTATATATTTTATCCAATGACTGTTCAGTGAAAACTGAATAATCCGTTCTTGGAAAATGGACTGATACCTGGATGAAAGTACTGTAAGGTAGACGCATAACTGGTTGGATGATCACGCTCACGGTTCCCAGCAATTAGTTGCACTGGAAAACCTCCATTACTCCACTATTGCTTTTAGCTGCCTGGTTTGATAATGCTGTACCATGGTTGGAAAATCAATGTAACTTGTTTGGTAAGTTTGTACGAGGTATCTGCAGTCTTAGTCTCTTGTTCTATATAGTCAACAACATCCTTTGTATTCCTAATAAAGTTTAATCTTGGATGATTATAAAAAGACTTTGAAACTATGATATGCTTAGCAAGATCATTGTTACCTGCAGCCATTCTTCCCGACTCAGTGCAGGTATATTTCCCTTACCACTCCAAATCAATTTTAGTGTGGTGATGGAGCTACCAGTTAAATCATGCACTTCTTTTATTTGAGATTTGAATTTCCAGGCAGCTCATAGAACGTGTCACCCACAAGTTTTATGGAATCGCTTGGAGCCTGGCAAATGTACAGCCTACATTTCAGATTTGACATAATTTGTTTTAACGGTCAAGTAAAATCCCAGTGTCCCAGATTTGTTTTAGATCTTAAGTTTAAAGAAATGTTCAGGTGAGATTTAAAATAGTAGTGTGTCATTAATGATATGTCTATAATGAAGTCAATATCCCTGTATTCTTCCAAGGCCAGTGCAAGAAATAAAGGACAGGACATTTCGTCCTAGGTCCCCTGTATAATTCAAATAGGAGATGCAAATGATATTAAGGAGCAGTTATCTCTTCAGGGAATGGGGGATCTGTACCATGTGGAATATAACTTGGAACAGAAAGTTCGAATATCAAAAATTTTCTGAGTCAATAGAAGAAAGATACCTTTGATTCACAGTGCCAGATCATTCAGAATGTGACATATTTCTATTCTTCGTTACTGTAATTGGTTATCTAATATTTTTTTGCTAAAACCTTTTTAACATTATATGGAATTGATATGGGCCCACAGATCTGTGTAAGATCTGTGGGGGGAGGAGGGGTTCAACTGGGGAGACCAAAAGTTTTCCTGTGTAAGTTATGGAAGTTTCTCTTAACAAAATGTGCCTCTCAAGATGTCTCATACTTCCTTCAATACCTTGTAAAAATTTAGCTTCTTGTTACTGTTTCTAAGACTTCATAATTAGTTTCTTAATAAATTTTATATATCTTTGGCAAGATCTTTGCTCTCAAGTAGTTTTGAATAACTTTGTGGCTTTGGATTTTCTGAAGAATGTTTTAAATAATATGCAGCAAAAGTAGTACATATTTTATAGGGTGAATAAGTATCTTTTGTTGACTTATTTTTCTTTGGACTAAATGTGTTGGTCTTGTACCCAGTTAAGCTTTCAAATCAGTAATTTATCAGATTAACTTCCTGATTTTGTAAAGCATCTGCATGGTAAGCCAAAGAGTTTTTTCAGTGTTTTCTGTTATCAGTATATCTAGTTTTCACTTTTAATATTAACTGTCTTTTTTCTATGCCTCTACTTGTTATGAGTGTCTTGCGACATTTTTTTTCAGCTTACTAAAAAACTTGAAAGGTTTCTGGTTGTCTGAGAGCACAAACTCATGTGCCAAATGTGTCTTATTCCCAGTAATATTGTATTCACAATTTGTGTGAACTTAATTGCTGCTAGTAAACCTCTGTAGGTATTTCCATAGAACCAGAATGGTGGGTGGAGGGAGGCAATTTACTTTGCTATGCTTCTCGTCTCAGCTTGCAGGCAGATCTCTCTATCCAGCCCTTAATGATTTCTAATATTTCCCTGTATCAGTCTTGAACATGCTGACTTTCAGCTTCTTAGGCTGTACCTGCATCATTGATAGGTGTAAGAAAGCATACTATTTTTTTTTATTTGCCTTAATTTTGTCTGACTCACTGTGGGCAGACTTGTGACTTTACAACACAGTGGGTGTGTCTACACATGTGCTTTAATGCATAGTAGCTTATTCTGTGTATTAAAGTGGCAAGTGAACAAAATTGTAATACGCTGATGTGCAATAGAATAGGCTACTGCGCATTAAGTGTCACTAAAAAAACATTTGTTTGTGCTACTGCACTTAAGTGGAGCCTAATGTACCTTTACCTAGTACCTCATATTAGAGGTACTAAACTTAATGCGCAGTAGCAAAAGACCATTAATGAACATGTAGACGTGCCTGGTACCACTGTCGTCTTACTCCCCTGAGCACCTGTCTGTTGTGGGAAACAGAAGCCTCCTCAGAAACAGGATATGCAGACCAGTACAGAAGAAAAGCAATCTCTTAATAGGGTGGAAACAGACATTACCTGATGTTTCATTTGGGCTGCCATCAAAATTTTGTCTGTTGGCTCCCATAAAGTGAGCTCATAGACTAGCCGAAAAGTGAGCTCATAGGCCAGGGGTGGACAAAATGGTGGATCCAGCTATCAGCCAAACTCCATTTCTCCACAGCCCCTGCCCACATGGCTGGGGCCAGGCTTCATCGTGACCCCAGCCGCACCTGCACTGTGATATTGTAAGGCTGGTGTTGCCATGGAAACCGGCCCCAGCCACGTGTGCAGGGTGCATGGCAGGATAGGGCTGGGGGCTGCTCCGGAGCCACTGGGATCTTGCAGCAGGGCAGCTTGGTCCGGGCCCAGGGCAGAGCCGCGATCTGCAGCCTGCATGCTCTGGGCTGGGGTGTGCAGGCAGCAGATTACGCTCTGCCCCGGCTCATCCTGAGAGCTATCCAAAAGCCAGGAGTTATCAAAGGAGTGAAGCTAAAAAAAAAGCATAAAAGGGAGGAGCAAGGAAGTTAAGTGTGTTGTCATTGTCACCATCATAAACCCAGCCTTCAACACTTGTCTGGATTGTCCCATCCAATAACACACTCTTTGCTTCAGGAACTGTGTGGCAGCCTTTTCTGTTGAGCAAAGTAATATCTGGGATTGGGTGCAATCATTATACTAATTTTCTCTCTGAATATAGAAACTGCTAAGATAATACTTGTTGTGTTAATAAAGTTAGAATTTGATTTTAGGACACTGAGTTGTCTGTGTTCATATTTCATAACCCATTTAAGGGTTAATTGTGCTTTAATGATCCCCAAGTACTATCTGGTGGACAGTGGTGCTAACACCAGCTCCAGCCACGTGAATAGGGGCTGCTGGGAAATGGAATCCACTGCCGGCCTGTGGATTGGACTTTGCCCACCCCTATAATATACCCTTTGTTACACCACCACAAGGGACAATCATTGGCACGGCAAAAGGTAATAATAAACTCTGCCACTTTATTGTGGCAGGCATCTATTAGTTCAGTGGCAGGAGAAGAGCAGCCTGAGCTGCTTCTACTCATCACCTTGGAGAGGGGCTCTGGGGGTTTGAGGGCTTCAAGTGCTGAGCATTGGCCTGCTTTCCTGCTTACAGAGAGGGCCTCCAGAGAATCTGGGGTGCTCCTCTATGGGTGGGCCATCAATGGCAGGACCAGGAGCAATGTTTCCTCCAGTGAAGCGGATCAGCTATGCCACGACATCATGGCACAGCTGATCCACTTCATTTAGCAATATCTCTTTCTAGCCTACTGAATCACTGTTTTAGCCTAATAGTAATTACTTTTTGTTCCTAAGAGCAAAGGGAGAAATTGGGTGGGAATTGCCCATTCTGTCTCAGCCACCTCCTTGATTTGATTTTAAGCCTGACATAGTGAGCATTTTTCTCTCAGTTGGGGCAGATTATAAAAATAGTCTAGGTAGTAAATAGCAGGTGGTAATTTCCTACACATTTCTTCTCGACTTTTAATTAGGAATGCTTTCCAGCACTGAAGCTTGGAACTGAATTGTTTTGTTGACCATGAAGAGCCACTGAAAATGGATATATTGCTAGCCCTCGATCTGATAGAATTGAAGTCTTACTGGTCAGAAGCTTAGAATGGAGACCAAACTTTCACGTATGATCTACCTTAATGAAGGTAGATCTATGTGATTTGGTTGTTTCAGGATAAAACTGTCTCTTAAAGCAGGGGTGTCAAAACATGGCCCACAGGCTGGATTTGGCATACAGAGCTGTCATCAGGCCCATGGAGCAAGAGAGGGTCCATGAGGAACTCTGAAGTCTGGATCTGGCCTGAGGAGGGTTAAACCAGTTTGACACCAACTTTAAAGAATTTCAGTTCCTATTGCATGTCTATATTTATTTCTTGGCCAGGTAAACATTAAGTACTATAAACTGATCACCATATCCAGTTTATTGAATTAATGAATGTCAAGACATTTCTAGTACAAATTTTATTTATTGAGATTTTTTTTTTGTTTTGCCTTAGAAGTATTACACCAAACGATGAGCTAAGACAGAAGATGGAAAAGATGTTTTCTGGCAAAAACATACCTTATCCTAGGGCTGCTGGCATTTGTAGTATTTGGGCTGTGCCTTCAGAGACTGAGTTTCCCAGAGGGAAAAGGAGAGCACGTTTAGCCCAGTGGTTCTCAGTCACTTATTTAGGCGGAGTGCCAAGTCTCATTCCAGTTAGAATGATACAGAGCAAAGCACCTCAGGAATGCATGAGACCAGGAGTAAAAAAGAACGAAAAAAATTGCTCAAATGGAAGAATGGACCAGTTAAAAACCATCCATACTGGCTCTCAACACAGTCTGAGCAAGGGCTCTTGTGCTGTTAAGTAGAAAGAAAGTCTCACTACTTTAACAGACAGAACCTAAAAACCCTCTTTTTGAGTTTTTAGTCAAAGAAACTGAGACACTCAACTGACAAGGTATTAGGTTTAATATACTTATTAAAGGACACATAGCGGCTAACAAATCTTAAACATCACTCTCAACTGATAACTGACCAGACATCTGATAGAAAATGAATCCAGACTCGCCGATTATCAACATTTCTACATATGATTGTTGTCATGACAATTGTGATTTTTGCTAGCCAGACTAATAGCAGTGTGATTAGTGCATGATAAGAGGCTTGTGAACAAGTATAAGTGCTTCCTTTTTTTCTATACTCCATAGAGCATATTGCTGGTTTCCAATACCAGAAAACACAAGAATCTGGTTGGTTGTAATACGATATTTGATTAGTATAATTAACTCATTGCAGATTTTTCAATTGACAAGGAACTCTTTAAAAAAAATTAAAAACGTTAATGGCAAAAAAAATGTTGGCAGCAAACATGGCATATTCCAACCTCAAAAGCCCCTCAGTAATGACCATCAATTCCTTTATATAAACTAAACCTGCTAATGCATTAGTGTTTTCCTTCTCCCACTTCCTCACTTCTTTATGAATATAGAATAAGCTCTCTTCCTTCCATTGTCACTGACTAATGCATATACAATGGAATAATTTTAGCCTGCTACAAAGTTGGCAGTAACATGCTAAACCTTCCAGTTTTCCTGATATATCTTTCAGAAAACTAATATTGTACTATGCTTTCCTTCCTGCTTCATTAGTCAGTATTATGTTTCTCATAGCCATCACTGAAAGGTGTTAACCTTTTCACAGTTTTACAAAATAACTTAAGCTGATGAGCAGAAATATTTTTCAGGCAACACAAACAGTTCAAACTTTCAATACAAAATACCTATCCCATTATCCTGAATGTGGATTATAAATCATGGAATATTGTAACCATAAATCTATAGGCCTTTGAAAAATGCATCTGTTTGCTCATAACATGCAAATCATGTTTTTCCTTTCAGTTGAAGATTATCATTATGAATAAGATGATTACAAATGGAAAACAAGAATGTGTCCAAAAAAGAAGAGTTGAGGAGCCTCTACACGTATGAAAGACTTTGAAATTGCAGGTCACCTTTTCATACAGTATTCTTTTTAATTATCAAACGGTATAAAAATACAAAATATTGCAAGGACACGACTAAAGAGAACCCTCATAGGGGAAAAGGAAACTTAAAAATAGTCTTCATTTAAAAAAAAAACAAACCCAAAAGGTTTTGTAGATATGATTATATAGATTGCCAAGCTGATTGCAGTGGGTTTCATGTCAGCACTGAAAAGCCCTGTTTCTCTGCATCATTTTTCAGTAAGAAAAACAACTCTATAATGTTCATTGAAAAAAAACCTATAATGTCTCTCCTATCAAAAGTCTTCATGCATTTCTGTTGATATCCGTAAAGTAACTCGCTATAAGAAAAATAAAACAAGATCAGTTAAACTTCATAAAATTTCACAGTATTTCAATATACTAGAGACATGAGTAAATATATACGTATAGCAAAAAAGAGTGTGATGCAAGGGTTTGAAACGACGGAAGGAGGAAGGCTTTTTGGTTATAGTCTGCTATTTAATTTGGAATGAACACTGGTTTTCTGTCTGGTAGTGCGAGAGCGGTTGCGATTTGAAAATGCACTGTGTTTAAAGTACTGAGACAACTTTTCTGAGTTGCAGTCTACTTATTGTTGCAGTCTGTGTATAAGGATAAGAGACTTGCATTTTAATATACTCATCTGCTTCCATTTATTTAGAATATAAATAGTATATGTATTTGGTCATGTCTTCAGTGCTGGAGCTGTCTAAGGGTTCTGCAAACCACTGCACTGTGGGCAAAAGTGACTTTATGGACAAAGCATGCAAGTCCCACAGGTGACAAAGAGAACCAATGCTCTGTGTCTAAAAATCCCTCACCTGCAGATACCATTTTCAGAAAATAGATAAACAGTTGGTGGAATGGCAGTAGATTTCTAAAAGGACCAACAGTAAAAATTCTGGCCTTTCTGAACTATAAGAGACATTACTGCAACCTGTAAAAGGCACTGTGTTCTTCTGTGGCACTGGTTCACTGTGACTTTATGAACTATTGCTTTTTCTGGACACTGCCTTTTGTTCTCCAGACCAGAAACCAAGGTTTCATTTTTAATAATTGAAATCCTTAGCTTCTGTGAAATCCAAGAAAACTGTAACATGCTCAGCTTGTATGTAAAATCAGTAAAACATGAGTTAAACCATTACTTTTATCAGATGTACCTTTACATGGCCTAAGCAATTAAGCAAATGTTACCAAAATGTGATCTGAATCTGACACCTCGTACCCCATATTATAACATTTAACTTTGAAAGCAAGAACATTCATAATGAAAAGACAGAAATAAATTGTGTGGTACTATAAAATCTTTATCTGGATTTCTGACCTTTTTACCTGAACTAGAATTTCCATAGTGTCTATTAATAGGTAATCTGTAGCTCTTTTTAGGTACTATCAAGACTTATAAATACCAACCTGAAAATCTCTAATGAAGGTTAAGAAGTAGAAGACAAAGCCGAAAGCCACTGTCCATTCACAGATTGCACTCACAAAATGACAAACATACCCCTGATGAAAATAAGAAACAAAACAGACTTCCGTATAAAACATTAAAACAAAATTAACGTGGAATGCTAGACAGCCTGGTAAATCAAACAAAAGTAGAAATCCTCTTCTGTGTACATATAAAGAATATAAAATATTTTCAAGGCTGGGATTTGCTTCAGTTTTTTAGAATTAACCTATCTTTGATGTTTGCCTAGTCAAACATCAATTTACAGTAATGAGCATCTTGTAAATGCATGTAATGAATGAATAAAAGCTGTTGGGTTATAATGCTCCCTCTGCCCTTATCCTTTAATTTTGTACTATGTGGCTAGTTGTCATGGAGGGGAAGGAGAAAGGTTGGATGATGTAACCTGATTATTTCAAATCCTGTGTTCAATGTTCAAATGTTTTAATTCCAGGAGGTTATTCATTGGGGTTCTAAGGTGCTGAAAGTCCTTAACAGTCACCTTTTTAGGAGCTGAAAGTTCCCAACTTTGGAAAAATAGATCCTTCAAAATACTGTAATAGTGGAGGAAGGAAACCTTTTACTTAAGAATGTAAACTCCTTTGGGAAGGACTCTCCTTGGATTCCTGGTCCATGCTAAGAAATCCTCTACATTATCCATATATTGTAGTATTGTAAAGTAATAAAAGTATAAGAAAATGGGGGCCTGTATAAGTAGCACACAGTATTCTTGAAGAATTGTTGCATTTGGTTTATACAATATATAATGAATTATAAATTTTCAGAGTTCATCAACTTACACTTTGAAGCAAAGTGAACTTTTAAAATAAAAGATCACTCCATTTCCAGTTAATGTTTCTTTATAAAAATGTTCAACTGCAGCAAAGATTTTGAAGCTGTATATTGACTCAAAAAAGGTCTGCTCAGCCATCACTTTCTGAAAGCTATAGCTTTAGGCTTTTATGAAGTATTTAATAGGTTATAGGCTTTGCATACAGTTCCATCAAGTACAAACAGGAAGAAATAAAAACACAATGAATAGGAGATAAATAAGTCTACTCTGGCTATAACGTATCCTGCTAAATGTTTAGTTGTGTTAGGAGTATCGTGAAAGGACTATAGCAGCCCAAATTCAAGATACTCATTCAAAGCCACAGAGGTAAATGGAGTGAGGCCCCCAACAAATGCATTACATTATAAAGATGGATGGTCATCCTTATACAGGGCCTAACTGGGGATGTTTCATAAGATTTCTGATAGGAAGTCTCTTCAAATGGGACACAAGTGGAATAAAAGTGGGTCCTTTTCAGCCAAAGTATGCCATCTGTCTCAATAAGAAGACACCCCTTCCAGAAACGCAACAAACTCAGAGAATTCATATTACTAAAAATATCTTTCTTGTAAGACTCATCTTCACAGCTGTCTTCCCAGCTTTGTTTAAGCATGTTGCCAAGTTTACCCTTATTTAAAACTTCATAGCAAGATACAAACACTGCATTCTTTTACTTGATTTGTGCAGAAAGTACTCCCAACCATGGCACAGTTTGTCCACAAATACACTTTTAGATCCTTTGCAGTCCTCACTACAAACACTCCAAAGGTCACTGAAGTCAGGAGGCTGCATAAAGAAGTAATGTGTTGAAATGATCTCTTTCTAGAAATGAGCTGTTATTAAAGTTGTGTATTTAGATTGTGGAAACTTTTAGGAGCTTGCTTAAAATGAAAGTCTGATGTTTTTGAGATGTGATCAGTACTAATCTTCACAAGCCTATCCGTTAAATATTGTTGCCTAAATAGGGAGTCATTAAAAAAAATAACATAGTGTACAGGTTTGACAGCTTCTGTTTACTATAATACAAAAATCCTTGTGATATTTGTCCTTATGTTTTATCTAGAAGTATATAGCATTGCAGAACCAAGCTATTATACTGCATAAATAAGTTAGTTACCTAGTGAAGTTTTACCTTTTCACTTGGAATCCAATCAATTTTTGTTATAGAAATTCGTGAAGCAAATGCAATCACTGGGAAAAATAGCATAAAGGAAACAATAACGAACTTAAAAGTTTATGTTTTATAAAGTGCCCAATTTCCCCTTCTGCAAGACTGAACAACCAGTTACACTACAGTAGAAAACCTGAATATCACAAATCCAAGCAAACAAAATATATTTCTCAAAGGGGATGATCATAATCAACACAGCACGTGTCTCTGAATAACTAAAGTCACTATGAGCCTTCACAGAGTCGGGTGGATGTGAGATGAAGCATTTCTTTTAGAATTTTGGCCTCACTCCTGTACTGCGAGCTATCTGAGCAGAGTCTTGCATGGTAAGATGCAGAACCCCACAGCTTCAACCAGCCTCCAAACGGGTGCTTGGATCTATTTGCGTAGCTCCAAGAACTACATGAGGGCCTTATTCAAAAATCCTTCACAGCAGCAGAAACCAGGAACATACTTAGCTGTGCGACTGAAATGGGTGGTCATTTTCTGTTCAAGGTCATGAATAGAACATTGTGGGCTTCAAAATGAAAGGGCATAGTAAGACGCTAGGGCCACGCTTTAGCCAACCTTTGGTTTGGGCTTGGGATGGCAAGAGACAACCTATTGTCGGGGGATGAAAGTGAAGGTAATGCCTTAATAAGAACAAAAATTGTCTGACTTCCCTAAACCACAAGCCTCTTTGGAACCACCCTTCAGGTAGTTGAAGGCTGCTATTAAATCCTCTCTGACTTTTCTTCAGATTAAACTAAATTCATATACACTTTCCTTCCAAAGTAGGGGTGTCAAACTCATATGGTCTCCATGGGATAGGTCTGTGGGCTTCAGCTGCTGTGTCAGTTCCATCAACCAAGAATTCAGTGTTTCTACTTCTTAGCCCCGGAGTCACAGCTGCTGCAATGTCATTATGGCCAGGAGCCCAGGGGTGAATGTTACTGATTTTTAAATACTAGCAGTAACTAAAAACATTAGCTTTTGCAGTGTTGTTCACCCCTGGGTGTTGGCTATGCTGATGCTGTGGCTGGCAGCCATTGCATTAATGCTGTATGTTTGATACCCCTGCTCTAAAGCAGCTATTACTTGCTGCTGTTGAAAACCATTGGTCTGATTCTGTATGGCAGTTTTTATGTTCTGAAAACATTTTCTAGCCTGAATCGCAACTAATAGTTTCTCTGTGGTTTGTCATCAGACCTATAACATCAGACATATAACAAATGTCTACTTATTAACATTAAGGACAGTTCTCAACTGTCAGTTGAGTTAACTGCTAAGTCAACTCAAAGGACACTATCTTACAGTTTGGTTATCTGTACCAGAAAAGTAAAACACAAGCTGGAATAGATGATCTCTTTTCTGGAAAGTTGTTTGCGGAAGGGGGGAGGGGGAGGGGCTGTTTTCTCGATTTGTCACAAAAACTAGTTGTTAGTACTAATGAGTTTATATTGTAACATCCCTATTAGTCTGAATACATGAATAGAGCAGTTAGCTCAGTGACAAATACTTTTCTTTATATAACAGGAAATTTTTACTGTGATAAAACACTAAAATTTTATGTGGAAGAAATGTTTTCAATTCTTTTGACAGGAATTTGTCAACAAAGTTCCTTTTTCTCACTAAGACTGCTGCTGATATAGGAGAAGCAAAATCATATGATAGTCAGCAATAGACAGATTTTGCAATATGGGAATATTATTTTTTTCTACTTTGACCTGTTTTAGTTTCTCTATTGCATTACTGTCATAATAAACCAAATGTTAATATATACCCAAACAATTCGTTTTCTTACCTCTTCTTGTGGGCAAAACTATTACAATTCATTATAATCCAAACCTTCTATGAAATACATTGACATGAGAAGGTAAATGCCTAGACATATTTTATAACATTATTACAGTGTTGTAGGTTATACAGCATTCTGTAAATATTTACTGCCATGAAACAGAAAAGTTGTGAATCAAAAAGCAGGACTGGCAATAACTAGTGTTTTGGTATGGGTTAAATCATAGGTGAGCTAAGAGTTTTCTGCACTATGAGCTAGACAAGCTGTAAATTTCAGTGCCTGGGGGACATATCCTACCGACTGAAATGTATGTGTGTTCAGTTGTTGAATGCTATTGCATAAGCTATGGTGACAAGGGTTTTAAAAATACTTAGCTGACTAGTCTTTGAGAAGATAGTTGACCATGAGCACCAAGGAAAAAACCTGACCTTTTGCCTTTCATAGCTTAGATACTATGATGACAAAAGAACAAACTTAAGGTTTTAACCTTTCCTTATTATTTTGCTCCCCTTGGTAACCAAGCAGAATTGCTTATGGCAGTGGCACTCAGTCTTTCAGGCCCGTGGGCTGGATGACCGATGCAGAGCCAGTCCATGGGCTGGATCCTGCATAAGTTCAGGCCCCGTGTGCCCAGAACCCACCTTGTGCTGCCTGGGTCAAGCTCCAAGCATGCAGATCTTGCCGGGCTTTGGTCCTGTGCCCCAGCTCCATGCACCGATATTGGGCCCTGTGCTGCCCCAGCCCACCAAGATTTAGTGTGCAGGGCCATGCTATCTGCTGCAGGGCTCACCCAAGGGTCCAGAAATTTGGCAGTTGAAGTACAGCAATGAATGCTGCCAGCCATTCTCCTGCTGCCAAATTTCTGGACCCCTGGCTGAGCCTTAAGGACCAAATCTGTCCCAGAGGCTGAGGATTGAGCAACCCTGGCTTATGGCATTTATTCAGAAGGAGAGGAGACAGTTTAGGTGGATGGCTGCTTGCCTTTTCAGTTAGAGAAAATGGGGCTCAGCTCTGTTCTGCAGTCAAAATAACTCTCTAACGGATGCTGCTTCACGGGCCAAAGAGAAGTGATGTGCATGGACCTTTGATATATATGGCCTGCAGTGTGATACTTAGTACAAGATAATCTTTTGTACCTGCTTGCTGAATTATTGGTATTTTTGTGGACCAGCTTTCCTTTAAAATAGAAATTCGTCTTCTCTCTTTCCTTCCTTCACTACCAAATGCACCGAAAATGAGCATGAAACCTAGGCCATGAGCAAACTATTGCATATCCGAGTGTAATTTATATAATTTTGTGTACCAATGTAATTTTACACCAGGATCAAGAAGGAACAGAAAGCATAGTTAGCCTGAGGGAGCATGCAGTGTAAGTGGCTATTACCGCATCTTGCATCTAGGTAGCAGGGAAGCAAGTAATAGCAACTTTGCCTTTAGCAAAGAGACAGCAGCTGGTTAGGTCTGGCAGCCGCCATTCATGTTGCTGATACTACCCACTTGCTAACCATGCTATTTGTATACAGTATAAATCAAAAGGGAGTCCCAGGCAAAATAAGCTACCTTAGTCTTTATCCTTTTTAGTAGTGCTTTAACACCAGAGGAAGAACATTTAATATGTAAAGATAAAACATTGTGAAACACAAAAAGGATACTGGGAATGACAGCTATGCACGATACTACAGAGATGCTTATCTGTATATAACATATACAGCGGCTGCTCCATTGTGGATATAATTTGTAAGAGATGATAGACTGAAGTGTAATGTATACAACACCGGCACCAAAAGCCATAAGAGCTCCTCCATCGTGAACGCTGGGAACAGCTAGCTCCTGGAAACATAACCAGCACAACAGTTACACATTGTATTGCAGTAAAGAATGAAGACCCACTGTAAGACTGAAGCCCCATTGTGCCAGGCACTGTACAAACACACAGTCAGACACAGTCTGTACCCCTAAGAGCTTGCAGTCTAAACATGCCAGACTGATCTAGGGTGATAGAGCAATAGGAGAGCAGAGAGGGGAAGTGACTTTCCCAAAGGTTCATTACAGAGCTGGGAATACAGTCCAGGTCAGAACCCTGCCCACTGGGTTACACTGTCTCTCATACTGAGAAGGGGAGACAACATTTGCAGCAAATATTTCATAATACGGATGTGATAAGAACAGGCAGTTTTGTCAGGAACAGCATGTGGATAAAGAAAGGTATATTTATAGCACCTTGGGAAAAAAAGGAGGTAGAGCCAATGCTCCAGATCTGGCAACAGCTCCTATACCATGACTTGTGTGCATTAGCCTGTAGTGATACAAGTGAACTAAAGTGCTCTTTGACCCTCGATTAATCAGGGTTGAAGTTTGAGCAGTTTTGCTATACTTACATGGCTACAGGATTTTGCACATGTAACAGTTACAGTTAATAGTGGCCTCCTGGTCTGGAGCAGCAGCTCCCTGTCCCCTTCTCAAGCTGTTAAAATGTACCTTTGTCCACCCCATAGTTGTAAACCTATTTCATAGGAGTGTAAATTTAGAAAGGCTGTAAAGTTAAGTAATATGTCCACAGAAGAGGTACAGAACAGGTATAACTTCTTTCCCTTCATAATATGGACTCATTTTCTCCCCCTTTTCTGCCTGATAATGGTTTCTTTTCCTTGAGTTATTTTAGCTATCTTTTGCTTTACTTCTTTCTCTCCATTTCTCCCCCTCTCCACTTTGTCCTCTGTTCATATTTTTAAAACACGCTCCCCCATTATGGTGCCTGTGTGTTTCCTCTTTGATTCTTATCTTTTTTCCCTTTCGTGTCTCTTCCCCACCATCCCACTCCACCCCCCCATGTGTATATGAAAACAACACAGTGTGGAAACTGTTAAGCAAATGTAATAGTGAGCACTGCTACCTATGCCTTACTTTTCTGATCTCATTTCTTTCTCCTTTTGCTCCCACTCAGCCTCCCCAGAACCCATCAATACCTACAAAAGGCTCTAACATTTTGCCAGTTTTCTAAGAAGAAGAAAGCATGCTATCCAAAAATAAGTATTCCTTTTATACAGAAGCAATGTCTAAGATGCTCAAATCCACAACTAAGATTTTTGCTTTGCCTAATTCTTCATTACGTTGAGGAGTTTCTTCATCATGTTGAGAAGTATTCAATGGTCAATTTTCTCTCGATTTCACACTAGTAACTGTTTTTCACTTTTTAACCCCAGTGTGATATAAATAGACAGCAACCACCTGAATTATTGCTACTGTTCACCGTCATAAAATATCTCTTGCTTTTAGGGGACATTGCTAGATCTCTTATCCTTTCTGCCTAGTTTAATGAGAATTCAAGAGAAATGCCATTAAAATCATGCTTTCTACCCAATGTTGTTGTGCGTCAAACAGACTTGAAAAGTTAACTTTTTACAAGTAATTTTGCTAATTAAAAATTCAGAATAAATGTCATGAGCTGTGTGTTGATGAATGCAAATCATAAAACATTTAGCATGTGTGAAATTTTACACTTAAGGTTTTCTATAAAACATGTAGAAATTTGCACTGAGGAGAGAAAATGAAGTGATATACAGGAGTCTTTCAGCTCTACTGTACCATTTACATGCATGTTCAGATCAGTAACCAAGGAAAAAATAAATGTTCAGGAAAGGTAAAATAAAGAAACAAGAAATACTCAACATGAAAAACTGTATATGAATTTTCTAAATGAATTCATGTTGCCCCATAGTTAGAGGCCTGCATAAATTATGGCAAGACAGAGGGTTTTTCATGGCCTGGTTGTCATGTGCAGAGCTGATTTTGAGGGCATTTTGCAGTGGCCCTGCCCCTCACTACTGATTGACAGAGAGCGCCTTCACTCACTCTGCATTACTACCATGTTTTTTTGCCTCACCCCTCACCGCTAATCGGCAGAGGGCATTTCCATTTGGTCTGTGTCACTACTGTGGTTTTTTGGTTCATTTTGTAGAAAATTATGGCCAATGTCAGATTTTCCAGTGATCATGGACAATGCTGTTTTCTGTAGTTTCCACAAAACCATGATTTAGGTAGGTCCCTAACCACAGTCCATTTGTTAGCACACTAGACTGAGCAGTCATGAGACCTAGTTTCTCATTTTACCTATGCCACTGATCTTTTGACTCTAAGCAAACCACACAATTTCTCTCTGCCTTAATTTTCTCATGAGTAATATGGGGATAAATGTACAGAGCACTTTCTACCCGTGTGTCCCAAAAAGATAAAAAGCCAAATGCTGATGCTGTTCAACTCACATACATCTCAGAATGTTAAGCCCCAACCCTGCAAAGTGCTGTGAATCCATGATTTCTATCCAATCCTTGGCAAACAAGGGTGTTTAGAAATTTCTGCACTGCAGAAATTGAGTCCTTACTATGTCTTGTACGATTTTATGAAAAGTCAAAATTTGGAGGAGAAAATATGGAGGAAAGAGAAATTAGAAAATGAAAGCATAAACTAAGAAGAAATAATATGGGAGAGGGAGTCAGGCAAGAATCACAACATCTTGTGATGGGGTTCCCTCTTTGTGCTGTACGTCAAAGTTTTATTTTCCTGACCACACACTATTTTTCATAGTATCATAGTATCTAGGGTCAGAAGGGGCCTAAAGCAGGCCATCTAGTCTGACCCCCCCCGTCAATGGCAGGAATGAGTGCCAGGGTCACAGGACCCCAGCCAAGTACCTATCTAATCTACTCTTAAAGATGCCCAAGGTCCCGTTCCATCTTGGAATATGCACCCAAGATCCTGTTCCTTCTCCGTGCTAGCGAGAGGGGAGCTTCCCAGCCAGTATGTGTGCTGGGGGTTGCTTCTCCCCAGATGCATCACCCTGCACTTGTCCACATTGAATCCCAT
>JAGPOW010001296.1:42244550-42256384 GCA_030014935.1 Caiman crocodilus | reverse complement strand
AAACCCGTGCTGGTTGCCCTTCAGCATAAAGTCCCCTGCCGGTCCCTCACAGATGTGGGACTTGAGAATTTTCTCAAAGATCTTCCCCAGAACCAAGGTTTTTATTTCTGTTTCCTACTTTTCTCCTTGGTTTTGTTTTCTGATGCAGATGATTTTTATTATGTGGCACCAATGAAAGGTGATCTTAACCACTATAGTAGTGATTTTTTTTCTTTTGCCATCTATGAACCACATCCAATAGTAGCACAGGGCTTTTAAAAGTGATAAAGCATGCCAAATCTACAGTGTGTAAGTGTTTTGTTACAACGCATCAACCATTCCTACTTCTACAAGGTAAAATCAACAAAGGAAGACACCATTGTAAGGAAGTGGAGGAAAGGTAGGAAAGGATGTGTGTTTTAGCCTGAAAATAACTCATCATCTATCTTATGCCAAATTTCATTCCTTGGTTTTTGAAATCCTCTATACATTTTCTCCCAAGCCTTAGTTTTTCTGTTTTTCTCAGCTTTTTCTGCTTGCCTACCCTCATTACCCTCTTTTGTTCTTTCCCTACATACAGCTCTGGTTGTTAAGCTATTTTATCAGCACAGTGCTGCAGAAATTGAAGTTACCTAATATTGTGGCAAAACAGAAAGATGTCGCCATCCATTCTAACAAAAATAGTTTTCTACCTTTGTGCTTCCTTAAAATGATTTCCTTTACTCCACGAGAAATTATCTGTAGCCAATATGTAAAAACTACAGAATATATGGTCACATGAGTTTATGCAAGGAAACTTGCAAGCAATAGATTATTGACTCAGTATGTATGCAAACAAATTAAATAAATAAAAGCTTATGACAGCTATTTCAGACAAGGGTGAAAATGGCTGCAAAACGTTAAAAACTTTACTGTATCATGATGGTTATGCTAATAAATGAAAAGTTCAGCTGTCCTGATTTCGGAGGTGAAATCAAAGCTAGTGACAAACTATGTAAAATGCTGTAGATTACTTAAACACACTATTTGGCTTAGGCTTTTGGCAAGTTATTGTTAACATGCAGTAAGTTACATGACATCCTAGGGAAGCTTAAAAATACTGTCTAACATCCCATGGTTCTTCCCCCTTGGGACTGAATCTACTGGCTTTTATACTAGGTTTGCAGAAGCACTAATACAGAAATACAGCAATGATTGTAGAACACTTGGTTTGGATGGCCTTTTGCACCTCTCAGTGGTGTTTGTACTGTAGCTTAGAATGTGTTACTCAAGCTAAAAGGATTTGGGAAATGGAGATGTTTTATACATTAGTTTTTCTCAGTGTTCACACACAGTTCTGAGTAATACTTCCTCTGTCCGGCACAGAGAAAAGAAAAGTGAAGCAATAATGAGACCTCAGTAGCAGCCCTGCCTCCATCACATGAGGGAAAAACGGGGAAAAGACAGTCTTATAATTAAGATACTGGACTAGGCCTCAAGAGATCTGGGTTGAGTTCTGAACTCTCTATTAGATTTTTTTGTGTGGCCTTCGATAAAGTCACTTAATCTCTCTGTGCCTCAGTCCCCCATCTGTGAAATAGGGATGAAAACATTTCTTCTTTATTTAGACGGTTAAACTCTGAGGCAGGGGCTAATCTTACTATGTGTCTATACAGCATAAAGAATAACAGAGCCCTGGTCTTTGGTATTTCCAAATATTATTGTATTAAAAATGGTAAAATAAGTGAGAACACAATCTAAACTTTCCAGTAAGATCTCAAAACCAATATAAAGAATTTTCTTTTTTTTGGAAAGCTTCCAAGAATTGGAGAAAGAGTTTTAAAATAAAACACGGATAATAATGGGCAAGGATCTACATTTTTCCTTCTTTTCCTTTGGTCAAGGCCAAGTGCTAGAAAAAGTGTACACCTAGAAAGCACTTGTACTTTTTTGCTGAAGTATTTCTATCCTTCCTTTTTCCAAGTTATCAACCTCTCTGCCAGGTCATGCTGCTTACCATCTTACATTTTCAATCCCTTCCCTGCAGTGATGAGAGCTCTTAATATTGCACTGTTATTGCCAAGTCTGCTCTTGAAGTGTTTCTTGCAATTGGTTCTTCTTACTCCACTTGCCTCCACCATACTGAGAGAAAGAAGAGCAGAGGACCACAAGGGGTACACCTAGCATCTTGCCAGCATGAAGAGCACTAATAGGACTGTGGGCAATATAAAGAGAAGGGGCTATTTCTGGTTCAAGACTCTTCAAAATATTTGCAGCTAAGATGTTTGAGAAATAAAGGCTTTGAGAAAGACTTAAGAGGGAAGATGGAGAGATCATGGGGTTCAAACTGCAAATAGCTATCCACACTTCACAATGTCCATTGGTTCCAGAAATCCTCTTGGTACCACAGCCAGGCTTCCTTGCCAGCAATTCTATTCTAGACAACAATCCTAGAATGTGTAAAAACTTTGCCCTCACCTCCAACAACCTGAACAGCATAATAAATCCTGAGTTTTCAGCAGATCAGAGTCTGCTGCATCCTGCACAGTATTAGTTAAACGATAAGAAATTGATCAGCAGCACATTACACTTGCAATATATTTTTAGACACCTTAATGCATTTTCAAGGTGATTTTAACTTTGTAAATGGACTGGCTGTGTTCTATTTCTGAATGAAAACACTGTAGCTACTCAATATGACTAAGTACCTTTAAGCTCAGGAAACAGCCTATTTGCTCTTTTAAAAGGAAGAGAAATGGGCAGAAAATGGCATTAATTATTTTAGTTGCTTATTTACAGTTCAAATTGTTTGGCTTTTGATCAGTGATTGGTTTACAAAACAAAAAAATTCTACACAGGTATTCTGAAAATAAGACTTCCTTTCATAAGCCAAAGATACTAGCTCACACAAGCTGCGGTTCAACCTAGCTCAGCAGTAGTAGTTGCAAAAGTTCTGTGCCTAACGCATCTTCCTTCAGATATCTCCCTAAGCTACAAGATCTTCTTTGTTCCTATAGGCCCCAGTTCAGCAAAATGTAATAAAGCATACGCTCAAGTCCATTTCTACTCAGAGAGCAAGGTACTTAAGCATGTATCGAAACCCTTGTCTCCATTACCAAATACTATCCAAAGAACTTCACTGGCTATGGTGAAGCACTGGCTATGCTCAAGCAACAAACCCCATAGTAGGAGTGCAGCTAGCTATTCCAGTAGAAGGCAGACTGTGCCAGCAGAGCTTCGGTTATTCAGAGGTGCTTGTGTAGCTCCTGTGAAAAAAAATCTCCTACTTGCACCAGAAGGCCCTGCTGCTGGATTGCTGCATCTATATTTAAAGTAGCAGTAGATCCTCTAGCATAAACGGAGCCAGTAATCCAGCACAGAACAAGACCTACTATGTAAGTACATGCCTATATCCTTCCTTTGCTGAATCTAGGCCATGGTGAGCATACCTTAAACACAAAAGTATACTTGAAAACATTCTATAGACTGACAGATGCACTTTTCCTATTGTCACTGCAATTTTAAAGAAGAAACTTAACTAATAGTCTCTAAAAAGGCTGCAGCCGTAGGACCCTTGTACATACTAGGTCTCCCAACTTTGCTAACAACTATGGTATTGTTAGCAAAGTACCAATATAGGCAAGGCCTGAAAGATAAGAGCTTAAGTAACTGCTTCTTAAATTCAATTTCACAAATCTGAAGGTAATAATTTCTCATCAAATGCCCTTTGCCACTTGGCTCTGGAACTCAAATTGTCCCTGCATTGAGGGGCTCTGTGCAATTGTTCTCACTCTTTCCAATGGGTTTAGTCAGTCTCGAATACAATCTGTCTTGCCAGATACTTTTTCACTGAAAGTTCGTAGGATTATTTCTAGTTAAATGTTTTCTTTCTTCCTTACATTTCATTTTAAACACTGTTGTCTTAATCTTCCTCTCCCATCACACACCCCATTTATACTAGCCCTCTTTTTACACTCTTCTGCCAATATAAAGAGGCTTTAATTAAACAATTCTTCATGGTTTTATCAGACAATTTGTTAGCTTCCCTCTCTTCTTTCTACATTAATTGATAGGCTGACAATTTTCAGATTGGTGGTGATAGCACCCACTTTGTATTTGGCCTAGACTGCATTAGAAAAGGTTTCCCAGTATAGCTATCCTGGTAGTTTGTGTATACATTGCTTATACTAGCAAGGAAGTGTTTTTTTCTAACATAATTTATTTTGATTCCCTGATAAGCACTTTTATCAGTTATAACTGCTTTTATACTATAACTTTTGCTGGTTTAGAAAACTTGGCCAAAAAATGGTACCTCTTAATCAATTTAGTGCACTGAAAAAAAACATCTATTTTAAACCTGACATTGGATGAAGCTAATGTGAAGGTAAGAGGAAAAAAAGAACACTTTCTCCTGATGCCCATTGCCCATGGTTGTGTTTTAAACACATACTTTAATAATATGGGGTTTTTTTACTGTGAAAATTTTTAAGCTTGATTAACGAAAAAAATTGCACCATACCTGAAAAGTTGCAACAATGCCCATTCCAATACAGCCCAGCAATCCAATGCATAGTGTAATTAAGTTAAATAAAGAACCAACACAATTTGATGACTCGTTTTGCTTCTCTACTATTAAATATCTGATGTACATTGTAACTGCACCTAAAACAAAAAAATACACCTTTTTATTCAATATAATCATGCAATTCTGTTACGTTTAACATTTTTTTGTGGAGAAATAGCATATGAAACAAAATTAACTTAAAAACATTAGATACTGAGATGCATCTTCTGTAATTCAACTGGGATGAGGATGGGGAATATTTAAATTCTTTACATGTTAGATTCAGATACTACCCTATTGCTCCTTTAGATAGCTTTGAAGCAGTTTAGGACAGGGGGCCATTTTCATCCCGTTCTCATCAGGATTTCAGAAGCAGGTAATGTTGACGTGTAAGCATTCCACATCAGGAAAGGTTATAACAGAGCTATGAACAGTAAATCAGGGGATGTAGCATTTGTTCTGAGCTGAGACATACCTCTGGGATCTATGCTGCTTTAAAACTGATGTCTTGACTAGCCCATACTTTACTGGATGTGAACAGAAAAAAACCCCATGCCCAATTACATTGTTAGAAATTGTTTTTAACTCTGTGTTTTTAACTCTGCACGCCCAGTTCACCATCGCTGTAACCCTGGGAGGCCCCCAGGAACCCAAGTAAGGCTGCTGAGGCCAGCCCAGATGCTGGCCCCAGTTTCCCCTACCCCACCCAATGCAATTTGCCACGCACTAGAGTACACATATAGGTGTGTTCCCTGGGGAAAATGAGCAGTGGCACAAATATGGGCCACAGCTAGTTGTCCCCAGGGAAATGCACATGCACGCTTGTGGGAATGTGCCCTCAGAGACTGGTCTCTACTGGAAAATTGCCTGCATCAGAGGGTTGCATTATAACAGAAGTCTCACAACATGCTACAAAAGTGACCCTTTGAAGAGCAGCATTATAACAGTTTGTTCACATGAAAGAAAAAACCATATAATTATTTGTGGCACTGCTGTTACAAATAATCTCCACACACAGTCAACTTGCTTCTGCTCACAGACCTTTAGAGGAAGTATGGTACAAGGCTGTCAGGTCACAGAGTCAGTTGCGGACCAGGCATAATCAAGGTTCACTTCATCATTCCTTGACACCACTGAACCCACACCCAACCCTCTTCTTCCCCATATGTCAGTGATTTCCAGGAAGTGCAGCTATTCAGCCAGAGCAGGGGTCAGCAACCCTCGGCATGTGTGCTGAGCATGGCCCATGAGGCCAATTTGCTTGGCACGCCAGCATCAGCCTGGGCTCTAGACAGCTGCTGTGAACCATGCAGTCTAGGCTGCTTGCACAGGGCTTGCAGCTGTGCCTGCCTGGGAAGCACAGGGGCTCTAGCGGGACCAAGGCATTGCTGGGTCAGACTTTGTCCAGTGGCCCTGAAGTCTGGCTCCATGTGCCCACACATCTGGTTCTGTGTGTTTGTCTGCCTGTGTCTGGTTCTGTGTGTCTATATGCACACACATGTCTGGTCCTGGATGTGTGTGAGCATGTATCTGTTCTGGGTGCGTTCTGGTTCTCTGTGTTTGTGCATGTGGTTCTCTGTATGCATGTGCATGTGCATGTGTCTGGTTCTTTCTCTGCTCTCCTTTTTCTTTCTTTCTTTCTCTCTCTCTTTATCTCCTCTTTTTCTTATTGTCTCTTTTTTTTCTCTCTCTCTCTGTCATTGCAATGTGCTCAACAAAAAAGGAATACACAACAAAAAAGGGAATATTTATGGTTATTAAATATACTAATATGCAGCGTGCCATGCTATGTACCCTCCCCCGCACCATTTTGTTTTTCTGGCATGCCAGCACTCTGGCACCTTCCAAGGTAGACACTTTGGGGTTTTTGGCACTCCAGTCAAAAAACGTTGCCTACTCCTGAGCCAGAGTTTTGCTAGTTGACAGTTTTCTTCTGTTCATCCTTGCAGTTGTATCAAAAGTGTTTTGCATGGATTAAGTGACTTTAGGAGACAGGAGAACTAGACTACTGTCTACCCTCACTGATCTACTGATTATATGCTGTAGTTCCCACTCTGGCTGTTGTTACCACTTGTGGAGTGGTCTTTCAGCAGTATTTTGGTGGGCCTGGTAGAGCAACCAACATCTTTCAGGCATCCCATTTTAACTCCAGAAGCATTTTTACGCGTGCTTTCATGAAGCGGGGGGTCTTTAATTAGAGCGGCTCCGAGAGGCACTCTAATTAAAGCACTGCAGCATCTCATGTAGCAGTGTCCCTCTGTTTCAAATGGCAGCAGGGGTGCTTTAACTACAGTTTCTCAAATGAGCTTTAGTAGCGTCTGGCCTCTCAGCATGTGTACAGGTACCCCAGGTTCTCTAACCTGTTCAGACCAAATACACTAGGCATACCTAAAAGTGCTGAAATGTTAATCATAAATCCAAAGATGCCACTCTCTGGAGGTTTTGTTCCTGTGTCACTGAAACAAGAGGAAAAAAAAAGTTAACTGACAGTTGCAGGATTTGATCTGAAATTATATACAAAACCCTAACACTTTATACAAATTACATGTCTGCAATTTCAAGCGACAGTCATTTAAACATCAAAATGTAGTGTTTCCTGTTGCCTGCTTATGCTCTATTTGTAGGACTAAATCTTTAGTTTTTAGTGGAAAACTATTGCTTTAGTCATAAAATAGTTTTTGAGCTGTATTCCTCCCGTAATCCACTAGTACTTGTGTTGGGCAGTACTATCCTACGGCAGAGTTAATTAGTTTACAGTGGCCTAATCCCACTGCACAACATATAGATGGTGATGCTTTACTGTGGAGCTAGTCAACTGTGCAGTAAAGTACATGTATAAATGCCACCAAGGAGAATCAAGATAGTTTCATAGTACAACTTGAATCTAATAGTCCATCTGTAATTTTTTTTTTAAGTATAGATAACGTTTGATTTTTCTACTGCAAACACAAGGTATTTGATTTTCTAACGCATCTACACAAGTGCTGTGAAAGCTGGCATCATGGGCTATTAAGAGATAAAAGTCAACATCTCAAAAAGGTGTGAGGGGTGACCACTCTAGGACTTTAAAATACAAGGCAAACAGGATACATTTGATGCGATAACGAAGGAGCTGATAGGTAGCTTCCACTGGATGAAAGGTGTAGCTGCGAGGATGAACAGGAAAACCAGTATCTTAGAAATGTTATGTAAAAGAGTCTGCAAGACCTAGAGTTAGATCTGGACAAAGAGGGAACCCGAGCTATACAAAATGGTGATATTGTCCACAGTACTGAGAAAGGAGGTAATAGACAGGGCTGGAGGTGGACAATTATTGGCTCTGTTGATCATATTTATCTTGAGTAAAAGCTAGACATCCATGGCAATGTTTCAGTTTAGATAGAAGGAGGCACGTTAGAGAGACTTATGTAGGGATGGCAGTTCAATTTGTTTGTAGATGAGATTGTACACAGATACATTGTAAAGGCAAGAAAAATGGATTGAGAAGCATGAATTGTGACTCTTTGAAATATAAGTAAGATTAGCAGGTTAGCTGTACATGAACCAAATGTGAACAGAAGACCTACAAAAATTTGGTACAACTCTAAACTATGCAAAACTTTAAATGTATAGCAATGTGATTTTGTGATGCATTTTATAATTATCCTGTATTTGGATCTAGTTGAAGGGAAACGGAAGCATAACAAAGCTCAAACTCTGGTCTGGGCAATGGTGTGTGCATCTGGGAGCACCCCAACACTCCAGGGTTTTGTCACAAATGGCACTGAATATTAAGAAATAAAATGAGAAGACATCGCCCACCACAATGCACTTAATTGGTTCTTAGTCCAAGATAAAACAACATCAAAAATGACAAATGTATTTATAAAAGGATTTCATTGCAAGAACACAGCATGCTATATCCACAGACCTCTTATTCTGAGGAATACTATGGTAGTCATAATGGCCAAAATACTAACTTGCTTTCTAAATTTCAGGAATAAACTGTAACATACTATACACAGTAATTAAATTTGTGGTTGCTTCAAGCTGGACAAAGAGTTCTCCTCAGTGATATGCAGCCATCACTCTCTTTCCACCTTCCTCAGGTTATCCTCTTAAAAGAAGTCACCAGCTCATTCACAGAGAACTCTGGGAAGAGTTTATTGGTGTAATAAATACTTTCCTGTACCTCAAAGCAGAAAGACAAGGGGTCGGTCCAAAACCCAGAAAAATGAAATAAAAGTTTGAATCCTTCTTAAATTGCACTACACTGCCACTTCTAGTTGTTTACAATTGTATTTCCAAAAGCATTCATTTGACGTTGGCTGTTTCCAGTGTTTGGATACCTAGATTGGATGATTTTTTTCAGAAATATGGAGCACCTCTAGTTTCCATTGATTTCCACAGAAAAAAAGAAAAATACGTGTGGCACTACTGCAGGAGTTCAGGCAACCACAAAACAAGGTGCTCAAGTCAATAGTCAATTTTTTTAAAGAAAGTTTGGTCAAAGGTTGGAAACTAGAAATGAATCAGAAAAGCACATTTTTCTTTGTCTGCAAAGAGTTAACATGCTATGGTAGAAGTGTTTGACTAATCACTTTATAAATTGGCAGGAAGCTACAAAGATTTATTTCAGAGAGTTATTTAAGTCCTCATCTATTTAAAGTAAGTTGTTGCAACTAACAGTGAAAATGTATTACCTCCTGGCATACATGATTGCAAACTCATAGCAATCAGCAACAGCCTGGGACAGTGCAGCATTTTACAAGTTTCTACAGAGTCTCAGAACAATGCTCTATTCTAATCTTACTCTCTGTTTGGTATGCCTGGGGGAAGGAAGGCCTGCTATAGCATTTTTTTTTATATTATTTATATATTTTTGTTTATATTATTCATATATTCCCATTTTCACTTATCCTCATATGCCAGGAAGGGTTTAATAAAATTGACAGAGGACATATTTCCAAAGTGAATCACTTGTAATGATTTTGAAGGACTTCTGCAAACTAGAAACTGCTCTGTGTTAAGTGCTGAACTGGGATCACTTCAAAGGCTTTGAAGTGCTTCAGGTGAGCAAAGAATGTATCTGCACACATGAAGAAAAAAGCAATTTGAAGTTCTGGGAACACTTTACATTTAAGAGCAATCCAAATAATTTTAAATTGCACCGAACTCCGTTCATTTTTTAATGAAAGCTTTTTTTAAAGTAAACTTTTATAGCCGAGTTCCACTGTTTCAAAGAAACTCAGAAGATTATAATCACAGATGGGTTTAAAAATATTATAGGAAGGACAGTACTAGATGTCTGGGTATAAAATAAATGAACTCCATACTTATCACACTGTGTAAAAACTAACGTGAAATGAAAACTAAAACATAATTGATGTCTTCAGGGTCAGCACTATCTGTACACAAATGGTTAACTGTTTGGAGTTCTTGCCCTGGAGTTTTACTTTAGAAGTACATTTTAAATGTAGTCAATATTACTACTTTTACTACTAAGGTACTACTACTTTACTTTAGTAGATATTTTACATTTTTATTAAAAGAACATGAAGCATGTAAAATAAAACCTCCAATTCATTTCATTTGCAATAATTCACAGATGAAGACAACCTCTGTCAATGAGTTGAGGGAACCAGAGAAAAAACAATGATATTCTTGTTAGTCTAGCAGTCAGAACTCTGTTCAGTAAAATATTATTTATAAAGAGAAAGCAATAATGTAAGGAAGCAAGAGAAGGAATATTTAAGGCATGAAACACCCACTGTCTTAAAATGGCTTAATGTCTACAGTAAATTAAAATGAAATCCTAAAATGTATCTTAAGAAGTTGGCATGGTATATATCTCAAACAATGCCAGTCATTTTTCTAAAAGTACAACTAACTGCAATCTTATTGCAAAAAATATCCTGAAGACTCTATCATTGCAATTCAAACCACCAAGTAAAAAAAAACATACACCACTTCAATCCAGTGCATCCTACTGGGTGATTTCAAAGTCTGTAAAGATTATCTTGGATGCTAAAAAAGGTAAGGAAAAGAACTCACCTTCATATACACAATTTCTGTTTTAGGTCCCGTATACATTAAACATTGATAGTGGGGGACTTTGCCCACAAAGCACATTTTGGAAAGAGTTTATTTAATTTTTTTAATAGTTTTTGTAATCAGTGTAGGCAAAGACTCTGGCTTAATGTGATAATGGGTACATCATAAACCAGTAGCTCTCATCATTTGTGGGATGCATGCTCCTTTTGAAGGAATGGTTCTATATAGGTCTATAATTCTGTTATGGATAATTAAAACATGACACATCATTACAATTACACTGTAATCTCTCAAATGATCTAAGAAATACTGCAGAGTTGTTCTGAGTAATTTTTCCTCTTTTTTCTTCACTTATATTTCTGCTTTCCCTTCTTCTGCTTTCTCATGCCTTTGTCTCTTGTACACGTGAAAAGTACTTTCAGGGGCATGCATATCCCACTTTAAAAAAACAGTCATAAAAAAAGAAAACTGAAAAAGAGTTGATTGGGCATGTATGGAGAATCAAAATGAACATAACTCTCTGCAGGGCCAGAAACCTACTGAGGAGCCCCCCACCCCAGAAGAGCGACTCGTCAGTGGCAGCAAGTTCCCCTTGGACCCAGGGCAGCCTGTCCTGCTGCAGAGCCTGTACCTGAGGTACCACTTGGGAACAGGTATGCGGCCATGGCTACCCAGGAGGAGACTGCTGAGAAGCACCCCCCTCGAGGTGCCGATTGTGCACCATCATCGCAAGTGGAGAAGAAGAAGCGGTCCCAAAGGAGGAACAAGCGTTGAGTCCTGGTCATCGGGGATTCCATTCTGAGGGGCACGGAGGGTCCCATCTGCCGTCCTGATCCCTTGGGCCGAGAGGTCTGCTACCTCCCTGGAGCGCGAGTTTGGGACATCACGGAGTGCGTCTGGAAGATTGTGAGGCCCGCAGATTACCATCCGTTAGTAGTAGTCCACGTGGGGACCAACGACGCTTCGAGAGGCCGGCCAGAGGACATCATTGAAGACTTCAAGGCTCTTGGAAGACACCTCAAGGAGATTGGAGCGCAGGTGGTGTTTTCTTCTATTCTACCAGTGAGTCAACGAGGAAGGCGACATGAGACATGTATCGCAGCCATAAACCAGCGCCTTCAGGGTTTATGTTATGATGTGGGCTTCGGATTCTTTGATGACAGCCCACATTTTTCTATGAGGAGCATGCTGGCAGAGGATGGACTTCACCTATCGCCTAAAGGTAAGCGTTTCTTTTCTTCTAGGTTGGCTGATCTTGTGCGGCGGGCTTTAAACTAGC
>JAGPOW010001296.1:42195157-42225985 GCA_030014935.1 Caiman crocodilus | reverse complement strand
TGCTTACCACAAAGTCAAAAATATTTGCATGCCTCCTGATTCTGGGTAATGAACCTCTGGTCTCTCAGTTCTAGTGAGGCAACACACAGCCATCCTTGGCAATCTTCCACGACAGCGAGCCATATCAGGAATTGTTTTCTCTGGCTCTGGGCCAGAGATAATGGTTTCTTGCATGCCTTTCCAACCCCAGGACTTGGAGGCAGAGTATATGGGGGAGCATGCAATGCTCCAGAGGGAGGGTGAGGTGGGGAGCTGTCGAAGTATCCACCTGTCTGTGGCTGAAGCATTCTGGTTCTGAAGGCCTTTGAAGCACAGCCACATTTGAGGCACTTCAAAAGTTACATCTGTCTGTGGCCTATTTGTCACAGCCCCTATGCTATAATCATGTAAAGGTGATCTCCCCCTTTACTTCAGCTGATGGAGCGCTATCCTTCTGTAGGAGGAATATGAGGTATCTATTTGTACTGCTGACATGAAGTTCAGAGTGGCAAGAATAGCCACTGAGTGACAACCATGAAGACGTATGTGTAGTACATTTGTTCCATTTCTGTTAAAAAATTACAGATCAGTAGTTTAACTGTAGTAATTTTGTACAGAATTGTCAATAATATTCAAAAGAAAAGACAGCTTGTTTCTTTCAGTTGTTCTGTCTCCCTTTTTTATGGGCTAGGTTAGACTTCCTGACCATTTCTCTTCACAGGACTCTCACCTGTCAAAAATAATGGGCAACCTTCCAGCTGAGGAGAAAGAGCAAATTCATGGATTTTTTTTCATCCCACAGGAAATGGTTTACTTTGTGTTTGCAGTTTATATGGCTATCTCCCAACAATGCTGAGATCTATACTACTTAATCCCCAACATTTCCAGGGAAGATTAACCCTCAAAATATACATTGTTACCCTGATTACCTTCTGATTTCATTGTGGTGCTTTTCAAATGAGGGAGATCAAAAGGAAGGATTTAATAAGGTAAATCCTTTTCCCTGAGCACAACTTAAAACTAGTAAAGTGCAGATTGTGGTGGGCAGTGGAGAGGAATAAGGAACGGTAACTTTTTGGCTGTTGTGCAGCTCCCCTACTCAGGGTGGACTAACCAATGTGTGAGTGCCTCAGTTCCTGGACAGGGTTTAGGTTGTAGCCGTGTTGGTCTAAGGACATAGGCAGACAAGGTTCCTTGGGTGAATTTGATACCTTGTATTAGACCAACCCAAATAATTGGAGAATATTTATTAAGCAAGCTTTTGGGTTCAAAGAAGTTCCTATACTGAACTTGGCCCCATGGATCTGAATGATTTTGATAATCTTTTAGGTTTAGCACCAAACTGATGTTTAATAGACCTTTGGAAAAAATATTGTTTAGGAAGAATAACGGGGTTTTTTTATACAACCTCAGCTACTCACTTAGAGCTAAATCATAGTTTTGGGCTCTGCGGTCTGAAGGAGGGAGAAAGAAAGAAGTCTCCACATTTCACGTAGCACACACAAAATGGAGCAGAACTGTTCTTAAACTGCTGCTCAGCTTCCTGGAAAATGAGCCCATCAACAGAACTGGACTCTCGACTAGGGAGTTTGCTGAAACTTGTGAACAGGCACCAGTGATTCTCTGTTCCCAGTGCGGCCTGGCAGCCTCAGGAGGAATTAGCCAAAACATCCAAAAGTGACTAGTGATTCTGAGTGCCCAGCCTGGCACATTTTAAGAAGCTCAGTTTTTAGGAAATACTGAGACCCATCATCTGAAAATCAGATCCCTTTTAGGCATCTGAATTTAGATTCCCCATAATTAAGGAACCCTAAAACTCCATTCATCTTTTGAAAATCTTTGCCATTGTACTTTCTTCACAGTCTAGGCCCAGAGTGTCAAGTGCAAATCAGTTGGCAGGCCACATTCTCTGTGAGCACCCAGGGAGTTAGTGCTGCCACCACTGCTGCTTACTCCAATTATGGACTACTGCCAATTTCTGCTGACAGTGGCAATTGAAAATAGTAAATCTGACAGCAGCACAAGTGGAAGTGAGAAGGTTCCTATCTCTGGTGGTGCCTAGTTTAACTTTAGCAGGTGCAGGCCATGCCAATGTGGTGGATCTGGCAGCCACGGCAGGAGGAAGAAGCCCCAGGGGCCAGGTGGTATGGCTCTTCAGGTTGAGCACCACTGGCTTAAATTACACAAATAGTTTTCTCTTATTTTTATTGCTTTTGTTTCTGGTGACCTTCAATTTTGTGTTCTAATGCATTAGAAAAGCATTGCAAAGAGCAGGTTGTAAACACCTTGGGTAATTTATTATAAAACTTCTAAATTCATGTAAATGCTTTCATTATCTTAAGATTTAGTAATAGCTAATATTAGTCAAAACCAAATATTACACCAAATCTGCCCTAAGGATGTCTTTTTATGGCACATACTTATGTTACATTTCTACCAGGAGAACTCCTGTTTTCCCTTTATAAACCATAAACATACAAAAGTTAACACTGTTTCTACTGGACAAAAACAGTGGTCTTTGGAGAAAAACAACCGAACTCCAATGCAGTAGATGCTGCTCCCAGGGGAACAAATACTTATACACTTCCCTGCAGCTTAACTTCTCCCCAGGACCAGGAGGAGTCAAGCAACAATGAAAGACTCCCATGCCTTCTGGAGATCAGGGTCATCTTGGTTTGGAAAAGGTGCAAGGGGTAGCTGATCCCATTCTTGTAGACTGGGAGTGGGGGAACAACAACCATCTACTCTCCGTGGGCTCTTCATACACTGGAGATTCTAGTGTGAAAAGCAGGCAGAAGGCTTTGCTGCACTGCTCCATCTTCTTGACTCCCGGGCACCAGGAGTCCCCAGTATAAGGAGTGGGTAGGGCCTTTGGGAGGACAGTAGCAGGCACTGCTCCCCACAATTTCCCCTGTTCTTGGAAAGGCTCCAGGAGCAGGGTAGGACCAGTTACAGGCTGAACCTGTGTACTGCTCCCTCTCCTGGCGTTGTTTCTATCACTGAAAAATTTCCACCATTAGTAATGAATGCTTGTATATGGCCTTAGGTATAATGAAATGGGGGGGTTGTTACTTATTGACATTTGCTAATCATTTCTATGCTGTTCTACAGTAAAGTCTATGCTGATGCCATTTTGAAGAGAATGCAATAATCCCTATGTGAAAAGACACCAGCAAGTGCCCAGCTTCATAAATGCAGCATCTGACTTTGGGTAAATTGCTTGTATTGTAGACTTTATGACTGAGGTGAAAACAGAGTACTACACTTATTTTTCTCTTCAGTTCTACATAAGAGAAAAAGCTATGATGCACTATAATCCAGGAGGAAAGATTGTAAACTCTACTATATTTTTGCCTCTGACAGATATCTTCCACTTAGGAATAACACTGTACAGAGCTATATCTATTGTTTGGGGGTTTTTTAATATAAACTTTGGCTTAAAAGCTGATCTGTTGTCATCTCTTAGGAAGTGTTCTCTATGTCATTTGAGGCTATAAATGTTTACTATGGCTCATGGACGAACAAATTGAATTACTGAATATTTCACTACCATCAAAGGTGTTTTTTTTAAGCAGGACGGATTATAAACTTTAAACTCTTTTAATTCAAAATAGCATAAAATAGTTGTATGTTAATGCTGTTGATAGTGGAAATGGAAAATGCAGACAGCATGTTTATATCATAATCTATTACTGATATAGCTTTAGTTAAGTAGAACTCTGAGAATGTCTGAAGAAAAAGAACCCCGTAATTTAGCCCAAAGCTGAATGTAATGCATCTCCCTTCAATAGCTGGTTAAACACCATTGTAACATTGGCACCATCTACTGATCAAACCGTGTAACTGTATCACCTTGGAAATTATTTGGGACATCTTTGCTGGCAGAACCCTGGAGGTTTAAAATTCTTTGGGCATTTGTGGAGCTCATAAGTCTGAAACCAGACCACGGTCTTTGCCAGGAATGGTAGAATCTCTTTTTGCAAAAGCCTGTAGCAGAAAAATGGCTTTCAGATTAATTTGAATGATAGTACGAGAAAAATACAGTTGTAGGAATCTTCTTCATTAATTCTTTATGATATAAGGAGGAGGATACAGGTAGTGAACCAAAGACTGCGGCGCTGGTGTCATCAGGAAGGCTTTGGCTTCCATGACCACAGCCCGCTCTTTGGAGAGAGAGGCAGTGAGCTGCTGGGACGAGATGGCCTCCACTTCTCTCTGTTGGGGAGGAGGCTCTTCTCGGCCAGACTGGCTGACCTGCTCCACCAGGCTTTAAAATAAGCCCGCTGGGGGTTGGGGGGACTACAGCCACTGTTGGCCTGCTGAGCAACCCCTCCAAAGCCAGCAGGCCAAGGCACTTAAGGGAGCCTACCCCTGCCCCATCCCTGGTACAGTCTGTGAGCAAGGCAAGAGCCCCCAAGAGGACACTTACCTGCCTGCACACAAATGCCAGGAGCTTGGGGAATAAGCAGGAGGAATTTGTCCTCCTGCTTAATGCAAATACTTACAACATCATAGGGATAATGGAGACCTGATGGAACTCCACCCATGACTGGAAAATGGGTATAGATGGCTATACCCTGTACAGGAGGGATTGATAAAAGGTATGGGGGTATGTCAAGGAGAGCTACGCATCCCTGCAAGCTGAAGTTGGTGACCAGGGTGGATGACTGGAGACCCTCTGGGTTAAAATCCATGGGGAACATGGCACAGGAGACACAATGGTGGGAGTCTACCACAGACCTCCCACCCAAAATCAAGAGCTTGACCAGGAGTTCGCCCAGGAACTGGCTGAGGCCGCATGCTCCAGGACCATGGTTGTTATGTATGACTTCAATTACCCAGACATCTCATGGGAAGATCAATCAGTAAAATCCGAGAGGTCACAAAGCTTCCTATCATGCATGGATGACCTGTATCTGTCTCAAGAAGTCTACCGGCCAACAAGAGGTAAAGCACTGCTCGACCTGGTACTGGCTACTGGCGATGACCAAATCAGCGACCTAGCAATCGATGGGAAGCTGGGTGGCAGCGACCATGAGCTGATCACCTTCAATATTTGCTGTAAAGCTGGCAAATCAGTCAGCAACACTGAAGTCCTTGACTTCAGGAAAGCTGATTTTGACAAGCTCAGGAGGCTCATCAGTGAGGACCTAAGAGACCATGACCCCAGGGGGAGGGGAGTTCAGGAAGAGTGGTTGTTCCTCAAGGGAGCGATCCTCAATGCACAAGCTAATTCTATTCTATCTCGGAGGAAAGGCAACCACAGGGCACAGCAGCCTCCCTGGCTCTCCAGGGATATAGCAGACTACTGGAGGCTAAAAAGAAAGGCCTACAAAGGATGGAGGATGGGAATCACGTCCAAGGAGGAATATTCTGCACTGGTCCAGTCCTGCAGGGACTGAACCAGGCAAGCCAAGGCTGCAGCTGAATTCCAACTAGCTTCAAGCATCAAGAACAATAAAAAGTCCTTTTTCAGATATGTGGGGAGCCGGAGGAAAAGCAAGGGCAATGTTGGACCCCTGCTGAACCAGATGGGACAACTGACAACTGATGCCCAGGAAAAAGCCAACCTATTAAATGGATACTTTGCGTGGGTCTTTCATCAGTCCCATGGGACACTCCTGCCCACTATGGGACAGGGAGGCCTGGGTGAGAGAGATTCCCTGCTCTCCATCAATGATGACCTTGTGAAGGAACACCTTGAGAGGCTGGATACCTTCAAGCCAGCTGGCCCTGACAATCTACACCCCAAGGTACTCAAGGAGCTGGCGAGCATCATAGCCCAGGCTCTGGCACGGATCTTTGAGAATTCCTGGAGCTCTGGTGAAGTGCCTGAAGATTGGAAGAAGGCCAATCTGGTGCCTATCTTCAAGAAAGGGAGGAAAGTGGATCTAGCAAACTACAGGCCCATCCGCCTGACTTCTATCCCAGGGAAGATCTTAGAAAAGTTTATTAAAGAAGCCAGCCTTAATTGACTGGTTGATGCCAATATCCTGAGGTATAGCCAGCACAGGTTTGTTGTGGCTACCTTGCTTGACCAATCTCATTTCCTTCTACGACCAGGTGACCTATCACCTGGACAAGGGAGAAGAGATTGGTGTCATATATCTTGACTTCAAAAAAGCCTTCAATCTGGTATCCCATGATCACCTCTTGGCAAAACTGGACAATTGTGGCTTTGGGTCCATCGTGATCCACTGGCTGTGAAATTGGCTCCGTGGTTGGACCCAGAGGGTAGTAATTGATGGAAGTCAATCATGATGGTGCCCTGTGACCAGTGGCATCCCCAAAAGGCTCTGTCCTTGGACCCAGATTATTCAACATCTTCATTAATGATGTGGACGTTGGAGTCAGAAGCGGATTGGCCAAGTTTGCCAATGACACCAAAATTTGGGGCAAGACATCCACACCAGAAGACAGGAGGATGATCCAGGCTGACTGTGACAGGCTCAGCAAATAAGTGGATGAGAACCTGTTGGTGTTAACACTGAAAAATTCATGGTTCTCCTCCTTGGGAGGAAAAACCTGCAGCATCCTTATAGGCTCGGCAGTGCTCCACTGACTAGCACTATGGAAGAAAGAGACTTGGGGGTCATCATTGACCACAAGATGAACATGAGTCTGCAGTGTGATGCTGCGGCTAGTAAAGCAACCAAAATGCTGGCTTGCATCCATAGATGCTTCTCAAACAAATCCTGGTATGTCATTCTCCACTTGTACTTGGCCTTGGTGAGGCCGCAGCTGGAGTACTGCATCCAGTTTTGGGCTCCACAATTCAAAAAGGACGTGGAGAAGCTTGAGAGAGTGCAGAGAAGAGCCGCGCACATGATCAGAGGTCAGGAAAACAGACTTTACGACGGCAGGCTGAAAGCCTTGGAGCTCTTTAGCCTGGAAAACCATAGGCTCAGGGGTGATCTGATGGGCATCTATAAATTTATCAGGGGTGACCACCAGTGTCTGGGAGAACGTTTGTTTACCAGAGCACCCCAGGGGATGATGAGGTCGAATGGTTATAAACTACTGCAAAACTGTTTCAGGCTGACATAAGGAAGAATGTCTTTACTGTCTGAGCCCCCAAGGTCGGGAGCAGCCTGCCATCACAGATGGTTCAAGCGCCTACACTGAACACCTTCAAGAGTAAATTGGATGTTTATCTTGCTGGGATCCTATGATCCCAGCGGACTTCCTGCCCTTCGGGTGGGGGGCTGGACTCAATGATCTTCCTGGGTTGCTTCCAGCCCTAATGTCTTCGAAATCTATGAAATAAATATTATGTATGAAGAATTAACTTGAAAAACTGTTTATCTTCCTAGTCTAACTTTCTATCTGCCAGTAAGGCACTTACCAGGTCCTTCACAATTTAAAAGCACAGGTTGAAATTAGGTATTTTATATGCGATTAGGTATTTTATAGGGAGTTTGGACTGTCAGGTCAGCTATACCTATGTGCTGCCTGATTGGCTAAGAAAGGCAGTAGGTTCAGGGCGTACAGTTATTTCTAGTGGAGGACTGCTTAACGGGTTTTGGTGAGCTGCCAAGGGCTGTGTGGGTAATCCCATCCCTTGACAGTTACTGAAAGTCCCAACCCCCTAGCCGGTAACCTTTGCCACCGGAAGTCCCTCCTTTGCACCCCAGAAAGACTCCTTTAGGAAGGGGGTTGCCATGTTAGAACTGGAAAAAACCAAAATCATACACTAAAAGTCAAACACCTACTAGAACATATTTTAATTTTATTACAAAATATAGTTTTGTCATGATTTGTGTTTGCACAGTGTGTATAGAAGGGATTGCATAATAACTCAAACATAAATTTTTAGTCTTGTATATTGTGGAGTGTTGTATGTATGATGGTGGGAGGTGTATGGGTGTGTGTGTATAGTGAGGCATGTGGGTGTGTGTATATGGTGGGGTGAAGAGGGTGTGTGTGTGTGGGTGTATGGTGGTGTGTGGGGGAGTGTGAATGATGGGGTGTGGAGAGAGTATAGGTGTATGGTGGGGTGAGGAGGTGTGGGGGCTGTGAGGATGCCAACATCCAGGTGTGGCTGTGTGTGAGGGGCATAGGGTATGTTAGGGATTTGTGTATATGTCAGATGTTGTGGGGGCAGGTTGTGCATTTGTGGGGTGTGGGGGAGGGTAGAGGTGGTTAGAGAGCCCTGCACTCGACCCATGGCACAGCAGCAGCAGGCGGGATGCTCAGGGCTCTGGTGCCCAGCAGGGTGCAGTCCTCTGCTGGGCAGTCTGTATTGCCGGTGCTCCCCACACTCAGGCAGCAAGGGAGGGAAGCCCTGCACACAAGCTGGCAGCCTTCCCTGCTCCCACAGGAGAAGGTACATGGGACTTTTCTCCCATGCCATGCAGCCCCAGGGAGAGGACAGCTGGCTCCGGCTCATGGGGCTTCCCTCCCATGCCAAGCGAGTGGAGGGAGTGCTGGCAATACAGATGGCCCATTGGAGGCTGTGCCCCTCACTGTGGTGTGCAGAGCATGCCATGCTTGGCACCTGCACTGGGCACTAGTGCCTCTGCCTGCTGCTGCTGGCACTGTCTGCTGGTGCTGTGCACCGTCAGAAGAGTATGGGGAGGCCCTAACACCCCTCCTCCCCGCACACTGCCTCACACTTCCACGCTGCCCAGCCAAGCTCCACGCTGCCACTGCCCCATGGGCACAGGCTCTGCACTGCTGCCAGCCCCAGTCTCATGCTCTGTGCTCCCGCCCAGCTGCAGCTTAGCTCCCACTGCTTCCCTACCTGCTGTCCAGAGTGAGCAGGAGACTGGGGAAGCGGAGCAGGTCCCTGAGGGCTGCAGCAGTAGCCCTGCCTGGAAGCTGCCTGCTGGCCAAGCTGGCTCTTTGGCTCATGAGGGTGGGAGCAAGGCGCAGTAAGGTATTTTTGTGAGTATGTGCACACATGGGCACCTTGCTCCCACCCTCAGCTTGGCAGGGTGCAATTCATTGCAGGGTGCCACAATGGATTAAAGTGCTTGGTGGGCCGGATCCAGCTCGCAGGCCATATTTTTCCTGCCTCAGTTTAGATACATTTCTCACCATGATTTGTTTCTCTTGCTGTCCTCAGTATTGCCAGCTTCACAGATTTAAAGATCAGGTGCTAGGCCTGATAAACTCATTTAGTTGACTTAAAGCAATGCAATATTTTTAAATATAATTCTTAAGGTTTTTTAAATTTACCTTGTTGCTTTTGAACATTTTGGGCTTATATTTTTAAAAACTTTCTCTTCAAATATAATGCTAAAATATACTTTAATGAAAACTGAGCTTCTCAGGTAATCTCCTGACTCCAGAAGCTGAAGCTTTAAGAAAAAACTGCTAAATATCACACAACTCATGAGATGTGGCAACACTGTCTCATTTGAGTGAGAGCAGCCATCTGTTGTCACTCCTCTGCTCAGATTTTAATACAGTAAAATCTCTGTTATCCAGCATGAGTGAGGAATGGGGGGTGCTAGTAATCTAAACATTCTGGTTATCTGAGAGTTATAGTCAAGGAATATGGTGTTATGCTTAATGCATCATGCATTGGTGGTTCAATGGCAGACTTTCTGCTTACTATGTAGAAGATCTGGGTTCAATTCTCAACCAATGCAGGTGCTATAGGTGACTACTTTGTATATATTAGCAGCCTGAGGTAGTCCTTAACATGTAGTGATTTTTGGATAGGCATCTGGCTAGGGTCATCTGACCCCAGGACTCTTCCCTGCCTAGGCAGGGGTTAGGACTTGATGCTCTGTTGAGGTCCTTTCCAACTCTAACATCTATGAATCTATATGTGTAGTGCAAATTGTCAAAGAATTACTGTACAATACATTACAGTGTAACACACTGTATAAAGAATAAAATAGTATACAGATAAAAATGCCATAATGTCAGTCACCCCAAATGCCAGGGCAGCCCAGCTGCAGGCTGCTGCAGTAGAGGGGAGGTGTGAGCACACTCAGATACCCTACACGGGTACCTGCAGAGTGGCACAGCAGACAAGAAAGTGGTGTGCATGATGTACGTACTCAGATACTTTCAGAGCGGCACAGCAGGGAGCAAAATGGCACGGTGCCATGTGCGTCCTGCTGCTGAAATTCTGCTTAAGTATTCTGGTTACTTAAATGCTGGATCTAAACAACCTGTATCATGCTGTCCTTTCCTCTTGGCTCTCTTAAGTACACTTTCAGTGCTTCTGTCTATTTTATCAACATCATATAGAACAAATTCCTTCTTTAAAACAACTCTAAACCATGTAGTGTGTTTTTCCTTATATTTTTTCTTTCTAATTTTTGTTTTCAGGTATGTATACAACCTGTAACTTTAATGAGGCTTTGGTTTTAAGTAGTAATACTGTTTTTAGCTGTACTTTTCTTTTCCTTTCAGACAATGACTGACTTCTTTGTAAAATTCACTGTTTATGAGATGTAGCTTCACAGTTTTGTCCCTGCAAAGATATCAAATGTTAGTTATATTGTATACTGATTGCTGTTACTTCATGGTTCAAACTCAAGAACTTTTCTACACATTTAGGGCTAAGTCTTTTATGATCCAGAATCAGCTTTCTCCAAAATGTGTTTGGACAGTCAGTCATATTATATTTGGTAGCCTTCATCTTATGAATCAGTAATTGAAACACTCCTTTCTACGGTTCTGACCAATGCAATTCTTTTTCTGTCCCTCTGATGGCTGCTGCTTCCCTATCACATGAAACATAATTTGTAAGTTACTTGTCTTACTTTCAAGATAGTTTACAACCTGTCCTTGCTTTCTGTCATTTCTTATTCAGTAGAAAAAGGCCAACTAACTTTAATCAGCTTATGACTACAGCCTCCATTGCCCACCCATTAAACTGTCAAATGTGCATCATAATCCTTTCTCCCATTTTGTCCCTTATACTTGAAAAGAGCTCCCAGTAAACATCTGTATAGTTACCTCAACCTCCTTCAAGTCCATTCTTAACACTCTTTCTTTGGCAGAGATGCTTACAAAAATGTGACAACAGCTGGGCTACCCATATGCAGAAAACACTTCCCATCATGCTGACTAGTACAGTTTCTATTCTTTGTACTTCTTCTACCTGTTTCTGTCTATTGTCTTTGTACTTAGATAGCCAGTTCTTTGGACAGGATCTGTCTGCCTGTTCTCTGTGTTAGGAATCAAGGCAGGAAGGCAGACTGATTAGTTCTCAGCTGGCCCTGATTTACCAAGGTGGGCCTGGCTGCTGGCCACTTAACTAATTCCAGCCAGTTAGTGAGGTAGGATGGGTAAAGGTATGGCTGCCTGGATAAAAACACTCCTTTTTCAGTAGTCTTTGGTTATTCAATGTTTCACAGATGCCTTTTTGTTTCCTGCTTAGGCCTTAGTTTTCAGCTGTCATCTGAATCACTGTGGGCATGAGACATTTATTGCACAATAGACTAATTAGCTGTGCAGTAAATGGTTTGGTGTCTACATGTGCATCCATATTAGGGTGGAGTAAATTAAATACAAGTACTTTCCTGCTGTGGAGTAAAACCCTTCATAGCAGCAAATATGTAGATGCTGCCCTATCTGGCTTCAGTGCATAGGCTGCTTGCTGGCTAACCCCACGCTGAAGTACCCTTGTGCCCTAACCAGCTTCTTTGCAGCACACTAATCCAGGGGGAGCAGCCCCAGGCTGGCAGGCTGATCCCCAGACCCCCTGCCAGCTGGGACTGCTCCAACCCAGATCAACATGGTGCAGTCCTGGGCACACATTCAAATGCCAATAAATTCCAGAATTTATTGTTCTGAAGTTTATTGTTCCTGGGAGCATGTTCAATGGTGTGCCCGGGAGCAATACACTCTGGAGTTTATTGCTTCCCATTAATTGCATGTGTAGATGCACCCTGTTTTGATCTGACTTTGCTCTTGACCCCTGGTTCCTAGCCTTGACTCTGGTATAAGTTGGCATACAGTGGCTATGTCCCTGACACTGTTTCTGCAACACCTTGTGCATCACAGATTGAGGGTAGGGGGAGAGATATGGCTGCTCTTCAAAGGTACCAAAAGTATGGTTTGAGAGAAGCTGTGAAAAGAGCAACATAAGGAGAAAAGCTTCCAAGAAAGGAAAGTACAGAGAAGATAAGAAGCAGCCCAAGGAAATGTGATAGTGAGAAAGGAACAACTCTCTGGAGGGTCACTGGACTAGAACCTGGTAGGTAGGGCATAGAGGAGCTGTATTCCTTTATCTCTCCTCTGCAGAAGACAAAGTGATGGCTCTGGAGGTAAGGAGGACAGGGAATAATGAGACTTAGCCTGGCATGCAGAAGTGCTAGGGGGGCAGGCAGCTCCTGTGGTTCTGGCCCCAATCCAGGGTTGAGGCCAGAGTTGCAGCAGCTACCTTCCCCTGCTTCCCTTAGAAAAAATTATTATTATTCCTAACTTGGGGTTTCTAAGCAGAAAACGTTATTTCTCATGTTTTGACCAAACCTGCTCTAAAAGATGCCAGGCAGACAACTCTTTTGTGACTATAGATAGTAAACTAAAATTATTACCGTTTAACATCTTTAACAGACTTTATTTGACCTTCTCATCAATGTGCAAAGTGGGATTGCAAAATAATTTCTGATGCAAAAGTAATTCCGCTGAAACTGGTAATTGTAAACACATGTTCTGGGATTGTCTGACTATGTAGATATAGAAATTACACAAAAATACAAAAATTGAGCAGATAACTTTAATTCTGGTATTTTGGAATTGTTGAGCTTGTAGCCTTCATCTTTTAACCTGTTTGTGTGTGTAATGTAATTTCCTGGTATTTTAAAAAAACAAACTAAAAAATCAGAAATCCCAATCATGTCACATTATCCAGACACTTATGTGGTAAATCGTTGAAATCCTAAGATACGCATCTTTGTTTCTGTGCTAACAGCCACTGACACCATGAGTAGGCTGTCATTTACTATGTGGTTGGAGAGTGAAGGCACAATTAATTTGCTTTCAGAGGTTTTTTTGCTGACAGCAAAGAAATGGTGAGACTCATGAATGCTGTGTTCTGTCTTGTGGCCCACAGTGGAGGGCTGGGTCAGGAGCATGGCTCACAGTGGTGAAAGGTTGCCAACCCCTGCTACCTAAAGAAGTTGGGGAATCTCCATTCCTGGAAATTTTCAAGAGCAGGTTGGATAGACACTTGTCTGGGATGGTTGATCAGGGATAAATTTGCCTTGAGCAGGGGACTGACTGGGTTACATGATCTCCTGAGGTCTTCCTACATTCCTATGACCCTACAGTCCTAGCAAGCAACTAAAAGAGTAATATGGATGGGGACCTGTCAGTCTTTTCTCTTAGCTTTTCTACTTTGCATAGACTACATGCATCTTCATTAGGAGAAATTAGTATAACTGTAGGAAAACAGCACTGTAAAGCACCTCCTGGGTCTTCAAGTTCAATCCCCTCCTATCATAATCAGAGCTCCATCTCAAAAGTTGTTGTTCTTTTCCACACAGTACTTCTAGTGGAATGCTGTTGAAGAACATCATTTCTCTAATGCTTAGAAACTTTCCCTTAAATTTCAGAATAAATTTATTCATGATCATTTTATATCAATTCTTCCTTGTTTCAACACTATTCAGCTATTTTCCCTCCCTTCAGCTATTTTTATTTCCCAGTGCATGTTGTAGAGAGCACATCATTCCATCAGCCTTTGCTTTCCTAATTAAATAAGCCAGGTGAGCCCTTGTAGTTTCCTTCCATAAAAGAAGCTATCCATTCCTCTGATCATACTTGTGGCCCACCTCTGCATTTTTCCAGTTAGAATCTCTCTCTCTCAACCATGGGTGACCAGAATTGTATACAGCATTCCAGATGCCTTTTCATGAATGAATCATATTGGATCAGAGACACTTTGTGATTAATCAGTACACCCACGTCTTTCTTCTTTTTTCATGTTTTTCTTTTTTTTCTTTCTTTTTATATAAATGTTACTTATTAATGAATCCAACTTATCAAAATAGCAAATGTAATATTTAAATATGCATCCAGTCCCCTAAGGCAGTGGTTTTCAACCTATGGTCGATGAACCCCTTGGGGTGCGCAGACTATTTTTAAGAGGTCTATGAAAAATGACTATAATCAATCAAAAGTATGTGAATACCCACACTTACAATTCAAAGGGGTCTGCACCTCCAGTAGAAATTTTTTGGGGGTTAACAAATGAAAAAGGTTAAAAAATACTGCCCTAAGTTATACATAAAATAGATATTTATCTTCCTTCAGCAGTAGCCCCTGAACCCGAATTAATGACCCCAGAAGAGTCTTGTATTTCTCCTCTCATGTCTAACTGAAAAACTCCTGGCTTGTTACAGAAGTGCTTGTTATTAGTCCCCAGGTGCATGACCTAAAACATTGTGCTACTGAATTTCATCCCATTTCTCTTATTTCAGTGATCAAGATCATCCATTTCTGCCTGTAAGTTACAATCCTCCTCTGTATCAATGACGTCTCTCAACATCGTTTTGTCAGCAAATGTCATTTACATAGTCCTGCTTCTTGTACCAGGATTATTAATGAAAACTAGCCAAGTCATTCTTGCCCATCAAGAATGACGTGGGAGGGGGGAGGCGGCAGGGATGGAGCCCGTGCTGCACCCCGTCTGGGCCCACTCCCCCCTCCCTTCTCCTGCATGGGGTCTGGTCAGCAGCAGAGGTGGGGAGGGGGAAGCAGGCCCAATGCGAGGGAGGACAGGGCCTGAGGGTGGGGAGAAGCCAGGCCACCGCGGTGGGGGGTGGGCAGCAGCAAGCCCAGGCCGACCCGGTGGTGGCAGGGGAATGGGAGGAGCAGGCTGGGGGCTGACATGGTGGAGGGCGGATGGGATGAGTAGGCCCAGGCCCGATGTGGAGAAGTCAGGCTGCCATGGTGGGGGGGAGCAGCAGACCCAGGCCAACGTGGTGGCAGGGGGGACAGGAGGAGCGGGCTCAGGGCTGGTGTGGGCAAGAGGGATGGGGGAGGAGTGGGACCGGGCCTGAAGGGAGAGGAGGCCTGCTCCTCCCCTTCCCCTGCTGCTGCCGTGTTGGCCCGGGCACACTGCTCCCCGCCACTACCCTGGCAGGCTGGCTTCTCCCCCGCTCAGGCCCAGGCCCACTCCCCCTTAAGCCCCCTCTCTCCCTCACTTTGGCCCCAAGCTTGCTTCTCCTGTTCCTCCACCACCGCCAGGTCGACCTGGGCCCGCTGCTCCCCCTGCCATGGTGGCCCAGCTTCTCCTCACCCATGGGTCCAGTCCTCCCCTGCATTAGGCTCGGGCCCACTCCCCTCCTCCCTGCACTGCTGCTGCTGTGGCGGCACACCCACCATTCACCCCGCTGCCATCGCATCATCCCACGCGGGGCCCCGCGGGTGGCAGCGACAACAATAGGAGAGAGGGGTGGGTTGAGGCCAGCACCAGTGGCCTTGCCCTGCCCCCCCCCAGCATCCCGACCCCACTCCCCACTGTTTGTCAGCCAATCAGAGTGTGAATAAAGCATTACAGACAGACAGACAGACATAGGCTTGTATAATATTAGAATATTAGACTGTACTGATCTTGAACGCTACTGTTAAACTCCCATTGTCCTAATATTTCTTCTTTCAACACGACTCATTTTTTCTTCTTTAGCCAGTTCTTTACTTATCTTAAAATTGTCACACTGATCTCCATCTTAACTAATTACTTCACAAGTGGCACTGTATCAAATGCTTGCCTGAATACCAGGTAAATTAGCTGTGTTACGTATCCTTTGCCTGGACCAGTGGTTCTCAACCTCTGGCCCGTGGGACAGATCCGTCCCCCAAATCCATGTCACTTGGTCTGCACGGCTCCCCACAGGTCCAGAAATTTGGTGGTGTGTGAGCAGTGGCAATTACCACTGCCAGTACTTCTCTGCCACCAAATTTCTAAACCCTGTGGGCCAGACAACCTGGCATGCTCTGGTGTGAGGCCCAACCTGGCAAACAGGGCCGGGGCCATGCATCACGCTGGCCCTGAATGTGGGACTGGACCCCAGCCCCGGCTGTGGCCCCACCTGATGGATCAGGCCCCAGCCCTGTGCACTCATCCTGCCTGCAGGGACAAAAGGTTGAGCACCACTGGTCTGAACAATCAAATACAGAGGACAGGTTAGTCTGGCATGACATATCTTTGGAAACTCATGATACATTTTATCCCATTTTTCATTTAACATTCTGCTTTAACTATTCCTTCCTTCAACATTTGTTCTAAAACTTTGTGTAGTGTGATTTAGCTCATGAACATGTGCCCCTGGCGGCTGTGGGGGCATGGTGGCAGAAGTGGCAGGAGCGCGGCGGCAGTAAGCGGGGGAGCTCTCGCAGACGCCGCCAGCACTGTCAGTGGTGGAGGGTGGGGAGCACCGACCAGGGGTCAGTAACTACCCACAGACGCCACTGGCAATGTCGGCAGTGACCAGCGGGGATCACAGACACCATTAGCAGTGTTGGCGGCAGGGTGGCAAGTGGCAACCGTCCGCAGGCACCGCCAACGCTGTCAGCAGCGCTTTTTTGTAAGGGGTGCGCTGCCACACTCAGCAGTGCACATGCACCCGTGTGCACCCCCTACGCGTCACCCCTGGTCTAGCTAATGGGTCTTTACTTATCTGGATCACTTTTTCTCCCTTCTATAATATAGATACTTTATTTGCTATTGTACAGCTGTATATTACCATCTCCCACCACAACTTGATATATTTATTAAGGATTCTTACAATTTCACATGCTAGTTTTATTAGACTTTGGGGCTGGAGATTATTTGGTTCCCCTAGCTTTAGTTGCATCTAAAATAGCATTGATTCTTGTTGGTTCAGTGGCTATTTGGCAAAGAAAACTGTTGGGTGTTGCATTTGTACCCTAGTGATTAGGGCACTCACTGGAGTGAAAAGATCTGGATTAGAGTTGTTTCTACACTTAATATTTAATATATATTGTTTCTTCATTGGGGTGAGAACTGGATCAGTGTACCCCGTTCCCACTGAGTTCTCTAACCAATGTGAAACCAGAGGCATGATTATTTGCTTTGATAATGATTAATATTTAAGTAGTTGATGCAAAAACAATAGCTACAAAAAGAGAGCTGTCCCTGAGAATACATTCTAGCCTAAAAATCAAGACACTGTCCTGGAGGCCTGTGGGTACAAATCCTGTTGTAGAAAGGCAAATTTGAATTCAGGACTCCCACATCTCTGGTAAGTGCTCTAGACAGTGAGGTATTATGTAAATTGGGGGCTTATCCTCCCGCTCGGTATATTGTCCATGTGGTGTGAGTCTAAGCATGTCTATTAGAGCAGGCCCTGGCAAGGAGGTGCACCGGTTTGGTGAATTCAGATGGGGCTTAAGCTTAAGATAGGTATTGGGCAGATCAGTGCTGCCAAGTGTTACTTTGTTGTGCACATGTGCAGCAGCAGAAGTTTAAGTCACAAAATGTCACCAGCAGAAACTTAGACACCAAGGGTGTAGATACCCTGTCTAACTGGTGGCCTGCAGGGGTTAAGTTGCAGCCCCTGAGCCAGTAGCATAACTAGGGTAGGTGAGCAGGGCACCAGCTCAGGCACTGACTAGGGGGCACTAGAATCGCCCCCTAGGAGGGTTTGCCACAGCACAGGCAGCCTTGCACTGCTCCTGCCCAGTCATAAGAGCTGGACACAGCAGTGCAGAACCTAGCAGTGTATCTGGCAGGGGGCAAGTGGAGTGAACAGAATGGTGGTACTTCTCCACCTCGCTCTGGGAAGCCTTTGCCCAGGGCAGGCACAGCCCTGTACTTGATATGTATGCCTGGGGTGGGAGGGAGAGAGTAAATGGGGAACCAGCATCCACTTAGTGGGAGCCTGGCCATGGGGTTGCTGCTGCCTGAGCAGAGCTGATGCTGCTACAGCAGTAGCAGCAGCCTGGGAAAGTAAGCCTTCTTTTCCACTCACCCACATCCCATTCCCTGCCCCTGCCCCCCTACAATGGTCAGCATTCCCCCTTGCAGCCCCACCACCCCAGCCACTCGCTGAGTTTGCTACACCTCTGACCCCAGTGCACATATATCCATTCTTCATGATCTCCCAGAGTCCTCCCAATCTCTTGAAGCTGAGGAAAACAAATTTGCTCTGCAGTGTACGCTGAAGAGCAATAACGTAGGATTGTCTTGGCCCATGAAAGATGGTGAGTTAAAAGGTTGGCACTGTATGTTGGGTCAGCTCAGGGACCATAGGCCATGTTGCCTGACCCATAGCATGGTGGTATGTCGCAGGCAGATGTTTTCTTGCAGGGAAGTAGGTCCCAGGCCATTTAAGCCTTTGTAGGTGAGAAGCTTAAAATTCCACTCTGTATCCAGCTGATAAAGGCAGAGCCAAAAATACTAGTACCGTGCTTCTCCAAACATACGCTGGGCAATAAACAGGCTGCTAGATTGGCCCCTGCTTTCATGGTCCACCTCTGCATTTCTAGATTGGTTTACAATCACTTAATCTGTAGGTGATGAAGGCCTGGGTCCAAAACCCACTTTGGAGGGAGATTCATCCAACATCCTGACCAAGTGAAGGGCAAAGCCAGGTGGGAGACAACTGCTCCTTGCAATTCTGGGAGCAGCTGGGAGTGGAGTCCACATGAGCTCATCCATTGTCGCCCGTGCCAAACCTACTGGGATCTGGCTGCTTATTGTGGTTTCCCAAACCATCACACCCATCTTCTGCTTTCCGGCCCTGCCTCAGTCAGATTCAGCCAGAGCCTAGGAGACGGTATAAATTCTGCTTCTGGGGGTCTGGGGAGAGCAGTGTGTGAGCTTCATTGCATGGGAGGAGGAGGAGCAGTAGCCTTTGCTACCAGCAGCACAAGGAAAGGGGGCTGCTGCGATTGTCCATGCACTGGATGTAGAGAGCCATCCTAGTCACAGTTTTCAACCTTTTTAGTACCTGGACTCATTGATATCCAGTCCCCCTCTCTCCTGTCCTGCTGCCCCCAGGGCCGCCACCGTTTCCTGTCCTTTTTGCTCCTTTAAAGGAGAATCCTTTTATAAAATGTGTTCTCGACCTTTTCATATTGAGACCTGCTTTTGGGCCCTGACTCACGGGTAGGAAGGCCACCACCACAGAGGACAGTCCGGTTTTCTGCCCCTCTTGAAACCCGACCCCTTTATGTCCTCTATTTTGCTCTTCAAGAGATAAATAGAAGCCATAAAGCTGTCCGGTTTCCTATCGAGAGAGGACCGAGGACAACCGGAGTGTCCTCTATCGTGCCCACCCTACGCACGGGCTGAGAAACACTGTCTGAGAGAAGCAGGGCTGCAAGGGACCTTTGCCTGGGGCCGGGAAGGGCGTAAGTGCCGTGTTGCAGCCTGGCTTGCTGTGGGGGTGCTGGCTGGGCCACGCAGGTGCTGCTGTCGGCCAGAGCCGCCTCCTCGGGCTCCCGGGCGGCGCCTCCCCCATCCCGGCGGCTCAGGGCTGCGGCCGCCGCCGCCGCGCACGCCCCGCTAGGTGGCGCCCGCGGGGCCCGGCTGCCGGAAGCGGCGCGGGCGGGGCGGGGCGGGGCGGAGCTGTGGCCGGAGCCGCTGCCCCCGGCTCGGCTCGGCTCGGCCCGGCTTGCTTGGGCTGCACATGGCGGCGGCACGGCGGTGAGCGCGGGTGGGCGGGCGGGCCGGCCATGCTGCTGAAGCTCCTGCAGAGGCAGACCTACACGTGCCTGTCGCACCGCTACGGGCCCTGCCTCTGCCTCGGCGGCGTCGTGTGTGTCCCACCCCCACCGCCTTTGCCCCAGGCACGTGCATAGCTTCTCCTTGCATTGCTCCCCTCAGGCTGGGGGTGCCCCCTCTGCCCGCCCCGCTGTGCCCATGGTTGTGCAGTGCCCCAGGGCAGCCCGTGTTCAGGCGTCTGCCTGCCAGGACCACGGCGGCCACGGAGGAGAGGTGTAGCGTCGCAGGTGTGCAGCACGGAGGCTAGCCAGAGCCGATTTGTATGTAGGTCGGATTATGGAGGGAGAGAGGCAGGGAGCACCACCTTTCATGGGCTGAAGCTTGCTTCGTTGGATGCCACAGAAGGGCTGTAAGGTGTGTCTTGCCTGTCACCCAGCCCTTGGTTTGAGGACAATCTCTGCCACAGCCCGTGGACGGGCTTTGAGGGGGAAGGTCTATCTCCGCAGCCTCCAGCCTGGCTCCTGTGCCTCTGCAGCACCTGCACAGACCACCCCCATCCCGCATGGTGCCTGTCTTCCACACTGGACTTCGGCACTCATCTCTCACTCGCGGCACTGCATCTGTCGCTACTTCTGTAACCTCCTGCCCCATCCTCCCCTGCTTGCAGCCCTTCAGTGTCATAGGGGTTCCCTCCTTCCCAGAAGTTTCTGGCTCTCCCAAGTGTCGCTGTTCCTTTTCTGGCCTTTCCTTCCTGACACTGCAAGGGGCACACAATAAGGGTTTCCAAAATACTAAATGGGAAAGAGAATGTCATTAGAGCTTGATTGTTTATTCTCTCTCGCCAGACAAGATGTGTGTGTGTGGGGGGGGGTGTCACAGAATGAAACCAGTAGGTAGTTAGTTTAAAAGTAACAGAAGGAAGTTTTTTTTTTTCCATGCAATGTGTAATGAAAGTGTGAAACTCATTGCCACCAGACATTGGGGAAGCCAACAGTTTAGCCAGATTCAAAAAAGGATTAGACAAATTCTTGGAGGAAAGGGGCATCAGTAGCTGTTGAGCACACAAGTTAGGGGTACAGTCTCTGAATCAGAACTTACTACACCTTTTGTTGGAGGCTGTAAGCAAGAGAGGAATGATGGGGGAAAAAACCCTGGTTGTACCCAGTTCACTCTCCCTTTCAGCATCTGCTGTCTACCACTGTGCCCCAAGACACTGGGCAAGATGGACCTATGGTTGCAAAGAAGGCTAATGGCATGCTGGGCTCCATCAGTAGGAACGTTGCCAGTAGCTCTAGGGAAGTAATTATTCCCCTCTATTCAGCACTGGTGAGAGACCACATCTGGAGTATTGTATCCAGTTTTGGGCACCCCACTCTAAAAAGGATGTGAACAAATTGGACAGAGTCCAGCAGAGGGTAACCAAAATGGTTCATGGGCTGGGGCACAAGACTTCTGAGGAGAGGCTGTGGGAACTGGGCTTATTTAGTGTGAAGAAGACGGAGATTTAATAGCTGAAGGGGAGTTTCAAAAGAGGATGGAGCTAGACTGTTCTCTGTGGTGACACATGACAGAACAAGGAGCAATGGTCTCAAGTTGCAGCGAGGGAAGATTAGGTTAGATATTAGGAAGAACTTTCTCTCAAGGAGGGTGGTGAAGCAGTGAAACAGGTTACCCAGAGAGGTGGTGGAATCTCCATCTTTGCAAGTTTTTAAGACTCAACTAGACAGAGCTTTGGCTGGGATGATCTAGTGGTGGGTGGTCCTGCTTTGAGCCAGGAGTTGGACTAGATGACCTCCTAAGGTCCTTTCCAACCCTTAGTTTCTGTGATTCTCTGATATGATTAGACCCAGTAAATGGCAATTCATATGTTCTTATGTTCAAACCTTTCCCATTTTCTTTTGAAACAGCTGTGCTTGTGGGCAATGGGAAGTGGAATTCCAATGTATTTGGTAGGCTTTTCTCAGTACAGGGATGAGTGTGAAGCGTACATGGGATCCTCTCAGCTAAACAGCGTACCAGACTTGTGTAATTGCAGAACAGGGGTTGGAGTTCTGGGTCATACTCAATGAGATGGTCATGTTTACATTTTATTTTTGGTATCTTACTGCGCTATTTATAGGGCCAGCTTATGTTCCCAGTTACATTTGTGCAATCCACTGAAGTCACCTCAGTGAAAGTGTAAGCTAAAGCCTGGTTTGGTTCTACATATTTTTTTGGTTCTTAAAAAAAAAAAGGGGTCTGGTAGCCCACTTACGGAGCTTTCATTTGACAGCTAGCTTGTATGCATTCTTTTGAATGCGGTAAACAAGCAATTAAGTGATTATTGCTTTCTCTCTGTGTATGTCATGTTGCTTGTAATTTACTTGTGTCCAGAGGTCTCAGGTGAGGTCGAGGTACTCTTCATTAAGCATGTTACAAACACACAATCTTGTAGTCACCAAAAAAACCCACCCCTTTTTTCTTTAAGGCTTAGGTATCGTTTTAGCTAAGACGATTCCCACTGAAAATTTACTTTGAGCAAGTGACAATTGTTTAAAACAAGAAGTGCTTTGTCAATACAGATATTGTTGTGTTCATTTGTTCAAAAAACATCAGTCCAGATACAGCCATGATGTATGTGTATGTAGCCATGGTGAGATGTCCCCTGCCTAAACAAAGTGTATTTAGACTTAGTGGACAAGTGGGGAACAGAAACAGAGATGAAGCAGCTTGACCAGTCAGGCAGATCTTTGTCAGTAGTAGTTTATTAACAGCTTTCACTAAACAATACAATGACACTGACAATAAAACTATATAGGACTAATAGAACAATAGGGTGCAGGATCTCTCTTCACTATTTTTGAAGACTGGGACAATTATTTTTTCTTTCCATTATTAGGATGGATGTCTTCTAAAATAATTATATTAATTTTTTTTTCATCATTGGACACCACAAGTCAAAAAAGCCCTTGCAGATTTCTTGGGAAGAAAGTCAACACTTTCCATTACTCAGTTAGCATAGGTTATGATATTACTAAACAGAATTTTGTTAGATTCTGCTTGTTTTATAAATTGGTTTACTTTCTTGTTTTAATTTGATAAAATAAAGTGAAGGAAAAGATGTATGATGATTTTTATATTATTAGCAACATAAAATGAATCATCTGTCTGGGAGAGATGTAGTTCTTGTTGCCTGAGATCTTGTGATATGATGACCACAGTTCAAAGTGTGGAGGGGAAGCACTCCTCATGTATGCGGTGACTTGTATTTTAAGCATGCTTAGCATCTCCTGACTGGACCCACCATTTGACTAATACTTCTGCATTATGAAAACAATTTTGACTGCTCTTTAGATTTGGTTTGCATTTGTAGGTACTATGCAGGAGATGCCATATAGCATCTGCCTTTGCTGAAAAAAATGGTGCTCTTTTTCTGATTCATGCCAAAAATAGAATACAAATACTAACTGGCAAGAGCAAAAGTCCTTCAAATCCAGCCTGGACGGCAGAGGGCCTGGGTAGAATCTGTATACTGTGAAGTAAGCCTTGTTTTCTTCTGTAATGTCTTCCCTAGCTCTTCAACTGACTTATCACTATCATTTTATTTTATCTGAGCAGATTGATCTGAGTTCTTTGAGCTTTGGGTAAGCTGCTTTTGAGTAGCAAATAGAGAGAATTAGAATATGGGTTGTACATATAGAAATACTTCAATTCAAAAAAAGTAATAGGAAATGCATAAAAAAAGTTTGAACTGCTAAGTTGTGGAGTGCTAGAATTCTGTCATGTCCTTTTCAAGCAGTATCTTCAAGTAACATTACATTTCCTTTCTTAAGGAATCGACAAGCAGTTTTGCAATATATGTCCAATGTCCATTGTAACTCTCTTGGAGATGATAAAATCATATCTAAGAGTAAACTATAGTGTTGCACATGTTATGCAATGATAAAGCAAACACCTAGATAAATCAAAAATAATCAGTTCATAGAATAATTTTTTTTAATGGTGGAAGATATTTGGGGAGCCAGAGGAAAAGCGAGAACCCCTGAAACCAGATGGGACAGCTGACAAGTGATGCCCAGGAAAAAAAGCCAACCTATTAAAGGGGTACTTTAGGACCGATGAAAGATCGACCCATGGGACACCCTCCCCGCCCCCCCGCCCACTACAGGGCAAGGAGGCCTGGGTGAGGGAGATTCCCTGCCCTTCATCAATGCTGAACTCGTGAAGGAACACCTTGAGAGGCTGGATACCTTCAAATCAGCTGGCCCTGACAATCTACACCCCAGGGTACTCAAGGAGCTGGTGAGCATCATAGCCCTGGCATGGATCTTTGAGACTTCCTGGCACTCTGGTGAAGTGCCTGAAGATTGGAAGAAGGCCAATGTGGTGCCTATTTTCAAGAAAGGGAGGAAAGTGGATCTGGCAAACTACAGGCCCATCAGCCTGACTTCTATCCTGGAGAAGGGCTTGGAAAAGATTATTAAAGAGGCCGTTCTGAACAGACTGGCTGATGCCAACATCCTGAGGCATAGCCTGTATGGGTTTGTTGTGGGTGGGTCTTGTTTGACCAATCTTATTTCCTTTTACAACCAGGTGACTTATCACCTGGACAAGGGAGAGGAGATTGACATCATGTATCTTGACTTAAAAAGCCTTTGATCTGGTATCCCATGATCACCTCTTGGCAAAACTGGCCAACTGTGGCCTCAGGTCCACCACAATCCACTGGCTGGGGAATTGGCTCTGTGGTAGGACCCAGAGGGTGGTGGTTGATGGAAGTCAATCGTCGTGGTGCCCTGTGACAAGTGGCATCCCCCAAGGCTCTGTCCTTGGACCTGTATTGTTCAACATCTTTATTAATGATATGGACATTGGAGTCAGAAGCGAACTGAACAAGTTCGCTGATGATACCAAACTTGGGTAAAGCATCCACATCTGAGGACACGAGAGTGATCCAGGCTGCCCGGAAATGGGCAGCTGAGACCCTATTGGTGTTTAACACCAAAACTTCATGGTTCTTCACCTTGGGAGGAAAAACCTGCAGCATGCTTATAGGCTTGGCAGTGCTACTCTGGTTAGCACTACGGATGAAAGGAACTTTGGGGTCATGATTGTCTACAAGATGAGCATGAGCCTTCAAGGTGGTGCTGCAGTTAGTAAAGTGACCAAAATGCTGGCTTGCATCCATAGATGCTTCTCAAGCAAATCCCAGGATGTCATTCTTCTGTTGTACTTGGCCTTGGTGAGGCTGCAGCTGGAGTACTGCATCCAGTTTTGGGCCCCACAATTCAAAAAGGATGTGAAGAAGCTTGAGAGTCCAGAGGAGAGCCACGTGCATGATCACAGGTCAGGAAAACAGACCTTACAATGACAGGCTGAGAGCCATTGGGCTCTTTAGCCTGCAAAAGTGCAGGCTTAGGGGCAATCTGATGGCCACCTATATGTTTATCAGGGGTGTTCACCAGGATCTGGGGGAATGATTGTTCCCCAGAGCGTCCCAAGGGATGAGAAGGTCGAATGATTATAAACTCCTGCAGGACTGTTTCAGGCTGGACATAAGAAAGAATTTCTTCACTGTCCAAGCTCCCAACGTGTGGAATAACCTGCCATCAGAAGTGGTTCAAGCACCTACATTGAACGCCTTCAGGAGAAATCTGGATGCTTGCTGTGTCCTGTTACCCCAACTGACTTCCTGCCCCGGGGGCAGGGGGCTGGACTCAATGAACTTCTGAGGTCCCTTCCAGCCCTAATGTCTGTGAAATCTATGAAGTAATCTTGGATAAAATTCCATTAAAATCTTTAATGTTAAAATTGAAACAGTTAAACACTGAACAGAAGATGCCAGAAATGAGGCTGGATATGCAGTTTTCATTCCTCCTACTTCATTATGCTTAATCATATAGTCTCTAATAATTATATAAATATAGTAAATTCAATTCTGTTTTTCAGTGAGGCAATATAATTAGGGTTTTTCTTTCATGGTCTTATGCATCTGTATAGCATCTTCCACTGTTGCCTCATCATGCTGTTTATACATTGAACAACATTTTTAATGGTAAATTCACAGCATTTCTTTCAAGATATGCATTACAAATCTGTAGGAAGTCTGTGTTTTAGTAGTCTTTTACAGACAATATGGTATCAAAAAAAAAAAAGAAAATGGAACCTGGAACTTCCATTATTTCTTTATTATTTTGCTAAATACCTTTCAGTGCACATCCTGATCTCTACATAGGTCTGGTTGGCTGAATTAACTGTGTAATACCATTAGCTGCCTGTGATATTATTAGCTGGAATGATGTTTTTTGGAGTACCGTGTCCAGTTCTGGGCACCACATTTCAGGAAGGATGTGGAGAAGCTGGAGAGAGTCCAGAGGAGGGCCACATGCATGATTAGAGGTTTGGAGAGTGGGTCATACATGGAGAGGCTGAAAGACATGGGACTGTTCAGCCTGGAGAAAAGAAGACTTAGAGAGGACTTGGTGGCATCCTATAAGTATATAAGGGGCGTACATCAGGGCCTGGGGGAACATCTGTTCACCAAGGCACTCCAGGGGATTACAAGAAACAGTGGACACAAACTGATAGACGATCATTTCAAATTGGACATAAGAAAAAATTCTTTATGACTTGAGTGCCTAGGGTCTGAACAGACTCCTCCCAGAGATGGTACAGTCACCTACCCTGGAAATCTTTAAAAATGTCTTGATCTGCACCTTGTTGGGATCATCTGACTCCAGCAGTTTTTCCTGCCCAAGTACAGGGGGACTGGACCCAATGATCTCATGAGGTCCGTTCCAGCCCCTAACATCTATTAATGTGTGGTGAAAATTTGAGTAAACTCCTTTGACTTTAACTTGATAGAAGTATGAAATAATTGCCATTTAGAATTTGGGTAATACTGGGTAAAACAATGCAAACTATACCTGACATCTGAAACAGGCTCTCTTACTTACTGTTGCTTGTCTGAGTTGTGACAAATTTCCAAGGGATCATTCAAAGGCACTCACTATTCCTCACTGAAGGCTGTCTCAGTGCCAAACTTTAACTCATTCTCTCTGCTGTTTAAATACTAGAACTGTTTAGAAGTAGTCAGAAGTAGAATTTTATAATAGCAGGAGTTTTTTTCTGTTAAATATGGCTACATCATTTTAGAGCAAATATACTAAACAGTTTCCTCTTTGACAAAGAACAACCCTAGGAAAGAGTAAAAAAGTAGGAGCAGCCAGAAATGTAATGAGGGACCTTTCACCTTAGCTATTGCTTGTGATCTAGCACAAAAGGGCAGCTAGCCTTCCTAAAATTTTAGTACTGATAACACAAAAATATCCAAGCAGTCTTTCTTTTCTCCTTGCAATGAGTTATGATCCAACAAAGCCATGTCACAAACAGGTAAATGAGTTAACTTGGGGCTTGTGCAGATAGGGTTTGAAGGATGGACTCCAAATCTTTATTAGATGTTGTCTTATAGGGCTGTAAGGGTAGTATTTGAAACAAAACTAAAACCTTGCTTGCACTTACTAGGTCACGAGTTTCTGTATCTCCTGCAGCACCCCATATCAGGGTGAAGCTTCATGTGCTGGAGCTTATCTAGATGGGCTTCCCTGAGATAGCAGTCCTCCCTCTTTCATTCTTTCCCCCTTGGATCGCAGCCCAGTGTTTCTCGTACACTCCCAATGTGACACCCTCAGTTAAGCAAAATTGTGCCTCTTTGTTGTAGATCCACTGATAAAGGCAATGGCACCGAATGTGTGCTTAAATGGGTAGATCAAGTTGATACTTTAAAATTAGTAATTACATGCCAATCGTAACAAGATGTGAAATTGTGGTTTGAGGGCGTAAAGTCTCATCTGTGAGCTCAAACCCTGTGCTGGTAAGCACAATTCAGACTTGTTTGCACAAAAATTTGTTACCATCAGCTTCAAAACAGTTACATTTTAATTGTGTTTCTGTTGGTGCTTCAACTTTGTTCAAAACCCTGTGTAGAGAGGGCATGAGTGAACAGCTGTGGCTGACAGTAGGTACATATTTTGGGAGTAGAAGTTGTTCTTATTTTTTGGTATAGCAGCATGGGTGACTGGTGCCTCTTGAGTCTGGGAGATGGGGCGGGGGGCACCAGATCACTGTTGGGGGCAGGGAAGGGTCTTCCCACGGCTGATCACTTCCTCCAGCACTTCTTGTTATGCAGCTGCTTGTTCTAGGCGGTGCACCCCCTCTGCATCACCAATGTATAGTGGCTAGCACTGTGGAGCCCCAATCTTAGTACCTGTAGGTCCTGTTATAATACAAATACTGGCTCATTCTCCCGTGCCCCCCCACCAAAACATGAATATTATCTTCCATCAAGGTTTGCTTGCAGAGATATAATGGAACTGAGACTAAATTCTTTAGTTACAACATATAATTCAGAATGCAGTTTAGTGCATTTTAAGTTAGGGGATGTTTGGTTGGAACACTGTTTGATCTATCGAGCCAGATGAATGCGTCTTATAATTTTCTTTGTTCCCAGTGAAATGTTATGCGTAGTTATTTGCATCACCATTTTGATTGAAAACAGAGAAAAGAATTCAGAAACTTATCTCGGCCCCTAGTTTTGCAGTTTGCTTCTTAATACGTTGCTTTTGAAACCCATTAAAACGGGTTTAGTGAATCTGAAATGTGCTGTTCACCAGTCCGGTTTATTTTTGTAAAGTGAAATCAATGTATGTCCTTGTGGTTCAAGAGAAAAACATAAGTAGCTGGGTATTTTCACACTTTACCCTTTTCCTTCTTAAAATTCAATTTATAACAAGGATTAATTGTGTTTCTCATCTGAAGAGATTCTGGAGTATAGTGCTTATATGTAGAGATATTATTACCAGTCATAATATCTTTATTGAAAAAAATAGTGTATGCCATCTTTTTTTCTTTGTCATAGCAAGGAAATTAGCATAACTGTTTAGAGAGAGAGGTGTCTTGTATTTGAAGGACAGCGTTGTCTCGCTTGTTTTTAAAACAAGTCATTATTCACCTTGACAGAAATAATAGCGAGCAAATTGCACTCAGTTTGTACGTTCTTTGTTCGTGTGGTAAGGGAATGAGAAGGGACAAGTGGTTTTAGTTGTGAAGAACCTCTTTGCCAACTTGGAAGAAGTGTTTGATTTCAGCAAGTGAATTATCAGGTGCTTGCTTGATTCTTTATTCCCCTATAAAATTCCTTTTTTTCATTGTACGCTGGTGTAGGTATGTGCTGTAAAATGTTTAGGACCAAAGGAGTAGGGAAAGTTTTGATGATTTTTTTTCTTTGTCCCTAATGCTGAAAAGTACACTTGGGATTTTTCCAGAACAACATCTGATCAAGAACTGGAGAAAAGTATTTGCTGCTATGATCCTTAACTCAGACTTTCCACTGCTAAACATAGCCTCAGCAAGTTTACCTCCTGGTAAAACTAAAGTGCCAGGTTTTCCTTGTATTTTTCACCTTGAGATGTCTCATGCTTATTTATTATTTTTGGGTTAAAAAGCAAGAGAAACTGGTGAGTTTAAATTACCTCAATGATAAATATCCCTTGTTTGTGAAAAAACTTTTAATTTTAGTAATAGAGATGTGAATATTTGGGCTTATTTTTATGTAAGCTATTTTTTTACACAGATGTTATTGGATTGGTAGATAGCATAAACTAATGGTTTTCCTCATTAGGAAGCCACATATAAAAATGTTTCTTAGTCTAATTAGCAAACATCTGCAATGTGATAAGCAGTGAGCAACTTTTAAGTTGTTAGTCATTCTAAGATGCAGGGCTCATTGGTATGTTTCATTTGTTTAAATGCCAGCAGAGTTGCACATGATAGAATATCAACGTATGCTTTATGGTAGAAGCCAGCTTCTAACTGATGAAGGTTTGGGAAAAATAGATACTCTGCGGGCAGGCTACTCCATAATTGGCCACTGACAGCAATGTATTGTTGCACTGGGTGAACTCTTAGCTTGATCTGGTATGGCAGTCCATGTCCCTTAGCTTCATTGACAGTCTGTAAACTTGCCTTTTTTCTTGTTTTGTTTAGGGTGACCTGGTTTTCAGGTTTTCGTTTCTTTAGAGACTAAATGTGACATTTTTATGTGGCTTAATTCCCTATATGTGTTAATGTACACAGAATTCTTTAATTAAATGTACACTGCTAAAACTTTTGAAGAAAGAGAAATCATCAGTTACTTGTTCAAAAAGGTGACACCACGTTTCTTTTCTTTACAGGTTGTTCTGGAGTGGAGTCGAGACCAGTATCATGTTTTGTTTGATTCTTACAGGGACAACATTGCTGGAAAATCATTTCAGAATCGGTAACTATTATTCTCAGGGTATCAGCATTGCGCGTTTAGCTGGTATGCATATTTGTCAATGTTCTGTGTAATTGCATCATTTTCTTCCTGTACATTTTGAGGTCTGTGCTACAGTTGTAATTTAACCTTGTACTTCACATGTTAGCTCTGAAAACATCTGTAATTGGAAGTGATAGCAACACAAGAACTGTATCAGATCTTAAATTTGTATGCTATCAAGTTTTAACATTGTAATCTGGTTTGAACAAGTTAGTCTTTTAGCATTGCAAAACAGGCAGCACGACTAATTTTGCATATTAAAATATATTTAGCTAAATTTACAAGTCCATTTCCAATTTGGTTTGTTTTACCATCTCTGGAAGATTTATTTTTTAAATGTTGGAAATTTTCCTTCACCTCTTATAGAGATTGCTATTTAGTAGAAATTAACAAGGCCAATGGGAAAAAGGGTCTTTTGAGTGGATTGATTGAAATTGGAGAAGCTGATCACAGGAGTCTGAAGCCTAAAACATGTTGATCATTTTATGCTTCAGTTGTGTTAAATGTTAGATGGCCTCTTGTGGTTTTTAGTGTAGATCTTGAATAGTCATAGGATCTGCTGCTCAGGAAACCAGTAGGACTGTGGGCTGCAGTGTGGGAGGAGCTACTTAAGGTAAGTCATTTCATTTATTTTAGCCTATGTACACTCAGCTGAAAAAAAATAAGATTTCATTAAGACCCCAGTGCTGAGGTAGAATTACATCATAGAAATGAGAGTTTCAGAGGAAATGCTTGGATTATCTAGTCCATTTGCCTGGTGGCATAAGGTAATCATGATCATATTGCTGTACACTAATGTTCTAGACCTGTTTTACTCCCATTATTCTCTCATTTTCTCACTTTCCCCCCTTGCCAAGCAGTAATGGGCACATTAAAGTTGATGTTCATAGCTCTTGGATGATTTTTTTTT
>JAGPOW010001296.1:42173578-42191401 GCA_030014935.1 Caiman crocodilus | reverse complement strand
TTGGCTGGGGTCCTGTGACCCTGGCACTCGTTCCTGCCATTGGCGGGGGGTCAGACTAGATGGCCTGCTCTAGGCTCCTTCTGACCCTAGGTACTATGAAACTATGAAAATCACATGCATAACATGCCTTTTGGCATATCCACATGCATGTGGCATAATGCAAACAATTAAGGGGTGGTTCGTCATTAGCAGAAAGTAGGGTAGGATCAGGGCCGGATTAACCCTTTAGTGGGCTCCAAGAAAGCAATAGTGTATATTTATATTCCTTTTTTTCACTCAATAATTATAATATGTAAATTAAGCACAACTGGGCTCCTTTTTCACTTTTAGCCCTAGGTGTGTACCTAGTTTGCCTATGCGTTAATCCAGCTCTGAGTAGGGTAGTATGTTAGAGACTAATTGGTTCAGAAATGCAGGAGCTTTTGTAGGCAACTTTTTCAGATGTTAGGAATGGATCAGTAAATAAAAGGTCTGTTTCTAGCATCTGATGAAGTAGATTGTTTCCTCCAAAAGTTTGTGCATCTCTGAATCAATTGGTCTCTAAGGTAGTAGTTCTCAAGCTTTTTAGGTTTGAGGTGCCCCTCAAAAAATGCCAGCTCTTTTTGACTACAAAAAAATAACATAGCAGGGGATTTTTTTACAACGAATTCAGAAAGACAATAATTATGGTTTTCTGTTTGAAATCTCTGTATGTATCTTGTGAATTGTGTTTGTAAACCTGACAGTGCTAACATGGTGTAGCACCTCAAAGCACCTTGGTTGAATGTCACTGCTCTAAGGTACAACACTAGTGTACCTTACCTTCTGCCAAACAATTAAAGTTATCTAAAGGTTGAAAAAGTCGTCGAATATGACTTTTTTCCCCCAAATCAAAACGCTTTCTGAATTAGCCTACATTCAAAACAAAACAAAACCCTGTTTTTTGTTTATTTTCTTCAAATCCCCAGTTTCAAAGAATTGTTTCATATTAAAATGATTTGAAAGATGAAAATCTTCATATAGGAAGATGTTACAAAATGCCTACTTGCCAAAGTGAGGGTGCTGACAGCTCATTTTGGAGTTCAGTAATATACCTGTCTGATACTTGAGCTGAAGAAGAAATCTGTCTGTCTGTGTAGAAAAAAATCATTAATATCTGAAGGCAGAAAGATATTTTCTGTCCTTATTAGGGATGTGTGAAGCTTCAGTTGCTGATTCGATTCAGATAAGATTTGGCCCAGTTCAGTAGCTGAATCTCTGAATCCGAATCGAATCAGGAAACCCATTAATCTCTCCGAATTAAATTGGAACCCTCCAGTCCCGCTTCTGGGTCTGCTGCTGAATGCACAGGAGAGGATTTTGCCAGACTTTGCACTTGTCCTTGTTGAACCTCATGACATTTCTTTTGGCCCAATCCTCCAGTTTGTCTAGGTCACTTTGAATCCTAGCCCTACCCTCCATCATACCTACTATGCCCAGCTTGGTGTCATTTGCAGACTTGCTGAGGGTGCAGTCTATGCCATCTTCCAGGTCACTGATGAAGACATTGAACAAAACTGGCCCCAGAACCAACCCCTGGGGTATTCCGCTTGATACTGGCTGCCAACTAGACGTTGAACCATTGATTACAACCCTCTGAGCCTGATGCAGTTTTCTGTCCACATTACAGTCCATTCATCCAGCCCTTCCTTAGCTTTCCAATGAGGATGTTGTAGGAGACCATATCAAAAGCCTTGCTAAAATCAAGTTATACCACATCCACTGGTCTCTGCACCCACGGAGCCAGTCATCTTGTCATAGAAGGCAATCAGGTTGGTCAGGCATGGCTTGGCCTTGGTGAATCTAGGCTGACTGTTCCTAATTACCTTCTTCCCTTCAAGCGCTTAGAAATGAATTCCTTGAAGATCTGCTCCGTGAAGATGGTTTCTATTTCTACTACCCACTGTCTCACACTCCTTGTTAATGATCAAACTTGATAAACTTGTGTTACCAATCAGAAGACATAACTCTGACTAAAAAAAAACCATAGCCTTAATTTTTTTAGCTTAATTTTAGCTCAAACATTATCAGGATGTGGCTGAACCAACACTACTGTAATTTTATGTCTTAAATGTAGAAGCGCACATCATCAGCTTATACTTTTTGTTAATATGGTATATTGTTAATAAATGGCAATGTGGAAAATAATCCAGATTTAAAAGAATTGAACCTAGCATTGAGTATCTCCCATAACCAAGACAGTCAGAATTGGTATTCTTTTATTATTGTAGCTTCTCAAAAGAAGCTTGACTAAATAAGCATTGCACTCTGTTGAGAAGGTTAATAGGCTTGGCATAGAAATAGAAGAAAATTCTAGTGTTCAAGTATCCCTTCTCCCTGTCTGGTCCGTTGCCTGCCCAAACCCCCCTCCAACCAAGTCTTACTGTAAGTGTAAAGCTATGGGTTGTCAGTCTGAATGACATCTTTGCCCTGCCTTCTGCGTGACTTCAGACTAACATGACTCGCTTCATTTTTCTACTCATGCCTGATTACGGTGAAACACACAGAGCTCTTGTTGCTACAGATTCTAAACCACAAAGGACCTTGATAGATCAAATGCACCTTGAATTACATTTGTTAACAGATGAGAAGCTTGTATAATCTCCTGCAATAGTTTTTTTGTGTGACAAGTGACCAGCTGTATTCCCCAGTGAGCCTTCTGTTTGATTTCAGGGGAACCTCATGTAAAAGACAATGTAGTAACAACGGCAGTGATTGCTGTGGTGAAACAGAAATCAAAGAGAAATCATTGCAATGTCCTGGAAGTAGCAGAAAATCCTAAAGGACACGTTTTAGGCTGCACATAGTACTGGAGGAACAGAAAGGAGCAGCTGTTTGTGGGGTGTTTGATTTTTTTTTTTTTTTTTTTTTCTTTCCAGCATAATGTCTGTCTTAGCTGAGCTTCAGCCAGGTAACTTTGATTAAAGCCTCAGTCCTTATCACACACTAGGAAAACCAAAGCAAATTAATCATTCAGGTTTGATTAAGCTGAGACGGAGAACTGAATTTCATGAGCATACTGGTGGGACTACAATCAAGACAGACATTGAACAAAAGTGACAGAATAAAGCCCTGCAGTACTTCATGTGAATGTTCTTGGGGAAATTAATCAGCTGCCCAGTACTGTCCCCTACACCCTTTATAATACTTCTTTCTTTTTCAATCCATCTATCCTTGTTGGTGTACCCAGTGCATGTGCAGTAGTATTAAAAATGAAGGACACACCAAAAGCAATTTGAGAGGGAGGTTATGGGTGGGGGACACTGCAGCCACCCCACAATTTGCCATAGCTCCCCCTCGCAACGCTGCCCCCTCCTGCCTCGAGTACAGCCCTGGCCCAACCTCTGCCTCCTCCCCTCCAACACACACACGTACCAGGAAGAGCCCAGCACTGCCCTGGCCCCAGCCCGCAGCTGGAGCCCACCCAACCCTGCTTCATGCAGATCTAGGGGCAACACCCCCACACCCCCCCGTGCCCTCCTGGTGTGTGTGCAGCAGCAGGAACTGCCCCCCCGCACCCGTCAGACGAACCGCAACCTTGTCCCCTGTCCCACCCCTGCTAGGCAGCGCCTGCCCCACTCCCTCCCTCACTGCGAGGGGCATTGATCTGCCCCTACCCCATGCCACTTCCCTCCCTGCCCCCCTCCTACCACAGCAGACTTACCAGCTGCACACAGCTCTTCATGCTTTGGGCTGTGCTTTTCACTGCTTATGTGCTCCCCCCGCGCTCTCTAGATGAGCTGCAGCTCCATCCCCTGCCCCACTTAGCCCCGGGCTCCATCCTGCTCCCTGCCCCAGCCCCTGTCCCTGCCCCACTCCCTCCCTCACTGTGAGCAGTATTGATCTGCCCCCACCATACCCCCCACTTCCGCTTCCACCACACCAGAATTACCAGCAGGATGCAGCTGTATCAGAAATCAGATCAATATTGGCTGATGTGCCTTCTTAAAATTTGGCTATTAGTGTCAGCCCCCAAAATCTCTGTTAGTGCACCCCTACTAATTAGAGTGCCCAGGGACCAGCCAGCACTGGACTGCCTCAGGCTCAGGCAGCAGCTGCCCCCAGGCTAGGGTTGAAGGGCAGGGGCTGCAGTTGTCATGGGATATTGTTACATTTGCTTTGGGAGAGGGGGGTTGGAGGGTCAGTGCGCCCAGTCTTCCTCAGTGCCAACTCTTTTTAGGTCATGGTGGGACATGACATGGCATACAATTTGACTTCCTCTTCTCTCCCACAGGTGAGCTGTGCCTTTCTTTCCCATTTCCAATGATTTCTGTTTCTTCACCAGCCTTAAATGCCTGGCAGACATCCTCCAATGGGATCCCAAACAGTTCACCCAGAATCCCTCTGTGGGCCCCCTCTCAGTGTGTCACATATGATTTATAGTTTGTACTATATATAAGTAGATGCCAAAGTGCTGCTTGAAAGTGTGTTTATAGAGTACCTATGCTAAAACTTGCAGCATATGATTTGCTGGCAGATTAAGGGAAGTAATTATTCCACTCTGTTCTGCACTAATGAGGCCATACCTGGAGTACCGTGCCCTCCACTATAGTTGGTCCCTCCACTATAGTTGGTCCCTCCACTATAGAAAGGAGGATGAGGATAAGTTGGAAAGAGTCCAGTGGAGAGTGTGCAAAATGGTTTTGGGTTTGGGGTATGTTACTTTTGCAGAGAGGCTGAGGGAACTGGGTTTATTTAATCTGCAGAAGACAAGGCTGAAGGGGGATTTGATAACAGCCTTCAGCTACCTAACTGGTGGTTCCAAAGAGGATGGAGCTGAACTGTTCTCAGTAGTGACAGATTACAGAACAAGGAGCAATGGCCTCAAGTTGCAGGAAGGAAGGTTTAAGTTGGATATTAGGACAAACTTTCTGTCTAGGAGTGTGGTGAAGCAGTGGAACAGGTTACCCAGAGAGGTGGTGGAATCTGCATCCTTGGAGGTTTTTAAGGCCCTGCTTGATAAAGTCCTGACTGGATTGATCTAGTTCGGTATGGCCCTGCTTTGAGCCTGGAGTTGGATGAAATGACCTCCTGAGGTCCCTTCCAGCCCTAATCTTTTTATGATTCTAAGATTCTGTGATTATTTTGGCCCTGCCCTTCATAAGATGAAGCCAGACCAGGTTGCCCTATGCCTCATCTGCATATAAATTTTTGGAGGATCACAGGATTTATGACCAGGTTGCAGGAATTGTGTTGCTAATTAGCACATGAATCCTTTTCAGAGAGAGGTATCTGGAGTACACACAAATACTGAACAGATGGTTGAGATGTGGAACCACCATGGCTTGAAATGCAGTTGACTCTGCTGGGGCCCAGTCCAGTAGGCTATATGGTAAATCATGAGTCTTTTGGCTCTGGATTAATATCATGCTTAATTTGTACTATATATAAGCAGGTGCCAAAGTGCTGCTTAAAAGTGTGCTTATAGAGTACCTATGCTAAAACTTGCAGCTGTTTAAAAAAAGTAAATTGCACCAATTCTGGATGAACTAAATCTATGGTTGCAATATGCAGATTGATAGCTATGCTTATTTCAAGGTCATTGTTTTCAAATTTGCTCCTCACTTCCATATGCTCAGAGAGACCAGGGTCTAACAGTGAGGATGGTGGGGAAGGGGCTGCAGGGTGATGAAGTTGGGGGATGGGGAGCAGAGGGCCAAGGTCTACCTGCCCCCCCTAGATTTATTTTCCCTGCTGTAGCAGTGAGAAAGGGGACAAATTCAGGACAAACTTATAATAATTAGGCTTAAAACCTGGAAAATTATACCAAATTTATACATTTATCCTTATATAGAATCCAACTATTGGGGTTTGTCTTGTATTCAGGGTCATCTTACATTTGAAAATATATGATACAAAGGTTGGGTTCCACATACTTACATATTACTAGATTTAGTACATCATTCTGCTTCTTTTCAAATGCAGAACAGAACTTTATTGAATGGTTCTGATAAGCTTTCACAAGCACTGACAGTCTTAAAGTTGAGTAATTGTGTCTCACATTAAGATTTGCTAGGTCTCCATTTCTTCATCAAATACTGCATATTAGTTGTCCAGCCTTAGGCCAGTGCTGTTGCCTTTTTGCGGGGCAGGGAAAATGGGGAGAGGTAGAAAGTTCCCGATGTCTTCTTGCTTGGCGGGAAATAGAAGAGCTATTGATATATAGTGTATGCCTGGTTTTGAATATACATGTTTACAGCATGATCCCCCTTCATATTTGGGGACACACTGTTGTAAAACTTACTGGCTTTGTGGACCGTAATGCAAGGAAGAATGGAAAACTTGTGTTTTCCTGAAAATCTCCTTTTTTCTGAGTAATGCTTCCACAGTTCTCATGCATGATGGAAACAAATGGACCATCCAGAATAAAAAATAGAAATAGACATTCAAGTACTTGGGTTTACAAGGTGTAGTTTAACATCCTCTATAGTAGGATAATTTGTGTTTTCCCTTGGTGGTATTTTAACATAATCTGTCATTTAAGACAGTAGTCTTGAATTATCCTGGCTTTAGAAGTTTTTACTTTGAAGGAACTTCAGGAGGTGAGGCACTTTCCCCCTGCTGCTGGTGACTGACTGTATAATTAGGAGATAATAATTAAGGTGCAACATTTTTTTGTCCGGTTTATAACTAGGGATCTAATTAAGCCATGGTTTTAGAGCATGTGGCAATCTCCAAGGAGGGGTGAGATAGCTAGGGCCAATCAGGGATATGGGGGGCCCACTGCACTCATCCCATGAAAATGGTGGCCAGCCCCGGGATCTGCTCTCATACTCAGACGGCCTTTTTGAATTCAGTGGATCCCTATTTATAATGGATAATCTGTGCTCAGCAGATGGTTTTCTTTGGCACAGTTTAATCAAAGCTACTTTCAAACATTGTAGACATAATCCTAAACAGGTTATGCAGCTTTTATTTGCTTTATGTAGGCTGTGTTTGCCCATGCCGATTGATGTGGTATACACCTGGGTGAATGGCACAGATATCGAGCTGATCAAAGAATTGCAACAAGTCAGGAAACAGATGGAAGAAGAACAAAAAATAATGAGGTAAGAATCTTAAGTGGAAGCAGAATTCTTTTTTCTTTAAGTTGCCTGCAGTAATGATAACAGGGATACTGTCCCTTTATTTCTCTTTTCCCCATGTTGTTCTGCATGGGTCGAACAGATTATTTGTTAGTTTCATTTCCTTGTTCCCATAAGTGTCCTTATTTTAAAATGAATTTCTCAATGCTACTTCCACTAATGAAGTATTGACTAATGCCAGTGAGTTTAGTTTGTTATTCCTACCTTATTTTAATATTTTATCCTGTGTTTGTCTTTTACTTCTGGTCCCCTGGGCCTTTTATGGGGAAGGGTGACATACGAATCTAATAAATAACACATTTCTCTATTTAACCATGGCTTGGTAAAATCTTTTATTAAAATTTGTGTTACTTTGAATTTTCTCTTCTTTAAGTTAAATTTTAATTATCAGAAGAGTTAAAACTAAGAAGAAAAAGAAACCACTCATTGAACTTAATCCTGAATTTAGATGAGTTTGCAAAATTCAGTTTGGTGTGTTTTGAGTATTAACTTGTTCTGAATCCACCTGTTTTAGCTTTACCGTGCTGCAAAATTACCAAGCAGAGACTTAACTCTCTAGGTGACATGCTGTTTAGCAAACCCATGCTGCCTCAAGTGACTTGGATGATGTTCTTGAACAATTGATTCAGTTCTTCATAAGTATTCCTCTTGGCTTGTCACATGTTCCACTTTTCAAACACAGAATAACCTTGTTTGCTTATTTAATGTCATGATAGATTTTTTTAAAAGTAAGCAAAAGATGAGTTGATATTCTGACTTTAGAAGCAGCTAGATTGGTAGCTTTGAGTTGAACTGAAAAGGGAAATCAGGTTGGCATTTTCATTTTTATGTATTACTGATGTTGTTGTTGCTGTTATTTGTGTGTGTGTTTTTGTTCGCTTCATTTCCTTGTTCCCATACATGGCTCTCTTTTAAAATTCATCTCTCAATGCTATTTCAAGCAATTAAGTATTGACTAATGCTAATCAGTTTGTTTAGTTCCAAATGCACCCGCGCGCGCGCCCGCACACACGCACTGCTTTCAATGTATAGATACAATATCCGCTCTAACATGTTATTTATTAATCTATACTTCTCAATAATTTGTTTTTACAAATGCTAATGAACATTAACGTATTATAAAGGTAATTCTGTTATGTAAAGGTGTAACTATTTCCATTTTATAGGTGTACTATTTCCACATATAAATTGAGTGCTTTATTGAAGCTAGCATAGGAAATGTGTAGCAAAGTTTGAGGTGAAGTCCTTTCACCATTGTCCTTTTCATGTCCTTATTTAGAAAGATCTGAATAAGGAAATAACTTTTCTTTCACATCTGTTGGAATAATGACAGCAGTGTGTTTTATTATGGAAAACATTCCATAGCCAGAAATAGCTATATCAACATTCAACCCAAACTCTTCATATCTGACTTAAGATAAATTTAAAGTTGTCACTTGATTTTTCTGCAGAGAAATCCTTGGAAAGAATGCAACAGAACCAACTAAAAAAAGGTAACCTTTTTTTTTGACCCTCAATTTTTAAGTAAAAATAAGAGATGAGTTAGGTCTTTGGTGGGAATCAAATTTAGATGATGGGACCTACATGGTCTGCTGTGACCTGTTCATATTTGACATTTGTATCTTTTCAAAAAAGTTAAAAAAACAAGATCTTTATATTGAACAAAGATAATGGGAATCTCATGGAAAATGGGTTCACTTTAAAACTGTATAAATTAATTAAATTTAGAAGCTACTTGTCTATTGTCATGCACAAAATATTTCAGATTCTTTAAAATTATTGTTTACATGCCTGGTATCACGTAGATGTGGCAGCTCAGTAGGCAACTATACATGCTATGCATTTGAAACATTGCAGTTTCTAGGTCCCACTTGATTGTAAATCTCAGGACCCATGAAAAGACTACCACAATAATTCCTTTCTGCAGTCAGACAAAAATCAGATTTCAGTGTAGCAGGGATGTGTGAGATTTTATTCTAACTGGTTTATAATATGTTTATATGAAAATGTCAGTCCTGGCTTGAGCTTGCCCTGCTAAGAATGTCCTCTCTTAAAAAGGATGTTTCTCTTAAAAAGGAGCTCAAGCCCACAGTCTGCCCCTCCTACAGATCTGGGGGCATGGGTCTCTTTTGCCCCCTTAGATTAAAAAACACTGAGTCCCTCACTGGCTCCACATCTGTCTGCTCCTGGTTGACGCCTCCACATGTGGCTTTCCATAAGAGCTGCTAAAGCCACTTCAGTTTCACTTGTCCCCAGTCAGGCACTCTGGCCATGAGCAGGGAGATGTGGAACTGGCTGGGCACTCCATGTATTTCCCCAACACCTCCCTGCTCATGGCTGGAGTGCCTGGCTGGCTCCACATCTTGCCACTCATTGCTGGAGTGCCCAGCATGTGAAACCTAAGCTGCTCTAGCAGCCCTTAAGTTGCTGGTCAGGCACTCTGTGTATTTCCTCAACACCTCCCTGCTTCCTCAGCCCCCTACCAGCTTCCACCCCAGCCCTGCCTTGCAACCCCTCAGCCTCCTGAAAGCCCTGCTTACCAGTTCACAGGCTTCAGGAACAAAGCGAGTCTGACCTAGGCCTTGCAACTGACTAATAGCTGCCGGTTCTGCCCTTCCCCTGCCCCTCTGGGCAGTGTTGGGGCTTTCCTACTCTTTTTACATGCAGCTCTTGCAGGCTGGAACTCAGCCAGCCTTCAGATCTCTTTGCAAGAGGGGGAAATGCATGGGGTTCTCTGCTAAATGAGAAAATCCACATTTTCTCTGATAAACCCAGGAAATCTGTAGTATTCTCCATTTTTCTGTGGGAAATGGAAAACCCGGATCCCTGTTGATGAGTTGATGGCCATGTTATAGCAGCATTTTCCTGTTCGGCATTTGGGCATCTACCCTGGAGTGTTGTGTTAAGAATATTGGAAAGAAAATGAGGTGGAATAAGTGGTTGATCTGTCTGCTTCTTTACTGCTTAGTATTTTACTGCTTTAATGGTTCTTGATGTTCTTTCCAAATTTCAACAGGAGCCGCAATACAGCTGCAATCTTTCTGTAGTTTGTCCAAGGCTATGGAAATATGTTTTAAATTTTAGTGTGTTCAGCATATCTTTTACATTTCTCTGCAGTCTGAGGTTGGCTGTTTAGCTGTGATGCTTCCATCAATTTTGTCACAATTTTCTTCACAGACTGGCATCAGAATAGGCCAGTTCTTAATAAATTGCTCAGAGCACTCAACCACTGAATTCCATTGTATATTTTGGGGGAGAACTAGCTTGGCTCCCCCAGCTCTCTGCAGTGAACCTGAAGCAAACTAGTTGTTCTGAAAGTATTTTGCAAGTTCAACATTTTCCTTTATTCCTGGAGTACTTGAATATTTCCCTGAAAGGATGCATCAAAAGGGCAGTGCATCCCTATGTTGTAAGCTTCAGGTTTGCTTCGTTATGTTCTCAGTTTCTTCTCATCTTTGGTACCTTTAAAGCATTATCTCACAGTTTGTTATAACTGCTACTGCTACTTTTATAAAATATTCTACAGTATGGGCATTTCTGAGAGACAATCCCATCTCTACTGTTTTCACACTATCACATTGCTGGATCATTGTGTACGCTGCACCATTCATCAAGACTCAAATTAACACTTTTAGTTTCAATATTTTTTGCACACTGTTCAATTTTCTTCTCATACCCTGTATTCAGAAGCCTTCTGGTAATATCTGTTTTTCTTGGTGAAGTGTAACCTGGTCGTAATGATTGAACCATGCCAGTGAAATTTTGTTCTGAACAAGACAAAAGAGAGGTTTTATTGTGTAAATGAACAGAGCAATCTTTTCATCTCTGGTGCTTTGCTGGACTTTGCTGGTCCTGATTATGAACTCATCCATAGTTTTACTTGATAATGAAGAAAGTCTCTTCTTGAATACAGGTAAACCACTGTCTGAGGGATGTGTAGTGAAGTACTGTTGGTGATACTAGTAGATGATTCTGAAGTTGCAGATGTTTCAGATGATGGACATTTCTAATTTTTTACACCTAAATGAACCCTGAAACAAAATAGTTAAAAAGTCACTCACTCTGAGTATTAGTCAATGCATTACTTAAAAAAGAAAATGAGATTGTAAAACAGAAGAGCTCTCCTACAGCAGATTATTTTTAACCAGTGGTTGAATGATAGTTTTTCCAAACCTGGTTCTATAGGGAAAATGTTCAATATATTATAAAGGTGCCTTATTCTATTTAAACCCTTTTATTTATCAATATAAAATAACTTGAGAAATGTTTAAATTTTAATTTTTACAGTCATAAATTCCTTTAAACATTTAATTCTGCACAGATTATCTTTACCTATGGCTTGTATATTTGCTTACACAGAGCAAACTCATTTCAGAAATGCGGGGATAATATTTAAAATGTGCACCTGACAAATACTCCCACAAACTAGTACATACATTAGATTTTAACACAAACATTTTGAAATTTGTAAGTAATCCACCCAACATTATTGTCATAAATTGATCTTCTATTAGCATTGCAACGTATGGTAGGCAGTCTCATAAGAATGGTTCAAAAATAGTAAGTTTCCTGACCAATTGATCCAGATGGCCCAGACATGTTCACATCGCCATCTTCAAGTTTGTTGCCTTCTGAGATTCTGCTTGTAGCCGTGTTGGTCTAAGGATGTAAGCAGACAAAGTCCTTTGGGTAGATGTGGTACCTTTTATTAGACCAACTGAGTAGGTGAAAAAAAGTTTTTTGTGAGATTTTGGGTGCAAGCATAGGAGGTCTCTGCTGTTCTGAGACTACAAGGAATGAACGAAGCTAAAAGTCAGTGAGAATGTAAATACATGGACATTAGGAAAACAAAAGGTAGAGCAGGGAAGGGAAGGAGGAAAAAGCAGGGGGGGAAACCAAAGGTAAGTAAGGGAGACTCTACAGTAGTATGTTGCTTTATTTGGGCTACCAGACCTTGCCTCTCTTTGTTGCCCTGTTTACATTTGGCATGTGTTTCTCTTTTTCCCAGTAGCACAAGAATTTAAAAAAAAATATTCCCAAATAGGGCCTTTTTTGCCATCTACAGCCCTGGCTGTTTTTCCCTCCAGTTTCCAGGTGATGAAATCAAGACTAGTGTGTACGCTACACAATGTTCTTCTTTCCTATGCTGTCCTGAGCTCAGTGTTGTTCCTTTCTGCCATATACACTGCTCCTTACTCAGCTTCTCTTCCTCTTCCACACAGCAAATTAACCATAAAACAAGATCTTTCTCACCCCTCACCCATTGCACTCTCTTCCTTGCAAAATAAAATAAAACCATCTCCTTAACAATCCATCATTTCTGCAGTTGTAACCCCTTGGCCTTCTGTTAGCGACATGGATAGAGTACTTGAGAGGCTAATTTTTACTTTGTCTACTATGTAAAAGGACTAAGAAAGACCATTTAACCAAAATACCCAGAATCATTCAGAAGCAAGGGTTGGTAGTAATTGAGTAGATGGTTGTTTTTCTATGACCTGGAGAATAAGCCTTCATTATGGGTGCAGAATCATAAATATTCAGAATTTGATAGCTGAGGTAATCAGAGCTTAGGTAAAGATAATAAAATAGGAGTTAGATACCATCCAGTTAGGGTCTGTGGATAATCCTGATCAAGGAGTACACCTAATGGTATCTGCTGGAGTCAGGTCCCTGAGGTCATATGGGATGACTTTGCAGCTGCTTTGTATCCAGTAGTATAAACCCTGCATCTCTTGTGTAGCCAAGTCCCTAATATGTGAAATATTGTGTCACCTCAAAAGTTAGATCTCTTTCCCCTCTTTTTTATACAGAAGAAAATTAGCCTTTAACTCCAGAGTTTTTAGTAGAGGCTCATTGACTCAACATACTTTATTTAAATGATTTTAATAGATTATATTAACTGTGTGCCATAGCTTATGCTATATTGAATTCAAATTTCATTTTAAACTGGTGTATTTTTAGGAAAAGCTTTAATTATAATTTAAATAAAAACATCGAAAACATTACATTTTAAATAAAATAATTCTGATTTTAAATTAACCTGATTATAAAAAACCTATTATTTTTTTTAATCCACCCTGTCCCTAAGCATTCAGCTGAGCCAAAACAGAGTCCCTTCAAGTCCTTCAGTAAATATGTAATATTTTGCAAGGAGAAAGAAGCAGGGAAGAGTTGGGGCCAAGGGGTAAAGAGATGAAATTATCAATAATGTGAATGATTTAAGTGGTAGCAGCAGGTTTTTTTCTTTGTAGCAAAACACCTCCTGCATACATAAAAATAGTAAACTGTGTGCAGTTGCAACATCAATTAGATTTTTCAAAAGTATGGTCAGCATTCAGCAAAATCCCACTAACACAGAGTTTGTCAGATGTTAATTTTCACTGGCATTAAATTTACACTTGATTTTTTATTCCAGTGAGAAGCACCTGGAGTGTTTACTGACGTGCTGCATTAAAGTGCCGATGCTTGTGCTGGACCCTGCTCTGCCTGCCAACATCACTCTAAAAGATCTTGCATCTGTCCATCCTAATTTACAAGCTGCTAACTCTCTATTTTTTGTAGCAAAACCAAAAAATCCTTCTACCAATGTGACAGTAATTGTTTTTGACACTCCTAAGGAAGGTAAGAACCTATGTGTTTTTTCAGCCTTCAGGAATGAAAAGCAGTCTTTCCATGGAGTTAGGGTCACAGGGTGACCTTGTGCCTTAATCCATACAGTGTCTTGTCCCTTAGGTCTTTAGGCCTATGCACAGAGCTGTGCCTACACAGTCATGCGTGTGTGACCTCTGTCTCCTTTGCTGAACACACACACACTGGTTCAGTTTGTCCCTAGCTGACCATATATATTGATTCCTTGTTCTTCCAACCTCCATTCCTGACTGAAATTAGAAACAGCCTATTTTGAGCCTGTAGATCCCTTAAAGGATTAGTCCCTTGGTATAGCATTATTTCCATCCTGAAAACTGGACTGTTTCTCCTTGACTGTCTGGAGAATACATATATCACAGTTAGTGATGCAGTAAACAAATGGTACTTTATGCTATTTAAGGCCTTAACCTTATTCTGCCTCAAAGAATGTCTTTGCCTCATCTAACCCCAAAAGTAAACTTCTTGTTTTAGGAGTCCACCTGAACTGCACCAGGGACTTGAAAATGTATAACTCTCTCATTCAGGCACTAGGCAGTGGGCAGCTTCCGAGAAGGCTTCCCTGTTCCACCCATAGCGTTCTCATTCTTTCAGTGGGCAACCTTATGTGCCTCCATTATGCTGGGATCTAGCTCACTCAGGAGATAGCTGCTTAAGGAAAAACACTGAATTTAGAGTGTAAAGCAAGGGTTAGGGTGACAGTGACGGTCATGCTGCCTATCTTCTGTCTGGTAACTTATGGGTTAGGGCACTCACCCAGGAAGAAGACATCTGAGTTCTAGGCCCCACTTAGCTTGAAGAGGTTTGAACCACATCTCCCTCTTCCAATAACTAATAGGCTTTGGGATAGGGAAGGTTGATGGCATTAGCCTGTATCCCTTCTTTTGAAGCTGGGCCACCAAATGGGCAGGAATGCAAGAGGGACTCTAGTTCTATAGCCTGGTGAGGGGGTGTTCCCCTGCGATCATGAGGAAGGAAGTTCTGGGTTCTGGCTCCTACCCCTAATGCTGTTTATGCATGCCAAAATCCATGTTTTCCCATGATTAAAATCTCTCTCTCTCTCACACACCCTGCCCCCTGCTGTCCTGTGAGCACACAAATCTTGGGGGGGCATGTGCTCCCCTGGTGTATTGTCTGTGGTCCCCTGCCCCCCACTGTGTCACCTGTGGCCCCACTCACCACCCCCATAGACTTGTCTGGGGGCACAAACTTTCTTGGAGGGAGCTGTGGGAGCTGTTCTCCGTCCCCCTGCCTGGCTGCTCTGTGCATATATGCGTGCGCATGTGCATGTCGTGTCTCCTGCTCCCTGTGTCTTGCTCTCCCCAGCCCCAGACACCCCCTTTGTAGGCTGGAACTCTGCCAGCCTGCAAGGAGAAACCTGAGGTTTCCCCTTTAAAGGGGAAAATTCATGTTTTTCTCTGCTAAAGCATAAAATCCACATTTTTTCATGTCTAACAGAAAATCTGGATCCCTGATTATTACGTGCCTTAAAACAAACAAGGCCTGTGTATTCATTATTTATGTAACAGATTTGTAGAGTAGACACTTCACCTTTGTTTATTTTTATATGTAGTGCCAAACCACTGTCATCACCTAGTAAATACTGTAGTAATTCAGACAACACTTGGCTTACTGACCATTCTTTTTCTTTTTTAATGTCTTGAGCTTAAGTTTGGAAAAACTGAATTAAAAGATTGTTCTAGAAGGTGCCCACTGATTTTTAATTTGGATATATTTATTTATTCCAGCTGAAGATGCTCATTCAGGAATGTTAAAAGAAAGCAGTAAACAGACAGTATGGAGGGGTTATTTGGTATGTTAATTTAACACTTAAATTAGCTATATAAATCTGTTCATTGGGTTGTTTAGATGTAATAATACATTTAACTACTGTATTTTTACTTTTTTTTTTTTTAGTATTTGTTTGCACCATTTTCTTGATTTGTGTAATAATGAGTACAAGATCTTTCAAAATAAAACCCATATTCTAGCTTAGAGGTTTTGGGTTATGTGACAAAATACATCATGAACTGACAGATCTGCAGAAAGTCTAAGACAGGGTGCACTGAAATTCTTTTAAGTGTGTTATGGCGTGCCATGCAGTATTTAGCATTATTAGGTATACAGAAACCTACACATGATTCACAAGATAAATCCAGAGATTTCAAATAGTAATCTCTAGTGTCTGAAACATTCTGCCCTGTCGTGGTCTTTCTGAGTTCTTTGCAACAGAAGAACTGCTCTATAATTTTTCCATAGTTAAAACTACTAGGAGTGCTTCGAGTTTAAAAAGGTTGCAAACCATTGCATTAAGAATTATTAGTTACTGCTGATTTTCTTTTTAAGCCTAACTTGAACTTACATTTTTCTTGTTACAGACTACAGACAAAGAAGTTCCTGGGTTAGTGTTGATGCAAGACTTGGCCTTTGTTAGTGGATTTCCAGCAACATTCAAAGAGACAAGTCAGCTAAGGACAAAACTGCCAGAGAACCTTGCCTCTAAAGTAAAGCTGGTGAGAGTCTGAAAGGGTGTACAATTCTAAATTGTACTTTTTTAGAATTCCCTTTTTTTTTCTCTTTTTTTTTTTTTTTTGTACAGAGGTGTCCTGGCCAGCCTATTGGCAAAACTTTTCATGTATGATCCTGCAGTTTAGATTACAGCATTGCTGATAATTGTTATTTTTCTCTCTCCAGGTGTGAGTTCTGTTTTCCTGTATGAAATATGTCTACTAATGCCTCAAGTAGTTGCTTTCAAAAGACAAATCTTTTGTAACTGTGTCTCTGGTAGCTTTCTGAGCTGGGTTAGGTTTGCTACTGTTCAGTTGGTCAAGAACCGAAGTCCTAGCCCAGGGGTTTTTAACCTTTTCGGATCAACATAGCCCTAGTAGCCAGACACAGAGCAGTGTATCCCCAGCGGCCAGATGCAGAGTTGTGGTGAGGGGAAGGTGGCATGAAACCTTCCCCCACACCCAGCCGGGTGGGTGGCACCTGCATGGCAGCACAGGTTGGTGCGTGGTGGCACTCTGTCCCCACCTGCCTGCACATGTCCCCTAAGGCCTTCTCAAGTACCCTTGGGGTATGTGTACCCTCGGTTGACAACCCCTGTCCTAGCCATTTGTATTCCCTAAGACAGTGGTTCTCAAGCTTTTTTTGTACCACAGTAGTTTTTTGTGTGCACACCCCTGGGGGAGGAATAGCGAACATGTGCTCCCTCAGATTTGTGCTTGGTGTAAGGGCACGTGGGCTGCCTGCTGTGGGCTTGGGGCTCTCCGCCCTGCTGCCTTTGCCCCAGGAGCCATGCAGTGACTGTATGTTCACTGTCTGTCCGGCAGCAGTGGAAGTGGTGAGTTGTGCCTACCACTGCCAAACAGACAGGATGTCTGGCCAGCACGCGCCTCATGGGGGCAAAGGTAGGGCAGAGAGCCCCAAGCCTGCAGTGGGCAGCCTGCATCTGCCCTTGTCCTGCTTGGCTCCAGTTACAAATGTCCCTATTCTTAAAAATGGTGGTGGTGGCTCTTGAACTATAGTTCATTTGACAAGCCTTAGTTCAAGGGCCATTTTTAAATGCCGGGTTGCTGATCCCCCCGGATGAGCCACCCATGGCTCCATTTTGCTCCCTGCCCTGGCCATGGGGTCCCACTCACCACCCTGGCTGGGCAGTACCCACAGCATCTGCCGCTGCCCCTGCCCCACTCCTTTCCTCACTGTGGGGGCCTCAGTCTGCCCTCCCCTCCCCCCCACACACATCTTTTCCCCTCCACAGACTTACCTGCAGGGCACTGCCCTCCACCCTGCCCAGCTGTGCTCCTGTAATTTGGTTATTGGATCAGTGTTGGCCAGTATGCCTGGTAAATAATCGACTTTTGGTATCAATCAAGAAAATCTGTATTGGTGCACCCCTGTAAACAAGTATGGTCATTAAGTCTGTTCCTGAAAGATGAGCTCTCTCTCCCTCTATAATCATTCCCCCCCACAAGGGGGATCTTGTGGCCTGCTACAAACTGGTCAGGGGGGATCAGCAGGTGTTGGGGGAGTCCCTGTTCCCCCGTGTGCTGCCAGGAGTGACCAGGGATAA
>JAGPOW010001296.1:42145345-42159710 GCA_030014935.1 Caiman crocodilus | reverse complement strand
GGCGGAAATTAAACAGGCTTTTATAAGGCAGGCTGGCCAATGACGGACCGCCAGGTACGGTACCGGATTGTTGACGTGTGCTACACCCGTATTTGGAGGCTATAACGGTTGCTTGGGGTGGGGTTCGTTGCTCGCTCAATCCATTGTGACATGGGCATTTAACCATTTAGAGGACTCATGTATGACAATGCTGTTAACAGGCAGAGCTGAATCAGTGGCCTTTCATGCCAAGAAAGGTGTCACTTCAAAAAAAAATAGGGTAGTAGTCCTTTAAGCAGAAATTAAATTTAAGGATCAGTAAAACATGAATTTATGGATTTCAGTAGTTGAAGTAGGGAAGGGCTGGAATAAATTGCTAATGTACTCATGAAGTATTGCTAATGCATTAATTGATCATTGATTACAGAGTAAAGAGAAATGTGGTTGGAAACAGTAATACCAACATAATAATACAGGTTTTTTGTGTATTGATCTAAAAGTAACTTCAGTTTCCCAACACTATGTTTATCTTTCTTTCAGATACATTCCATGTATTTGAATGTCAGCTGTATTTGCCCTTTTGTTATTCTTCTTCATTAGGTTGCTTTTTTCAGGGTACCTAAACTTTTACCAGTTTTTATCATTTGACCCTTTTAATAACAATAGTGAGAAAAATATAAGTCAATAAAAATTGCAAGTGAGAAAGTATCTCTTCTGTGGATCTCTGACACATACTAAAGATTTTTCTCTGCTTATATAGTTGCAGCTTTATTCAGAAGCCAGCGTAGCCCTCCTGCAACTGAATAACCCTAAGGGTTTCCAGGAACTGAGCAAGCAAGCTAAGAAGAACATGACTATAGATGGAAAAGAACTGGCACTCAATCCTGCTTATTTACTGTGGGATCTAAGCACCATTAGTCAGGTTGGTACATTTCATTTCAGCAAGGAATGTAAGGACTACAATGTCACAATTTCCAAGGAACAAGGTTAAAGATTTAATGTTAAGGAAAGAGAATATCTTCTAGAAAATCTAAGTTGGGAACTTGAAATTTCTCATTTAAATAAAACTGACCTCAAAGCTTAAAACCTGGAAAGAAGTGTAAGAAGGGGTAGAGCTCCATCAAGTTTTCTTTGAGGACTGTTAATTAAAATATTTGCCCTTCTCTTACCTATGGTGATAAAACTGTCTGAAAGCTAGTCAGTGTAGTTTGGACAGGAAGTGCATTTGTCTGAACTGGTTATTGACTTTCATATAAGGATTTTTATTTCTCATGCTGGAAACAGAATTATCTTTACTGAAATACATTTTTTTGTTTTGCTGCTTAAGAGATGTCTTTGGTATACTTTTGCTACAGTAGGAAATGTACTGCTAATGCTGGGGAAAAATAATTGCTGCTATGTTAAGAGTTTTAAAGAAAGTAAGTTTTGGCCTTTGTATTTAACTGGAAGACTTCAATAAAAGAAAAGAGGTTCCTGATGATAAATGATATGGCCCAAGGTAGTCTTTATCAAAAGGAAAGAGAATGTAACTGGGGAATCCATATTTTCAAACTAAGATTTTTCTTTTAAAATTTTTTCCTCTGAGGTGTGTATTTATCTTGTAGTGAGTGACCAAATTATATTGTATAGAAAAAAGATACATATGTTTTGCTTTTGAGCTACATTCTAATTAGCTAATAAAGACAACCATACCTGTCTTTTAAAATTTTTTTTTCCTGGGAATTAAGTATGTTGCAATATTAAGTGACTGTAGTTCATGACCTACAAAACGAGTGTAAAAAAGAAATTTGTCTGAGTTTATCTTAAGACAATACTGGCATACTTGAATTTACATAAAAGTTGATGGTGAATTCATTTTCATTGAACTATTTTTGTTTACTGGTGTTCTTGATTAACAGCTCATTACTTTTTAAAATTCAAGAACAGAGTATTGTATTTTATAATACTTTATTTTATGGTGCATAAATTTGTGCAAATAAATCACTAGGCTATCACATTTATGAATGCAACTTTTCAAAAGAGCAGAGCCAATAAGAATCCTATTCTGTACATGGTGGGACCTGGGTTTAATAATAAAAGAAAAAAAGATTGAAAAGCAATATAGTTTTGGGTCAGTCTACCACAGGAGGGAGTAGGAGATCAGGAAAAAAATGTAGTAATAATCCAGGAAGAGAGGGTTGTTGCTTTCTGGGACCTCTTGAAGATAGAAGAACAAGATCATTGTAAGCACCAGTTGGCTCCTATTACAGTCACAGACAGGCTGTTAATATCATGTGGTCAACATTATTGACAGCTCATGTCAGTGGGCATACTATAATATATAGTAGCTGAAACCCGCAAAACATTTTCAATTTAAATTTCTGTTGCAAAACCGTTTTTTTAAATACAGGATTTTTAGTTATCCTTTAACTAAATACTTTTATGGAATCAAGATTTCTCACCCTTGAAAAGGCTACATAAAGCTATGCACGTGTAAACACAGGCTTAAGAATATAAATATGTAGTTTGTTAAAAGTCTGAGCCTGTGACTTGTTTATAGTCTTACAATAAGAGAGCTGTTGTACACATGATGAAATTGCCCCTTTTAGTGGGTTAACTGCCTTTTTTAACAATTTAATTGCATAACAGTGTACACGTTCGGCAGCATGTTACAATTTAAATGACTTTTTTACATAGCAAACTAAAAACACATCCCGTGTATTTGAGTTGGCTATGTAACAAATTACAGCAGTGTTCCTCATATGTATGAGGGCCCTATCCCAGGGAAGGCTGTGGGGATGGTGCATGGTGCTTTGGAAGCCTGGGTATGGTCAGGGAACCTTGGACTTGGCGGGCTTCTAGTGCCCCATGTACCATCTCCACCGCCTTCTCTGGCTGCCAGCATACCCAGTTGCCCTCCTGTTGCCTTCCTGGGGCAGCCAGTCTGGTCCCAGGCAGCAGGAAGGTGGTGGGGATGGTACACAGGGTGCTGGAAGACTGCCATGCTTGAGCTTCCCTGAACACACCTGGGGCTTCCAAGCACCCCATGTACCGTTGGATCATGCAGGTGCCCTCCAAGCTGGGGCTGCACCTGCACAGCTAGCACCCCACCCAGACAGCCCTGGGGGGCACCACTGCTGCAGAGGAAAGCACTGGGTTCCCTGGCACCTTGGGGGCTGCATGATCTGACAGCAGCTCATGTGGGCAGCCTCTGCCGAGGACAAAAGAAAAAAAAAAAAGTGGCAAGGGGCCTTGTTCTTTGTTTTTTGTATTTGTTTTTTTTTTCTTCCTGGAGCTTGCCTGTGTCTCCCGCAGCTGGGGAATGAGCTGCCGGTGAGTTGCACAGCCCCTGAGCTGCAGAGGATGCCTGGGTGGTCCTGGAGGGTGCTGCTGCTGCAGAGGAAAGCACTGGGGCTCTCCACAGCTCAGGGGCTGCTGGCAGCTCACCCCCCAGTAGCCTGCCCACCTCTCCAGCAGCCCCCCATCTGCAGGGGAGATTGGGCCCCTCACTGCCTTCCCCCCCTTTTTCTTTTTTCCCCTCTGTGGAGCCTGTCTGCTCCTTGGCAGGGGTTCCCAGTGCTTCCTTCTAGCTCTGACTTGCCTGCATATCTGTTTGAAATGCCTCAGGATCATCTATAATAGCTTCATACTTATTCTGTCTGTCTGGAGCACTCCGATTGGTTGTTTCAGTAAGCATTGTGATTGGCTGCCAAGGCAACCAATCAGAGCGCTCTGGGCAAAAAGAATAAGCCTATTATTATTACAGATTTTTCTTTTACAAAATCAGACCATTTATAAGGAATAGTTTTATTTTTTTCCAGGGTACTTGCTTTTAGTTAAGGTCGCAGTCCTGCAAATATTGATGTACCCGCATTCCAAAATTGTCCAAAGCATTTCAGTGAGACCTATTTACAAGGTTCAGTTAAGCAGATTTTAAGCTGTTAAAATATAAATGTATCTTTTATTTTATCCATAGTCTAAACAGGATGAAGACATTTCAGCTAGCCGTTTTGAAGATAATGAAGAGCTGAGATATTCTTTACGATCAATAGAGAGGCATGCCCCATGGGTTCGACATATTTTCATTGTTACTAATGGACAGATTCCATCCTGGCTTAACCTGGATAACCCTCGTATAACAATAGTAACACATCAGGTAAAAATCCCTCAAGAGAGGCTGCAGTGGTTTGAGAGCTGCACTTTTAGTAAAGCTTGTGTATTATTGCAAAGGTAGAAGTAACTACCTTATTTCTTTTTTTCTTGTTTCACTAAACTGTAGGGTTTCCTTTGTTTTTCAGTTTGTCACCTTGCAAGGAAGATAAAACTTATATCAAACCTTTACTGACAACTTGTTTCTAAATATCTACAGATTTTAGATTATTTGGATAGCTGTCTCTCAGTTCCTTATAGAATCTGTTTTTATTTAGATTGAGAGGAAGTAAATGATATTTGAAGTTTACACCATAAACAATTTGTCAAAGTCACTGAAAGGCTAGTATATTTAAATTTTAAGACAGGCTGGAATATAATTACTGGAAAGAAATCACTGGAAAGCTATTGTCTTATTTTAAAAAAGCTTACTTCAAAATAAACCTCTAAATTTACTAAATAAATAAAGCATCAAAATATGGTGGTTTATTACAAATTGTGGAGTAGTTGGGTTTTTGGCATGTTTGAACTCTGAGAAGTGTTAAGAGGCATTGGGTAGGAGTCTGCTGAACCCGAGGAGGTGGCTGGCCAATTTCATGGACAACTACCATTGATTGGTGAAGAGAGGTGGGGCTACACAACAGGCAGCCCTCTCAGCCAATCAGCAGAAATTGTGGGAGCAGCAGCCACCTGGGCTCCCTACGTGCCAGCACCTCTCCCTTCCTTCTGACAAGCTGCATGGCTCGGCCACAGCACCATGAGGACCATTGGCTCTCTCTGAGGAGTCAGCATTTTAATTTCAGTATGTTTTCTTTTCTTTTTTTTCCATGGATTTTGTGGATATTGCCCACTTTTCCAGGCAATGCTGGATTTCACATTTTCCACTGAATCTGTGAAATGGTGATTTCAGTAGGTCCTTACCAATGGGATACATCAGGAGAAGCTGAATCAGACTCTTCAGAAGCAGGATTTGTTTAGAAACTGCCTGTGTCACTGGGAGAGATGTTAGATAAGCTTTCAGGCACAAAATGCTCTCCTTCAGCCTGGGAATTTTTATGCTTCCTGAAAGCTTCTCTAACATATCTCCGAACTCTGTTGCTCGTCCAAATGAGATCTTATTAAGCAAATCCTGCTTCTTGCATGTTCTTTGTCCCATCTTGGCTATAGGAACACTAAATGCTCACTAAATTACCTGTAAGAAACGGTGGTCCATGATTCCCTCCGTGTTGTAGTGGCTTCAGCTGGCTTCGAACTCTATACAGATTTGTGCAGCCTGTAATGCAGAAGGCATATAAATATATGCACATATGACCTGTTTGACAGTTCTTGAGGAGTGCAGACAGAAGTGCGGCTCCCAGCTGTAACTCAGAATGATTTTTGCAAGCCATTCTGAGTTAGTGGTACCCCAGACCAGACAGAAGTTGACTGTTGGTTCCATGGGAGAGGGAAATCTAGCTGCAGGGCCAGGTTCCCATAGCAATGGCCAGGGCTCTGTGCCGGTGCTCACTGTTTTCAGAATGGGAGGGAGGAAAGGGAGCAGAGGGAGCTCATTCTTGGGCTCCCCACTTGGTGCTAAAGGGTGGGGTAGGTGAATTAGAGCCCTCCCAACTTGGAGGGGACTGCAATAGTCCTGCTCCACCTTCCAGGTGGGCCTGAAATTCCCCAGACTGAACTCCCTCTGCTCCCTTCCCCCTTCCATTCTGAAAATAGGGACAGGCTGGGAGCTCTACAGACACGAGTTACAAAAGATGCTTCATTTTGTAACATCTTTATTTGATACCTTATGCAGTGAGGGGTCAAATTTTCACCCAGTTGGCCATTTTTAAAGCTGTTTGCAGCCATGCACTTCTGTTTGGTCATAGCTATAAACTGCTTTTTGTGGTCAGATCAGGCAAAAATTGTCACTCCTGTCTGCACCCAAAGTGGGTGGGAGCCTTCCTGTTGTCTTCAGTTAACTTTAGATCAAATAACAGTAATAGTCTGCCACTTACCTTAGTGCAAGAAGAAGACCAGTGTAAGCATGCAATTTGAAATGTTTTTTAGAGCTACAAAGAGAAGATGGTAAAACTGTTCTTAGTCCTTATTTATTTTCCTGGCCCTTTATTTATTTTCTCCCTTTCTCAGCCAATAATTTTCATATTGAATAAAGTTTCTCTGCTGTACCTGGCAGTTTAAATCTATGTTAAAAAGTTCTAAAGAGACACATTTTTTTCTTTTCTTTTCTTTTTTGTCAGGAAATATTTCAAAATTTAAGTCACCTGCCTACCTTTAGCTCCCCAGCTATCGAAAGTCACATTCATCACATTGCTAGCCTGTCCCAGAAGTTCATTTATCTAAATGATGATGTTATGTTTGGGAAAGATGTATGGCCTGATGATTTTTACAGTCACTCCAAGGGTCAAAAGGTAAGCTTACGCTTGATCAGAAACTGTTCAGAAACAGTTTCTACTTTAACATGATGATGTAAGTTCAAGAAATGATATGAAAGGAAGATAGAGTATAAATACATTTTTGAAGGAATATCTATTTTTAAAATGTACAGAATTGGTAACTGGGTCATGGGGACTAAACCCCACATTTTCCATATTTTGCAAGGCTCTAATGTTAAATGTCTTGCTGGAGATTAGCTGAACCATTTGTAGTTTCTTTGAATTCAGCCTCTAATTTGTTGGGCTGTATGTCTTTGAGTTCCACACTTTTCTCACGCTTAAACCTTGCCCTGAACTGTAGAATAACTTGTTTATCAATTCAGCTTCCCCAACAGGTTTGAGTCTGTGTAGCTCTGGTTGATTCCTTCCCTTCCCTCAAACATTTAAAGTAAAAGTATTATAAAATAGTCTACATGTGTGTCTGTCTCATGTAAAATCTTACCTTTCCCTGATGACAATATGAGCAGGCCTAAAATCTTCAGATATCTCCAGAAAGTTATCTGGTCCCAGTTGGGTGCCCCAGGCCCCCAAAGCAACTTTCCCAGTCTTGAGGTTTAAAAGCATAACACCATTACACTTGCAATCCATTGTCAAAACTAATAGTCCCAGTATTGCCCTTATAAGTCATCAGTGTTTGCTGAGGGATTGTTTACCTCAAGCTATTTTTCTTCCTTCCTGCTTGCTTTTCCTTTCCGCCCTCTATTAAAATAACCCAGTTTATTCAGAGAGTAAGTAGTTTTTAGATCAGCATACCATATGCATAAGCATTTCCAGTTCTGATACTGCAAGTAATTTCTGCATGAATTGGCAGAAAGTATCTTGATTGATGTCATTAGTCTGACCAATCCAAAAAATTGCAGCCTATTTTATTTCTTTAGGAATACATGTCATGGACAGATGTTCACTTGGAGCTGTTTCAAAAGGGAGCGTGCAGCAGCTGTTGCAGTCTAACTGCTACATGTGCACAGTAGTCTGTAGCAATATAAATGGGCTAAATGGCTCTACATTTAACCCTGCTTCATCCAGCAGTTTCTTGCATGTATCCCTACAGTGACAGCTGCTGTGCACTTCCATCCAGTAACTCTCCCTCTTCTCTTGAAAAACTCTTCTCAGTAAATCTTTGTAAAATTGTACAGCTGCCCAGGAACTTATTTTTCCTATTTCTGATCCTTTTTTTAAACATGTAACAAAATAAATAAGCTATAAAAGTTTAAAACACTGGGAAGATTCTTTTGCAGTACCCATTTGGTCCCATGCATGGCATTTAAGTGTTAGTTTATTTTCTGTTGCTGTCACCTCTTTGCTGCATGTTGCTTTTCTGTTTCACAGAGATTAAAAAATGAAGGGGAATGCAGTTTTATTTTGCTTGTGAATTCCTTTTGTATGGGAAACTTGTTTGAGACAGTAGACTTAGTAGTTCTTGATAGCACTGAGATTAGATAATTGCTGAATCAGTCTACATTTTACATTTCTTATTCATCACTTCTCCAAATACTGAAAACACTGTCAGGGCCTATCACTGAGGTATAACACCTTTCCTAAACCTGTAGCAATTTATAGCCTATCAGCACTTTAGCAACAGTTATATTTAGGCTAGACAACCATGCCAGGACCATGGAACAGCCCTGTTTAAATGCAGTTGTATTAGCAACTAGTATACAATCCTAGCCTTGGAAGGCACCTCAGAGGAGGTCATCTAGTCCAGCCCTCTGCTCAAAGCAGGACCATCCCCAACTAGATCATCCCAGCCAAAGCTTTGTCTAGGTGGGTTTTGAAAACCTCCAAGGATGGAGCTTCCACCACCTCTCTGGGTAACCTGTTCCACCGCTTTACTACCCTCCTGGGGAGAAAGTTCTTCCTAATATCTAACCTAAACTTCCCTTGCTACAACTTGGGACCATTGCTCCTTGTTCTGTCATCTGCCACCACTGAGAACAGTCCAGCTCCATCCTTCAGGTGGTTGAAGGCTGCTATTCAATTCCCCTCAGTCTTCTTTTCTCTAGACTAAATAAGACCAGTTCCCTCAGTCTGTCTTCAGAAGTCCTGCCCCGCAGCCAGAGACGATCCTAGCAGGGTGCGAAGGCTGGGGCAACTCAGCCTGTGTGGGGCCTAAACACAAAGAAGCTGGCAGGGGGCGGGGGGGCGGGAGAGGGGCAAGTGGCCGGATGCGAAGCTGAATGAGTCACAAGCGCTAGGCGGGCCCTGCGGGAGGGGCCGCAGCTGCTCTGTCTGGCTCACGAGGCCCCCCAAAGCTCAGGGCCTGGGGCGGTCACCGTGATTCTACCACCCACCCTCTGGGACAGCCCTTCCCTCAGCACCCTCACCATTTTCATCGCCCTCCACTGGACTCTCCAATTTGTCCCCATCTTATCTGTAGTGGGGGGCCCAAAATTGAACACAGCACTCCAGATGTGGCCTCACCAGCACTGAATAGAGGGGAATAATCACTTCCCTTGACCTGCCGGCAATACACCTACCAATGCAGTGCAGTATGCCATTAGCTTTCTTGGCAACAAGGGCACACTGCTGGCTCATATTCATTTAATTGTCCACTGTAACCCCCAGGTCCTTTTCTGCAGAGATACTGTGCAGTCAATCAGCCCCCAGCCTGTACCGGTGCGTTGAATTGTTCCGTCCTAAGTGCAGGACTTTGCACTTGTCCTTGTTGAACCTCATGAGATTTCTCTCGACCCACTCCTCTAATTTGTCTAGGTCACTCTGAATTTTAGCCCTACCTTCACTACTCCCCCAGCTTGGTGTCATCTGCAGACTTTCTGAGGCTGTACTCAGTGCCATCTTCCAGGTCATTGATGAAGATACAGAACAAAATTAGCCTCAGAACCAACCACTAAGGCACTCCACTTGATACTGGCTGCCAATTAGACACTGAGCCTTTGATTACTACCTTCTGAGCTCAACGTCTGAGCCAGTTTTCTTTCAACTTTACAGTCCATTCATCCAGCCCGTACTTCCCTAGTTTGCCTGTGATAATGTTGCAGTTACCTGCAACAATCTCAGAGGCAAAGAAGTATCATTTCATTTATAGGTTAGGTGTGCGGGCTAACCTTTTGGTGGGAGAAAACTTTATTATTATTTGTATTTGTTTGCGATCCTATTACACAACATTATGAGACGGTTCTGCCTGTGGTCTAAAGAGAGAGGATGGCAGGGAAAGAGGCTCAGAGGGTAAAGTGACTTGCCCTTGGTCACAGAGCAGTCTGGCAGCAAATACGAGGTTTCTGTCTCCCAATCTAGTATTATTGTTCCCTCAGTTGACCATGATGCTGATGTGACTTTAGCTGAAATTTTGTTTTATAATACCTACTTGCTCTGTAGCTTTCACAGCTGGGACCACATTGTAAAATTTTTGGGAGAGGGATCTGAGAATAAAAGTGCTTAGTTTTTTAAAATTTTTAAACAAAATACTTTTCCTACATTATTTTATCCTAGAAATTCTTGGAAACACTAAAATCCTAGATGGTAAGGTTCTTAGTGATAAGTACGCTAGTTGCACTTGTGCTTATTACACCTACGGCTAGTGGACAGCACCAGGAAACACCAAGTGTATTATTTTAGACTTCCCTCTTTTTATCTTCTAAAAGATCAAGTGTCTAACAGTCATTTGAATGCAGTCTATGGAAATAAAAAGAATGGTAGGGAATCAGGAAGTTGCTTGACAGTCTTTTCATCTGAGGCTTAATTTTTCCCTCTGGAAGGGAATAATACTTTCACTTCTGGGTGCTGAGGATGATTAGTATTTCTAAAGCACTATGCACAGGTAAGTGTTGACTAATTCAGTATATATTGTAAGGCAAACTAAATTGACTTTTATATGACGGCTAATTTTGACAAAAAACCTGATTATGTAATACTATTCTAGGTTTACTTGACTTGGCCTGTTCCAAACTGTGCTGAGGGATGTCCTGGCTCATGGATTAAAGATGGTTACTGTGATAAAGCCTGTAATAATTCAGCTTGTGATTGGGATGGAGGCGATTGCATTGGTAAGGCAAATTCAGATTTACAAACAAGTTAAATTTACTTTTATCATTTAAAATTAAAAGGATTATCCTATAACTAAGAAAAGTGTTCCTTAGAAAAATACAAAAAAAAATGGTCTGGCTTATAGATATATAATTAGTTGCTTGAGGGCAATAATATTGCAAACTAATATATAAAATAATAAAGAAATCATGCTTCATGTACTATATTTAACTAGATGAGAATAGATTTTGGATCTTATTGCCTGTCTTTGCATAGCAGGCCTGATAGTAATAAAATATTAGTTTTACCAATGAATAAATGTTTTGTTGTCAGGAGGCACAAAGTGGGGGGAGAGAAATAAATAAGTACTAGAATCAATTTCAGACCCCAATTACAAGTTAAGGTAAGATTATAAGGATTAATAATGGCATTTTGCATATGTTTAAAACTATGGCTTATCTCTGATATCACAGACTCAGTGTTATATGTGTAAGTATTAAATCAAAATCTGATTTTGGTAATATTGATTTTGGTAATATCAGAGTAGTAATACAAAGCATACTTAGTAAAGTGTTAGTATATTGAATTACAACACTATTTTTAGAAGATGTTATCTGTATTTTAACACTCTAAATACAGCTGACTTTATTACATAAAAGTTGTTCAAAAATCTTTAGGGGACTCTAGGGCCATGAGGAGAGACTGAGAGAACTGGGCTTATTTAGTCTACACAAGAGAAAACTAAAGGGGAATTTAATAGCAGCCTTCAGTTACCTGAAAAGTGTTTGGTTCCTAAGAGGATGGAGCTAGACTGTTCTCAACAGTGGCAGATGACAGAACAAGGAGCAATGGTTTCAAATTGCAGCAAGGAAAATTTAGGTTGGGTATTAGAAATAACCATTTAGAAAATGGCTAATTACCATTTCTATAAAATGTTGCAGCTCACTTTCAATTTGATTTTTTTTTTCTAACTTTTACTCTCAACCATTGGATCCTGTCACACTTTTGTCTGAAAAACTAACAAATGCTTTAATGTTAAATGCTTTTATTATTGTTGTTTATGGCTATTTAGATTTACCAAATGCTTTGATGAGGGGAATCAACATAATTGCTATTACTAAAATCAGGTTTAACAAGATTCATCGTCTATTTATTACCAGAACTTCTCATATACACCACACTGTCTGTTTCCTACTTTATGATACACATCCTTAAAGCTCTTGCAGGTGGCTGTCCTAAATCCCTATAGCATCTGAGAATTGAGAAATAGCTATTTTATTTGTTTTTCTTTGTCATAATTCTTCAGTCTTCTTACGGGATTTTTTGGCAACAGGAGTTAGAGAATATTGAGGAACAGTTGCATGAGCACTACTTTAGAGGGTTTCAAAAATAAGCTGGAATGCAGTACAAAGATATTCTTCCTAAAAAGTATGGATAGATTTCTAACTGCCGATCTCTGATATTTAGAACTGATCTTAAAAATGGATGTAAGGGGCTTTCAGCAGGGAGACATAAAACAAAGGCATATGGAGTTGCTTTAAAATAGATTTCAAATTAGAGAAAGGAATGAGAAGAGCTGTAACTTTTCTGCAAAAGAACCCCCGCAAAGTCTTGCCCAAGACCGTTATAGTCAGATGTTCACATTTTATATTAAGATCTTTCCAGTTCAATGTTTGTGGTCTTTAGTGCCTGAGGAGCTCAAAAGTAGCAACTAGTTATTTAAATGAAAGTATGGAGTTAAATAAACAGTTTGCATTTGGGGATGGGGGCGAACCTGTACGTTGGTGCATTTTCTTAAACAGATGGACTTGTTGTTAGACTTTGGCCCATAAAAGGTCCATACAGATTTACAAAGTGAATCTTTTCCTCTCTGTTTTAAAATAATGTAGGTGTTTTTGCTGGCCCAGAAAGTCTGCTTAGATTTCCCACTGGTTTACAGGAGGCGAGCCAGCATATTTTAATGTAAGGTAATTACTAGGGGTGTGCAAAACAAGCCATATTTGATTTGGATGTGGCCTAAATCAGGGACAGAGATTCGATTAATTGATTCAGATCACTGTCCCGATTTGATTCAGCTGAATCCAAAGATTCGATGATTTGGCCATAGATATGGCTTTAAATATTTTTTCTACATACCTCAAGGTACCAGACGTGACTCGTGAACGCTGAGATGCTGGGGTGGATGGAGCAACCCACAGGAGCATGAGCTTTCCCCCCGCATGCTCAGCGGTGGACCACCCCTACTCCTCTTGGCTCAGTGATTGGCTGCGGGGGAACCCCGGGTGCCCCCACAGATCCAGGAGGCAACAGTTGCTGAGCTGGGAGGCTGGGGGGGCAGTCCCCCGTACACTTCACCATGGATGTGGAAGTGCTTCTGGTCTGCTTCCAGGTCTGCTGCTGAGTGCACTGGGGACCCCACCCCCCTGCGCTCCCATAGGATGCTCCATCCACTGCAGCATCTCAGTGCTCACAAGCCACCTGGTACCTTGAGGTATGCAGAAAAACATTTAAAGTTGTATCTACGTCCAAATCATCGAATCTCTCCAAATCAATTCAGAGGGTTCCAATTCGATTTGAAGAGATTAAAGGGTCTCCTGATTTGATTCGGAGATTCGGCCATGGAATTGGGCCGAATCTCCACCAAATGGAATCAGCGACTGAAGCACACGACTCTAGTAATTGCTGCTTATGGTTTTTCTGCCTAACTCTGGAAAACAAGATTTAAAATGATAGTGGAGCATAACCTATCCCTGAAGGAAAGTCTCAGTGGACTCTGCTTTCTCTTTTCTTTAGGTAACAGTGGAAGTAGCCGTTATGTTGCTGGCGGTGGAGTTGGAGGAGCAGGGAATGGTCCACCCTGGCAATTTGGCGCAGGAATAAGTGGAGTTTCATACTGCAATCAAGGCTGTGCTAATTCCTGGCTAGCTGATAAATTTTGTGACCAGGCATGCAATGTTCTTTCTTGTGGATTTGATGCTGGTGACTGTGGGCAAGGTATGTTAAGCACATCATTGATAATCCTTCTGTAAGTATTTATAACAAATAATCCTTTTTTACTTTGTGGCTATTCTCTGTGGAGTTCCATTCTGCAGCCCTTTGTAGAATTGTGGGAAAGGAGCTGTGACTCTGTTACTAATTTAGGAAAATGTCAGAGGGTGATTGTTATTTAGACCAATCCAAACCTTAAAATACGTTTTTGGTTGATTTTTTTTTTTTCAGGTAGTTATTTATTGTGCTTGGCTAGAAATGTACAATTTTGAAACCATGGGAAAAAATGGAAATTTTTTGGAAAAATCGAAATATACACATTATTTATTTTCTTAGCACCCTTTACAGATCAAAATTCACTTTACTACTTTAAGAACATAAAATGTATTATGTATAATTTGATTTGCTCATAAAATTATTGTGTTTGATATATTTATTACATTTAAAAACATAGTTTATTCAAACAGTAATTACACATTTACTAATTTACTTTAAAATGTTTTTAATTTTTGTTACAAATGGACAGCTACAAGCTGCTGACCTCTAAGGAACCTAGCATCTCTTAGCTTTTGCCAGTTTATGAGAAGCAGGCAAAAATTAAAGTTGAAAAAAGAAGAAACCATCAACATTGTAGTAAAACAAAAGGCAGTTGTTATGTATTCTGGACTTAGTCTCCTTCACAGTGTTAAGCAGTTACAGAAAACAGTCATTTTAAAAAAAAAAGCTGAGAAAAAAAGGACGCCCCCCCCCCCGGGGGGGGGGGGGGGGGGGGGGGGGCGTGGGGGGGGGGGGGGGTGGGGGGGGGGGGGGGGGGGGGGGGGGGGGGGGGGGGGGGGGGGGGGGGGGGGGGGGGGGGG
>JAGPOW010001296.1:42130653-42145245 GCA_030014935.1 Caiman crocodilus | reverse complement strand
ATGAAACTTTGTCTAATTAGTCTCATTTTCTGAGCTGTCCACTATCAGCAGTTTCTGCTTCTTCTGATCCTTCATTTTTATCATCTTCATGGACTTCTGAAAACTGAAGGTTTGCCCTGAGTGAGACAAGCTTCTCTACTCTTTCACATCTTCATTTATTTCTTGAGTTGGTTTGAGTATTTCTAAACATAGACCAGTTTCCTTCACATGCTGCAGAAGATGGAGGAATCTGAAGCAGGCGAGAAGCAAGAGGAGTCAGAGGCTGTGTCATGCAAAGGCCTTGCCACCATGTTGCAGGAGGGATATGCGTGGCAGAGTCCCAGATTGCATTCCTGGACCAAATACCTGAAGGTTGTGTATTCTGTAACGTTTGAAAATACCTTTCCAACATCAAGTCCTAAGTCTGTTACTTACTTTGTAATCTAGTCAAATGCAGTAGCAGTGCTATCATCACTAACATTTCCACCTTTGAATCTTGGATCCAAGAGATTTGCAGTGGCATGAATTGATTGGCAACAAAATTCTACCCGTCTGTTAATAAAGTCTTTCAGTTTTCTTTCTTTTGTACTTGTAAGCAGAGATGCACTTAGATTCTCAAAAACAGTTGATTTTATCTGGGCCATTTGATAAGGAACGTCTGACAAAAGTGCACTCTGATTCAGAGGCAGTGATTGCTGAAGAAATTGTCTTTAGCATCTTCAGGGAGTTCTGCAGCTGAACCTAGAAGACATCCTCATCAAGTACAGTGTTCCTTACACTTCTGGGTACTTTAAGATCCTCAGTTATTACTATTTCTTGAAGAGTGGCTTTGTTTTTCAGTAAGCTTTCAAATGAGATCACCACTCCATCCCATCTAGTTTTACTACAGAGTTTGAGTGTCACTATTTTATTCTTTGCATTCTTTTCTTCCTGATTCTTCAAGACTGCAGCTACAGTATGAGTAACTTTTACACGTTTTATATCTTCTTTTGCTCTTCTGTAGATCTTTTGCAGTGTCCAACTTCACAATGTTATTAGGAAGCAAGTTTAGCCCATGGGATGCACATCCTATTGCAGTAATATGTGGATATTTATCCATTATGATCTCCCATGCTGCTTTCATGTTACTTGCATTGTTAGTCAGCAGAGTAAATACTTTACCGCTCCCAATCTTCTATAGGACTTCACATATTTTACTACTGATATATTCTGTAGTATGCCTGTTTCTCTCCTATTTCAATGCTTCTGTAAAAAAACTGGTTGGGGTGTTATCACAAATTTTATGATTCCTTCTACCCGCACATTTGTCCATCCATCTATAAGTACTGCAAGATACTGCTTCGCTTCGTTGATTTTTCCTTGCACAAATTGCATTACATGTTCATACTCTAACTCTAATAGAGGCTTGCTTAAAGAATGTCTACTGGACAAATGGTATTATGGTCTTAGTAATTTAAAAGCTTCCTGCCAGTATGCATTTTTAGTTATTGATAATGGCGTCTCAGAAGAATGTCAGAAAGAGCTACTTTCACTTTCATCATCATGATCTACCTTCTCCTCACTTACACCCATGACTGATTTTTTTAATGAGGACACTTCTTACATAAAAGGATGTGTTTGATCATGTTTAGTAACATTTGGAAATGCATATTTCATTATACTTTTTTTTTCCTCAGTATAACTTGCAGTATGGAAATGCTTTCATACGCTAGAAGTTGGTCACACCATTTTGCTGAGGGAGAAAAAAAGAAAAATGTAATTTAGTGGCTAGCTTGTATATATAAACACTAAACTACAGCATGTACAGATTTAGTAATGCATGGAGGAAAGGCCTTCTCAGAGTTAACTATGAACAACTTCCCTGCCTCACCTCACTGCTAAGGTTGGGTGATTTGTCACAAAACATCAGTTTAGTAGGAATTCAATTCTGAATTACATAGGTTATGAAAATATACTAATGCAGCTAAAATATAGCTGAATTCAGAGAAATTTAAACTCTTACCTTTCAGTAAAGAAGTATACTTTCTTTCAACTCCTTTGTACTGCTTCTGTACTTCTGCAGATCTGAAGGTCACAAGGCCAGGAGGAGGCAGGTTACTTTCAACTCCAAAACCTTTAGATTTGCTCTGTCTCCTCTCCTGAGGCCTTTGAGCAAGCAGGGCATTAAGCTCCTTGTTTCTGATCTCTATGGGAATGGATGTATGCTGCTGCCAGTATCCACTTCCAGTCCTTCGAGGCCTAGTCAGGAGGACAGGAGCAGATCCACCAACCTCTAGATCAAAGAAAGCACTGAATCCTTCCTTCTCTTGTGAAAATGGCAGTTCCCTGTGGGGACAGAACTTCACCTTGCTCTTCCATTTGAGAGTTGTACTGTATTGTTTCTCCTCAGTTTACAGGAATTGTAGTGCTCTGGTACTGTAGATAGTCTTTAAAAAGTCTTCCTATTACATAGTTATAGAAAATGTTTTGGGGGAGTAAAGGATAGCAATATAGGAAAACCGTGTCTTAAAAGTTTTATTCGTCATTCTAAAAGAAAATATTTCATAAGAGGGTTTTTTTAAATTTTCTTCCAAATGTTCAATTTTTCCAATTTTTCAGAAAAAAACAAAAAAATCCTCAGAAAAAGATGGGGAAGGTTTTTTTTTTCCAGATGTTTCTGTTTTTTTTCTGGGCTTTCACATCTCTGTGCTTGGATAAGGTACTTGGTTCTGTACAGAACCCAGAATATTTAAGTCTTTGTTTCAAGAAGCTTGCATGTTACAGGAGAAAATACACTTAAATGGTATGTGAAAACTAAAGTTAGCAGTGAAAATGTGGTACCAGAGCAACTAAGACATCTTGGTACAGCTGCAGAGGCATGAATTTCAACTTGCTCTCAGCTAATGCTTAAGTCTGTCTACAGCTTACCCAGTTATTAACAGATACTTCTGCTTCTTAGTGGTTGTCCATACACACATCTTCACTGTGGGTATGAATTTGGTCAGATAGCTCAGACATTTGATTACAGCTTTTTTGTCTGATTGATACCCATATGATGCTTCACAGACGCATCCTTCCTAGTCCTCCAAGTAGAGTATTTGAAGATTTGTAGGTTTAAAAGGTGAGGATGTCAAATACAAGGATAGGAAGGAAAAACAAGTGAAGACAAAAACAGGAGCAAGCTGCAAAAGACAGTGTGGAAGGAGCACAGCAGTTCAAGGAGGTACCCAAGAATGAACACACAGGTGCTGGTAGAATAGAACAGTGGAAGTCTATAAATGTGAATGTAAGAATTTAAAATTTACTATGAAAAAACAGAAGAAATTCATGGAGTGCCAGGTACACATCAAGCCATTTATTTACTACCCCTTAAGCCTGATGATCCAGCCAGTTTTCCATCCATCCAACCTATACTCCCTTAACTTGCTTGCTAGAATGTTGTGGGAGACCATATAAAAAGCCTTGCTAAAGTCAAGGTATATCACATCCAGAGAAACAGTCATTTCTTCATAGAAGGCAATCTGGTTGGTCAGGCATGACTTGGCCTTGGTGAATCCATGCTGATTGTTCCTGACCACCTTCTTCTCCTCTACATGCTTAGAAGTGGATTCCTTGAAGAACTGCACCATGATTTTTCCAAGGACTGAGGTGAGACGGACCAGTCTGTAGTTTCCCAGATCCTCCTTCTTCCCTTTCTTAAAGATGAGCACTATATTTGCCCTTCTCCAGTCATCTGGGTGCTTTCCCAATTGCCATGACTTTTCAAAGATAATGGCCAACATCTCTGCCATCGTATCAGCCAACAACCTTAGCAGAACCTTTGGCTGCATTGCATCTGGCCCTATGTATGGACTTGTACATGTCCAACTTTTCTAAATAGTCCCTAATCTGTTCTTTCACCACTGGCTTCTCACCTCCTCCCCAGACTGTGCTGCCAGATACAGTAGTCTGGTGGCTGACCTTGCCTTGAAGACTGAGGATAAAGTGACTTTGAATATTTTAACCTTTTCTGCATCATCTGTTACTAGGTTGCCTCTGCCATTCAGTAAGGGATCCACGCTTTCCCTGATCTTCCTCTTGTTGCTAACATGCTAGCAGAAACCCTTCTTATTACTTGTTACATCCCTTGCTAGCTGCAACTCCAGTTGCACTTTGGCCTTCCTGATTTCATACCTGCATGTCTGAACAATACTCTTATACTCCTTCCTAGTCATTTGTCCAAGTTTTCATTTCTTGTAAGATTCCTTTTTGTTCTTTAGCTTACTGAAGATTTCCCTAAGCCAAGCTGGTCTTCTGCCATACTTGATAGTTTTCCTGAGCATTGGGTTGGTTTGTTTCTCCGCACTCAGTAAGGTTTCTTTAAAATACACCCAGCTCTCCTAGACTCCTCTCTCTCTCTCTCTCTCAAACGGTCCTCTGAGGGGAGGTTCCCTGAGCAAATCGAAGTCTTCTTTTATGAAGTCCACAGTCCTTACTCTGTTGCTCTCTTTCCTTCCTTTTCTCAGAATTCTGCACTCAGTCATCTTGTCACTGCTGCCCAAGTTGCCATCCACTTCTGCATTCCCCACTAGGTCTTTCCTTTTGAGCAGCAGGTCAAGAAGAGTACAGTCCCTAGTTGGCTTCTCCAGCACTTGCTCCAGGAAGTTGTCCCCAACACTCTCCGAAAACTGCCTGCACACTGTTATATTGCCCTCCCAGCAGATGTCAGAGTGATTTGACGTCCTCCATCAAAACCAGGATCTGTGATCAGGAAAAATCTGCTAGCTGTTTAAAGAAAGCCTCATCTACCTCATCCTCTTAGTCTGGTGGTCTGTAACAGTCACCCACCAAAACATCAGTCTTGTTGTTCTCCCCTCTGACCCTAACCCAGAGACTTTCAGCAGGCCTGTCTCCAGTTTTCTACTGGAGTAGTGGAACCAGAGATTACTGACACACTAGAAAGTTTGGGGTTTTTTGCGGTAAGGAGAGAGCAGCAAGCAGAAGTAGAATGCGTTAGTGGTTGGAAATGGGGTTTTAAGAAAGTGAGATGAGTAGAGTGAGTCAGTCAGGTACTGTACATTATGAGGGCAGTGAAGTTATCTATAATGATGGTATTTTGACTTTTTTAAGTTTGCAACCAAAATATGGTAAAGTACTAGATGTCCCTCTAAACCAGGGGCAGGCAGTTATTTTGGGAGGAGGGTTGCTTACTGAATTTTGGCAAGCCATTGAGGGCTGCATGACAGGCAGCCTGGGGCAGGTAAATATTAATTTTCTCAATTTTTTAGGGGCCCTTGTGAGCCAGGTAGAATGAGCTGGTGGGCCACATCTGGCCTGCGGCCCACATATTTCCCACCCTTGCTCTAAACAATCATGGAGCTATTTTTAAATGTGGCCAAAAAAGCATGGTTTTATAGATATCTGTGTTGAGCTACAACAAAAATAGAGGGAATATTAATGGACTACAAAAACACCAAAATAAATAATTAATGCATTAGAGCTTTATAGACATCACTGGAATGAATAAGTTGATTAAGTCTCAGTATATCCAACATGGTGGTATGTTATTCAGAGTACATGAATTAGAATAATTAATTGATGGTAATTGTAAGTATAGTTTTGGAGCTCGCTCATTACTGATAGTTTCTCTACTGCTGGACAAGTCATTACAAAAAAAGTGGCAGAATGTGAACTAATGGGAACTATTCATTTTATTTTTCCAGATCACTTTGATGAGTTGTACAAGGTGACTCTCCAACTTAATCAGACTACTTATGTTATTCCGAAAGGTGAATACCTGCCCTATTTCAGCTTTGTTGAAATAGCCAAGAAAGGAATTGAGGGTGCATATAGTGATAATCCAGTTATACGTCATGCTTCTGTTGCCAACAAATGGAAGACTATCCACCTGATAATGCATAGCGGAATGAATGCAACTGTGATCTATTTTAATCTTACATTTCTAAATAAAAATGATGAAGAGTTTAAAATGCAGATAGCTGTTGAGGTTGATACTAGAGAGGAACCAAAATTAAACACAACTACCTCACAGAAATCTGACACTTACCTGAAAACTACAACTTCAATACCTGAAGCTGAAATGATTTTTGAGGATATTCCTGAAGAAAAACGCTTTCCAAGAATCAAGAAACATCCAAATGGCACATTGGAAGGTTTTCATCAAAACATGGTAATACCTCTAGTAAATGTGTCTTTCCTCCCTGAAGATATTCAGCTGGCTTTGCAAGACCTGGATTTAAAGCTAGAAAATGGTGACCTCACTCAGAAAGGATACAATCTGTCAAAGGCTGCCCTCTTGAGATCTTTTCAAATGTTACCTACTGTTAAAAAAGATGTAATAACAGAAATTCAAAACCTGGAAATAAAGGACAATGATGCTGGTTTAAAAGACCAAAAAAACCTTACTAATCAGCAAAAACCTGGTAACAATTTGAATGGAGGCAAAAAAGAAACTACAATTAAAATGCATGATGTAGTTCCTTCAGAATTGATAGCTACGCAGAGTACTTTTGTGCCAATGAACATAAATGGTCAGTTTCAGTTAAAATCCATTTCTAAAACAAAGCTTGACTCAATGCCTTTAACTCAAAATGCGGGAAATAAACCTGGATCTCGAGAAAAAATACTGAATGCACTCATACTAAAGGAAACTTATAAGTCAAAAGATACTGGGAATGTGGAGGCTGCTGAAAAGCCTGATGGAATGGAAATAAACCCAGGTCATGACCAAATAGATACAAAAGACAAAGCTTTTCCAGGAAGAAAACTACAGTATTACGCTGGAAGTGATCGAGGCTTTTTGCCATGGGAAAAAACGAAGTATTTCCAAGATCTTCTTGATGTAAGTATCCTAATTGCATCCACAAAATAGAACTTGTAGCGTCTCAAAAGATTTGTTAGATTTGCTTATCTGCATTATTTAATGAGATACTGTTAAGATAAAAATTGTATAAAACCATTCTTACCACAATTTGATAGATTTTTTTTTAAATCTAATTTACTTTACTTTTTTTACTGCTAGTTTCATTTACTTTCTGCGCTTCTAGTTGGGTGGTGAAAAATGACTGGTCTAACTCATTTCTTTCTCTAGCTGTCTTTTAAAAAGTCAGATTCAGTTCCTACTTTAATGAAGTGCCACTGGGCTGCTGCAGCTCAGATTTGTAGCACTGCCAGGGGGTTGAACTGATCCTCATTTAAATTCTGTGGGTGTGTCTACACATGATATTAATGCGACACAATAAACTCTGGCACAGTTCGGGCTGGAGTTTATTCCTCCTGGACATAACATTTATACATGCACTGAGGACTGCAGCATTCTAAGCCAAGGCAGCGCAGCCCCAGCTAGCACGGATTCTGGGGGTTTAGCTCTCCAGCCCAGAGCCGTTTCCCCCCTGCCCAGCCCCCCAGCGTAACATGCTACGGCAGGGCTGGCTGGGGCAGAGGGGTGCTGTAGTACAGAGGTAGTCAGCAGGCAGCCGTAAATAACGCTATTGTAGGATAGTACTTCTGTTGGGAAGTACTATCCTATGGCAGAGATGGTTAGTTTACTGCAGCATATGTAGTGGTGCACATGTAGATGCTGCTGCTTTACTGCAGAGCTAATTAGTCAATACTACAGTAGTGTCTTGTGTAGCTGCACTGTTGTGTGAAGACTTAGTTAGTTAATTTCTATATAAATCTAGTCTATTAAAAATGCAATCTTATTTTGGATCTATGTGCTACATTGAGTGTCTTTTCTAGTAAGTCAGCTGAAAACTAATATGAAGAACAGATTAAACTAATATGTAGAAAACACTCTTCCAGATGCAAAAATTTTTGGCAGGGTATCTCCTGAAGGGAAGGACATGGCAAAATAGACTTATTTGGCTAAGACTGATCCTTACAGCTTTCAAGCCGTAGAGATGCTGCATTTAAAATTTAAGCTCTCTTCATTTTCATTTGAACTTAATCTTTGATTGCACTCTATTTAAGAAGATTGTTTTTACATTCAGGGGATCAGATCTTGTTAACTCAGTGCATCATCAGAAAAAGAAATGTGTGATTATAAATAAGTCCCTTAGCAGATGGTGGTTTTAATTGGGCTTTTGTTTTTAAATTGTATCAAGTTAAATAAAATTCTGTACGTCATTCCTTATTGTGATAAGGACATAAGGATGAGGCCACATTTTAAATCCTTAAGATGTTCTTTTTGAACAAGAACATGTTAAAACTGCTGTCATATTTTTCAGGTATTGAAAAAAGCTTGGCATGTCACTGGAAATGTCAGTCTGCATCTGGGTTTAATGGATTAATGTTTGTGTTTCTGATAACATACATCTGGTATATGCCTGTCATTATTTAGGAAGAAGAAGCATTACATAAACAGATGTCCTACCTTACTGATGGTAAACAAACTGGGAGGCATCTGAAAGATACGTTTGCCGATTCTCTTCGATATGTAAATAAACTTCTAAACAGTAAATTTGGATTTACATCCCGAAAAGTCCCTGCTCATATGCCTCACATGATTGACCGCACTGTTATGCAAGAACTACAAGACATGTAAGTATGCTTTTGTTTGAAACAAAGTGAAAGAAAAACTGGAGCTGGTGCAATTCTTTTCTTCTGTGTTTGCACAGTTGAATTTATTGCTGTGCATTGACGGCTCGTTGTAAAACAGTGTGAAATGGGAAAGAAAGCATGTCTATGGGACAGCAGTGCTAAAAGAAGTGTTCTTTGGGGAGCTTTTTGTTAAGGTATGTTTTGCTGTTTGAAGTGTCAGACTAGGAAACTTATTTTTATTTGATTTGGACAGGTTTCCTGAGGAATTTGACAAGACATCATTTCACAAAGTGCGGCACTCGGAAGATATGCAGTTTGCTTTTTCATATTTCTATTATCTCATGAGTGCAGTTCAGCCACTGAACGTTTCTCAGATTTTTGATGAAGTTGATACAGATCGGTCAGGCATTTTGTCTGACCGGGAGATTCGTACGTTGGCCACACGAATCCATGAACTGCCCTTGAGTTTGCAGGTATTTTTTATTTTCCAATATAGTTACCACATAGAAAAAACAAATCTTTAATCTTTGCTGGAACTCTATTAAAAATCTAAACAAACAACAGAATTTTCATGTATGCTTTTTTCCAATTTAGGTAAAATAATACTGATGTTTTAGGTGTACTTGAAAAGCAGTTCATCATCCTTTGAATTGAATGGAGTGTTTAGCTTGCATATGTTATACTGTGCAAAAGTTTCGGTTTCTTGCTTCTGCCCCTAGGGCAGCTAGCATAATCTGAAGAATATGTTGATTGGAGGCACCCATACAAGGCAGCTTGCTGGGGTTGGGGGAGCACCGGTGGCCAGGCAGGGCAACAACAGCAGCATAGTATGCAGACCCCAGCCACTCAGAAGATGAACAGTGCTTCTTTACTTTACGTTGTGTTTACAAGTCCCAGCTCGGCGTGGGAGGCTATTGTCACATCGCTGCATATACATTGTAAGAGTCCTTGCCCCCAAGAAAAAACCTACAGTATAAATAAACAAGGCTTGTGAAGAGGCGAGAAAAAAGAGGAGGAAGGTTATGGAGGGTGGTTGTAGTAGCAGATACCTAAATGACAACAGTACCCAGAGACCTAGGCCTCTAAGTTGTTCTAGGCATGATACAATTTTAAAAAAAAAAGAGAGATGGGGAGAGGAAATCTTCTCTGAAGCACTTCAGTTCTTAAATACATAACAGAGGTGAGTGGCAGAGAGATGTGTATTTTCTGTATTTTACAGATGGTGAACTGAGAAGGGCATTAAATGACTTGTCCTTAGAATAGCACATGAAGGACTTAAGTTATTTCAAATTGGGATAGCATAAGATTGATATTGTAGCTGTCATGTTCCAGAAATTATGCAAGAGGCAAATATTCCTTAGGATGATATCTTTTATTGGACCAATTCTGTAGTTGGGATAAAGTTGGACAACTTTTTGAATGCAAGACATTCTTCCTCAGGTCCCAGGTTCCAAATTGGGAAAACTTATATTTTCCTGAAATCAACAATAGCGCAGTTTTCTTTGCTTTCAAAGAGACAAGGCTTTGATTTCCTCTGCTTTGGTTGTACTTCATTAGGTCCATGAATCAATCACGTACTTAAGTACATGCCTACTATGTGCGTAACTACTTTGACATTAGTAAGATTGCTTCTATACCTTTTTTTTTAAAATTGGGGACCAATATGAATAAGTCTTTTTCATTCAGAAACCATCAGATTCATTTTTGTAGATAATTTAACGATTTCTAAATATCCTGAATGCAGAAGGATGTAATATAATAGAATGCATAGTATAATTACTGAAATAGGTCAGCAGAAAAATGGGTTATGAATTTGTTTCTTTTCTTCTGACAGGATTTGACGAGTCTAGAGCAAATGCTGATAAATTGCTCTAAATCACTTCCTGCTAATATAACTCAGATTAATGTCATTCCACCAACACAGGAAGCTTATTATGATCCCAATCTGGTAAGAGAATAACTTTTGCCTATAAAGATGTACATTTTTGGATTACTTCCAAAGCCTGCATCCACCAGATTCTAGTTGTGTTTTTTCCCCAAATCATACTGACAAAATATTTACAAGAAAAAAGAATATATGTGCATATTTCATAGTACGCTGTTAACTATAAAGCTGTTATAAGCAACCCACTAACAGTTAGTTTAGAATGAGCCTCCACAAAGCTATGCTAGTGGTGTCCAGTTCGTTTAACTTTGTGGGTAAATCAGGACTGCGGGGCTTCTTGCAGGCTGCATAACCTACCTCTAGCAGTGGGCAGTGTCTTGTTGGCACTGCTGCCAGATTCGTTTTGTTGGCACCACTCTAGAACCCAGAGGTTCTGGTTCCCCTCTGCCCCCTCCCACCACCAATTTTAGTTTGTCAGTCGTGACTGAAGACCCAAAATTCAGAGCTAGACAAGCAGTTGGAGAGGGCTGAGTGGCAGTGTTCACCATTTGGGGTTCCAGAGCCATACTACTTCAACAGCTCCAGTAACTGTGCCCAACAAGTTATGTAGGCTGCAATTTAATCTGCAGACCATGTGTTGCCTTCAGGTCATCAGTTGGACAGCCCCAAACTGAAAAATGCAAAGTTTTGATTGCTACAGAACAACTCGTGTGCATGGTATTATACAGGGTGTCCGTTGGAGCGGGGGGAAACAAAACTCTTCAGTGTAATTCAGTATGTGGTAGACCAGAGAAAGCAGCGTGCAGAAAGCCTCTCAAAGGTGTCTGACAGCACAAAGCAAGTCTCGACCTGAAGTACCACATTTACTCAGTTATAAAATGACCCTCATAACACAGCCCCTCAATAATTAGATTCCTTATGTGGAAAATTTATTACTTTAGAACCATAGAATTGTAGCAAATGAGGGTTGGAAGGGACCTCAGGAGGTCATCACACCTCCTGCTCAAAGCAGGACCATCCCCAACTAGATCATTCCAGTTAAGGGTTTGTCACGCTGGGCCTTAAAAACCTCCAAGGATGGAGATTCCATCATCTCTCTGGGTAACCTGTTCCAGTACTTCACCACCCTCCTTGAAAGAGTTTTTCCTGATATCCAACCAAAACTTGCTGCATCTTGAAACTGAATTGCTCCTTGTTCTGTCGTCTGCCACCACAGAGAACGGTCTAGCTCCATCCTCTTTGGAACCACCCTTCAGGTAGTTAAATGCTGTTATCAAATCTGCACTCAGTCTTCTCTGGTGTAGACTAAATAAGCCCATTTCCCTCAGCCTCTCACAAGTCAAATCTCCCAGCCTCCTAACGATTTTTGTTGCCTTCCACTGAACTCTTTCCAACTTGTCCACATCCTTTCTGTAGTGGGGGGCCCAAAACTGGACACAGTACTCCAGATGTGCCCTCACCAGTGCAGAATAGAGGGGAATAATCACTTCCCTTGATCCGCTGGCAATACTCGTACAATGGCAGTCCAATATGCTGTTAGCCTTCTCAGCAACAAGGGCACACTGTTGGCTCATATCCAACTTATTATCCATTGTAACCCCCAGTCTTTTTCTGCAGAGCTGCTGCTTAGTCAGTCCCCAGCCTATAGTGGTGTATGGGATTGTTCCATCTTAAGTGCAGGAATTTGCACTTGCCTTTGTTGAACCTCATGAGATTTCTTTTGGCCCAACCTTCCAATTTGTCTAGGTCACTCAATCCTAGTGTATCTACTATTCCCCCCTCAACTTGGTGTTATCCATGAACTTGCTGAGGGTGTACTCCATTCCGTCTTCCAGATCGTTACAGAAGATATTGAACAAAACAAGCCCCAGGACCAACTCCTGGGACTCTCCACTTCATACTGGCTGCCAGCTAGACATTGAGCAGTTGATCGGCACCTGTTAAGCCTGACAATCCAGTCAGCTTTCTGTCCATCTTACAGCCCATTCATCCAACCTATACTTCCTTAGCTTGCTTGTAAGAATACTATGGGAGGCCATATGTCTTGCTAAAGTCAAGGTATATCATGTCCGCTGCTTTCCCCATACCCACAGAGCCAGTCATCTCATCATAGCAGGCATTCAGGTTGGTCAGGCATAATTTGGCCTTGGTGAATCCACACTGACTGTTCCTGATCACTTTCTTCTCCTACAAGTGGAGAAATGGATTCTTTGAGAACCTACTCCATGATTTTTCTGAGGACTGAGGTGAGGCTGACTGGTCTAATGTTCCCCAAATCCTCCTTCTTTTCTTTTTTTTTAAAGATGGGCACTATATTTGCTCTTTTCCAATTGTTCAGGACCTCCCCTTATTGCCATAAGTTTTCAGAGATAATGGGCAGGAGCTCTGCAATCACCTCAGCACCATCAGATGGCATATGGCCCCATGGATTTTGTATAAGTCCAGCTTTTTTAAATAGTCCCTAACCTGTTCTTTCACTACTGAGGGCTGCTGACCTCCTCCCCAAACTGTGCTGCCCGGTGCAGTAGTCTGGGAGCTGATCTTGCCTGTGAAGACCAAGGTAAAAAAGGCATCAACTACTTCAGCCTGTTTCTTGTGATCTGTCAGTAGGTTGCCTCCCTTATTCAGTAAAGGACTTACATTTTCCCTGATCTTCCCTTGCTGCTAATTTGATATAATTTTCCAGGTATAAATCTAATCATTGAAGTTTTGTTTTGAATTTGTCAACCTTCTACTGCTAGAGGAGGGAAGATAAATCTGGGGGGTCAGGTGGCCTCTTTGCCCCCCCCAACTTCTTCCCCCTGCAGCCACTGTCCCCACAGCCCCTTACTGTCAGATCCTTCTCTCCCTGAGCACATGGAACTGAGGCATAAATATGAAAAAAATGATCTTAAAATAAACATAGCTGTAGCAATTTGCATATAATGCCCTTAGACTTGAGTTCACCTAGAAATGATGCATTTTACCTATTTGGAAACTTCAGTTTTAGCAGAGCTTTTCCATAAACACGCTTTTAAGTAGCACTTAAGCACCTGCTTATGGAGAATATGAACTTTACATGATATTAGTCCAAAGCCAAAAGGCTCATGATTTACTGTTTAGTTCATCGTGCTGGACCCCAGCAGAGTGGACAGCATTTCAGGCTGTGGTGTGCCCACAGCATAGCACAGTGTGTGTGTACTCCAGATGCCACCCCCACATAGGAGCCGAATGCTAATTGCCACCCCTCCCCCCACTCATGACTGAAACTGGGTGTTCTTGTCATGAATATGGGGTCCTCTAAAAATTTATATGCAGATGAGGCTCATATAAACCAGGTTGAGATTCACCTCTTGGATGGTGGGGCTGCATTAATCATATGCAGCAGGCTGAGGGAGGGCCCAACAGAGGGATTCTGGGTGAACTGTTGCAGCTGTTTGATGTTGTCTGCCAGGCATTTCAGGCTGGTGAAGAAAAAGGTATAATTGAAAATAGGAAAAAAAAGCGCAGCTCAGCTGTGCAAGAGAAGAAGTCATCAAAATGTGTGCAGTATAGTGGCTCAGTTGAAAAAGAATTGGCTCTGAGGAGGTCTGTGCTCAATGAGCACTATCATATGACTTATTCAGATGGAGTGTATGAACTAACTTATCTTTCTGTTAGGTTCCCATCGGTATGTTTGTCCCTTATGGGTCTTGTGTTATATAGCCATGTCAGTATTGGCTGCATTTAATCAGCTGCTTAGTTGGTTTCCATTACTGAGCACATGCTGCTCAGTTCAAAGATTGGTGATGTATTTAACATGGTTTTATTGTATGCAAATGTAAGATGAAGGACTTTTTCCCCCATGTTGATGTGGGGAGGGGAGGAACTTCATTTAATATTTGAGTAAATATGGTATCTCCTGTACAGCAAAATAATCAGCACTGTGTGTACCTAGTCATAAAGTGCCTTCCATGTAATTTCAAGACTTTTGAGTAATTCCCATTGACTTTCAGTGAGATTTGGGTTTTCAGCGCTTAAGTCATTTTTAAAAATGAGACCTTAGGCAGCAGGCAGGTGTCACATTTCAAATGCCCTTTGAAGCCTTCTAAAAATACCAAAGCACTCCCAAGAGTACCTGTTGGAACAAGGTATTATTTAGAAGTGCTTCACTGCTTCTTGTGTGTGCATGCTCTGCAGAGTTTAACAAGGAACTCATGGGTCCTCCAGTATCCCACAGTGTTCCCCCC
>JAGPOW010001296.1:42085889-42097359 GCA_030014935.1 Caiman crocodilus | reverse complement strand
TGGAAGCCTTTGACTAAATTCATAGCAATATTCTGCCAAGCTTAGAAACTGAAAAATTAAGGAGAAAGTGTTGGCCATCTTCCTTTGTGAACTCACACAGCTCTAAGAATTCTAGTTAGTTAGTACTTAAACTTTGCAGTTAGATTATTTTACTTTTGGTATATGGATACATCTATTGATTAAGGAATAGCTTGTACATAATTGAAAGTCAGTTTCAGATCAGATGCTCATGATCAAAACCAACAACTGCATTCTCTACAATATATTTAGAACTCCATCCCGATTCAAAAATAAGAATCACAAGTAGAATCTGCAGGACTTCATGTTTTTAAATAATCACATTTGATATTATCTGAGCAAATTAACAAGCTTTTCATTGCCTGTTTGCTTGAAAAGTTTTGTTATCTGTACTCCTGAAAAGATCTATCCTTCATTCAACATTCCCCTAATTGCTTCTCCTCTTCTCCTTGTGTTACTAGTCAGTCACTATGGTTTTGAACCTGTTCAGGTGCTTGATGAGATGAAATCTTGAAGACATGTATGTGTAGGTGAGCAGCAATCTGCATGCACACTCCAGTGGCATATCTCAGTAAATCAAACAAGGATATAAACTACAAAATGAAAAGAAGAGTATAAGGCACCAAAAGGTCCACATACTATTATGTTTTAAAAATGATACTGCAATTTAACTATCTATATATACCACTACTGATTCATGCAAATCAAAAACTTGATGTTAGGTTATTTTATACACAAAATATAACCCAAATTCATTAATGTAAATAAATCAGGATTGGTCCTAAACTCTCTCTCAAAACCTTGAGTTATAGTTACTCTATATAGAGTGAAACAGCTAAATCAAAGAAAAATCTAAATGATTGTGGGAGAAGTCTTAAACCCACCACTTCAACTATATCCCCATATAAAACTGAACCTCTAAAATACTCATTTGAATCCACTTAAATAGTTAAAATTTACAACAACAAAAAATGCTTACCAATGCAATCCACAGAACTATATATTCATCAATAAAACTGTTGAAGTATTGGTTCAAAAACAGAAGCCCTGGCCCAATGAATGCAGTGTCCTGAAGATAGATTTCACTTTTTGTCATATGAGCCACCTGTTAAAAGAAAAGAAAAAAAAACAAACAAAAAACCTACAATGTCGAAAGTTAAAATGTTTTAGCAAAGAAAATTTAGGGGACACAAAGTACTATTTGAAGGAAAAAAGAACTATAAGTAAATAAAAGCTCTTGTAGGACAGTTAACAATTTAAAGCATAGTTTCTCAATGCATGGTACGCAAAACACAGGGGCTACACAAGACAGGCAGGGGGTATGCCAGTACCCCAACACACTTACCCTCTCAAAACTATGCCAAAAAATTTGGTGCAATTAAAAAAATTAAATTCCCTAGTAATAATTTGGTGTGCTGCACTTTGCATGGCAGCAGGTTCAGCCCTCCTACCTTTGGCCAACATCACCTCAAGCCCAGGTACATACTTGCTTTGTGCACCTCTGGTGTAAAAGGTTTAAAGTAATGAAAAACCTGTGCCAACATATGAAACAACTGGTATGGCGGGAAGTTCCTACTACCTCACCCAGATTGTCTCTTGGGATGCCACACTTCCTGGACACTGGGTGCGTCTCCAAATGCAGAGCTATGTGCTTGCAGCAGCAAAAATAATAGCGGCACAAATTTGTGCCACTACTTTTTGCCACTGTGCGCACACCTGCATGTACACTTTGGTGTGGGGAAATACGCCCTGCTTCAGTCAAACTGCTGTTTTCCCGCTTCTCCTGGCTCCCAGTATGCTGGAAGAGCTGGGGCAAAGTGAAAGGAGGGGAGATGCTCTAGATGACAGCTAGAGTGTCTCCTTGGAGGGCCAAGCTTCTGTGTCTGTCAGCGCATACTCCTGTGGTGTGTGCCATGCTGCTTTTTGGGTTTTGGGGGTTTTTTTGCTACTGGGATTTCCCAGTAGTGAATTTTGCCCTCATACTACAAATTTGCAGGGCAGGGCAAATTTTAATGTGCTGGACATGAGGTTTGTGATGCTGCAAAGAGGTCTGTGGTGCTACAAACCAACTGTTTTATTTCGGGAGTGGGTGTTGTATGCAAGAAAATATGTTATTTTTCTGAAAAGGAAATTTTAAAAGACACTGGGTTCTGACACCATAAAGAGCATCTTCTACCTAAACTCAAGATTCACCCTTTTCCTCTGCCTTTCTAATCCAGGCCTGCTTACAGGTTGATCTTTTTCAGCTTTCCTGCTTCTGCTTCTATTCCTAGGCACCATTTTATAATTATGTCAAAGTATACAGAGGTGAGTCTCCTCCCACACAGGAAGAGAGAAGCCATCATGTTAGCTTCCTATGTGTGACCAACAAAACTAGGACCCCAACTACAAGAAAAGTATAGTTGAATAAAGCAAAATGGAATAGTATCACTCTAAAAAAAAAAAATGTTTAGATTTAACAATTTTAGCTGTTTACAAGTCACACTACAAAGTACAAAATTCCCATGTCACAATGATTCTTAAACTCATGTTGCTTTCTTAAAATACAGCATTTTGGTGCCACCCTCCCCTCTGAATGTGGCCACTGAGAAAGTAATTACTGAAAGACTGATGCAACAACCAAACATGAAACAAGAATCAATTTTTGGACTTTATGAATATTTTTAGTTGTAAAGACTGAAAGAGGATTACTTTTCCTCTGGATTTAACAAAAACTGCCTGCAAAGTACAGTACTTATATATAGGATGCCCAATACATTTGTGTGTGCCTGCAAAACACAACCCTGGCTGCACACTTCCCTCCCCCAGCCCGGTCTCAAGACAGAGATTGAACAAGGTCCTGAAGAAATGAGTGTTACGTCCAGGATAGAAAAGATTGAATGGAAGAGGCTATATACACAGAAAAAAAATTAGAAATAGACATCATTCTTCCTTCCCTGTAAATGTAATCTCCGACTTTTCTATAATCTTGTGTGTGGGAGGGACAGAGGGTCCAATTTGTTAACATTTTACAAAGGTTTTTATTTAACAACAAGCCACCATACTTGGATCCATCCCAGCCATAAAAAACAGAGAACTGGACAGAAAACTTTGCCGAAGACACTGTCTTACTCTTTTGGGCTAGCTCCTAACTCTGCTGTTATTTTTTTGCACATCTTCCAGCCTTATGCAGCCAACCCTTTTTTGTCCTGTGCTCTGTATATGCTCCTGAAGTCAAAGCAGGAGTCAGTCACCTGCTTACTGAAAACTAAACAAGATCTCCAGCCTCAAAAAAAAAAAATCTCATCTTGTTTGCAGTGTCTTCCTTACAGGAAGTTCGAATAGCATTGAACATTGATATAAGCTTAAATGTTATATTGTACTGTAAATAAATTGAATTTAACTAAACCTGAGCTTGCCGGTAAAGCACTGGCTGGAGAGTTACAATGACAGAAGTCAGCTCTGACAGCCAAAAAATAAAGCAAACACAAAAAATGCCAAACAAAACACACTATGGATATAAGTGAATTACTACTAGATTTTGCCCCTCAAGAGAAACAAAAAGATAGCTGTGCCTTTACACTCTAAATACATGTACTTATTGGTCACACTTTAAATGTTGCATCTTGAATAGGACCACAGTTAGTTTAAGGGTGCCTACTGAAAGACAAAGGCCTATGTTAGGTTTGCAATAATGAATGCAGTACACTGTCAGAGCCGAGAGAAAAAAATGCACATCAGTTCTTATGAAAGAAAGGAAAACAGTCCGACACACTCAACACATGCCAAGTTTAACAAGTGACAGGATTTCTTACCACTAATTTTTGTGTGATCTTAGCACTCACGAATCCAAACAACTGACACTGAAATCAAATGGAATCACAACTCCTGAACGTCTATGCAACAGCACACTCGAGGTGGCTTTTTTTGTTTACACCACTCAACATTCATTGGCGTTTCCATGACAATACAAGAGGTCCAAACAAGGGTATACAGAAAATAGGTCATGGAACGACCACTGCACCCAAGATCTGACTAGCTAACTATGTATTATAGCTTAAACCAGGGATGCTCAACTCCTGGCTTGTGGCACCATGGCATCTGGCCCACAAGGCTAAATTTCCAGACCCATGGGGAGCCCCAGGCCCCACACTGGATCAGGTGCCCAATCACAGTGCACAGGGCCAGGTGTGGGCAGCACTGGGCCCCATGGCCCAGTTCCAGTGTGGGGGTCTGGGTAGGAGGGCGGCACCAGACCCCCACGGTATAATGCTGGCACACCAGGGCAGGAAGGGGCGATGCCAGAACCCTAGGGCCCAATCCTGGAGGCAGAAGGCAGTGCTGGGCCACCAGGCTCCAATCCTGGCACACAGGGGCAGGAAGGGGTGGTGTCGCTCCCTTAGGGCCAAATCCCAGTGCATGAAGGGGCAGGGAGGGGGTGGTGCCAGGCTCCACCATCTGATCCTGGTGTTCAGAGCCTGAACTGGCCTGCAGAGTAACCCCATGTCACTCATCTGACGTGTGGGGCCAGAGGTTGAGCACTCCTGGCTTAAAACAAATGTTGAACTATATCAAACAGAACTAACAAACATACTAGGCCTGCTTAAGTCAGTATTTCTGGCCAGGTCACTGACTGGGGATTTTTATAATTGAACAGTTTAAAGCATCTTACTGCTATTGTAGATCCATTCTTTCCAACTCCTCCGCCAAAGATGACACGAAAGTAATTGAAAGAGGAATATATTGCTCCACACACTATTCCAAGAACAGGGAGAGTCTTCAGGCTTAGATCTACCCAAGGGATCTTGCAGAAAAGAGGTTTAAAAAAAAAAAAAAAAAAATTAAGGATGATACACTTGGAAAAAAGAAGTTCCTCTACTATAGACATCTATGCAATGAATTTTCATGGCTTTATTTTAACTCTTCCTTTTCTTTGAAACTTATACTCAAACCAACAATTCCAGGAGTGCAGATCTATTAAAATGAAAGCACTTTTTTTTTTTGGAAGTACTTGAAGCATAGTGGTTTCAGTTCTTGAAGTGTAGCTGAATTTTAAAGTGTCTGTATTTACAAAGCTCTTTAAAACAATTTTCTCTACTTTCTAATATCACATTGTTTTGTCAGAAATCTGCAGAGGAAAAAAGGTAGATAATTTATCTGTCAGCACGCTGCAGAACCAAAGGAAATGTAATTCTATCTGACTGCTGGGCATTTAGATTAGATGATGCGGGGGGGGAAGTAGGTGTGCGTGCACGTGAATACACATGCGTAAGGTATATTTGGATAATACGAGTAATGCAAAAACATTTTCATTAAATATTTACCTTTTAGCATTTACTGCAGTTTCAAGTGACTTCCAAAGGCAGCAGAGGGTTAAAAAAAAAAAAAGTACCAATAAATTTGTAGAAACTACTTTACAACAGACTTGTTTTCCTTAAAATGCGACAGACTCGTTGCATTTCAGAACAATCCAGTAATTACAAGACAGAATAATCAATGAGTTAAGCTTATGAAATCTAATGTTTCCATTCATGGTTGCTAATAAAACTATTGTTCCAGAACAAAAAAATGCTTATTTGAGGAGGGGAAAGCTGCAGTACCATGCATCAGCCGATGCGTGATAGTTGGCAGGAGATACATGCTGTGAGACTGCTTTGCTACCCCAATTTAATTTCAATTTACCAAAGAGAAAGAGTAGCACTGCACAAAGCTTCAGTTGGTGATTCAACTTGGTGGCGATTTGGCCCAATTCAGCAGCTGAATCTCCTAATCGATCAGGAGACCTTTTAATCTCTCGGATTTGAATTGGAACCCTCCGAATTGATTCAGAGAGACTCAATGATTCGGACATAAATGCAGCTTTAAAGGTTTTTTCTACATACCTCAAAGGTACCAGGCAGCTCATGAATGCCGAGATGGTCTGGTGGATGGAGAGTGCCACTGGAATGCAGGGGAGTCCCCAGCAGGCATGGCAGCAGACCAGACACCACCCCCTTCCCACCTTGGCAACTGGTGCCTTCTGGGTCTGAGGGGGCATCTAGGGTCCCCCCATAGCCAATCACTGAGCTGGAGGGAGGTAGGGGAGGTCCCCCCGTGCGCTCGGTGGAGGACCCTAGAAGTGGATTGGAAGTACTTTCAGTCCACTTCTGCGTCCACCACCAAGCATATGGGAGGGCCCCTGTACTCCTGGTGGGGTTGATGGAGCATCCCACATCGCAGCATTCACAAGCTGCACAGGTACCTTGAGGTATGTAGAAAAAATATTTAAAGCTGTGTCTATGACCGAATCACTGATTCTCTGAATCAGCATTGAATCTTCAGATTTGGATTCAGCCAAATCGAAATTGGGACAGTGATCTGAATCAATGAATCGAATCACTGTCTCCGATTTGGGCTGAATCCAAATTGAAGGTGGCCCATTTTGCACACCCCTAATAAAGAGCAAGCATGGGCAGTTACAATGGGGCACATGATGAATGGTAAATTCCTGTCCACTTTAATCGTATAGTAACTAGTTTATATCTTACCCATGAGGGTGTGAGGGTAGATTTTGTTCATTTCTTTAGTTTGAAACCTAAACTTCCTATGTGGCAGATGGAGTTTTTTCTGCCCCTCTGCATAGCTCTTATTTTATGCATAAGAAACCACTTTGGTATACAGTGGAAAACTACATGGAAAGAATGCATATTATATATGGATTAAAAAAGGCAAAGATTTGACAAGTGCTACGCAAGCTAAATATAGTGCACTATAAAAACTGCCAAGCCTTAATGTACTTGCACAACAGCTTCAAATACAGAACTAAAAGTCTGACTGCTTATTTACCTTAGAGTCCCACATAGTTGTTCCACCACATGCAGATAACAGAAAGAGGATTATTATTGCTATCTGAACTTCAGTTACATCAATTCTAGGAAAAAGAAAGAATGTTTTGTTTATAAGCAAGTCTGTTTGCAATGGTGCAGTTGCGATTTCTGCAACTAAGAAAATTACTCTTGTATTTAGTCAGATTGTATTAGTTGTAGGATCTCTGTATAAAATATAGTTATAAATGGAAATCCTGAATAGACCATTTATATGTTTGTTTGACAACTACTTAGAAAGTTTTAACAAGTTTTCAAATCCCATGGCCATGTACATACCAGAAACTCAATAGTCATTAGAACTGCATCTTGTTTTTAGATAAATACACAGTAAACAGAAGGATTTGATTATTATATTTAACAAGTACTGCAGTGATAAAGAATGAAGCTATCTATGCCAACCAAAATATGTTGTGGCTAATCATTTTATTAAATTTAGGATATCTTAATGTTAAAATTGTACAGCCAGGCATCTACAGGCAAAGCAACCTTGAAACATTAAATATGCAAACAGCTACTTTCCTGTTTCACTGGCAATAACTGATGCATAATTTTTTCCTTGACAACCAACACCATATTCTTGGAACTTGCTGATTGTACAGTATTGTATTTGGAAGAATCCACCATATTTAGGGGGTTTGTGTCAGGTATCTGCACTCATTCTATATTTTCTTCTTATTTAAATACAGAATAGCCTAGAAAGCACTGAATCAGTGTCAATAATTTTTAGCCTGAGGACAAGCTTAGAAGGATTACATTAATTTTAAGCACTATCTTTGTTATTCCAAGGCTCCTTGAGGTAGGGACCACATCTCTGTAAACACTGTGCCAAGCAAGCCTGGCAAAAAAGTAATAAGGTTTGTAACAAAGGCAGTGAAATGGACCCGTAAAACCAGATTTTAATGCCATACACTTGAGATCACATGCACAGGCCCCAAGTACATTTTGTATACATACAAAGGCAACAATATGCATAACTTCAGTCAGAATCCACCTTCCAAAGTCTATTTTTCCAGTTTTTAAAGGTTATGCATTATATTTATTTATTAGGAAGCAACCATTTGAAATTAGTTTGAGAACCATGCAGAGATTCAGATGTTGTTCAACAGCTCTATGCTTAAAAATTGAGTGACCCGTTTCCCTTAATTTCACTAACCCTTCATTTGCAATACACAATATCTTTAGAAGCCCCCAAAACATTCATTTTGTCACATTTTTGCACCATCAGTGTACAATATTCCAAGAGGAAAATATATTTTCAAGACTATGAATTGGATACAGAATGTACGTAATTGTTAACGGTAAGTGCTCTTCAAAGAGAGGCTACTTGGACATGTCATGCACTTTAACATGAGTGTACACTGACTAGTCAATGCAGGTACTTGTATGCTTTTCAGCAGTATAGTGAGCGTCAACACTTTGAGAGGCAGGGAAACAGTGTCATTTCACAGATGAGAGCTGAGTCACTGAATGATAAAGCAATTTGTTGAAGGACCCACAAAAGCCTTCAGTAGAGTCTAGATCCATTGCATAGAAATCTAGCGCCTTAATTGAAGATCATCCTTCCTCTCTTTACACCTCTAAAATGTTCACTGTGATCTACAAAACATACACACTTTAAAACAGTTTCATTACATATAATTGAAGACAATCATGTTCAGTAAATAGGGATTATTAAACTTTATAAAACCTCAGGCAAACAGAAAAGCATTAAGAAAGAGCCATTAATGTTACCTTCCTGTGTACAGGAAAAAAGAAAGAAAGAAGATTACAAACCAGTAAGCCTTGACTTTCAATGACTTGGCATGTGCAATTTAAACAAAATTGTGTTAGCATAGTGTGTGAAGCCCTTGCCAAATGCTGCAGCTACGTCTACTACTGTATAAATATGCAATTAAGTGCATGTGACTAGAATTAGTCGGGACAATTTTCAGTTGAAGTTCCCCCATAGTTCCTTTTTTTTTCCTGCTGACCCAAGTCATGAACTAACCTATCCACAGTTCCCACACAGAGTCTCTAGTTTACGGCTGTAGATAACGACCAAGAATGTAAAGCATTTCATTGCATTTTGTTTACCTTTTTAAAATAAATTGTTAAATCTAACTCTCAGAAAGATTGTACAAAATGAAGCTTATTTCCTTAACTAAAGAACAGAGTGGAAGTTGTGCCAAGCCAGTGGCTTTATGAGGAGACACCCCTTCCCACAAGAGCACTCCTACACTTTGTATATACTCACCCAGGGGCCAGATAGACTGATCCTTACACACACACACACACAATTTGAAAAATTTTTCCTTCATTCATCAGGAATACACCGCTCATCAGTAGGGGTCTATTTAACTCACGGGAAAACCAACAAATTTTTGTGGCTTGGTTGCACCACAAAGAGCTGATTTCTGGGACGTTTCCCAGCAGCCCCCACCCCTTGCTGCTGACTGGCAGAGAGGCATATACAATATAATTTAGAAGCAAATTCTGCTGAAGTTAAATAATATAATTTATATTATTAAAAAAATCTAAATAATATGTTTAATTTTAGATTTTAATTTATTATAATATAAATATATATAACATGCATTGTAACTTATTTTTTATATGTAGCATTCTACGAAAAAGTTTAGAATACTAATCCATGCCAACTTTAACAAAAAGAAGTCATTTTAGTTGTTTACTAGCATACAGCATCCACAGGCACTTGTAGCTGACATACTCTGTCTCTGTGGTATGAAAACAAAGATCACACGTTCTGCATCTACTGAATTGGTTGGTATTGAAAGGCAATGTTTTGCCAAGTTGTAGAGATGTGGAAACCAATCAGAAACAGAATCTCACAACTAAGTTATATTCAAAGATATCTGGCATTCTTTGACAAACTTCCTGTAAGCACCATGTTCATTGTCATGCTCTTTCTGCCATCCAAGGATTGATTTAACTAGATGAGGATCAAAACTCTGAAAAAGATGCATAATCTGTGTCAAAAATGGGAAAAGCACTAAAAAAAAGTAGGCAGCTTGTTGTTTAAATCTCAGTGGTAATGACTGAACATACCTGTAGTACTGATTTAACTTTGCAACTATTAAATGGAACAGTTCTGTGCTGGTTTTCAGTTTGACAATCTGAAAGTTGTGATGCCACATCTTCAACCCAACTTATCAAATCCATCAGCTTGTTGTGTGCTTGGCGAATGAAAACCTGCTGCCTTTCAAACCACATTAGAAGCTCTAAGAACCAGATCGCACTTTCAGCCACAAATTTAATTTAATCTTCAATGTCACCCTGTTTTAAAGAGATTGCGTAGTTGAAGAGTGCACTCTATGCTGGATGTGATTTCAAGCTCTTCTCACACAAATTGTTGGTAGCACTTAATATTTTTGGCATGTTAAGAAACTGCATTAAACCACAAATTCTACCTTATAAGCAGTGGTTCTGGTGGAAGCAGCATAGTTGCATGATTGGCAATGGACTCTGTATCAAAGCTTATGGCCTGGACAATGTTTGAACATTTTTTTAAAGGAAGAAACCAGTCTATTCAAATCAGGTGTAGATATTATTTACTAAAGAAAGGGAAAGTGTGTGCATTGCGGGTAACGTGAATTGCACTGGGGATCATTCCATGGAGCACGTCAAAGAAAGCTTTACACGTGTGTGTTGCATTATCAGACAAATGCTGAGATCTTGTTAAACTATAAGCCACATATTACAACAATTCACAACAGTTTGTGCTTCACTTGCAGAGTTCAACTCAGGTCAGTAAATTCTGCTTGAAAAAACAGGCGGGTCACTGTGGCCTTTCTAGTTCCCAGGTACAAATAAAATGTGGAGTGCAGTTATCCTGTGCATCTGTTGCTTTGTCTGCTACAATCAAAATTAATTCATATTCTGTCAATGGAGATTTTGTAGACTGAACATGCAAACCAACACCCCTGGTAGATAATTCTGGTGAAGTTTATTTGCACATGGGAAGCTGTCAGCATTGGGCACGTGCTTGTTGAAGTACTCTCTTAGTTTTGGATTATCAATGTTTTCCGAAGGTATACTGGCAGCTGTGAATGCTTCCATGAGCATTTCTTGTTAAACTGCTTTCAGTGGTCCTTTTAAACACTGAGGACATTAATCATTTATTTTTTGTTCTGACCTTCAGCCTCTGCAGAAGCCTTTCATTTTACATTAAATTTGGACTGTAAGTGGCTATCAATGCTGTTTTTCCTTAATATATCAAGAGTCACATTTATCGATTTATCACCTTCTGAATGTAAAGTTCCTGCAAGGAATGACGTTACACGATCCTGAGCTGAAATGTATTTAGCTTTTTTTTTTTTTTTTAATTTCTTTTCACTCATCTTGAGACTGCAGCATTGCATTTAACTTTTTAAAAGATGGCACTAAAACATTTTCACTTCACTGACTCGTGCCTTCACTTAGTCTATGTCACTAACAGACAGTAACTCTCACTCGTGATCTATGGCTACAGAGATCATCACATTGTCTTTGTATTGTGGTAAGCATTGGGACATTCTAAAACAGTGTATTACATTAATAATGTGTATGAATAATTATATGAATGAGTTATAAGGAATGATATAGTATGTGTTGTATTACACACACACACA
>JAGPOW010001296.1:42067484-42085789 GCA_030014935.1 Caiman crocodilus | reverse complement strand
ACACACACACACATATATTATATAAATAATGTGCTGGGTTTTCTTTTGTATGAAATCATGACCAGTGCAATATTTTCTGGCAATCATGGACAATGCTGTTTTTTGTGGTTTCCACAAAAACCATGAAACTACAAATTAAGTAGGTGCCTTACCATAAGGCATTTCATGCAAATGGTCTGAGCTCCCCTGACTGCCACAAGAACAGCCAATAACCAGCAGTTATGGCCTGTGATGGAGATTCAGCTTTAAGTCTCTGCTCTACTTGAATCAGACTAGGGCGACTAATCTCGTTCAACTGTCTGTTTCAGGTTCTCTCACCTTTCTGGATCCAAGACACCTTTCCTGATAAAAGAGGCTACCAAAATTGCCGCATTCCAACAAACGTCTAGTTTCAACAAATCAGCATTTTCTGATGTTAAACAAATTCCCTTGAGAATGCCCGACTGGATCAAGCTAGCACCACCGGCAGCACCAGACTCTCCAAGTGGAAGGACAAAGAGCCACATATTCTTACGGCAAAACTCATGAGCTGAGTTGGAAAGTCCCAGAGAAAGGCAAATACTGCACCCTCCTCAATGATGGAGCAGCAGGAATAGATGCCCTATTGGGCTCTTAGAGCCAAAAAAAAGTAGATACTATGTACCCCTAATGGCACAGTGACACTACAGAGCCATTATTGTATGTAGTTATGTACTAATGGAACATCAATTTGACAGAAGTCTTGGATACATGTGAAACCTTCAGGAAAACAGGATTTTACAAGCAACGTAACTTTTGATAAGAAATTTCAGGAGCTAGACGCATGAACTTTATATGAAACAGACAGTTAAATATATAGAACAGCAAAGTGATAGAGAGCTTTTTATGAGCATTAACCAAGCCTCTCCTAAATGATGGAAGGATTAGTATGGCCCGCAGTAGGAAAGCTGTGCATTGTACCATGGAGCAAATTTTTTCTTCAAATTTGAGAACTCCCACTTGACAGCATTAAAAGGGTGCAGAGAAAAAACTGGTAACGTGGCAGATGGTTACGAATGTACCCCAGCATATACACATGGCTAAAAGACTGTCATACGCTGAATTGAAGTAGCAAGTTGTTAAAATATCATCAAGGGAACACATACACCTGACAGAAAAGTTACTGTTAGCTGTTTAGAACAGAAATTTTAAGAAAACCAAGATTACAAGATCAAAGCACAAAAACATCTGGAGATCTACTTACGTTGCAAACTTTAACATGCCCGACACGTAGGTCTGCCAGTGAGCACAATAAAACAAGAACATTCCCACAAAACAACAGAAAAACATCCAGTCAGGATTTGTTCCTAGTCGAACTGCTATGCAGGCTCCAAGGGCTACAAAAACTGAAAGGTATGGATTAGCAGAGTCAATCTGAAGTTATACTCCCTGCAATTTTCAAAAGGCAAATACTACACAAGTTTCATTGCAATAGTACAGTGAACTTAAAAGGAGAGCATTTCCCAAACTTGAAACCTGAACCCCTTCAGGAAAATGGAACCTGTGGGGGCTCCACAAAGTTTTACAATTTGTCTATACCTTTTATTTTATACACTCTCTGTCCCTCCCCAGTCTGCCCAGAGAGGCCTGCACCCATAGTCCAGGTAAATGTCATAGGGATATGACTAGAGAACAGTATAAAATGACTATAAGTTACAAAACATTTTGGAATGAAATTCTTGTTTTGAAACCAAATAAACCAACCCCACCATCATCAAGTGAAGAACAAACATGGGATCTCTCATCTTAAAAATCACCGGAAAATTTAGAAGTAGGTGAAAATGGGGGGAGATGCAAAATAAACATTATTATGTAACCTTCACAACAAAGCACAGCATTTCTTTTGATGCCTCACGTGTAAAAGACCAAATATTTGTTTCAGTGGTAAAGTAGTCTATTAAGTGTTTAACTCAACTAGGGACTCAATTCTTTCAGCCTCATAAGTGCTTATGTAATATTCTTTCTATATCTGAATGTTGTCATGTCTGAACAGATACTATAGTAGTTATGCACTTTAAACCGTAAGAAATGGGGCTGAAAATGCCTGGTTTTATTACCTGTGAAAAATAGATTTCTGTACGGAAGGAAGTGACTAGTTAACTATACTAAATAGCTCGGACAAGATGAAAATAAGGACTTAAAAGGTGCTTGTCTAACACTTGTAGCTCTTTGGGTTTCAGTTGATGCCAGTCTATCAAGCTGAGTTAAGATTTCGAATATCATCAGCATTAAAAATGTGTTATGTGTTTAACTGACAGCCAACTACACACTGCAAATTGGAGTGAAAATAAGCAATGCATCACTTCTTAGGACAAAAGACACAAAAACATGCATCATGATATTTTTTTTTAGATGGAACTAACTTTTTTCCAACTACCCATCCCAGTTTCCAACAAGAAATTAATTACCTGTGGAGACAGAGTCACAACCATGGTCAAAAAGTTCCCCTAAAGGGGAACTACTATTTGTTCTTCTGGCTTGTTTCCCATCAATAGCATCCAGGGACTGGTACATAAAGAGTCCTACAGCACACAAGAGGAATACCCAAAAAGGTGCCTGAAACAGAAGCATATTAAAAAGTCAGTTACAGATTACTCGTGTTTAGTTAAAAATGTGTCATTCTCGTGTCATTCTCTTTATTGAGCAAGTCTCCTGGCACAGACCTGGTCCACGTTAGCATTGTATTTCTAACTATGTACCAAACATAGAGTTGGTAGGCCAAATCACTGTTCAGTTCTGCAATAACTCTACAAAAGGAAGTTACCCAACGTGTGCCAGTTATAATAATAAGGGTCTTCATTTTATCTACATTTGCACAGTCATTTAATGGACAAAGATCTGTTTACCAACATGCAACTGTATCAAGATTACTTGGCTAATTTTTCCATCTCAGTGATGAAACATTCATAAACTATTAGGAGTGATTCTATCCAGGTCTATGGATATGGTACCAGAACAAAAATGGCCCTCACATACACACAAAGAACAACTATCTTTTATTTCTCAACAACCTCTTTGAAGATTAAAGGTTTGGAAAACATCCATAAATAGTGGTTTAAATTCCCAGAAGAAGATTTTCCTGGAAATAAATGGCAGGTAGACATCCATTTTTCATTTCTGCTCTGGACAATCTTTCCAATGTAAACTGAATTGTTCTCTAAACAATCAAGAGCAATAAACATATCCATCAATATAAATCGATCCTTTATTAGTTTATGTTTTAAACCAAGTTTAGTGGTGTGTTATATAAAGTCAGGACTGTATGTTTAATTTAGAAGAACTTGCCATAATAGTGGTCCCTTTCAGAAGGGTTGACCTGGCTCCCTGAAATCAGGATGTCCTTGTTTGTCTAGGAAATTATTTCTCTTGAATTCCTTTTTTCAATATACCAAAATCTAGTTTTGGTACGGGTCAAACGTTATATGTACAATTGTTACAAGTTGTCACACTTTACATAATATTCAGAACTCCGGTTCAAGAAGAAAAATTCACGCCTACGAGTCACAAACAAGGTACACATTTGAGATTGAGAAAGAGCCACAGGGAGTTAAGAATGGAGTCTGTCCTGTTACTCCTGGGCTCCCCTTTCCATCAGTGTAACAGGCCATAATGTATATACTGTATATGTGTTATTAGGAAAGATAAATCTTTTTCAAGGCTAGTCAGAGTATTTGAATGATAAAGGCCTATGACTGCTTTGTACTGAATTTAATTGCAACAGTTAGAGAGAAGGTTCAGGCTGGACATCAGGAGACATTACTTTGTGGTTAGGGCTGCCAGGCTCTGGAATGGGCTCACAAGTGAGGTGGTGCTCTCTCTTACCTTGGGGGTCTTCAAGGGGAGGCTGGACAGATATTTGGCTGGGGCGATATGATCCCAGCACCCGTTCCTCCCCAGGGCAGGGGGTCAGACCTGATGATCTGTTTAGGTCCCTTCCAACCCTAAGCATTATGATACTATGATTTAAGATGACAGCAAATGTCTAATCCCCTTTTTAAATAAATTTATATGAGACTGACCAATCGGAGTTCTTGGACAATCAGGTAAGGGAGCAATTCTAATGGATTACATCTTATCATTGTTTAAATTAAGAGGTTGACAGGACAACTTCAGGAATATGGGCCCATTTTAGATTCCCAAAATATAGGATTTCAAAGTTTGTTTTTTAAACATGTTCACTGTCACTGCAGATGTTTTCCGAACTTATGTTAGGATCTGTATGTTAGTACCATTGCCATTTGAAATAGATTCACAAGTAATCCAGATTTTTTTTACAATATTGTTACCTGCTCATCCATTTTATTTTGCTTCCCTCATCTCTGCTACTCCTTGGGCAAGTTCCATTCACTATGTCTACCAATACTTTAAGTATATATTCGTGATTTTGTTGCTATCCAATATTTGCCAAAACTGTCTAAAATATACCAATTCATCATTCAGAGGAAAGGCGTGAAGTCACACATGAAGCCATGGACATCTGACCTTACACTGTAATTTATGCTTTATAAGCAGCTCAATCCTTCTCAGGTGGTATGTCCAAACTCTAGGCTCATGTACATAAAGAGGCCTAAATGATAATTTATGGAGCAAGAGGCTGTAACACACCCAAACAGGTCCCTGAAGAGTAATGTTAAATAAGGGGATAATTAAAGGCATCCATTATCTTAAGGATTTCAGCAGTATCCAGAAAATAAAAGCAGGGTTTGCTTCCAGTTGAAATGTGAGCATTTTGGTAGCAGGTGTAAGTGTATGGAAACCCCATGCAAGAGACTAAACTGACTTCTAACATGCTCCGATTTTCCTTTTAAACCTATGTTAAATATTTTTCCTTTTAGTTCAAGAAGGCGAAACACCATTTTTACTCTCTTTATTCCTAACACAGAGGGACAGGCTTCAAAACAAGCACCATCCCTTCTAACTTCTGAATGCTAGGACAGACATTATGTTCAACCTTACTCTTTGCCTCAGAAACGGATAAGTCACCACATATTAACTTTAAGGAATAACTGATATCATCTTTAAGGAAGGTATATATTTAAATTTAAATTCAAAGTATTATTTAAATTTTTGCAATGCTCTGTCCAATACTTCTCCCTTCCTCCTCTACCTTCCCAAGGCTGACTTTTGAAGTCAATGAAACCCTTGCTCTATGTCACTCAGTTGGGAAGAACTTAGATCAGCAGTTCCCAAACCGTGGATTGCAACACCAAATTGGGGCACAACAGCAGCAGATGGGATCACAGGGGTGGGGGGTTGGGAGTGAGGGGCTATGCTGAGGGAACAGGGCCATAAATGGGGTCATGCTGAGGAAACATTTGGAAAGCAATGACTTAGGTTGATTCTCAGAAGTACTGCCCAGGCTGCTGCACCTGTCACCACAACCTGGCTGCAATAAACTCTCTGACAAGTGAAATACAAAGTTTGATAGTTTAGATCAGCGGTTTTCAGCTTGTGCTCCATGGACCATCAGACATCCACAGACTATGTTTAAGGGGTTTGCAAAACATTACTATGATCAATGAAAAGTATGTGAATACTGACACTTACAATTCAAGGGGATCTGCACCTTCATTCAAATTTTTTTAGGGGTCCGCAAATGAAAATAAAATGTTGAAAACCACTGATTTAAATAAACTTAAAAATCAGTTCAGAGAATAACTATGACAAAATTATAAACTGTACCTTGTGCTAATTTTGTTAACATGATCCTCTTACCACTTTGCTCCCTCCCCACCTTCTTATACAATTACTGAAAGTACATAGCCAGTGCTCAGATCATTACTGCTAAATAAGAGCCCACCCACATTTAACGTTTTACTTGTTTTTCATATAGAATTTCCATATTCGACATGAGAACTTAAACAAAAAGTCTTATTGTCCAAGTTTCAACATGAGCATAAATGCTATTCAGTTCCATGTTGTTCTATGCAGGGTGCTTTGTTTAATCTTTTAAATGAACATTTCATGAAATATACAATGGAGAAAGCTGTAACAACAGCTGGATGCAGTATGCATCATCAACTATACTTTGTTACAGAGAGGGAACATTATGACTCTCTCACTCTGCACAAACATTTCTGGTATTTTCCAGAATATTTTATGCATTTTTTGAAAGCTAAATGCATCTCAGTCGGACCCAAATTGTTTTACTGGAACTGGTCTTTGGGCTCTTTTCAGAGAATTGCTCGGCATGCATTGAGAATGGTCTTCTTAATCATCCTCAGCATTATAATTCCTCATTTAATATAAAGGAAGCTAGTTAGTTATGACTGTAGTAATTAATGTACAAAAGAGTGTTCATAACCCCACAATCACTCAGTAGAATGAACAGAACAATGAAGCAGTTTGATTTCTTAAATTTAAGAACCCTAGTTTCAAAATTTAAGAGAACATGCTAGTATCGGCACTTGTTACAACTTGGACATGTAAACGTCACAAAAATTTACCTAATAAAAAAATTGTTCTGCTAAACTAATTCCAGATTTGGGGAAAGACAAATAACTTTTATCCGTTTCGAATGTGTGCATACATCTGCCATAGGTTAAGTCAGTGGGGGGCCAACCTTTTTGGTAGGCATGCCACACAATAAGTCCTGTACCCTCCTAAAGCCACTCTGATCCCTTTCCTCAGCACAATCTGCTACTCTGTTTCTGCTTCCTGCCCAATCTGCAGCTCTGCTTTCTGCCTCATCTGCCACATGCCATGCACAGAGGCTGCATTTTCTTATCCTTATTGGTCACAGGGAAGACTATGACGAGACTGTTAATGCTATATATTTGCAGAAAAAGGGACACAGCAACAGGCAGCTCTATAAAAAACTTGAGGAATTAGACAAGGCATGGATCATTTTGCCCTTTGGTCATCAGTTCAAATTGAACCCAGGGTGTTAACGACCAAAGGTCATTACTATCTATATGCTTAGCAGCTTTTATGAAACAAACTGGAGGTCTCAATTTTACTGATAGCAAACAGGTCTTGAGATTACAAAAGCTACCTCTGTAAGTAACCCCAGTCAGCACAGCCCTAACGAAAAAAACTAAGGGTGTGTATACGCGTGCTCTTGGAAGCAGCAGGGAGGGGGGAGGTTTAATAAACGTGGCTCCAAGAGCTGCTCTAGTCAAGGTGCCCAGAGCATCACATTTATTAGCGTCCCTGTGCTGAAAGATGGTGATGGCGGCACTTCCACCACCATTTTTCAGTGCAGAGACGCTGATACCAATACACATCACAATGGAGTCCGCTGGAATGCAGTAATTACCATGCTCAGCAGACTCGATTAATTTAGTCTGCTCCAAAGCGCTGTAATTACAGTGCATCTGAGCAGTCTTGATACACATGTATTGGCATCCTAGGAGACATACTTGGAAACTGAAATACCTTCACAGCTGCTAACTAGTGAAGCAACAGGATGACTGTATGCTACATCTGTCCAGTATTTCTTTGTCAGTGAGTGTAATTGCTGTATGTGGCATCCTCACAAGTGTGAAATTGAAACTGCATCAATGTGTGCGTATTTTTATTACTGTTGCACTATGTAGAGGAAAACAAACATATTTATCAAAGCTCTTCGGGGGATCCAACTGGAAGACTGGGAAGAAATATGAACTATCACATGGTATGTCCTAGATAATCTGATATGCAACAGAGGGAGATCAAATTAGGCATGAAGAGGAAGTAAAAAAATATATATTAGAGCTCCTGAGCCAATTTGATCCTTAGAGAATGCAAATCATTTGGCTATCTGGACCAATGAGCTACTTAAATTCTAGAACTAGATCAAAAATATGCTGTTAAGAACATGGCATTCTTCCAGATACCTGGAAAAAATTAAACACAATCAATGAGAGAGGGATTTTAATGTTACTGTCTTCTGCAGACTAAAAACACCCACAGAATAGTTGTAAATGTGCAAGACCTTTATTTATTAATGAAATTTTAAGGGGTTTCAAAATATCAGTAAGAGGTCTATGATCTGAAGAACTATCTAGAATAGGGCTGCCCAACTGATATCCCATGAGTTGCATCCAGCCTGCAAGCTGCATCCAGCCTACAAACGAAACTCCCTCATCCCTTCTTCTGCTCTTACTGCTAGGGTCTCCAGGCTCCCTCCTCCAACTTTCGTTTCTTGACTCTACCCTGGGAGGTATATGGGGGGCAAAAAGGAGGGCCAGAAGAGAATGGCCGCAGGAGACCAGGCAGCCCATGGTGAGGACCATCCCCACCTGCCCACTGTGGCACAGCACAGAGAGTGCAGTCTGTGGCCCACTAGCCATTCAGAAGTTGGACAGCCCTGATCAAGAATTTTTGAATTCCAGAAGTGCAGAGATTGAGAATAAAATGAAGGACACTGGCCCAGAAATAAAAGATGAGACTTACTCTTGCCACTACTGAATTTTGTAGGTCTGCTCTTGTACAAAGTCAGCTTGCAAAAAGTCTCAAATCTATTTTGGGTAGGAATAATCCTTCGCCCAAAGCTCAGGTCACACAGCCACATCTCAGTAGCATATTTTCATGCCACACAAATTTCTAAAGGTGACAAAAATGTGCCGATAATATGGAAAGGTGCACACAATGGGCAACTGAAGCAATATAGCAGAGTTCAGAAGGATTTGTTCCTGGAAACAAGTAATCACCAGCTGGAAGTGGTAGGATAATAGAAGAGTTGACAGTCTGAAGCAAGGCAGTCTTTCCCTATAATTAAATAAAATACTCAATCCTACTAATTATTTGGGAAAACACAGTGAAAGTCGCACAATAACTCCAACTGCACCTGCACTCCCTCAGATGCACAGAGAGTCAACAGTGTCTGATCACAATGTCCCATTTTTCAGTCTCTTTCTAAAGTTAGGATGGTTTTTTGCTCCCCTCCCTCACATTTTGGAATTCCCCTTGTAAATATGTACAGTCTAAGTCCTGTATTATTTTTCTCTGAAGGTTGATAATTTAATAAAGCTCTGAAATCTTTTGCTCTCAGGACAGATCTGATTTTGTTTAAAAACAAAATAAAACTAAACAAGGTTTCCTTCTCTTAAAACGAGTATGCTATTAACTAGGTACTGGATGCATCTACACGTGTGCTTTAATATACATTAGCTTATATTAATGCACATTAAAGCATCACCAAAAAGCCATGCTCTTTCACTAATGCACATTACAATAGGAAAATGTGCATTGTTCTAGTACCTCCCAATGGAGATACTAGATTTAATATGCACTACCTAAAGCACATTAATGAATGTGTAAATACACCCACTGAATACTAGACACTATTTCTGAGCGTGGTTTTGATATTTAGAAAATTACCTCCTCTTGACCAAGACACACTTCTTAGCTTTTGTGTGACCACTGCACAATGAGCATTTAACCTTCCACTAACACTTGTCCTTCTCCATATTCCTACTTAAAAGGGGACTTCTTTGCAATTTATTCTTTACTTACTAACATAATGACTTGCTCCATTTCCCTGCCCTATAATGCTCAATTCCTTTGCAGTTTGAGGATGGTCTCCTCTTTATCAAAAATCCCTTTTTACTTTCAGCAGAACTCATCATGGCACAACATGAATTCGCCTTCATAAGAGACATAAGTACAAGGAAACACCACTGGACAACTTCAGTGAAAAGGGCATATTGTAGATTACATAGCCCCTTCCTCTACTACTGGGACCCACAGTAAGTGCTTTACCTTGTAGGTCAGGCAGAGGCAATCTCACATACTTGAGTTGCAGAAGTGGCATACCTGAGTTTGGAAGAGTCAAGAATGGAGAAGGGGAAGAACAGGGACAGTCTTACTTTGTTTCTCTCCTTTTCATCCCTTTCAGACATCTCCAGCAAAACTAAAACATGCTTATACCTCTCCTTTGGCAGGGAGAAGTGCAGAGTGCATCAGTTTACCAGCACCACAATAGCTGGTTACAATCAAGGGTTTTTATCTTTATATTTCCATTGTCCCTTTCCATATTTAAAATCTGGGGCCCTCGAGTCTGTAGTTTTAAGCCTCTGTTTTATGACTGCATTTCTCTAGGAGCCCTTGTGCGATAGTGATGTTGAAGAATGTCCCATAAAAAGATTCTCTTACTTTTTGAGAAAAGGCACAAAATTGGCCCGCAGGCTTTTCTACATGCCTACTGAGTTATTGTGCATTCATCACTCTACTATTTTAAGTATTCTCAAAAAAACAAACACAAAAAGTTCAAGCAGAGTTGCCTGTCTTGCTTCTCCCTCAACAGCTCCAGCCACTCCCCGATTAAAAATGATAAATGGCATCTGTGTTTGGAAGTGTTAGTCTGAAGCCAAACAGAAGGCAGGGCACGGTAGCACTTTAGAAATTAAATGCGTTTAATTTAATATACTGATTACTTAGGCTGTGCCCGTGCTGTCTCCAAATTTCTCCTCTTTTAACTTTGTTTCAGTTGCAAGAGACAGGAGACTCTTGCACCCCTGTAAGCGTTTATCATGGGTATGGTGTTTAAAAAAAGAAAGAAAGAAAAAATAGCGAGGGGGAAGACAAAAATTGAATTTAGAAGCAAGCTCTTATGGTTTGGGCATGAGTCAGCAGATGGAGAATCTATTTGTAGTGTTCTTGTAAACTTCCTGCATACAACTGACCAACATAGTTATCATAACACTGCCCCACAGTATAAGAGAATTAATATTTGCTCACCTTACAGGCCTGAGGAAGGCCTAATGCATTACAGGCAGCTGCTCTAAAAGCAGCAGAGTAGTGCATTGTGACAGATGAAGATGTTGATGCCTTTGGAGTCCCAGCAATCTGTTTTTTTCTGCGGGGGCAGAAGCAAGCCTTTTCATTAGGTGGCTATACAATGTCTGGCACTGCCTGACCCTTGATCAGGCCCTGCAGTCACACAAGTTAGAAGCAATAAGAGACTGAGTGCACTTATGGGCTGCCACAGACCTCCCAGGTCATCACCTCCCCCAACCTCAGCGGCATCAGACTTAGCTGGTTCTGAACTGCACGTACAGCAACCCAGAGCCTGCGCCCCATCCCCAGGCATGGAGACGGGCGGGGAGGCAAGGTGGTGCTGGTTGCAGGGTCAGTGCCTGTCCTTGATCAGGCCCTGCAGCAATTCAAGTTATAAATGATGAGACGGCATCCACTTAAGAGCTGCCACATACCTTCCTGGTCTCATCACCTCTGCCTACCCCAGAGGCATCAGGGCTGGATGGTTCTAAATTTCAGGTTCAACGGCACCAGCGCTGGCCCTTATCACCCTCACCCTAGCCGTGGGGATGGTTGGGGTGGTGGGGAGAAGCTGTGCTAGGTACAGGCTTGATGCCTGGCCCTGATCAAGCTTTGCAGTGCAGGTTCTAGTTCAGAACTGCCACCCCCCACCCTGCCCCCAGTCCTAGCCATGGAGATGGGAGGGGTGCCTGACCCTGAAGCCACTTAGGGCTGGGTGACTAGGGCATTTCAGGCGAGACAGGAAAGAATTGCCTTGCTCTACTTCTCTTCTTGCCACTATTAGGGGAGCTGCAAAAAAATTCATCAAATGTGCTAACAATCTTGAATTCACTAGGTGCATTGAGAATCCTGAATTCTCAGAAGAATTCAAAAGGCTAGATGTCCACAGAAGATCTGGGATCCCGATACTATGCCACATTTAGAACCCTAATGATTCAGTCAAATCCAACATTTAATTTTAACCACTGTCCCAGATGTCTCTTACCAGCCAACAAACAGAGAGAGCCAATGTCCAACACGTTCCACTAGGTTCTTGCAAAGTACATCAACATGAATCTACAACTCTCAGTCTCACTTTTTGCCCTCTTTAAAGGCTACTGAACCTCCATTTCTCCAGCTATTTTCAACTATGCTCACTAGGGTTGCCAACACTGACTTGAAGTTATTCCGGGAGATTTTTTTTTCTAACATGACAAATAGCACAATTGAAATAATGACATCTCCCAGTGACTACTGAAAGCAAATTCCTGTAGACACTCAGCCAATCCAGGAGGATTGGCAACCCTAATGCTCACTTTCAGTAACATTATAAATAACATCTTTGATAAGCCCCTGAAAGGACTGAAGTCCCCATGTGCTGGAAACACCCCGGTGTGCTGGAGCCAAAAAATAATCCCTTGAAAATTATACCATCAAATAATCATGACCAAAGAATGAAGCCTAGATACAATTTGCAACACAGAATATTTGCAATTCAGCCTCTTACCACTGAGTGAATTCTGCCCTGACCCCTGTTTGCCTGTCATTTTCTTTCCTGAGGTTTTACTACAATTGCATCGTATGAATCTTGGATAATAATTATAACATATCCATGTTTATCTTGAATTCTGTTCTGTAATGCTATCTTTATGAACAAAGGTTATGCTTTATAAAGAAAACATTTGCAGATTAGTAATGTTGGGCCCCTTAAAAAAGTGACCAAATACCGAGTGTGTACTTCCCCCTCCCACGTTCTAAATTCCCTACTCCTCTCACGAACACATGCACAGGCAAGCAAACACTCTCAACCACTAAACCAGCCTTGTCCATAGCGAAAAGAAGGATAGCAGATATTCAGGTAACAAATTCTGGCTATGACTCTGCATTCTTTCTCCAAAACTTTCCCCAATCATACTTCTAGCACATTGGGGAAACTTTTCTTCCAAGCAGAACAAAGTCCGTTGGGCACTCTGAATTGGGGTTAGAATAAAGTAGAGGAAATATGACTACTAAATTCAAAGAACTGTCATCTTATACCCAGATACATTAGATTTAGATACCCAGTTCTTCTTTCTTCCTTTTTTTTTAAACTGCCCACTGATTTAAGCTATTAATTAAATAATTACTAAAGCTTTAAAAAAAAAAATCACATTCAACTAGCAGATTTGATTTTAACCTGCAGTGAGTTCTAGAGCCACACTGCATACTTTGTGAAGCAGAATGCTGACCTCCACACTACAGCCATTCTACATGCACCCACCCTGTAACGATACAGTCCTCAGTAAATCAATAACAATAAATTACACATTGAAATGTACGTCAAAATTAATATAGAATAAAACTGCTTGTGCAAGCACATACAAGGACGCAAACTGTGTTTTACGAGGTGTGGCCCTCTAGAGCTTTACAGAAGACAGGGTGAGGGCAAGAAATACTGATATGTGGTCTCTGTGCACTTGCAACAGGAAATAACACAACCCCTGTTCCTTCTGGAGAGTAGGATATTAGTAACACAGACAGTAAGTAAATGGATTTCAGAGTAAATATTGTGTTGGTCACACCTTGTTGCAAAACCAACTCTTTCTGCCCTGTAATCAACTCGGACAATTTGACAACAAAAGACATTCCAGCATGTCAGGCTGTCTCAACATGAATTTCCCTGTCTGTGAAACCTGCATCAAATCTTGAAGGGTCTCAACCCAGAACTTTCACAATCACTAACCTTTCTACATTTTAAATTCAGTCAGTATAAACAACCCAAAACTTCAACAACAATAGGGATTTTCGTCTTTTTTTTTTTTTTTTTTTTTATTACATGGACTCTTCATTTCTCCTCACAGTTCTACCACAGCAATGCAACAATTTTTAACAATTTTCACTATTAGGTATTCAAGACACTTGCTCAATAATGGAAAAGTTTACCCTGCTGGCTTGCAACAGAGAGGCTTGGTGAAGTAGAGTATGCCTTCAGACAGGCCCATGATTTTAAAAGCTTTTAAAACTTACCTCTCACAATCTATTTTCACTATTAAAATAAGCCCTTCCAACAACAGTTACAATAGTGTATGTGAGCTGCTACAGGTGAGACAGCTTTAGCTCTTAAATAAAAAACTCTTTAATTTTGAGAGTATACAGCCTGATACATTACTTGCCTCCAGGCTCACATGTTTGTCTAAATTTTCTTCTCAAGCATTTTGATATTATTAAGGATAATAAAAAAAATGTTTTAGATTAGATGCTTCTTTCAAGTTTGCTCCACTGAAGCCGTTTTGTTTTTAAATAAGAGAGTTGACAGATAGCCAAGCTACAGCTATAAGGAAAAAATTTGAACTGAATAGGCAAAGACACTCAAGTGTAGTTAAAAGAGTGTTGCAATAGCTAAAGGTGGGTAAAACATTAATGTTACCAACAACAGTGTTCAAATATGGTCGTGGGCAGCATAGTTTAAATCCTGTGGCGGGCAGAGAAATAAATGGACCAGCTCCCTGAACATCTGCCCTTGCATATTCCTAGAAGAATTTTTCCTATATTCTGCCATTATTTACAAGAAATGGAGCTGCAATTCACTAGATTCTAGTTCCATCTAATTTCATTATTACAACCTCAAATGTTACACATGCTCTTCACTAGGATCTATGATTTGTTTTTAACTTCCCCCTGAAAGATTATTCTTTTTGGTGTTAAAACCACTGGATTAATCTTCAGTACTAGTATTTAACAGAGAAGGCTCAGAGGGGACTTGGTGACAGCCTATAAGTACATAAGACCAATGCACAAGGATCTGGGAGAACAGTTGTTCACCGGAGCTCCCCAAGGGATAACAAGATCTAAAGTCCACAAACTTTTTGAAAGGCCGATTTAGATTGGACATAAGGACAAACTTCTTTACAGTCTGAGAGTCCAGGATCTGGACCAAACTCCCCGCAGAGGTGGTGCAAGTACCTACTCTGGGCTCATTCAAATGGTGTTTGGATGTTTATCTTGCGGGGGTCATTTGACCCCAGCAAACTTGCTGACTATGGCAAGGGGGGCTGGTCTTGATCTCGTGAAGTCCCTGCCAGCCCCCAACGTCTACAAAAACTTCTGAAGACATTAAATACTCCAATACTCAGGGCCGCAACTGGGAGCAGGTTTGATAGTCCCATTTTAGCTTCAAAGAGAAGCTTCTCCACATCCCAAATGCATACATCTACTTGGCTTTGTGGATATTGAACAGACAAAATCCTGAAGAGCAACCCCCCTCCCCCCCAGGGCAATCAGACTACTAGGTCGCATCCCCGCAAGCAGGAACATGTGGTTTGCAGAGCCTCAAAGCCTCGAGGCACCGCAAAACCCACCCAGTATTCATGCATCTGTTTACTGTGCTGCATTTTTGCAGTGTGGTGACAAAATTAGGTAACGGGAAGTCTGTGGCAGAAAAAAGCACGGCAGCACACGTGGCGGCAGCATGTGCCACCAGAAACTGGAGACTGGCCAGGCAGAGCCACTTGCTGGCTGTCAGCCAGGCTCTGTGAACCCAGATCACCGCCAGGGTGCACCCCAGGAGGCCCCCAGGATCCCAGGTAAGGCTACTGCGGCCAGTCTAGTTGCTCCCCCAGCCTCTCCTATGCACCAAAGCACGCATGCAGGAGCATGCCCAGGGACTAGTGTCAAAAACATGTGCTGGTACAATGTGTCCCTGGGTAAATGCACATTCCTGTTTGTGGGGAGCCCAAGAGGCCTACTGTGTGGAAGCACCTTTAGTCTTGGGGCCATAGCTGCTGTATATAAGGGGAAACTTAGGCGAGAAAGACTTGGTTTTAAACAGTATTTCAGAACTGTAATGGGCTGCCAATCATTTCATCCTCTGGTTTAATCTCTCACATTCAAAAACTGGAGGGGTTTAAAAGACTAAAGTTGATTAATGGGGGAGATGGAGCAGAGGTGGGGGAAGGAAGGGGAATAACAGAGAAAGCTGCAGTAATTGATCGTAAGACCATATATATTCAAACAAGAGGGGGTCTAGTTTCATGTTACATTTTCACAGCTGATGAGATGATAACTGAATAAGGAAACTTGACCCAAAATCGAGTTTTTATGAAATTCAGCCTCTTTATTAAAGCGGGCGGAGGGGGCATAAGGAATGTCAAAATATAAATGTTTCTGAACATAAACGTCCCCAAACAGGTTTACAACACAGACACTGCCCTATTGCATAAGAACCAGAAAGTGAAAATAACTGGACAATGACAGTAAGTGGAAATGAAACCAAGGTTATTTGCATTGTCTAACCTATGGAAAAATGCTCACTTTGATCATTAAGACAGAAAAAAAATGTAAAAGAAATATTTACTGACTCTAAATTGATTTGAAATCCAAATGGTTAATAATTTTAGTTCATCATGATTAAAAGTTTGGGCTTTTTTTAAACCTATACAAGCCTCATCTGAAAAAGCTTTTTCTGTCCAAAATTTCCTGGCACTGGTGCCACTTCCTTCCACTGACATAAGTAGAAAAACACAGACAGGACACCAAAAGACTGCTGGTGTTCATAAAAATCACAGAAAATGAGGGTTGGAAGGGTACTCAGAGGTCATCTAGTCCAACCTCCGCTCAAAGCAGGACCAGCCCCAACTAGATCATTCCAGCCAAAGCTTTTAGTTGGGTCTTGAAAACCTCCAAGGGCAGAGGTTCCCCCCTCTCCAGGTAACCTGTTCCAGTGCTTCACCACCCTCCTAATGAGAAAGTTCTTCCTAATCTCTAACCTAAACTTCCCCTGCTGCAACTTGAGACCATTGCCCCTGGTTCTGTCATCTGCCACCACTGAGAACAGTCCAGCTCCATCCTCTTTGCAACCCCCCTTCTGATAGATGAAGGCTGCTATTAACGCTCCTCTTGGTCTTCTCTTCTCCAGAATAAATAAACCCAGTTCAGAGGGGCTAGATAAGAGCAGGGAAGGAGAGCTGTGTCTGGGGGGGTGGGATGTCGGTAGGGAAAGGGGCTGGATCTGAGGGATGTGTGACAAGGAGAGGTGCTAGGTCTGGGGTGATTTGCAGGAGAGGGGCTGCGGTGGGCATGTGCGGAGAGATGCTAGGTTGGGGGGGGGGGAATTTGAGAGTGGAAAGAGGCTGGGAGGACCTTGGCGGAGGGAAGAGGAGCTGGGGCTGAGGCAGGCAACATAGCAGGGAAGAGAGGGGCTAGATAAGAGCCGGGAAGGAGAGGGGCTGAAGGGGGATGTGCAGCAATGAGGGCTGGATATGAGGAGAATTTGAGGGTGGAAAGGGGCTGGGAGGAGAAAAGAGGCTGGAGCTGGGAGGACCTTGCAGGAGGGAAGAGGGGTTGGGGCGGGTGGCACTGGAGAGTGGGGGGGGGGGGAAGAGAGTGGCTAGATAACAGCAGGAAAGGAGAGGGGGTGCGGGAGGAGAGGGGCATGGCCTGGGCGTGAGGGAGTGGCGCTGGGTCTGGGGGGTTGCGGGAGGGGCGGGCTGCAGGAGGCGTTGGGAGCGGGCCGAGGAGCTGGGTGGTACCTGCTCGGTGGCGCGGGGGCAGCAGGCGACGAGGAGCAGTGTGGGCAGCACGCTGAGCAGGAGGCCGCCCATCGTGATGGCGTTGGGGGCCAGCCAGGCGGGCGTGCGCTGCACCAGCCAGCCCCAGTAGTGCTGCAGCGGCGGCTCCAGCAGCGAGCGCCCGGCCGCGCTGTAGTGATGCTGCTCCAGGCGCCGCAGCTGCGCCAAGCTCAGCGGCTCGGCCAGCGCCCAGCGCCCCGCCATGCTGGGCCAGGCCGGGCCTGCTACCACCGCCGCGCCGCGCCGCCTCCACAGGGTGGAGGCCGGGCCGGAGGCGGGAGCTGGCGGCGCCGCGGAGTCAGATTTAAGCCGGCCCCGCACGCCCGGGGGAACGGGCACAAGCACGACGCGCTTGTCTCGTCATCCAGCCCTCGCACGATCAGTACTAGTCAGAGCCGCGAAACGGCCCGGCGCGCGTCAGCCCGTCCCTGGCACAGCCCGAGTCACACCGAGGAAAGCGCTGGGCTGGGCTGGGCTGGGCCTCGCCGGCTCGCGGGAGGTTTCAGTGAGCAACAGAAAGTAAGCAAGACTTACTTCAATATTGTTTGTATATATATGTTTTCAGGGTAGGATAGTTTTACAGCACTTAATGGTCATTTTCAGCTTCCAGTACAAACAGTTCACACCTGAGACCTGGCAAGGCTGGGCAGGACCCCCCTCAGCCCTGCTTTCCTCAGGGATTCCCTCTCCTACCTGGCCTGACCCATCTCTTGTACCCAAACGCTTGCAAAGAAGAATATGGCCTGTTGGCTGTCTGTCCCTGGGCCAGACCCAGCTGGTGTTCCTGATCTGGCGCCTGGGCAGCACCATCGGCCACAGGCTGGTTTGGGCAGGCGGGTTTGAAAGAATTTAAAAGGGAATTTACTACTGGGAGCAGTGCCCCTTCTCGTCATGACGGCACCAAACAGCAGCCCCCTCACACTTCACAGTTATACCATCTCCCTCCCCCCCCCCGCCCTTGAAATCATAAAACATCTCTCAGCAAAGAAAAAACTTTGTTTAGCTGAACAGATATTAAAGCCAGGGTCAGATCCAGGGAAGAGGGGGTGCTCTTGCCCCCCC
>JAGPOW010001296.1:42045640-42058445 GCA_030014935.1 Caiman crocodilus | reverse complement strand
GTCATAAAAAGAGACTAGATTAGTCAGACATGATCTACCTGCTACGAACCCGTGCTGGTTTCCCCTCAGCATAATTTGTCCTGCCTGGCTCTCGCAAATATGAGCCTTGATAATTTTTTCAAAGACTTTGCCAAGGATGGAGGTGAGACTGACTAGCCTATAGTTGCCTGGGTCCTCCTTCCTCCCCTTCATGAAAATGGGGACCACATTGGCCCTTTTCCAGTCCTCCAGGATCTGGCCCGTGCACCATGAGTGTTCAAATATTCCCACCAGTGGCTGTGCAATGACGTCAGCCAGTGCCTTCAGTACCCTCAGATGAAGCTCATCCAGGCCTGCTGACTTAAACGCATCCAGTTCCTCCAAGTGCCTCTGCACCATCTCAAGGTCAGTGCTTGGTAGTCTGGTGCCTTGCTGTGCCTTGCTACAATCCCATGGTGAGACTTGTCTTGCTCCTCATTTAGGAACACTGAGGCAAAGAACTCATTAAAGAGTTCAGCCTTGTCCCCCCTGTCTGCCACCGATTGCTTTTGCTCACCTCAGCTCCATGGTAGCTTTGGCCTTTCTAACTGCCTCCCTACAACTGTGAGCTGAGGAGGTATACTCCTCTTTAGTAATCTCTCCCTGTTTCCACTGTTTACATGACCCCCTTTTTGCCCTTAGGCTGCTCTGGATTTCTCTGGTGAGCCAAGGAAACCTCTTGGCCCCTTTCCATCTTTCCCCCCGCATCAGGATCATCTCCCTCCATCTCCTGTGGCAACCCCACTTTCCAAAAGGAGTATTTCTGGGGGGCAAGGGGAGAGACTTCTGGTAGCAAAGGTCAGAGGCTGGGGGTGGGAGGGTGGGGTCGGATTTCTGGTCCCACGATGGCAACCAGGGGGTCGGGGAAAATGTCAAGGGGCGCTACCCTACACAGCCCTTGACAGCTCACCAAAACTTGCTAAGCAGCCCTCCACCCAAAATAATTGCACCCCCTTGGCCTAAAATCAGTTCTAATTTATATTGGCCACCTGATTGTCTTATGCAGAGTCCTATAACTGAGGGAACAGATACACATAGGGGAAGTGGCCGTTAGGATGCCTTTAAAAATAATGTAGAAACTGTAGCTCAGTGGTATCATACAGTGAGAAAAGGTTGTCTTAGTCGTAATGGCTTATTTACTGTTTTATATTTTTTCATGATAATACTTCTCTGAAGATGTAACACTGACAGCTCTGTTGTATTTTTTCTTGTGTTTTTGTATTATTACACCAATCAGTTATTCTAATAACATAACAAACCTTTGAACGTGACAACTAGATTGCACCCTGCAACACAGTTTCTATATGCAGTTGGAGTAGTAATTGGTAAATAAATGACAGGATAATATAACTGAGAACCCAGCCAAGTCACATGTAACTGGTATTCTTCAGCATTTTATGGAGAGCTAAAGAAAAATACCTGTTTTATGAAATATAATCATTTGGATTTCTTGGAAGTTAATGTTGCTAGAACTGGAAAATTAATGTAACTATTTTGACTCTCGTATAACTCTCCATACAAACATTATCTTTCTTTCCCACCTTATATGATAGGAACAGAATGTCAAAGATTGTATATTTATGAATATTGCATTTGTTGTGATGAATATAAGAAATCAATTAGTGAGGAAGAGCTTAACAAAAACAGGAAGAGAATTGTCACTAATTCTATTCATACTGCATTTCTCACATAGCCCACCTGGCTTTGGGAAGGCAAAAGGTAGAATAAAAGATTCTTGCCAAGTTATGGCTGACTGTGACATAGAGTAAGTCCTTCTAGAAACACAGAATGTCCAAGAACTATGGCATCCCAGATTGCAGTCCGGGTGAGGCTGCAGAAATGTCCTGATGCAGTGGGACAACAACAAAATCAGGCCTAGATCAGGGGTGGGTAAAATATAACCCACCCCTGGGTGGGTTTAAATATAACAGGCTGGATCTAGGCTGCCAAGGGATTCCAAGGGATGCCGAGGGGTCCCTCAGCCCTGCTCAGTCCAGGTGGAGGGAGCAGCCTAAACTGTGGCATGTGTGGCCAGTCCTGTCAACTCTGGGTATGGAAGTGCTGCTGGGCACAGCCTGCCCCATTCCCATGTGTGGCTCCTGGGCATGCTAGGAGCTGTAGTCTTTGGAGTTGGGCAGTGGGACTATGGGGTTGGGGCAGTACAGCAGTCAGACTTGGTTTCCTGGCAGCCCCCACTGCCCCCATCTGGGAGCAGGTGCATGCTTCGCTATGCTGCCAGCCGCAACCCCGCTCCTTGAGCATCCCAGGCCATCCACCCATAACCATAGCTGGGGGCACTAGATGGAGCAGGCAGGTGGGCAGGGACTCCATGGAGATTGGCCTGGGACTCCCGTGGGCAGGGCACACTCAGGCAGGTGGATGGGATGGGGCCACATGTGGGTGAGAAGCAGCATCTGGGAGCAGAAAAGATGGGTGGGGCTGGGATTCACAGGGAGTTGACAGAACAAGGCCAGGGCCTGGGACAGAGCCACGATTGCCCCCCATCCTACAGTTGCATTGGGCCAGGTCAGCACCTCCCCCTCAGCCCACAACAGCTCACCCAAACTTCTTAAGTGGCCCTCCAGCCCAAGTAGTTGCCTACCCCTACCTTAGATCCTTGCAAAGGCAGTAGCAAGACTCATTTACTGTATTTATATGAATCCCTGCAAATAATAAATTGGTGTTTCCAGGCTACAAGCCTCATCAAGATATTATAGACTGCATGCAGCAGTTCACTTGCCCTGAATCATCTCAGTTTGGTTGTTCAGGCACAACATACAGTGCTGAAAGGGTTAATGTAGGACTTTACTTCTTCTGCCTGCTGGGGCCATAGAAAGGTTCCAGTCATTACTGCACAGTGTCTGCATACTTCTATTGCAGTATAGAAAAATCAGCTTTCCTGCTTAAGACACAAAGCCCAATTCTACAGGGCTAATTTTGGGGGGGAAAGGGTATGTGTGTGGAATGCAAGTAAATAAGATAATTATTAAGTGTACTGAAATAAAGGTAAATAAAGTTTATGTATCTAATAGCATCCTTCTTTCCTCAAACTCTATATACTAACTGTCTTGTCTTGTAAACATTCTGGATAAAGAGCAAGTTTTCATATGCTTGTGTAGCACTTATTACCTTGGGGCCCAGGTTCTCACTGGTGCCTCCAGAATATGTAAAATAAATAATATAATGAGTTGCTGTAGGACAACCATAGTAAAAATCAATATTCAATGTTTCAGTACAGTTTAAACACTTAATTTTTATTGTACATTAAATAAAACACTTTAATTTCAGTTGAGAGACTTGATTTATGGGTGAGTCATAACAAATGAAAAAGTTTTCAACTGAAATGACCATTAAGTACATGTATATTAAACACTTTATAATGAAACAGTATTCTGTTAAGCTACTGTTAGATGATTAAGTTCCATTATCAAAAGAGGTATATGTCAAGGCCCTATTGCATTGCTGTTGGTTGCTCAGTATACTGTCACTCTAACAACAATATGCCTTGTACTATTGAGAATAAACTATGATTGTCTTCTCATGCTTATTACAAAGCTTTTCTCTTTCCTCATTAAAAAAGCAAACACAATATCAAACAGGAAACAATGCTGAACATTACAAAGTGTGTGTTGGCTTTAGTTATTTAATTTCAACCCAGAAACAATCCATGCATAATTTTTCTCTTTACTGCAGCAGGTAGGGAAAACAAACGCAACATCAAAAACAACCGCCCACTTGTGATGCCATTGCAAGAATTAAAATGTTGTAATGCTGGCTACCAGTCTCCAGTGCAGTGGCAGGGAAGCACTGTGGGTGGACTCTCACTGTCACTCAGGTTTGCCTGCTTGCACTTCTCGCATGTATGAATCAATGATATGCGGTGGCACCCCATCCATTAACAGCTTGAAGAATGAAAGTCCACCTATGGACAAGAAATTATAACGTTTTTAAAATTAAAGCTTTTTTTTTTTTAAATACTTCTAAAGTATTTCCTGGCCCTCTGAAAATATGGACAGTGACATAGATTTAGTTCACACCTACGCTATGTTTATTCTTGACATAGGAAGAAATTCACCCCTATGCCAAAGGCCAATACAAGAGTTATTCACTACATAAGCCTTCTAGTGAGAATTGAAACACAGGGCTTAATTTCACAATTTTGTAGGCCAAATCTGGTCATCTGCTGAACTCAAAAAAATCCCCTTCATAATTCTTTACGTAACCTCAGCACTGAAACTGATTTTAATGGGGCTGTATGAGGCATAGCTCAGATAAAACTTAGACCAGAAAGTTAACTGTAGAAAACAACTGATGTTCTTACAAATAAGAAAACTTGTAAAGAACAGACAGGGAGAGTCTTAATGAGACCTACGGTGACCTAGCATCACCAGGCATGAACCATGATGGCAACACTACTGCACAGTAGCATCTGAAAAAAAATGGTGATGGTACCACACAGTAACACCCATTACTTTGCAGTCATTTAGTACTTGGTCAAGCAAGTACTAAATAACTACACAGTTACAACTGTGCAGTCAGCCGCTTATGTAGACATGGCCACAAAGATTATTATTATAAAGCTGTATTTTATATTCCCCAATATGTAGCAAAATATTTACTGTGTCTCTTGAAATTTTTGATGACAGTCTATGTTACTTAAGCATGGGGAAGAAGTGCATAAAAAACCCATGATTTTCAAAAATAGCTGCTTCATTTTAGGTTCTGAAGTAGACATAATGAATGTTAAAAAAAAATTAGTTCTGTGAGTAATTCTGAAAAATGTCCATTCCATTTTGAAATAGAAAGAAATTGTGGACACCCCTGTGAAAATGTTTTGAAGTAGCATTTAATTTTAAAATTTACTAACTTAAATTTAATTAGTGGACCTGAGCTTTAAAGTTCCTGAATCAGCTGTGGCTGCTACAGACTCTATGCCCCTGCTTCTTGGCTGCTCTTAAGGGCTAGGAAAAGACATTCAAAAAGCCTGAGCCTAAATTGATTCAATCTTTGTAGTTTAGTCTAAGCTGGCTAGGCTAAATCACTTTGTAACTGCACAGACATCCCAGCACATGCCTGTAGTGGCTCAAGCTAGAAGCTGGGGGGAGGGTGCTACAGCAGCCCTCCCTTCCCTTGTACAATGCTGAGCTGAGAAGGGTGTGGCCAGGCCCCAACAGGTTTAGGGAGCGGTTCCCCCTTCCTTGATAACAGAGATAACAGAGCATTTATCAGCTCTGTTATCAGCATTTATCACCCCATAAGAAAATAAAACAGACTCTCATTAATTCGAGCTCTTCTTAAACAAAGAAGGAACAGAGGGACATTACTAGCTGAGCTGTTGATTATCTCCAAAAAGCCCTAAGTTGACACTGTGTCTGACACAGCACAGACCGTAACCACCATGTGGTCTGCTAGCTAATGCTGAGGTGTCTGTGTAAGGCAGAGGGAACAGGGGATCCTTGCTTAGCAGAGAGTGGTGAGGGGAGGGGGAAAGCAGGAAGAAGCCAGGCAGATGCTGCTGTGCCTGCAAGTCTCTGTCAGAGCTGCAGCCAGGGAGCAGAGCGGAGAGGCTAGCCCTGCTGTGGAGCAGAGAGCCTCACCCAGCCTGGAGAGCATGCCAGGATGCTGGGGGAGTCTGGTTTATCTTAAACCAGCAAGGAATCTGGGACAGACATTGCATAAACGGGTTTGACCTAAATCAATTATGTCTGATATTACATTCACCCAGGTTCATCTCAAACCGGTTTCAGCCATTTTCAAACCAGTTTATGTGTGCTGGACTTATGCTCTATTACAGGTTTAAAGCAGCTTCTGATCTCTTAAACTAGTTTATGTGTAATGTCTGTCCCTAGCCAAGGAATGACAGAAAAAAGAAAAGAAATCCAGCCACTACACTGAATCATGAGTCTTTGAGCTAGGAACCTTGGGCTTTCTCGCTTCAATTTTTGGAATGGAGAGCATGGAAGCCCTAAAATTTCACCTTAAGCTGGTGTTTTTAGGCCTTTCTGCCCCCAGCCATGGATTCCACTCCTTCAGTCCTGGGATTATCCTCATGGCAAGGACTGCCTTGAAGTTGGGTACCTGGTAGACCTGAAGCCTCTCAGGGCTTTTAGTTTTCCTGCTGCAGAACATGGAAATCCTAGGATGGGTTCCCAGTTCTAGAGCTGTGGGTCAGCCCTGCCATGTAGCAGGGTTCCCTGTTATAGAGCCACAAGCTAAGAAGATCTGGCTGTAAGTTCCTCGCTCCACAGAAAAAAGCCAAAAAACCAGAGATTTCTGGCTTGAGTTGGGCTTCTCAGGGTTTCAAGGCACCAAGTTGCAGCATTTCAGCTATAGCCAGGCTCCCAGGACAACTGGTCTGAGAGTCTGAAAGCTGAGGCCCCTGGCCTTCAGGCAGTCTGTATGGCAGGGCTCTGAAGTCTCTTGACTGGGAAAAGGCTTCATTTTGGGGCTGCCCCAAAGTGTGGGATGATGGGTTGGCATGTAACCAACAGTCTTTCTGTCTTGAAATTAGCCTCGATTTCATCATAAGATCATTCAAACTGCTATGGTTTATAAAACATTTATGTTTGGCAAAGTTGGCAGCATCCAATGAAACCCTGTTTTGTAGGCCTGTGCAAGTAGGCAACTATTTGATCTGGCTTCATATCTGGTCTCTTTGAATGCCAGCGATTCGATCTGGATTATACCCTATGTTCGGATCTCCAAAGTGGCTCTGAAGCTTTTCTGAAGGGGTTTGGAAGCTCTGAACTGCTTCAGAAAGCCTAACAAAGCCAGGACTTTGATCTGGACATGCTGCTTCAGACTCCGAAGTGTCCAGAGCTTCTCCAGATCTGAAGCACAGTCCTGACTGGGTTTCTGCTTTGATCTGGCCAAAGTGACTCCGAAGCTTTGGAGCCACCTCAGAGATCCATAGGGTATAATGGGGAATCAATGAAATATCTATAACTTTGTTGGTTTTTGAATGATTTTCAGGGATGGTAGCCTCTGCTGAGAGCATGAAGCCCACCAAGTTTCAAGAAGATAGGTGCAGGGGCTTGGGGGGAACTGCAGCCCAAATTTTTTTAAGCAACACTCATGTCATGTGTATGTGTTACACCACATGGGGGTGAAAACTGCAGAGCCCCTGCTGAGGCCACAAAGCCTGCCAGCTGTCAAGGAGATAGGTGCAGGGGGGTTCTGGGGCCCTGCACCCCTAGCAGCTGACACGCAAAGCTTGTGACATGGGTGCTTGTGCAACTGACTGTCTCTGCCTTGGGGCAGTTGATTGTCTGTATTGATTATTTTCTCTCCTTAGCATGTGGTTCTATGGGTGTTAATCCTTGCTAACTAAGGTGATTATGAATTAATTAGCAAGGATTAACACCTACAAAACCACAGACTAAGGAGAGGAAATAATCAATATAGATACTCAACTGCCCCAAGACAGAGACAGTCAGTTGCACAAACACCCATGTCACGTGTTTTCCCCCGGGGCCTCAGCCGGGGCTAGCAGTCCTGCAGCTTTCACCCTGCTGCATCTTAACACGCACAGTGTCACCCATAACACGCGTTTTGCTCGTCTGCAACTTGAGGTGCAATTCCCCCCAAATCCCTGCACCTATCTCCTTACAACTTGGCAGGCTTTGTGACCTCACCAGGGGCTACCAACCCTGCAGTTTTCACCCCCATGTGGTGTAACACATACACATGACATGAGTTTTGCTTAAAAATATTTGGGCTGCAGTTCCCCCCAAACCCCTGCACCTATCTTCTTGAAACTTGGCAGGTTTTGTGGCCTTACCAGGGGCTACTATCCTTGCAAGTTTCATCCAAATCAGACCTCCGGATCTGAAGCACAGTCCAAAGCCTCGCACAACCCTACTGTTTTGCTAGATAATTCTTAACCAGCCCATATTCAGTCACCTATTTATATATAGCCTGATTTTAGAAAGTCCTGTGGAAATCTGGCCAGAAATTCAAAATCAATAAAGTTGTAATAGAAATGTTCTTATCTGTGTTAAAAGTCTCCTCTACTAAAATTCAGTAGTGACATTTCATTTTAGCTTTAGAAGCTTTAAAGGGGAGAGGGGCTTCTCTAGCACTATGACTAATGAGTAGGAGCAAACAACTCCTGAGATCTCAATGTGTTTCCAACACATTGTCCTTAAGGAAATCCCAGAGGTCACATGCTCTCCTTCTGCATTGTTTGAAGGGGAGCAAACACTCAGGGAAATAATCATGGGATAATTCTGGAAGGAAGCTGCGTTTACTATTCTTGCCCTTCCAGCACTGGCAGCTACTTTCCTCAAGTAAACAGCAACAGCTGTCCTAAAAACCAAAGATATTATTGTCAGAGCTGCTCTTTGAGATCTCTGGAGCCCAATTTTGGGGAAAAAACTGAAATGGTAAGATCAATTTTAGGTTTTTATCCTAAGAGGAGTTATGGTTAGCACCCTCTGTGTGTATGTACACATACAATTAATACAAAGAAATAAACTCTGGTGCAGTTCACACTGGACTTAGCTACTCCCGGGCATAGCATCTGCATGTGTACTTCAGACCACAGCTCTTTGAACCAGGGCAGAACAGCCTGGGGGACACAGGGGGTCAGCCCTTGGCTCTGGATGGTGGCTCTGGGCGGTGGAGGGACTGGCTGGGACACAAAGGTGATCCAGTGTGAGGCTAAGTGACTGGTAGCCCACACCCTTTAGCACCCTTGTGACCCAGTCATCCCTGTCACAGTTTACACATGCATTTGATCACATGTAATTACTCCACGGTAAGATAGTACTAGTTCATTAATTTACTGCACCCTAATACTGGTGCACATGTAGACTATGACACTTTATTGCAGAGCTAATTAGTCAACTCCACAGTAAATTATGTGTGTAGATGCACCCTCTGTTGCTGACAGCACTTTGAAAATGTAAGTCAAGGAGCAAACAGAAGAACAGCTCCCCATTGTCCCCATTTGCAGGAAGGTGTCATGAGTTGCAGTGGTCCCCCGGACCCAACCAAAGTTTGCTGTTGAGTCTGGGAGGTTGGGGAATCTAGCTTTTGTGAGCGGGCAGCCACCTTCTCTAGCAATGCCTCTCCCCATTCCCAGCCCCAGTGCTATTTTCAAAATGGGAGGGGGGGAAAGGAGTGGAGGGAAATCGTTCTGGGGGCTCCCCAGCTAGCTCTGGAGGGTGAGGTAGGTGCATTGGAGCCCTCCCCACCTGAGGGGGGGGGAGCAGGGCTCTAATATACCCACTCCACCCTCCAGCACCCACTAAAAAAAATCTCATCTCAGACTGAAATCCTACTTCTTCCTTTCCACTCTCCCATTCTAAAAACAGTGCTGGGTCTGGGAGGCAGTACAAACACAAGTTACTAAAGATGCTTCATTTTGGAGTATCTTTATGTGAATCCTCATGCAATAAGGGTTCAGATTTTCATGGGATTGGGCCCTTTTGAAGTGCTCTGCAGTTGTGCACTTCTGTTTGGTCACAGCTGTGAAGTGCTTTCAGGGGCCAGAAAACTTGGGTGAAACTCAGTTCTGTTTGCACTTTCACTTACTACAGTTCATTTTGTCATTTCATTTTGTCCTCCCACCATAGATTAAGACACATTTATGTTTTCCACTACAGACATCTAGTGCTAGCCACTGGAGCTAATGAAATCCATAGTTGAAGACACCCCAGACCAATTCACAAGAAGGAGCTGCCATGGATGAAGAGATGACAGGGCAAATTTGCACCCTACAGACTAACCAAAGTAGATTAATTGATCACTTGATCTATCTACCTACCTACTTTAAGGTACAAATCTACCTTGCCTTCTGCTTGACTTCAGAGTAATGCAGCTCACTATATTGCTCTGCCGTTGATTGGGTCAGGTTAGTTGGTCAGCTGCCTGTAGTGCCCACAAGCCCCAAGGAAAACCAGGGTTTACTAGTACAGGGCATTTCTTTGCCCTCTCAAATTGCTGTAAAGTTGTTTCTTTTCTCTGTGAATTTGAACTTTGTTTGGAGCTTACTGGCAAGCTACATTATCTGTTGAACAGTTATCCAGGGGCAGAGTTGACATCTTCCACTATCTCAGGCTCACATGGTTTGGAAGGCATGTTGTTTTATATCCAGTACTGTATGGGAACAAATCTGCTTTTAGTTACACAAGCAAAATATATCTGGGATTACCATGAAACCAGCAGAGTTTTTTAGGATTTAACTGTGTGTACTGGAGAGTGGAATTTGGCCCATGATCTTTCAAGTAGATTTTACCCTATTGAAAAGACAAGAAGATTTTCCTTTTTCTATTGTACTTTAGAAAGTAAATGTGGTTGTGCTATGCCTAGCACAGTGAAGTGTACCTATTTCTGTTGCATCCTGTAAGCACTACTATAATTAAATAATACAAGTAATCAACAACATATCTAGAACAATAACTGACAGTTGAAAATAAGTATGAAGAGAATTTGTAAAGGAAAAAGTGATTGTATCTTCTAACTGTAGTGAAGTAAGCTAGATTAGGAGAGGAGTTTAGAAGGACAGTTGAGCATTGATAAATATTTTGCTAAAAATGTTAGGAGGTCCTCCCTCAGTGAAGAGGATTGATGTGTGTGATACTATAGCTTTTATAAGCCTACAAGGATATTCATTTCTACAAGGTGCAAAAGCAACCACTACACTCTCACTTACCTTCTGTAACTCTTCTGAAGTACACCAAGAGTTTTAAAGCATACATACATTTTCAGATTGAGTTTATTGTTATCTCCAATTGAGAAAAATGTGCTTCAGCTATATATAGCCACGGGATCTGATATTTGTATAAATTTTATTCTGCTTATACATTTTTGGTCAATCTGCTACATCTATTATTAACATTATTATTGTTATCATTCAGCTAAAGCAACATTATTTAATTGTAATTTTAAGCAACTGAGCTATCTTGTCCAACACTGTCGGTTTTTCAGAGCTGTGCTTTTCCCATCTTAGGTAAATGCACAATACAAACAAAAATGGCATGCTTTTTAGCATTCTTTAAAACATGTGTAGTACAGATTTTGAAAAGAATCATTCATTTTAAAGTAAAATTAAGTGATAAAGAAATGTACTGTATTTAGGCGTCTATCCCTAGATGCAAATAACTGACTGTAGATGCAGAATGCTCTGAGGTTACTTGCATTTTTATCAATAATAAGTAATTAACCTAACTCATGCTATTTAAATACAATTGAGGCATTTGCACTGTTAGAAAATAAGTAGATGTTCTCCTAAAGGGAGTTACTATAGCAAGCAGTTATTTGAAAGATTAGATGTTAGCTGTTAGTTGAGGGATACTGTAGAATAAATAAATGTTACTAGGTGTTATTAAGATTAAAAACATTTTCATTAAGTGACATAATGAAAATTAAGCCATACTTGGAAGGCATTGTATGACATGAAAACAGACATAAGCTTCATATGCAAGGACCATATGAAAGCTTACCTTAGATGACTATATACATTCAAAAATCCTTACTGTGCAACTAAGGGAGAGAGAGAGAGAAAGAGAAATAACCATTTAATTGCCAACACAAAAGTAGAGAGAACTTTTTGTGTGAAATGATGTTCACAATTATAACAAGATGATGTTTTAATCCTTAGTCATGTAAAATATGTAGGACTAGAAACACATGGAAAGTAGAAGGCAGGGATCCAGTACCACTTCAAAATTATCATTAATAAGTGAAATCGTTATTCAGACGTACAAATATGACTGGCTCTGTAATTAATCTACTGGAGCCAAACAATGTAACTTACTTTTATGATAGATGTTTCCAAACTTAGCTTCAGAAGAAGCTAAAACATATATACATATATATATAGCATTTTTTACCAGAGGAAAATGCCACACACAAAGCACAGAATTATATATATAAATATATATATATATATATGTTGAAACTGAAAAAGGCAAAATTATCAAGTACAGATCAGTTATATACTTGCACCCTATATCATATACCTTGCACGGATCCATATTTATATTATTTAAGGCATGCCATTTACTCCATAGGAACCCTTAACTTTAATTATTCATATTAACTACACTGTACATACCTATGAGCACTATACAGGTGGAATTCTAGCAGCCATTTAATGCTTAAAATGGTAAGACCATGTTCTAGCCTAATAGTTTAGCAGATTTTAATTTTGACGCTGCAAGTCTGCAAAACTGTAATATTAGAAACTTCAATGTTTGGGCATTCTTGTATTTTAAAAAGGCTATATTTTTTCCACAATTTTAGTGAGGACAAATAAAGCCAAGTTCTCTGCTAGTGTAAGTACACTAAAGCTAAGAGTAGAATCCTGTAAGATTCAACATAACAGAAAAATCCTAGTTTTGCTAAAGTCAATAGCAAAACTCCCATTGACTTAAGTAAGACTGAGATTTCCTCTTTAGACTTTATGTGTTAAGCACCAGCACAGATTGACATTCTCAGCACCAATTCTGAATAGAAATCTCATCTATAAAGGAGGATGATTTTAAAAATAAATGGAGACCTGGGTGATACTTCTTTTTTCCAGTAAGTGTACAGGCCACATAAAACTATTGCATATATTAAATAAATTCTTTACCTATATATGTATTATTATGCCTAGTGACAGAGTAGAAATATGTCAAGATCTTTTATGTCTGAAGTTAGTTCCTGCTTTCTTGATTAATTTGGCCTTCTTTGCTCATATGACATAGCCAATCTATGCCATGAGACACTATACAATCTAAAAAAATAAATTCACACTTTACATGCAAATGCATTTTTAGGTACAAAAAAAAAAAAAAAA
>JAGPOW010001296.1:42018738-42045257 GCA_030014935.1 Caiman crocodilus | reverse complement strand
AAAAAAAAAAAAAAAAGGAATGGAATGGAATGGAATGAAATGTCCAGTGGAGAATGCTGTATTGTAAACCTGCTTCTTCCCCGCCAAGAAGAATGGTTCTCCTGGGTTAATTATTCCATGATATATCACTGCAGAATTAGAATATTTGTAGTGATATTTATTCTCATATGAAATTTTTGGCAGTTAACTGTTAACAACTTATTTTTTTCCAACACAATTAACTCCAGTTGTAACTTTCCTTATAATTCATTACAATCTATTAAGTTACAAGTGGTAAGCATCCTTGGCTTCATTCTTAAAACCTCTCTCTAAAGCAATCAATTATCTCATGACAACAGGATCACACAAAATATCTTCTTGAGGCAAAACCAGTCTTTTCATTGACTTCAGTGAGCTTTGAATCATGTTCTTATTGCTTAAAAACACAGCATTTACAGAAAGCAAAACAAGGAACCGATTACAAAGTTTAATGACAAATCAGCAACCATTTGAAATCATGCTCTAGGAATTTTAAATATATATATATATATATATGTTTGTTTGTTTGTTTTCCTTAGGAAGAGGAAATATTATCTTTTTATATAATAGATTAAATTGAATTTCATGTTTGTATAGTCTGTGCTTTTCCAAAACAGTTCAGGTAGATCAATTTTTCTTAAAAACCGTCTAGTACAAGGTGAACTTTTTAGCATACTTGTGGAGAAAGACAGCTTGTTATGCTATTGTAGTAAATACCTTATATATTCATAATTTTAAGTACAGCTAATTGACCAGGAAAAGATTAGTTTAGTACTAGCTGTTATCAGGAATAAAGATTACTGATCAAAAAACATTTCAATGAGAGTAAAGGAAGATTTTAAAATGACACAGTTGTTTTATCTATTGTGTCTATTATTGTCAATAAAAGAGTTAAAGAAATGAAAGGTAAGTTTGTAAGAGCTGATAGTTTGGATTTGAAGTGTAATACATTTAAGCAAAGTGGCAAAAAAGCTTTAAAAAGTTCAGTGTAATACAAGTGCACATTACTTTCAAACTGTGGCATTTAAAGAAGTAAAAAGTAATAGTCATAGTAAGAGACTATATCCAAAATACTTTTGTGACATTCTAAAAATAATGTTATGTATATATTATAAAAAAGATTTCCCACAGCTCAGAAACAGGTAGATAAAATTCTGGCCTATTTGAAAAAAAACCATCATTTAGTGTATATATACTTTTGTATAAGGTAACCTGAATTGTTATCCAAAGACCTACAGCTATAGTAGTGCAACTGTGAAGCTTACCAGTTTGTAGCATCCCTTAAATTTTAGTAGTCCTTACCCAGCCAATGTTCCCTGAGTAAGGATTGTAAGATCAGTCCCTAATTTTTGCTAATTGGAGTAAAGCTGAAGTATAGTGTTAAATTCACACATGTGCGTATATGCACACACATGAGTCTGTTTCCAGTGATTCTGAACACCATTCCTCCAAAAATCACCTTTTTTCTATGTGTGATTGAACTGCTCAGACATCTCTTGCTAATGCAACACACAGGCTGGGTGAGTTAACAGAGTGGCAAATGCCAATGGAGAAAGGCATTGTAAATGAATGAGGGGAAATGGATTAAGTTATTTCTTAAAATCTGGCTGTGTGATATCTATTTGCATTTGTTTATATTTCACATAGTAAATCTAAACTGGGCGTTGGTGTGCATATAGTACAATGGCTAAGCGTAGGCTTGATCCTACAACCATTGCATGAACTAGTTAAACTCTCACTTATTTTAACAGCAGCAAGCATAAGCCTTCATAGGACACCTACTGTATTTGAGCCTAACAACATAAAAGTCCAAAAATCCTCTTGAAAGGTAGATAAATAAGTGATCAAATATGCTGAATTCAGGAAAGAAATATAAATAAAGGAGAGGATTCATAGCTCAGAGTTGTTGGGAATTAGGAACGAAATAGGAGTCACATACCAAATAAGTTTGGTAAGAAAGGCCTGGACACTACTACCCATTAAATAAATGTACAACTTTATGAACAGAGCAGTTAATATGCTCTAAATTTACACCCTAGGTTGCCTCATACTAACTTGCTCATGCAGCCATACTCTTAATTGCAATTCAAAACAAATAGAATGAGCTCTATAAGAATATACAAATATTAAATGTTTGCTTCATTACCTACAAAACAATGACACAAACAGAATAAACCTTTTTATTAACAGACACTCTTCTAAACATATGCTTTTCATACTATTTGCTACTGGATCCCATTGACTTCAACAGGTGTTGGGTTGGGCCTTAGGAGCATTTCAAGATACACCAGCCCATGGTAAGCTATCTAGCGTTCATGTTTATGAATGAAATGTTCATGAATGAAAGTAAAGGAATGCCCTCAAGGTTGCAAATGACTAGTTTACCACTCTTTCATAGCTTTTTCAAAGTCTGTATGGAGTCATAAGGTTGAAAGAGACCTCAAAGAACAACTAAATCCAACTCCCTGAACAAATAGGATCTTGCACAAATGTTACCTATCCAACTTTTGCTTGAAAACCTCTTGTGAAGGAGATTCTACTATTTTCCTAGACAGCTTGTTCCACTGTCCTACTATTTTTGCAGTTAGGCAGTTCTTGATGTTTAATCTAAACATGCTTTGCTATACAGTAAAATCACTGTTATCCGGCATTTAGGTAACCAGAAATTCTCTTAACTGGAATTTCTGGCTGGTCAGCCAGACATGGCGGGGAGGCCAGGGGAAAGTTTGCATGTGGCAGCCTTCACCATCACCCACCACCCTGCACTGTTGCTGCTCCACGTGCGGCTGCTGCCACACAGCCCCCTACCCATTCCATGTGTGGCTGCCATTGCCCCTTCTCCCCACCACTCTGCACTACCTGAAAACCTCTGCCAAGTTATTTCAGATAACCAGATTTTTTACATAACTGGCAATTCCCTTACCCTGGGTAGGAATGCCAGATAACAAAGATTTTACTATATTTTAAGCCCGCTGCCTCTTATTTTGCCCTCTGGCAAGGAATAATACATCTTCTCCTTCTTTTGTATGGCAAGAATCCTTCTATAGTATTTACTCTCATACAGCACACACTTAAATACCATGCACTTTGTTTTTTTGGAAGGCAGTATGTAGGAAGAAAAGTGTTTTTTGTAAAAAAGATTTCATGAGGCTTCAGATGAAGGCGCTCCAAAGCGAAGCACCTTCATTAACTTATGTCAGCAAGTGCTGGGAGCAGGGCTTGCCTGATATAGCCCAGCCCTACCCCTTGTGCTCAGCCTGAGGTGCAGGGCTCCAACCCACTGCCTCACCCTCCAGTGCAGTGTGGGCAAACCCAAGATTGAGCCCACTCTATTCCCTTCCCCTGCTCCCATTCTGAACACAGCACCAGAGCTGTGAGGGGCAGCGGGGAACAGAACTAGACACACAGCGGCCTTGATTTCCCAACCCCCCAAACCCAACAGTGAACATCTGTTGGACCTGGGGAAATGCTGTAACTCGTGGCTCTTTCTACGAAATGGCATGAGTTACAGCAGGGAGTGTATGTTTGTCAGCACCCCCTGCATTACCAGGAGGACTTCCTCTATGTTTCACAAGGCCAGGCCCCAGACCCTTGCAAGCAGTAGCATGACTATTAATTCTTTCCTGTAAGTAGTGTTTTTTTAATAAGTTCCTATAAATATAGTGTTATTTACATATCAGAAGATACTACCAGCTGCTCGCTTGCTGCTTCAGGCACTGCCAATAGCTACAGCTGTGGGAGAGTTAACACTTCATCCTTCTGAGAACAACACAGGTAGCAGCTACTTTGGTAGCTGCATGGCATGCATGGTTTTTCCTTTCCAGGAAAGAAAACAGCTTCCCTTCTTAACACATAAACCTCAGTTTGGGTGGGCTGATTCTTGTGGGAAAGGTGTGTGTTGTATGTGAGAAAAAAGTGGTATGTATTCTTTTTAAAACAAATGCAGCAATTAGATCTAGCCTATGGGAGACTCTCCTGCAGGAAGAAGTCATAGAAGTCCCCATTACAAGAGGTTTTAATAGCAGATTGGGCCAAACACTGGAGGAATATACAATATACTATAGCAGACAAGTGACAACTGGAAGAATTATGTAGATTCAGATAGGTCCTTTCCATCTCTAACTTAAGCAATTCAACACATTTATTTTCATAATAAATGTTAGTGTACTTTAGCTAAGGCATGATTGCTGTACAACTAATTTTGGATAAGGCTAATGAATCATGGTTTCTAGAACAAAAATCATAATAATCCTACCTGTCACCCTTTCAAATGCCAAAACTCCTATATATTTCAGAGGAAATTCTACAAGCTGAAGCTCTGCACAGATAGGCTAAGTGAGCTCATACTTTTCCTATAGTACATCTTTCCTTGAATAAGTACAGATCAAATTTGAAGTCCTTTGTACCAGGGAACAGTATTGCTATATTTGGTCTGATCTCACAAACAGCTAAAATACTATCAACTTCTGCATTAAATTAGATTCTCTACTGCACTGTAATGTAGTTGGTGCAGGAAAGCAAAATGATCTACATGGAAGTGATTAATGCCCCACAATTCTGTGGACTAGTCTGTGCTTTTATTGGCTGAGCCCCTGCCCAAAGTTAAGAGTAGATTCCCATAAAGCCTCATTAACAGGAAATTACAGATTAAGGGCTCAGTATTATCTTTGTGTAATATCTTAACACAATTTTAGCTGATGGTATAGACAAGGTTCTGGGGAGCATGCTTATTAGGTATTACATAAAGTGTAATTTTATTTTCCTTTTGACAAAATAATAGGGTTTTTAGCAGAATATCAGGGTTCGGAGACATCCCAAAAGGTGAGAGCCATTGTAAAGCAGATACCATTTTCTCTTGCCTTTTTTTCCCCCCTTTTAACACTGACAAATTTTATTGACATGTTTAATTTGACTCCTTTTAAGTTTGTTTTAGAAACACGCCTGTCCTCCGGAACTCCTTTGTCTAATCCTGAATGTATTTTACAGTACATCTGTGAAGCTTGCCACAATAGCAGTACCTTCTGGTCCCAAAAGGGCATAACTTGTCACTGCTCCACTCATGAAACAACTCTTGAAGTCAATGATTATTCAGATAAAACAAGTAGATAATATATTATAGAGCTGAGAGCTGACATTCAATAATAAATCCACCAATATGGTTTACTTTCTCTTATGCAGTAAACTAAATTCTTGTCTTTGTTTGATGAGAAAAAGAAAGTTTCTATGCTTCCCTTTTATCTTGCTTTGTACATGATTGAATCATATATATTGGATATCTAGCCTCAACAAGCAGTGTATTTGAACTGATTGAAACAACTTACCTTTCACTTCCAGTTTGCAATCAACTTCTGCTTCCCCAAGTTGATTGACTGCTTTGCAAGTGTAAGTGCCTCCATCATAAGGGCTAGGTTTGCGGATATCCAAGGTACAGACACCTTGGTTACTAAACATTCTGTATCTTGGGTCATTCAGTATAACCACTTTGTTTTTCATCCAGCTTATTTTAGGCTGAGGTAAAAAACACACACACAAATATATTCACTGAAATGTTGTCTTTTTGGTGACCTTGCATTCGAGTTGAATGATACATTAAAATGATATGCAATGAAAAAATGTTGACAAAAATAAAGCTGCAGCCCATATCCAAGAATCAACTGAGGTTATATCATGCCACAGGTCTTGCCTTATAGCCTTTATTCTTTAATCTAATTGAAGCAAGATAATTATTTAGGTAGTATACAAATGTGGATCAGTTATCAATATGATGCATGTGCTATACAAGAAAGAGCTGAATAGTAACTTCTAAGATTCAGTCATTCTAAATTGGTCAATAAAGTTTTTTTTTAAAAATCATAATCTTTCTACAAAACATAATCAGAATCCCTGAAACTGAAGAGTGGACCAGAAACCCTTTCTTAAAAAAGCAGAAATTATTAGTCATTATTTTACAGGGTCAGTTCAATTTTCTACTCTGTAAAATGGATCAAAGAATGTCAAATGGATCAAAGAATGAGCAGTTGGAATGTCTAGCACAATGGGACTGGGATCCTGAGCCAGGCTTCTAGGTGATACTCCAATGCAAATAGTCTAAAAAGGTTGAAAACTACTGCCAGGGACTCAGGAAACATATTATCCATGCTGCAAGTGGGTAAATTGTGGGGATGGAAGGAAGTAGGACTTCCTGTGAATATGGCAAAGCAGGGAGGAATGCCGACTCCTACTCCTAATTGCTTATTTTCCTTAGACCAAGTCTGTGAATTATAACAAGGTGAAAAAATAATAGAAAATATTTGTGCCTGGTTAACCATACCTTAGGGTTTCCTCTGACACTGCAGTTCAAAGTAGCATTATAACCAGCTACAGCATATGTGTTAATTAAAGGCTGAGTAAACATAGGTGCTTCCGTGAAATCAAAGTCTTCATAAACTGGATTTTTGTAGACTTTACCTATAAAATAAATATGTGATTTCAGTCAATGTTAGAACAAAGCCAAATGTTTATGTGTTTTTCAAGGGAAGCCTGAACCTACACTGATATGAGCTGCTTTAAATAGCACTGCAACCCTGTTTTATTGCACTAATTGTTACTGATGTGAGAGCAGAATCAAGCCTGAAGATGTACTGTAATCTTTGTTTATGTTATATAGATTGTGCATCCTGAATGTAAAATTATTTAAAATCATTATGGAAACAATTTTTACTTATTTTGTCCAGATGTCAGTGACTACATCAGATGCAAATAGTGGAGAATCAAGCACAAATTCTCTTTGCCTTTTATCTTCCATATTCTGAAACCACCCTTTCCCTTCAGATAAATAATAGCTAGCTAACCATCCTTTGCAATCACAGCACTCTCTTTGGTCATTGTTGCGTCATCACTGAGGCCACACATGTTTTCAGAGAAGATCCGGAAATAGTATTCATTTCCTATGATGAGTTCAGTAATGGTGGCATTGGTTCGGTTCCAGTGTTCAATTACAGTAAACCATTCCTGGAAGACACAAACACTGAGTAAGTTTTTCTACAGTGCAGTTCATTTGTCAGCAGTGACCCATTTCGAATGACCTCCACACATATGGAAGTGTAAGATGATTTTTAAAGAAATGTATATGAATAATAATAAAATAACTAAGCTGCTGCCTGTGGTCATTCCACAATAACAGGATGATTTAAGATGTCACATTCTGTTTATAAGTGAGCAGTGACGGCTAAATGGAAAGTGGACCCTATGAAATTGTCACTTTCTCTTTGTTATCCAGGTGGTATCACCCTAGGAAATACAATAATACAAAGGTCATCTTGTGCAAGAGAGGAAAGGCAGGATCTGTTATTTAGGTTGCATACTGCTGATAACATTTAACTGCAAATATGAAAGCTAGTGACCGAGTTGGGAGAGGGAGTGAGGAAGCAAATAACTTTTCAGTGTGTCACAGGCCAGTACCCCCTTTTACCAATGTTCTCCTCCTCTAACAGCTTACATAACCAATCGATTATGGGTAACAATCACTGCATGTAATCACAGGTGATTTCCTGTGATTCAGGAAGAGTTTATAGAGTAAGAAGAAGTGTCCATAAACCCAAAGTACAGATCAAGGGCCAGGTCTTTGAGGCTCTCTCATAGCAGCAGCACCAGTACAATCTAGCAAGAATAACGCATAAAGTTCACCCAGTAGCCAGGTGATATGTCTTCCTGTTAATTGTTAATTACAATTATGAAATCCTTCGCAAGAGTACAATGAGAAGCTGACAAAACTTAGTGTAGTGGCTTGCTAAAACAGTGGCTGACAACTCTAGCAGGCAAAGTTGGACAGAAACATGCTTTTATTGTACAGTATGGTTTTTTCCCCTCTGCTAACAAAAGTCCTGTAAATGTGACTTCATCCACTCTGAATTCCTGTGATTTCTGGCAGGGCACTCCTCTCTTGGGAGGTCTTAAGTGCACCAGTGCATATTGCTTCAGGCATCTCTCTGCATAGCTCTCAAGAGACCCATGTTTAGATGAAAGCCATCTCTTTAAATAGCAAATTTGAATTTGATCTTGGTAAGCAATGTCTACATAGCAAACTGAGAATAAGGGGCCTAATGCTAAAAATGTAGTTAATATTAAGAAGAATATAACCATTAATCATTCTCTTAAATTTCTGCTGCTCTTCCATGGCTTCTCCATTTCTCACAGTGCACCTTGTGTTGGTGTTTGTACTGGAATTTACTAATCATTAAGAGCCACACCAGTTTAGACTTCCCAGAATTAGTGCTCAGAAATGATCTTCCCCTCCAGAGAAAATGGGAGTTTTCTCTGCTCCTTAGGACAATCGGTTTTAAATTAACATTTGGAAATTGCTGTTATGTAGCAATGCATCTGTGCTGCAAGAGTAGAATTCCTGCCTAGTAACATAACTAGGCTTGGTGATAGGGTCACCAGCCCCTGGTGCCGATTCTGAGGGGCACAAGAATAGCTGTTGCTAGGTCTGTGCGAAGCTTCAGGTGGTGATTCATTTCGAAGGAGATTTGGCCCGATTCGGTGCCTGAATCTCTCAATCAAATCAGGGGACCAATTAAAAGGTCTGAATCAATTTGAAGCTCTCTGGGTCTTTGCAAAAGCCCCCTGCCAACACCCTGACCCCTGTCCACTCCCTCAGCACCCCCCCACCCCGCATAGCTGCCTCCATTCTCCCCAGCTCAGTACTTTAAAAAAAAAAAAAAAGCCCCGAGCCCACCAGGTGCTGTTGGGCAGGGGGGTTATCCCTGCTGCCCTCCACTGCCCCACGCTGCATGGGGGGGTTCTGCCATGAGCCCCTTGCCCCCCCATTACCCCAGGCCTCCCATGGGTGCTCCACCCAGGCCAGCTCCAGCCCTTTAAGAAAAAAAAACCCAAGAAAAACCCTGGGACTCACTGCTCCTGCAGTGGTCTCGGGGCTTCGGGGGGGTGGCAGTGGGGATCACCCCCTGCCAGCAAGAGTGGTGAGTGGGGTTTTTTCATTTTGGTTTTTTTTCTTAAAAGGCCAGAGCTGGCCTGCATGAGTCACCTGTGGCGGGGGCTAGGGGAGTGGGGTGGGGTCAGGGGACTCATGCAGAGCCCCGCATGCAGTGGGGGGGGCAGCAGGGATCACCCCCCACCTGGCAGTACCCACTGAGTCGGGGATTTTTTTTGAACAAGTGCCAGGAGTTGGGGAAGCCATTACTGGGCTGGGAGAGTGGGCAGGGGATGGTCCTGGCCTGGCTGATTCAGAGATTCGGCAGCAGCCAAATCTTCGAATCAGATTCAGCTGAATCAAATTGGGACAATGATTCAAACCACTGAATCAAATCACTGTCCCCCAAATTGGCCGAATCTGAATCCAAAGCAAATACTAGCCACTTTGCACAGGCCCAGCTGCTTCCTCTGTCTTCCTGACTGCTTTGGCTGCCCCTGCTACCACCAAGGGCATGGAAGCTGCTTGTTATCTCTCTGTTCCTGCACAGACAATGCAAAGGTAGCACAGAGTGGCTGTCCCATGATCCCCAAGAGGACACTGATGAGTTGTTGTTCCTCACATTCTTATTACACCAATACGTAGAAGCCTCAAAAAAGACTGGGAAGTGCACGTACAAATAGTAGAGACTATTTCTGGCCCAAATAGCTACAGTAGAGCTGTCCAACTTCACAGCAGATGGGGGCCACATATTGTGGGTCTTGGGCTGCACACTGTGCAGCTGCATGCCACAGGGCCACATGGGTTTCCTGGGACCCCTGCCATGTGTAGCCCCTCCTTGCCACATGAGCATCACAAGCCCTCCACTGCCACATAAGTATCCCCAATGCTATCACCATATGAGCAAGCCCCCATCCACTGCTACCACCACATGGGCATACCCCACCTTACGGCTCTCCTGCGTTGTGAGCCCCCTGCTGCCACTACAAGGTAGGCCATCCCCTCTATCCCACTACGGGCACATGAGCAATATGAGCCGCCTCCCTGAGACCCTGTTAGTGCTGCCAAATGGGCACCAAGCTCACCAGGGCTCTTATCACGCTATCCTACCCCAGAGACCCAAGCCTCTGCCTGCCACAGTAGCCAGAGCAACGGGGGAGTGGCAGCTAGGTGGGAGTCCACAGGCTGCACATTAACCCCTCACAAGCCAGATGTTGTCTGCTGTGCACAGGAATCTGGTACAGAAGTTCAATAGACCAGTATAACCTAAACATTAAATCTGATACTACATCCATCCAGGTCTATCTTAAACTGGGTTCTGCCAAGTTAAACCAATCTATGTGCACTAAACTTCTCTTCTGTTACAGGTCTAGACTGGCTTTCAGTCACTTATATGTGTTTATATGTAATGTTTGTACCTGACCTTGGTGAACAACACTGGCCTTCAATGTAGAGAGAGACAAGAGACACAGGATGAGAGGTGAAACAGAATAGCAGAGAAAGGCACACTGACTTGTCCACCGTCACATGGCAGGTCTGTGTATTGGTATTCTTGCCATGCAAACTGGTTCACATCTCAAATTCACAATCTGAATTTGCAGTACATATTCAATATAGGTATCCAATCATTGTTTCTTTTGGAGCGTAAAATAGGTGGTTTCTTTATGAAAGAATGATGTTTTGCTCTATATAGCACTTTTCATCTGTAAATCTGAAAGCACTTTGCAAATGAGGTAAGTATTATTTATTCCCATAAGTAGCAGTGACATGAAACGATTTGCCAAAAGGTCACACAACAGACCTATAACAGGGCTAAGAAGAAAATCTGGGATTCTTGACTTTCATCTGGTGGTTTAGCTCCTATATCTCTAAACTCCAACTCTGTTCTGGTGCCCCTCATTCTCCCAACTCTAATCTAACTGAAAAATTATAAATATGCAAGTATCCATTTATAAATTGTAGGATTTTCAGGAGACTTTTTCAGATTTTCTGAGCAGTGGTGTTGTTCTGTAAGAATGCCATGCCTTACCCATCTATATTTATGTAAATTATTAGGGCTTTTTATACTGAAAAGGATTATCTTTGTGGTCACCATGTGAGGATTTATATATATAAAATACTTACCATGCTCTTCTTATCTGCTTTTTGAATTGTATATCCAGTAATGGCAGCATTGCCCTTATCTTTTGGTGGCTGCCAAGACAAGGCAACATTTTCTCCCCACACATCATCAATCTTTACAATCTGTGGTGGTCCTGGGCGATCTGTAAAGATAATATGGCAATGTCATCTGTCATTACTTTTGTTCTCTCTCTAGTTTTAATATAATTTATACTATAACATATATACATGTACATACACACACAAATAAAAACACTGAAAGGACACTGAAGTTGCCAAGTCAAGGATTCAAAAGTTAGGAAATATCAGGATTAAAGTGGTTCGGGCAAACTTAAATGACCCCTTTTTGCCTATGCATTATAATGCCATTTTTGATTGTATGATCATATATTATCTTGCAGAAAGCAGGGCAGCATGGCACCTTAGAGACTAACTCATTCAGAGAGGCATAAGCTTTTGTAGGCAGCAGCCTACTTCATCTGATGACTATGTTATCTTGGCAATGTTAAAAGCAACTGATAATATGGGCTTAAAATAGGAAGATTCAGACAACCTTAAATATATGCTGTGCTTCTACCTCTGCCTATAATATATAGAGAGAGTAGAAATACAGATTAATAGTATATGAGATTTCCCACATCTCTCTTTGTTCCATCATAGCCTTTTCAACACTGGAGGAAAACAGTAACTCTTATTACACAGAGTTATGCCAGATCTGACCATTTAACAATCATAATAAAGACCATTAGTGACTAAAATAACTACTAACAAAAAAAGCAACCTAAACAACTGGATTCAGGAAACAGGACATGATTCTGATGAAGGACTGTAATGTTCAGTTTGAGTACTGACATCTTATTAGAAGATTCCTATTTACACCAGTTGAAACCTGGACCAGAAGATTTGGCCAAGTGGGCTGGAGGAGATGTGTATAAAGGAGGAAGTTCTTACAAGGAATCTCTAATTATTCTGCTACTGAGTAATATGTTTTGGAAATCTATGTGGCCACGGTGCCCTTATTTATTTTAACATACCAACTATTTGAATATCTATTGTAGCTTTGTCCACCAAGTTTTCTACTTTCACTTTCAGAACATAAATTCCAGAATGGTGTCTCTCTGCCTTTCGGATAAAGATGATAGTGTCGTTTTCACTGTTGCGGATATTGATATCATTCTTGTCTACGGAAGCACCATTTTTCTTCCAAGATACCCTTGCCTTTGGTTTTCCCTGTAAAAAAATATTATTTTTGGAGGGAGTGACAGTCACAAAGAGGAAATAAATATCTCAATGAATAAGAACGGTAGAAATTTAATAAAATAAACAACCCCCCCAAACAATTCAGAGGCTACCAAATATAAAGCTGGAAGCATTTTTTTCCCAGCAAACAGTATATTTATCCAACACTTGTCTTTTTGGAGGAGACTAGTAGTATCTATATATTCAGGATGGCTGCAACAAATAGTTTCAGTTGAAAGAAAGTAAAAGAATACAAAGACATAGAAACAATTTGTTCTCCATTTTTAAACAAAGATTTTTGACTTTTCATTTTGAAACAGTGTTTTTCATTTCAAAGTTGATTTTTTTTTTAAATAAAGGAAGCTATAAGAAAAAGAGGAACAATCAGTGTTTTGGAGTGACCCAAAATAATACTTTTGTTTTCTTCATTTTGCTTAACAGTTGGAAACATTTCTGTATTGGTTTGACCCAAACTGATTTTCTTTTTAAAAATTTTGATAATACAAAATAGAAATAGAAAAATCTATATTTGTACATATCTAGTCTGGTCTTTTTCTTGTCTCATTGTTAAAATTCAAAGGTTGTTGCCTTGTAATTTCTCAGGAGCAGTAATACATAGAAGGCACATCTACACATCCAATTAATGTGACTGAATATACTCTGGCTCAATTAAGTTGGAGTAAACTAATTCCAATGTCACCATCTACACATGTGTTTAAGCGCAGTAATTTACTGTGCTGCCAGATACCACTTGTATCTGATGTTAGTACTCAGCAGTGCAATATGTAGACAGTGATGCTTTACTGCACAGCAAATTATCCTGCTGTGCAGTAAAGTGTCTTGTGTATGCGTGCCCAGAGTGTACTAACTGAAAAACTCTCATTTGGCTTCCCAGTGACTCCTAGAAGCCTGGCTGCACTTTTTAGCTGTATGTGTGCACAAGGGATTGAACAAGCTGGATGCAGGAGTTCTCAAAGAGCAAAGCAAGTTACTGGTAGCATATGCCTCTTCAAAAGCTGCAGGGACAAGGACAGGGTTCAGCCCCGCCACTATCCAGTCACAATAGAAAGTACCTGTTACCCCCTCAGATGTGGTAATATAGCAGCTTTGCTCCTGAGAAGCATACAGAGGCCCCATAGTATAAAGTAAGGGTGGGTGAGTGGGACACCAGTCCAAGCACTGATTTAGAAGGGGTTCAGAATGATGCTGGGAAACCTAGTCTGTGGTGGTAATAGGAATAGCTTGTACAGGGACCCTGTGTGGCGGCTAATGCTGTAGCCACCACTAGAATGCAGAGAGCCCATGCATCAGCAGTGGCAGAAACAGCACCCGGTTTGGGGGAAGATAGGGCTGTAGCAGCAGAAGTAGTAGCAGCTGGGGTCACCCTCTGTCCTTCACTCTCTGGCCCTTGGCATGTAACCCTACAATCCAGGGCACCAAAATTTGAAGTGACACCTCCACAGGTGTACTGCTGCACACGACTGATGCCTGGATAATTTCACTTCATATTGCCCCCCAGAAGCAGGACAAGCTATTAAATATTACAATTCAACCTTAGAAACTGTGTGTCATTAAAGTCAGTGTCTGTTTGTTGCAATAACCAAGTGCTGTATGATCATTGTGTGTAAGGTTGGTCCATTGTAAGAGTTTCTGGGCATTCTGTGTACAACAAACAATGGCTCAGCAGCTGTATGATAGCTACAAACATTTGTCATTGGTGAAAAATAGCTTCATTCAGAAGGCAGGGAAAAGCCTGTACCTGTAGTGACTCTCCAAGTATTTCCATATCTGCTTAATTTAATCAGTGCCCCAAAATTATAAGACATGCAGTTCAAAAACTTGCAATATACCATAAATGAGCTTTAATATCTCTGTCTTTATTTCTTACCTGGAAAGGAATAACAAGATTCACAGCTTCTCCAACCCTTCGAATATAAGTTTGCTTTAAGTGCCTTGGTAGACGAATCTTTGGAGGTTCTAAGAAAATAAAATAAAAGTTTGTGTATATGCATGTGTTTAATGAAACAGGAATACTGTACGCAAGACACAGAAGGTGATAATACAACTGTACTTTGTTAAGGTCTGAGCTGGAGTAGTGTGTGCAGTTGTGTGTGGCTCTCAGTATTTTAAAAAGGTTATAGAGAAACTAGAGTGGCTCCAGAGCTGAACAATAAAGATGATGAAATGATTCGGAGGGCAAGTCATACAAGAAAAGGTTGAGAGTACACTTAGTACATTTAGTTTTGAGAAAATGAGATTAAGTGGGGACATGACTGCTACCATCAAGAAGAGAGAGAACAACTATTCTCTCTTGCTACAGGACAAGACATGAAGTAGTGGATTTAAATTACAGGAAAGAAGATTTTGAGAAAATCTCAGGGGAAAAAAAAATGCCTACGTGATTATCAGAACAGCAGGACAGTGGAAAAAACTGCCCTGGAAGGTATAGAATCTCAAACTGAAGACTTGATAGGAATGGTTTTGGCATAATGTATCCTCCATTTATTCAGGGGCTTGGACTAGATGATGTTGGAGGTCACTTCCAAGCTTAAAACTCTATGGTTTTAATTTCAGCACTGAATTTTACAGGGCTGGTAAGTACCATCAGCAGTACTGGAATGTATCTTAATATATTTTTCAAAAGTGACAAGCAGATTGGGACGCCTCAGATTTTGGGTTCCTAGCCTGGGACACCTTAAAGAGGCCTTTTTTCAGAAAAAAAATTCACAACCATACACAAGCTGTAGCAGGTGATAGTGCATTGCAGTTTCCAACTACAAGCAGGTATTAGTTACATGAAAGGAGGAGGCAGGAATGGGTCTAAAATATAGGTGAGAGATGAGAAACCCTTGAGGAGCTTACCTATAACTTGTTTGACTAAAATGGGCTGTGGGTGTAACCTAGGGTCGCTTTCACCAGCAGCGTTCACCGCTTTTACTCTTACAAAGATCTTCGATTCAGTTGGCAGGTCAGTGATGGTGAACCTTGTTTTGTCTGTCATTTCCGGGTTGGCCACTATCCACTCTTCCGCTGGTTTCGGGAAAAGAAAATAGAGAAAGAGAGAGAGAAAAATAGAGAATAATATATGTAACTAAAACTCCAACAAGAAAACTTACACTACAGTGAATAATTGTTCTGAAACTGCTGTTGATTGACTCTAATTTATTTTTCTAATTACACTATCACATGGAAATGATTCAGATTAATCACTGAAGGAATATGTAGGGCAGTGATTTTCAAGCCTTTTAGACTCAAGGCACCCACTCCATAACTTCATTGAATTTAGCAAAACCTTCAGCAGATGCAGGCAGAGGCAGTCCTTCCTTTTCCCCTGCTCCTTCACACCTTTCTCTAGATTAATGAACCCCAGGGGCACTCCAGGTAAGAACTGCTACTCTGAGTGCTCCAGTTTTTTCAGGGTTCATCTGAGACCCTTTGAAGTGGCCTGATTTTCCAGAAGTGTTCAGCTTCTGCTCTTTGACCATCAGGGCCCTCGTCTAGAAGTAGGGATGATCCTGCCTAAACCACTCCTTTTACTCCCTACTATATGAGCTCTTGTTACCTCTCCCTTTCGCTCTCTCTCTCTCCTCCAGCCAGTCCCAGTCCAAGTCCCAGGTATTGATTAAATTAGATAACACAGAACAGCAAGGAGGGGGAAGGGATGGGACAGGAGGTTTTCTCAAGTGACCGTCTGTCCTAAGTATTCCTGGTCCTTAGGAGCCCTGTGACCCTTTGGGGGCTTTGGCTGATGAAAGAGGAGGCTGCCTTTCAGCAGAGTCCTGCTGTTGGGATTCTTCACCGCCGGTCATCAAGGGCTGTTTCCCCATTTGCTTAACGCTAGTCAGAGCAGCACCATTTAGAGAGGGATTTTTCAAAAGCACTTAGCATTGGTCTAAATGGGGAATCTTAAGTTTAACTTCAAGGGTGCTCAGTACTACTCACCCAGTAAAAATGCTGCCTGTCTGATATAGATGTGCTCTTTATGAAGCACCAATTTTCTTCCTTTGCAGGTAACTTAGTCCATGGATAGATTCCCCCACCACCAAACTGGGCATTAAGACATCAGGAGATCTGGGTTCTACTGATGTGTTGGCTGCTGACTTCCTAAGGCTAGTCACTAAAGCTCCTTGCACACATGCAAAATGGAGATAATGATCTTTGCCAGTCTTTGTAGAGTGCTCTGAGATCTCAGCATGGTAAAGGTGCTCTATATGCTGTTTTTAGTTCTAATGCTAATTAATAATTAATTGTAGACAAAATGGGAGCCCTAAATTGAAGTGGTAGGTTTAAAAAACATCACTTAAATTTAGAGCTGATTAAACCCCTGTGTTGTGCACACACCCTGCTGACTTACCTGCCTCTCCTGCAGAGAGGAGAAGGTGAACTGCCTGCAGGCAGAGCAGTCCCTGGGCTGCAGAAGGGGCTGGTGCTTCCCTCTGCGGCTGTGGCGGCTCCCCACCAGGCAGCACCTGCCCACGGGCACCTGGCTCAGGCGGCCTCTGGGGGCACCACAGCCACAGAGGGAAGCACTGGGCCTCCGCACAGCTCAGGAAGGCAGGCAGGCTCGGAGTTGGGGGGAAGGGGGGAAGATCAGGCTTGCAAAGTTGCATAGAGCCTGGTGTTTCACTCCACAGCTGTACGGGCAGCAAACTAAAACTCCTTGAAGGAGTTTTAGTTTGCTGCGCCCCATGTTATATAAGGTGCATTACACTGCCAAATTTCCTATGGTGGCTGGAATTAATGTTCAATACGCCTCCGAGGCATGCAAACACCAACACCATTGAAGTGGTGCAAAAGCATTTAGCCTGTTTTAAAGTGTCGTGTACACACGCCCCTTGTTTCATCTACATACGGCCCTATTTGCTAATTTAGCTCTTTTAGAATGGTAAGAAATAGGAATGAAATGAAAAAGACTCCCTCCTAGCCCCTTTTAAAAAGACTAGGTTTATCAAAATCCTTCAAATGACTCCAGTTTTCCTATTTTTTTTTCATCACTGTAATGCAATTACATATCATTTGTGGATCCAATACTGAAAGACAGACTTTTAGAAAAGTCCTGATTAGAAATGGTGCGGTGTTTCCCATCTAGCCCTGCCTGTCCTCTAAATCTGGATCACTTAAAAACCTCTGGCATTATGAAATTCAGAGTCAGATTTCTACAGTGAAAAGTCAATAGTTAACAGTGCATTCCATGTCTAATAAAGATAAAAAATATTGCACTATAATATTGGCACTGAATATTAGTAACACTTCTAAAAACATTTGTGAACTGCAGAGTTATTGCACAATACTGTGACACAATTTTACACATGTGGATCCCACTCATAGGAAGACATTAAACTTATGTTTAAAGCTTGTTCTTCTAGGGCATTTATACATGTGCTCCAGGAGTTGGGGGGAGGGGGGAGTGCTTTAATTAGAGCGACTCCAAGAGTTGCTCTAATTAAAGCGCCCAGAGCAGCTCGTGTATCAGCATCCCTGCACTTAAAAATGGCAGTGGAAGCACTTTATCTAAAGCTTTTGAACAAGCTATAGATAAAGTGCTGCTGCTGCCATTTTTAAGCGCAGGGATGCTGATACACAAGATGCTGGAGTCTGCCAGAGCATGATAATTATCGCTGTCCAGTGGACTTGATTAATCGAGCGCATTGGAACAGTCTCACTGTTTATATATAGGTGCCCCTAGTTTCTAACACAAGTTGTGGTCAAAGGCTCAGTTTCCTGAACCCCTTTCCACTCAAGTGAATAATGCATCTACAACTTCCTAAAGGTAAATAATATAGCAGGTTCTATAGACTGTTGCCCCCCCAAACCCAGTTCTGCTTTCAAGAATATGTCCCTGTACATGAAAAGATTATAATCTTGATTGAATGCCATACCTTCCAGGTTATAAGTTGTTTCCACCATGTCATCAGAGAGATCTGCTGATATACCTTGTGAGAGTCCATCATTACAATTAATCAAAGACACCCACTTTCACACAGAAGGAGCGTTGTCAGTAGTTAGCATTCCTTGTTAGTATGCAAAGATATATACTGCAGCTTGGAGATGGAGAGAAACTATTTGGAGTGGTTGGAGAGCTGACAGACAACCTGCATCTGGGTGCTGGCAGTAGGATAAAGCTATTCCTATTCATCTAGGTAAGCAGAGCAGCTTACCTCGTTTCTTGCGTGGTTTAGTTAAACTGCAATGCCAACCACATGATGAGAGGAAAGAATAGAATAAAGAAGGAAGAGACATGAGTTGACTGAACCAAAAAAGGATAATTCAAGAAAGTGATTATTGTGCTCTCTTCTCTTGGTCAGATATCTGTCTTGTTTTGTTTTTCTTTACAGACCACAGCCTTGCTTTTCCCCTGGACTATGTAGTTACTAACTAAAACTCTTAGGCCATTTGTAGGTGTGCTCCCTATTTTCTAAACTGTGTTAATTGATTCACATCACACAGACTGTTTTTCCTAAAATCAACACTGTATATGCATGTTAATTAATACAGTTTAAATTGCTGAATTAGGACTGCCCTAGTCTGCATTAATTTTAACTCTCATTCAATGAGGATTAGTTAATTTGGACTGGAGTCAGTTTTAATTTGGACTGCAGATGTCCATGTGTATATAGTGATGGCTGTAGTTTGGATCAAACTTAGAAAAGCATAACGTCTATACATGGCCTTAGAAGGCTAGAAAGTGCCTGCGCGTATGTGGACCTATGCACAGCAAGGCATTTACTTCACTTCATTTGAACATGTACACCAAAAATCTCACAGCAGTTCAGGAAAGAGTATCAATTCCTAATTATGATCAGTTTGTGCTCAGGAACAGAAGCGATGTCTTCTCTCAACTTAGATGAACACCTTGGCTTTAGGTGGGAGAAACAACCTGTTCTTTCAATTAGCTACAACTTTGAGTGTGGGTGCAAGCTACCCAGGCTGCAGTGTTATTATACTTGAAGAGTCAGAAGATGAGAGGTATTCATGGTGCTGAAACAGAAGACATAGGATAGTTTTTGGTCTGATCATAGTCCAGAAAAGGGAGAGGAAAAAGGAGACTTTGAGAGACAATAATAAAATAAAAGGTGAGGGAGTAAGGATGAGAGAAAAAGGGAAATATAGTATGTGGGGGGAAAAAAGACGGAAACTGAGAGGCAAGAAGTACTGAAAGAAAGGAAACAGTGAGAGTCTATACAAGGCATGAGAAAGGTTTGAGGGAAAGAATACACCTAACTAAAGTAGATAGAAGGGAAACCTTTTACTAGTGCTGACTTGACACAAGGAAGCAGGTCAATAAAGTAAGGTATATGTTCTCCAGGGTTGATGAGACTTCTCTCTCCTTTGAGGGAGGAAGAGGAGAAGGAGGAAGTAGAAGGAGATGACCACAAAATATCTTTAAAAGAGAATCAAGTTAGATATTAAAAATGGGTTTTAGTATGAGATCTACTGTGTTAAAATTTCTTTCATATTATCATAGTGCAAGTTCAGTTCCAGATAATCATACCAAATAGATGGTATGGTGGGAGCATGCTTATATCTACAGGGGCTCTAACTGAAACCAATGAGTCTTTGAACAGGTACAGGTGCTCACCTGTGCATATCCAATTGTAAGATTCAGGAAAAGGGAAAACAGATGGTGGGAAACAATTTGAGATCTACACCACCTGACAATTCAAAATGATATATTACTATGAATTTTGCCCTGTTCCCCTTGACCACCTAATGACTTTTTCTAAAATTCCTATGCTTAAAAAAAATCCTTGTGTCACATTCAAAGGCAAAAAGAGAGACCGAGTGAGGCAACACAACTGAAGAAATTAGCAAGAGTCTAGAAAGTCAGAACTGGAAAATAAAAGAACAGATGAAAGAGATGGTCATATGAAACTTGAAATATAAGGAATTATTAAACGTTGTAGAAAAAGTTAGTCTGAGAGAATAAAAAGATATTGGAAAAAGACTGAAGAAGAGACATGAAAATACTGAAAAAGAAAGCAAAAAGACAGAATGAAGAAAAATGTATGCATAGTTAGTTAAATTCCTATATTTTTGTATTTTCTATTAAGCTGGCTTCCTAAATGTTACTAATATATATTATATATATACATAAGTAATACTGATTGTGTATATATAGATGCATATGTATATATGTGAGGCATATATAGATATACATAAACACACAAAAAGCTATGTAAAATACATTGCATGTATTGTATTTTATGTGAGGCATATATAGATATACATAAACACACAAAAAGCTATGTAAAATACTTTGCATGTATTGTATTTTATGAGAGGCATATATAGATATACATAAACACAAAAAGCTATGTAAAATACATTATATATATTGTATTTTATCTGAGGTGGGTAACACCAAAATGACAGATTCAACTGTTATTTTGTTGTATCTTCTTATGTTTTAAACCTATCTGAAAAAAAGTAAAGAATTTGTTCTGTTTAACAGGTATACAACGATATTTTTTTTGCTGCACCTTTAAATATAGACTTGAAAGATTCCTGTTAGTATTATAATTGGTAATATCATAAACAATGTATTGACCGTCTAACTTGGTTCCAGAGAATTTCTTGTCTTGTTTATACAGTGTGGCTACACAATGTCATAGTGGGTTTTTTTTCACAACACTTGAAAGGACTTTAATGGGAGCTATGTTTACAGGCCAAGGATATCATATACAATGTCCCATAATATAATTAAATCACCAATTGACTTCTTATCCCAGTAGATTTCAAAAAGCTTTTTAAAAATATCCATAATTGTTCAATGGAACTGTTATAGGAATATATAAGTATTGCATGTATTTGCTGCATCTGGGCCTAGTATTGTGTTTTTCCTCTTTCCAAATCTTTCCCATCTCTCTCCTGCCATATAAGAAGGAAAACTGCTCCAGTTATGCCTGTTTTATGTTATCTGCAGCAGGCCTATGAGCATCTTTTACTCTGTTCCTGTTCCTGATGGATAATGACTTCACGGTGCTGAGTACTTTCAGAAAGGTGCTGATATTCCTCTCCTTTCACTGAGCTGCATGAGAATTGAACGCACTCTGCTTCTCGCTGAATCAGGCTGCTTTCTCTGTACTCTTGTTTTCCTGTGATACTTGAAACTTAAATGTCGGGCCACAATTTCTGTTCTGTATTATCTCTTGTGTTCAGGCTGAATCCCATAGAGTGCATCCAGGGAAACTTTCTGTTAATTTAAATGTCCTCTCTGTCCTTGATTTATAGAAACTTGCACAATACATTTGAACCAGCATTTAGATTTACAATATAGTTAATATCAACAAATGGTCAAAGTGAACATATTTGCATCCCACTCCTTTAAATATTCAAATATTTCTGGAAGAACTTCTTTTAGATCATGTTTCTCAACTCGTGGGTAGCGACCCAACAGTGGGTCACAAGAATATTTTAAAGCAGGGGTTTTCAACCTTGGATCAAGGTACCCCTGGTAGCTGGGGTATAGCCCTGCCACACATGGAGTGGGGGGCAGTGCGGTGTACAGGTGAAAGTGGAGCGGTGGTCACCACTCCATATGATCTTCCCCTGCATCTGGCTGGGCAGGCGGCACCTGTGCAGCAGCATGGGATAGCGTGTGGCAGTACTCTGTATCCAGCCACCTACGTGTATCCCCTCGGGCCTTCTCAAGTACCCCTGGGGGTGTGCGTGCCCCTGGTTGACAATCCCTATTTTAAAGGATTGTGAGTTGTGGCAAGGCAGATGAGTAGCGGGAAGGGGGTGGGGGAGAGCTGCTTGGCTGGGCTGGTGCCACCAAGGCCAGTGCCTGTGCTGTCAGGGGTGGGGTGCCAGGGCTGGATTTGCTCCACTGCTGCTCCGGCCTGAGCAGGATTGGGGTGGCTGGGGACCCCTTCAGCTGGGCTGGGTTGGGATTGAGGGACACCAGCATGGCCCAGGTGGCAGGGGACTAGGGGTTGGGCACTGACAGGGCCAGGGAGGTGTAGGTTGGGACAGGCAATGGATATTTGTCAATGGTTCCTGGTAGGAAAAAGGTTGAGAACCACTGTTTCAGTGGCTCCACAATTAATCATCTTAGATATACATGGTAATGACATTTTCTGTATTCCATTATGTCAACTGCTGCTTACCTGTCCAAATGACATTAGCTTTAATTTCTTTTTGCACCCACATTCCAGCTTTATATTAGTGGAAATATTCCTGTAAGTATGTAGCTGGGAAGTATATATATAGAGGTTCTGCTATGTGAACACTTGATACACTAATACTGCTACTTGTTTGGTACAGACTGTCTGCATTTTTCCTTCTCACATTATTTTTCTTGACTGAGCTTTTTTTTCCCTTTGCACACTTACATTGTTCTTATCCATGTGTTCTCCTCTGTTTTCAAGACAGATTGAACAAAAAATCCTGGCCCCCAAGCCCTTTGAATGTTGAGGGAACTCTAAATCCAGATCTGAATGTGGTGGCTTCAGACCTTTTCCATTTTAAAGTATAGCAGAACCTCTGTGTCTTGATGTGGTGTTTGGGGACATCCCACGATTGTTTTCAAACATAGGGAAACCCTTTGGTGGGCATTTCAAACAGGTTGTTTACTGCAGGCTATACTATCCCCATATGACTGGCCTTCATGCAGAATTAGCCCAATGGGGGTTTTTAATTTCCTCTACTCTCCAGATTAGAGGATCATATTTTTAAATTTCCCTTTCCACTTATTTTAAGTGCTAGGAGTATATAGCTATTGTCACTTACTTCCTTCAAAGCAGTACTCTACAATATAGCCATCTAAACCTGCTGCTCCAATATGGTCTGGTGGCCGCCATTTCATTGTCACTGTAGAATCAGTTACTCCATCAACAACCAGCATCGTTGGTGGACTGGTAACAGCTAAAAATAAGAGAACAATGTATTAGCATTAAAGTTGGCATTTATGATGTACAATAAATGGTAATCTTCTAACTCCTTCCCCAAATGACACCATAGGTTCTAGGGCATCGATATCTGAGAGGTTAAGGCTGTATGTCTCTCTTTTGTGAAATGTTCATGTTTTATTCAGTCTTATTAAGGAGTTAGATACCCCTGCCCAATAATGAAATCTGTCTCCCTACCAAGTACGCCACCTGACAGACTCTGCAGCACTGAAGTATATTTGCGCAGACATGAAATTCCCCATTATGTCATATTTCTCCTCTCAGAAAAACAGAAGGCACTGCTGCACCAGCACTCTCTCCTTACTATTTCACAGGGTTTTGATTGTCCTCTGCATCAGGCAGAAATCTCCTCCTGGACTATGGTGCTTATAATAATAGGATTTTGTGTTTCGTCAGAACCATTTGATAACCTGCTTCTGTGTAAAGAGGCAAGCTTGCCTTTCTGTATCAATAACCTTTAGCTCTACTGAGATTAGGCTAAAATAAGCTCCTTATCCATGACTAGGGTCCCTAGATGTTAAACTACTGCATAAAAAAAAGTTTGCAAGACTATTTACTGTACAATTAGACACAATTTACACTTTGAAAGGATGTTGAAATCAGGTTACACCTCCTTAGTAAGAAATCTGAGTATGCCTATACTTCTGCTTTGGAGAGAATTGAAAGCTCACCCTAAACTACCCTGAAACAAAAAGGTATCCTTCCCTCACCCTATTATTCTGCTGCTCTCCATACATGAAGCACAGAGGGAAAGACAAGTAATGAGCAGAATGATTCCTAGAAGGGCTTCCCTGGAGAGGAACAGGATATTCGAACAGTCACTTTTAGAAGTCATGCCTATGACTTGCCTCTCCTGGGATTGGCTCTAATCATGGGCACTAAAGCCAGGAAGAAGGGTGGAGGAGAGCCACTTGGGGGCTTGGCTGTAGCACTTGGATAATTACTGAACATGACTCAGAGTGGCAGGCTTAGAGGAAGCTTAGCCTTGGTCTGTGATTCTCAGGAGGGCTACTGGGAACAGGCTGGCATGCTCCCCAGGTGTGGGGAGGCTGAGGTGGTCAGTATGTTAGGGCTAGAAAGCAGGCCTGTGAGCTGGCTCAAGTAGTATAGATATAGCAAGCTTTCTTAGCAGGAGTGGTGAACAAAGCAAGAACTAGAATCCGGAAGCTCTTTAATTCCTGAGACTAATTCTGCTGCTTAGTTTATTGTGTGATTTTTAGGTGAATCACTTAACTTGTTTGCCCTTTGGAATTAATGCCTGTTTGTATCAAAAGGTGTTGTGAGAATTATTTGATAATGCTTGCATACATTTCTTGTAATTGAATAGCATTATACAAGAATTAAGGATAAACACTAAAGGGGTAAGCTTGAATGAAACTCAGATCTTCACATGGCACGAAACACAAGCCATTGGGCTACTCAGTGTACTTTGTTCTCCCCCCGACTTTTCATTTGTTTCCAGAGTCTGGTTGTTTCTAAAATGTAAAAGTTTTCTAAAGAACATATCTAGAAATGAAAGCTGTATCTGATTTATAATTCTGTAAGCTGTATGTCACAAGTTTGACCTACGACCAAAAGCACTCTAAAGCTTTATAAAGAATACATTGGACGCATAAAGTTAGGACTTTTGGCTGTTGCTCTTTAAAGTTCATAAACCACTGCTTTTCATGTGGATCAATATTATTTTACTGTTTCCTTGTATTTGCCCATCTTAACTATTTGTTGTCTTTTGTATTAGTCCAGTGGTTTTCAACTTTTATACATTTTCAGACCCCTACAAATTTTGAATGGAGGTGTGGACCCCTTTTACATTTCAAATAGAAGTGTGGACCCCAATGAATTATAAATGTATTTATAATTCACATTCTTTTGATTGATCATAGTCATATTTCATGGACCTCTTAGAAATAATCTGTGGACCCGCAGGGGTTCACAGACTACAGGCTGAAAATTGCTGTCTTGGACTGTACGCTCTTTGAGACAGAGACAGTCCTTTTGCTCTGTGTTTGTACAATAACTAGCACACTGGTGTCATGGTCCATAACTAGGTCTCTACAGTTGTAAAATAATCATAATATGATACATACACTAATTTTCTAAATACATAGATATTTCTATATTCACATTTACTCACCTAAGGGAGTAAAAGGCTTTGAAGGCAGACTTGGTTTGGAAGTTCCAACTGCATTAACAGCAAATACACGGACCTCATAAGCAACACCTTCAATCATCTTCTTTGGTTCAAAAGTTGTTTCTTTAATTAGTTCAAAATTAAGTCTCATCCACCTGGAGCTTTGTTTCTTTTTCCTTTCAATGAAATATCCTATTGACCAAATGAAGTGGTATAAGATTAAATAAAGAACTAGCCGATAGCTCAGTGTTTATAATATCAGCTACAAATCAATGTCATCTTTCTAGGTGGCCACTAACCCTTTTTCTATATACAAATCTATATCACTTTCTAATCCCTGGGTGACTTCCATGTAACTATCTTAGTTTTTTTACAAATGAAGGCTTTCTGATTGTAAAATTAGGTTTTCTTCTCCACCTCCCCTCAAAAACATTAAACTTAGCTTTGTAACACAGCAGTATTTAACTCAAAATTAGTAAGGCGTTAACCCTACCAGCTTCTGAGCTCTCCTAACTCCCATATGCTTTAATATACTCCAAGATGCTTAGGAACTCATCACATACTTTCCTGTGTTTCCGTGCTAACACACAAAAAGAATAGTCTTCAGATTTGGTGTTTATGCTAAAAAATATGCAAGTTTCTCACTAATCTCAGTAATCTAAGAGAGGGGTTTTCAACATTTTTAACAAGTGAACCCCTCCTGTCTCAAAGTTTTAGCTTGTGTACCCTTTTATATTTTTTCTTCTTTTTAAAGGTGGGGTGGACAGATCAAGGCCCCTGCGGTGAGAGAGCGAATGGGGGAATGGGGTTGGGGCTAGAGCAGCAGCAGGTGCTGCTGAGGCAGGGGAGAAAAAGTTATTTCAGGGGGCTGAGTGTGCACATGCATTTGCCTCCCTCCCTCCCACCTGCAGGTAAGTCCGTGGGGGAAGGGACAGGGGGAGGGGAAAGTGCCATGTGCAGGGTACAGATCAAGGCCCCTGCAGTGAAGGAGGGAGTGGGACACAGGCAGGAGCAGGGTCTGGGTGAGTGGGGCCCCACTCACCCCTGCCCCACTCCCTCCTTCACTGCAGGGGACTCAATTTTCCCCCCACCGCCACAGTGGTGAAGGAGGGAGGGAGTGGGGCTGGGGATTGAGACCCTTACAGTGCAGGAGGGAGTGGGGCAGAGGCAAATCATTCACCACTGCCCC
>JAGPOW010001296.1:41974743-42018638 GCA_030014935.1 Caiman crocodilus | reverse complement strand
GACCCACTTCCTCCTGCACCGTGGGACAGTCAGAGCCTGGCAGCTTGTCCAGGGGTGTGGTGCAGTGGAGCCAAGGGGTGGGGCCCATGTCTCTCCCCCTTGGCTCCCCCATGGTGCATCCAGCAGCAGGACTCACCCACCCATGTCCCTGGATGAGTTACTGAACTCTGATTGTCCCAGCCAGGGCCCCATTCATGGTCATGGTACAATCCCCACAGTGCAGGAGTGAGTATGGCAGGGACAGGGGTGAATAATTCCTGCTGCTACGCACACCTCTGGGAGGGCATAGGGGCATGTGCCCCCCCAATATGTGCAGGAGATGGGGTGGGCTGTGGCTGCAGGCTGGGGCTGGGGCTGCACTGGGCTGTTCCTGACGGGGGCGGGCAGCAGTGGTACTGGGAGCAGGGCTACGGGACGGGCTGCAGCCACCCCAAAATTTGCCATAGCCCCCTAGCAACCTCCTCCCAGCACATCCTGGCCCAACACCCCTGCCAGAAACAGCCCAGCACTACCCCTGCCACAGCCTCCAGCAGCCCGCATGTGCCACCCATGCCCTTCCAGGGGTGTGCATATTGGTGGCACTAGGAGGGGGGTGCTGAATGGGAGGGCTTGCACAAGGCGGCTGCCACCACCACCAGCACTGCTGCCCTGCTTGGCTGCATACCACACTGCTTTCCCATGGCTGGTCATAGCCCTACGGGTTGCTGATGATCCAATTGTGTGCTGCCGGGGGTAGGCACAAAGCACACTTCCTGCCCCACACTGTCCCCCCTCCCCCTTGCCATTCAGACCCTTGCAGCTCTGCTATAAAGGGGTAGCAGCCAATCAGGATAGCAGGCTGGGATGGGAGGTGGGGAAGCACCAGAGTGTGCTGTGTGGGACTGGCAACTCCCAATGCAACTCTCCCCCTCCTCCTGCCCTGGGTAAGAGGCAAATGCACCAGGCGAGATGCTGCCACTGTGCCCCAGGGTATGCTCCATCCCCACCCACCTATTCATATGTACCCCCTACAACATTTCTAAGTACCCTTGGGGGTACACATTCCCCCAGTTAATAATAACTGATCTAAGGTAGGAAGAACATTCCTTTGAGCCTCAAAGGCCTATAATCCAGATATATAAGGAAATGCCTCATGGAAACTAAGATATGGGAGGGTGCATCTGGTGTTGATTTTAAGTTTCCAAAACAAGAAAGCAAGCATCTTAGTAAAGGGTCCCACTCCTTTTGCATTCATTTCCCTTGGCCATATTACAGGGTCACCAAACAAAAGAAAAGCAATTTACCTAAGATAGGAGAGCCTCCATCATAGGCTGGAGGTTCCCAATTCATAACACACCAATCTTCACCTACTTCAGTCACATCTGGTGCTTGTGGAGGGTCAGGTATATCTGTTGCAAACAAAGTAAATATATGCTGAACCAAATAAAGATAAACTAATAAAAAAGAGTTTTTTAAAAATTAAAATATAATAAAGAGGACAAAGTGCTGAATAAGTAGGGACCTACCTAATTTACAGAAGCTGCCCCGCAATTTCATGGTTCAAGTTTAGTACTGGTCACCATTTTTGAGGGGAGTACAGTGCCCCACCTATACCTCTGATTGGCCGGGGGGTCCCAGAAATCCTACCTCTCCCCAGATATTGACAGATGGTCAGTTATCAATCTCTAGGGATGGGTGGGTCTTCCAGAGCTCCACAACCAATCAGAGGAGGGGGCAGATGCTATATTCTACCGTGAAAATCAGATTTGGTAGGCCCATGTTCATAAGATACAAACCGAAAAGTCCTATTTTTAAAGTGCACCTGTGATAGAAAAGGAGCACTCAAAAATAAGTACATCATAGTAATCAAATATGGAGAAGAGCCCCTTCCTTTTCACTCCCAGATTGGCTTATAACCTAGTAATTAGGGGCCTTGTTGTTGGAGGTGGAAAACATGTTTCCATCCATTTGGGCAGAGGAAGCTATTGAATTCAGTATTTGGGTGAGTACTGTAGCCAGTGAGCTGCTGCATAAAAGGGGAGTTCTCCCCATTGGTTTTAAAAAAGCTTACTGTTTTTGTATAGATTTTGTCTGTATCCTCATTAGGGCTGTATGAAATTTCACTGGGTGTTTTGTTTCAATGCTGTTTCGACTCATTTCAAGCTCGAAACAGCGAAATTGAAACAAAATGAAAGGCCTTGAAACAGCCTTGAAACTAAATGGGGGCACTTGAAATGTTTTGAAAGTTTTGAAACATTTTAAAGTTTCAAAGTTGGGCTTGCTTGCAGGGAAACAGAAAGTAAGGAGGGAGAGAGGGAAGACGGGGGAAGGACTGCTCTGATATTGATGGAGTAGCTGGCCAGTGGCTGTGATCCTTCCCTGAGGTCCCTTCCAATTCCAGTGCTCTTGGGGAGGGACAGAAAAACAGCTGCACCGTAACACACACACACAGTCACACATGAAATGAAATGGAACAGTGCTTTGAAACAAAACGAAACTTGAAACAAAACACTGTCCTGTCAAAACTTCAAAATGGAAGTAAAAACAAAACAGTGCTGTTTTGCACAGCCCTAATCCTCATGTGGGAGGCATTCTGCAGGATCAGGTCCTGATTGATTGATGATTGATTATTATGTCTGCAGGATCAAGTGGATGGGGAATCCTTTACAAAATCTGCCAGGATTTAAGCTGAGATAGATATCAAATTATTGAGCCTTGCTAAGACTGAGGCACCGCTAGGCATGTGAAGAAGCAGATCTTTAGACACTTAGGAACAGGACTGTGAAAAACAGAGGTATGTACAATCTTGGCATCTCTAGGGTGAGGTGTGAACTGAAAGAAGTTTTTGAGGATTGCAATTTTATCCTTAAACCCATTAACCCACTTTAAGCATCAAAACCCTTTTGTGGACTTAGCTTGTGCATACCACAGTTTTTAAAATAGGGATGATAGAACTTTCCAACCTTGTAATGGTATTATGAGGATGAATACATTAAAGATTGTTACTTGTCCAGATACCACAATGCTGGGGTCAGTGATGAGAACTTAAACAGATTTCATTGATGGTTTTGATGATTACAGAGGACAGCCACTACATAGGAAGCTCTTCAGATATGGGGAAAAGAAGCTGATCTAGGCTAAGAGCTTCTTTAATAAATATTTATTAAAAAAGAGAAGGACATGTGATAAATGTGTCAGTGTGACAGAGTGGTCTCATGACTTACCAACCACTTTGATGTTGATTAGAGCGCTGTCTTCTCCAGCCTCATTCTTTAGCGTTATTCTGTAGGGACCTGAGTCATCCCTCTCGGCTACATCAATTACCAAACAGCTGTTATCTGGATAAGTTTCTGATCGTATTCTGCCACTGTCTGTGATCCACTAGGAATTAAAATTGGGGAGGGAAAAGTAGCATTATGATTTGAGAACCAGAATGGGCAAAGAATGAAAAAGCAAAATGCAATATAGTACTTGCCAAAAATAAGTACAGGCACTATTTTGAACATTATATAAAAGCCCAAAGTTTCTACCACTTACTGTGCATAAGAATGACAAAACAAAAAAAGGGATAGGCAAATGAGTAATTATTTGATGCTGCATCATTTCAAAGATTTTTATGGTTTATCTAAATTTTAAAATAATTCAATTTAAGGTACGGTATAAATTTAAGGCTGAATAATTCTGGAATAAGTGTCCAAATAATTATATATGTGGATACTTATTTCAGAATAAGAGCTATTCTTGAACAATTCCTATTATAGAGAAGCCCTTGGTCTTGACACATTATACATTAAAACAGTAAACAATGATTTGACCATGTAGTTCCTTCTGAAGTTAATGAGAGCTGCATAGCCCAATCTCTGCAGGCAGGGCTGGAAATTAGCCCTCAATGAAGGTTCAGATAAAGGTGCTCCGAAACAGAGCACCTTCATTAACTTCTGTTTCTTCCTGTGTATGAGCAGGGCTGGGCTGCGTCAACCCAGCCCCACCCCCATATCTGAAGAGCCAGGGGGTCCCCCATGCACCGCCAGCTCAGCGATCAGCCGCATGAAGACCCCATGTGCCCCCTCAGACCCAAAAGGCACCAGTTGCTGAGCCGGGGGGTGGAGGAGAGGTCCTCCACATGCTCCGCAGCAGACCCAGAAGTGGACCAGAAGTGCTTCTGGTCCACTTCCAGGTCCACTGCTGAGCATGCTGGGGACTCCCCCATGGTCCTGTGGGATGCTCCATCTGCCCCAGCATCTCAGAATTCACTCACCTCCTGGTACCTTGAGGTATGTAGAAAAAACATTTAAAGCTGTGTCTATGTCCAAACCATGGAATCTCTCTGAATCGATTCAGAGAGATTAAAGGGTCTCCTGATTCGATTCAGATTCAGAGATTTGGCCGCTGAATTGGGCTGAATCTCCACCAAATTGAATCAACAACCGAAGTTTCACACATCCCTAGCCCTAACCCATTCTTTCAGCACTGAGAGCTACTCGCCTCCTCCCTAAACTGTATGGCCCGGTGCAGTAGTCTGGGAGCGGAAATGTAACACCTGGCCATACCCAGATAGATAAAATATATGTATAATTGCCTTTCTTTGAACAAGAAGTTACGGAGACAAAATGTAATTCAGTAAATGGCTCCTTATAATATTTTCCCAGGGCCAGAGCCATAAAAAAACAATTAAAACTTACTGATTCATCAAGCCAAAGTCTGTTTGAGAAGAAAAGTCTTTATATCAGGTTGCAGAAATAAGGATATAGTAGCAATAACTGCCATACCTTTTCCCCTTTACTCCACATAACTTTTGGAGTTGGCTCTCCAGAGACTGGGATCTCAAGTCGTAATTTATTGCCTGCTACAACTGTTACTGTGTTATTTTCACCAAGACCTTCCAGATGGAGTTTAGGTGGATCTGAAAATGAAGATATTACCAAGTCCATTATAGTGCTGTCACACTAAGAGAACATTTTGATGAAGACAATGACATGGATGTAGTTCTGCAATACTAACCTTTTAGATTGCAGATAGGAAGTTAAAGACTAGTCCTCACTTATGTGCTTTTCTGATGCTTTCAATTCAACTGCATTTTCTTTGCAAAAAAAATCTCTGACTTTCCAGCATGATCTTTGAGCCACCAAGCCACAGGTTAGGCATTATCCAATCCATTCTCCAGCCCTCCTTTAAAAGCTGTCCTCCTGGGCAGCCAAAAGATGGAGATATGTGGGTGCGGGAGATGGATGCCCTTGTAGAAGAGATAAGGTCCTGAGTCCTAGCCTGGACATTGCTACCAATGGGGTAGAAACTTCCTCACTGCTCTCCATCCATTCATCCTGAATATTAAATACAATGTGCAGTGGCTCAGTTTCAAAAGGAAGGCTGGATAATACCTAACCTGTGGCCCAGTGATTATAAACTGTGTACCTTTTTTATGATATTTTACTTCTGTTTGAAAAGCTAAGCTAAGTAATTCATGTATTTTGTCTGATTGACTGAATTTGGATTAACCGAGTCTAATACATTAAATGAATGTTGATTTAAAAAATAACCAAATGAATGGTGCTTCATATACTTAGTATGTGAGGTAGAGTGTAACAGTATCACTATTCTTGTTAAAAATAAAACAAGTCATTTTTTGAAATACCATATTTACTCAAATACCAGATGAGGTTTTTTTAGCTCAGCAGGGACGGGGGGAAAGGCCCTCATCTTATAGTTGCACACAAGGAAACTTCACTGGTGCTAAAACTTGTAGCAGTGTTTTCAAATTTGCTTCTCACTTCCATATGTTCAGGGTAAACGGGGAGTTGGATTTTCACCCAACTGGCCATTTTTAAGTTGTCTGCAGCCATGCACTTGTTGGTCATGGCTATAAACTAGTTTCTGTGGCCAGGTCAGGCAAAAATTGTCACTTCTGTCTGCCCCCAGGGTCTGGCAGTAAAGAGACAGCAGAAGCAGCTGCAGAGGGAAGAAACTTGGGGGGGAGGGCAGAAGTCAAGATGGTTACTTAACTGCGCCCCCCCCCCACCTCCCCAAATCTATTTTCCATCCTGTACAAGTGGCAGGGGGACAAATTCATGGCAAACCTCTGATAATTAATTATATGCCTGGAAAATTATAACAAATTTATGAATTTTCCATATGTGCAGTAAATATAGTAAGTCAGAATTCAAATGGGTTAGTAAGTCAGTTTTTCAAAGAACACTATGCTGCATTCAGCTATCATAACACGTTGCAAAGAGTCAGCAGAAGATGTTTTAAAAATATCTTAATGCTTGCATTTAATTCAATGGAAGCCTTTCTTGTAGTTTGAAGGGGCTCTGGATCAAACCCTTAAACCGTAAGGTATCCATGATTTGTGATAAAATATTTTCTATTTTATTTGAACATTGTCTAATTGTTAGACTGAATAAGTATTTGAAGACTTCCCAATGAAAAACTAGATATTTCATATGGTGTTCATTTTTCGTTTTCCAAAGGTCAAAGAAAATAAAACATTATAATTTGATGCACCATACACTTACCTACAATATGAACTTTACATGGTATGTCAATTTTATAGGCATCTGGTACAAAAGTGTATTCACCCTCATCTTCAACAAGGGAGTTTGATACAGTCAACCTGTGGATTCTGTGAAAAATAAAGAAGAAATCCATTGAATTATATTGAGTAGACTGTAGGCAGATATAAGGAAGATATTATTATATCTTAAGTTACAAGTTCATGTAATCTGGGCTTAGTTTTGAGATTTCTGGCTAAAAGTTCCAGATTTCATGATTATGCTCAAGGAAGTTTCCCTTCATTTTTTAAAATGGTGAAAATAATGTACAGGCTCCCTAGAAAATGATGAGTACTAGCATTGACCAATTTCAAATGCATACACAACTCCCATAGGCAGGAATGTAAATTCTATGCATAGTACATGGAAATGGTGCAGAAATGACCCGAGAAACAGAAAAATTATAACTGCATTTTTTCTACCAGTTCTAATACTTGTTTTAACCTTGTACTCCATTTCCCACAGTAAATGAAATAGAAACTTCAAGCGATGTGAATCTCTTAAATGGAGTTACATTATGAGACTCCATTATGGCTAATTACCAACTTGAATACACTGACCAAAATGGAAGACAAAAAGTAAACTGATAGCCAATAAATCCTGCTCTGCAATAGCATATTTTCATATATATGGCACACTCCAAAATAAGATATGCACCTTGTTTTTAAAAGTAGAATGAAATAAAAACATCTTTTGTTGTAGCAAGTCAGTAGTAGGCGTGTGCAAAGTGGGTGCTATTTGATTCAGATTCGGCTAGAATCAGGGATAGTGAATCAATTTGTTGATTCGGTTCACTGTCCCTAATTTGGTTCAGCCGAATCCGAATCTGACGATTCGATGCTGAATAGCGATTTGAACATAGACACAGCTTTAAATGTTTTTTCTTTGAGGTATCAGTGCGGTACCAGTGTGGCTTGTGTTTGCTGCTTTGCTGGGGCAGATGGAGCGTCCCACAAGAGTACTTCTGGTCCACTTCTGGTTCCCCAGGGAGTGCGCCAGGCCCCATGCCCTTCCTGGCTCAGCAATTGGCTGTGGGGGTACCCTGGGTACCCTCCCAGACCCAGGAGGCACCAGTCACTGAGCTGGAGGGGTGCAGGATGGCCCCCTCACGTGCTCCCCAGTGGAGCAGGAGTTGGACTGGAAGTGCTTCTGATCCACTTCTGGGTCTGCTGCCAAGCACGCTCAATGCGCCCCAGGATCGCAGCATTCGTGAGCCACTTGGTACCTAGGGGTATGTAGAAAAAACATTTAAAGCTGTGTCTATGTCCAAATCTCCAAATCTCTCCGAATTGATTTGGAGAGTTCTGATTTGATTTGGAGAGACTAAAGGGTCCTCTGATTTGATCCAGATTCAGAGATCTGGCCATTGAATCAGGCTGAATCCCTTCCAAATCAAATCAGGGACCGAAGCTTCGCACAGCCCTACTCAGCAGCAGTAGCTAGGGAGATAACTCTGCTCATTATTCTGCTTCTTGGGGATTGTGTGCACAATTACTTTCATTTTTGCCTGACAGAATTTTAGCAGCATAAACTGCTGTTACCATATTTCCTTACCCAGCACAGCTGCATTTTTGGGGGAGAAGGTATGTGTTGTATGCAAGAAAAATATGGAAATAAGTATAAATATAACTGAGTGATAAAGGGGAAGAGTGGAAAGATATTAGATGACAATTCAGAGAAAATATTTCTTGATGATGCCCTCCTATTACAAACCAGTCCATTCTAAGTAACATGCCTACCTTCCCTTGTGATATATTTTTACACGGTCACTAGGTTGAAGAGGTTGACCATTTCTGTACCACTTCCCTGGTATGTTCTCAGATATTTCACACTTCATGTTGATATCTTGCCCAAGCCTTACAGTCTGGTTTTCTAGTGGATGTATTATTTTCAGTGGTCTCACTTAGGAAAACAAAACCAGAAAAATTATTGCTGATGTTGAATAACCATTCATGATTCTATCTGTGAGCTGCTACTAACCACTGTAATGAGTTGCCTGACTTGAGGCTGCAGATCAGATGCTATGCTATTCAATAAACAGAATCCTTTCTGAGTGGTTAGAGTACTCAAAGAAGAAGTGGGCAGTCTTGGTTTCAGGTCTTCCTTAGTCTGAGCAGATTCAAACCCACAACCCTTATGTCTTGACAGAGTGCCCAAACCATCACGCTATAGAATAGAGCCTTCATTGGAGCCTTCCCACTATGCAACCAATAGAGCAAGTGTCACCAACATTTTGTATGAAAATGACTAGGGGCATGTCTACATGTCACCCTACGGTGACATAGTGATGTGTTATGTCACTGTACAATGTGCTACAGTGACATAGTCATCACATGGATCTACATATTGCTGCCACCTGCATGGCAAAGTAACCACCCACACTGCACCATGTTTTAGTACTTTCAAAAGGAAGTACTAAAGCACAGCAATGTGTAGACACACCTTATGGCTGCTGCATTTTTGTTGAACTCAGTGCTGTGCATTACATGTGTTCAGATCATGCTTCCTAGAACAGGCTCCCTTTGGGACTTAGGAAACACTTTGCCTCATGCTTCTATTACACCAGAGTTTAGGTACTTAGCTGCTCAGACTGAGATACACCTGAACATATGCAGAAACCTAAATTCAGGTGCATAGAGAATTTTGCAGGCCAAAATATGCTTCCTCCAAAATGTGTCAGTAAGAAGCCAACTCTATGGAACAGTTCAGGTTCAAGGTCTATTTATCCCTTATCCTCCCTAACAAAAAGAGCAATTGATGACCGCCTTTTTGTCACATTTGTTCGCTTAAATTTGTGTTTTTAATATAATTCTATTTCCTGTATAACAGTGACTGCTTATAAGACAGATAGCTTGTAAAGTTACTTCCTCTCAGTTGAAGCTTAGACCAGTTTCAGACTGGTGAAAAATGTCAGCAGTTCCGACAGCTACCCATACTAATGCAAGCTAGCATCTTGATTTATTGAAATAGACTCATCAGAAAATGCAAAAATTGCAGATCTGAATTTATTTCAACATGTCCACAACAAAGGCAGTGAACTTTGTTGAGCTGAAGTTTATAATAAATGCACTACATTTACAAAATAAGTAAAAGTAGTTTGTAATACCTTCCGCTCTGACCCTCACTGCAATAAAATTCTATGCATACATTTGGCTAAAAGGTATAAACACTCTCCATTTAAAAATACATATTGTACAAATCCCCAAATGTTAATTATATCTATTTCTTGGAAATATGCCAAGAAATATGTTGTTTGATGGTGACAAGTGTATGGGTTCAGGACAAGGAGCATTAGTGCCCCTAGCAATACTTTCAACTTAATTACAGAGTTGGCTGGAACATTTTAACTTTTGTTTGAAAAAAATGAAAACAAAAACCTTCTCTGGTTTTGACTGAAAACCTTTTCCTTTGGTTTTCCAAATAACAAAAAAAAATTTAAGGTAAGCAGAAACTTACCCTGTAGAATTTTATTTTCTTGAAAATTTCATGCTCCAGTGAGCAAGCATTTAGATAGAAAAAAAGTGACGTGACCTACTTAATTACCTAGTAATTAAAACAATGCCCAGAAGAAAGACATGCAATATATTCATCTAAGATGCTAGCAACAGAAAAATCAATACGTTAAGATTTCCCCACAGACTCCTAGGAATAGGCAAATAGTAATACTCTACTAAGAAAACCAGTAGATGATGGTAAATCTGTTATCAGGAGTAAAATTTCACATATAGAAAAGATGTACAGTACTTACAATCAACTGAAAGCTTAGCAGCTGATTGTCCTCCAGTTGTCATTACTGAATAAGTTGCAGTGTCAGCTTTTGTAGCTTCTTCTATGATCAGAGTGTGTTTTTTACCCTCAACTTTAAGTCGGTAGCGAGATCTAGGTTCATTGCCCAGCTCCACTCCATTCTTAAACCTGATCAAAGATAACAAATCTTATTTTCCCCAAAAATGTACCATTCTAATACTGTATTGGGCAACTTCAGTATGAATGGACATCCTCTGAACTGAAAAGATCTAGAGAAGCTTTTGGAGGAGGCAGAGCAAACAGGAAAGATTTAAATGAACTAATTAATTAATGCAGTCATTACACTAAAAGCATTTTATTGTTGTCTCAATATTTTGGAAAACATTATTTTTATGATATTTTAAACTACATTTCAGGTTTGGTTACATAGGAGATGGCCTTCCCTGTTTGCCCTAAGCCACTACACTCCTCATTTTTAGGAAACCAATATTTACTCTAGGGCAGCCAGAAGTGGCTTACCATTTCACATTTGCATCTTCTTCAGATACTTCACAGACTAATTCTACTCTTTCACCAACATAAGTATTCGTATCTTCCAGGGATTTGGTCACCAATATTGGCGGCTCTATGGTGAGGAAAGATATGGTTTTACAGTTTCAGAAACAAAGTTATATGAAAAAGAAAAAAAATGTGTTATAAGGAAGAATTATTCTAAGAAAGAAATTCTAACTAAGATCAGTTATCTTCATAAGAGTATTGGTGAACCCTACAGTCACTGCAGTTTTTTTTCTACTTGCACAAACAGCAGGCACACTTACTGCAAAATCTTGAATTGGTTTGAATAAAACTCTCTTTCTCCCTTTGACTGGCAGTTTGCTAATATAAGTTGCTTATGGACAGACACCAAAATCTGCAATGTACTGTCTTCTCCCCTTGGTTCCTTCTCCCAGCACAGCATTTTCCTCAGGTGGTACACTGGATACGACATGATGATGTGGCATTAAAATACTATATCCTTATAGGGTTTAACCCATCCATTTTAAGAGTAAGAGAAAATTCTGCTTGTTCAGTGCATACATTTTAAAAGACACTGGGCACATCTACACATGAAATTAGTATGCATGAATAAACTCTGGTGCAGTTCATACTGAAGTTTATTACTTCTGGGCACACTGTCTATATGTGCACCTGGGACTGCAGTATGTTGAGCCAGGATGGCAGCCCAGGGCTGTTCCATCCCAGCTAAACATGCTTTGGAGGGTCCGGCTGGGGCATGAGGGTGCTACAGTGTACAGCTAGCCAGCAGGCAGCCCCACACTGTAGCACCCTCCTGCCCCTGCCACCCCATTCACCATCTACATGTGCATTGCCTCTGCAAAGTGGCTAGTATTCACTTTGCATTTAGATTCGGCTGATTTGGGGGACGACAGTGCTTCAGTGATTCAAATCACTGTCCCAAATCAATTTGGCTGAATCTGATTCAGAGATTTGGCCACAGCCAAATCAGCTGAATCTCCGAATCCGACAGGCCCCATCCACTGCCCCCTCTCCCAGCCCTGTTAAAGGCTGCCCCTCCTGGCCCCAGCTCCCAGGTCTTTGAAAAAAACCAAGCCACTCACCAGCTGCTGCCAGGTTGGGGGGAAATCCCTGCTACACCCCACTGCCCCATGCTGCATGGGGGGCTCTGTCATGAGCCCCCAGAACCCACTCTCTTTCCTGGCCCCAGCTAGTTAAAAAAAAAACAGCCACACTCACTGGCTCCTGCCAGGCAGGGGGGTAATCCCTGTTGCCCCCCCCACTGCCCCATGCTGCATGGAAGCTTCTGTCACGAGCCCCCAGAAGCCCTGAGGCCAGTGAAACAGCTGGTGAGTGTGGGGCTTTTATTTTTAAAAAAGGCAGGAGCTGGGGCCAGGTTAAGCAGCCATGGTGGCAGGGGAGCTGGGAGAGTGGACAGGGGTAAGGGGGCACTCAGGGGGGCTGGGGGAGCAGGCAGTGGATGGGGCCTGGTGGGGGTCCCCCTATGGTCCCCTTTCCTCTGCTCCAGCATCCCCTCCCCTGCCCCATACTTACCAGCACAGAGTCCAGATCCAGCTCCCTGCAACAGTGAGCAAAGGCTTCCTGAATCTCCGAAGCTCTCCAAATCTTTTCTGAATCAGTTTGGAGAGCTTTGAATCATTTTGGACCTTTTAATTTGTCTCCTGATTTGATTCGGATTCAGAGATTCAGCCACCCAATCAGGCCAAATCTCCTTTGAATTGAATCAGCACCTGAAGCTTCACACAGCACTACTAAATAACTCCACCGTAGGATAGTACTTGTGTCAGGCAGTGTTATCCCATGGCAGAGGTAATTAGTTTACTCTAGCTTAATAGTGCCACCCTTGTAGATGGTGATGCTTTACTGTGGTGGTAATTAGTCAGCTCCTCAGTAAAGCACATGTGTAGATTACACCCATTGCATATACATGAGATGCTCACTGCACAGTTTTTATTGTGCAGTCATTTATTACTTGCATACACAAGTACTACATGAGTGCACGGTAACCAAATTTACTGTGGAGTAGCATCCCCAAATAGCTTTTTGGTGATGTTGACTGCACAGTAACTTGTTACTACTGTGCGGCAACATTTTATCATGCTTCAGGCCACACAACACTACTACTACGCAGCAGTAACGAGCTACAGTGCAGTAGTAACAAGCTACAGTGCAGTAAACTTCACTAGGCAGCTGTGCTGGTATACTACACAGTAACACTGGTTACTGCATAGTAATTTAGTACTTGGTTATGCAAGTACTAAATGACTGAGCAGCAACAACTGCAGTCAGCATCTCATCTCATCATGGCCACAGAGACTTGAAGAAGTATGCACTAGTCCATGGTTTTGACAGAAGTTTGTCATAAAACTAACAGCTGGAAGATTAGTTTGTGACTATTTTCAAAAGATCAGTTGTCTAGAACATACTGATATTGTCAAGGCTGTGCACTCCTAGGGAAGGCTAACAGATTACTCAGTGTTCCCCCAAAATGGATTGTAATCACAGACTCATGATGTTCCAGTGTGCTGGGCCTCATGAACTATATTCACATTTCTGAAAGTGTCATGAAATCAATGGAGGTATGAAGCAGCCTGCCACAGAAATACAGAGGAATCCTTTGGTGGTACATACACATAAACCTAGACTGGACCAAATCTTCAGCAGCTATAAATCTACATGGTTTATGAAAACCAGTGGAGCTACATCATTTTACAGTGGCTGAAGATCTGGTTCACTGTTTAGAAACAAAAGCAATCTGATGTGCACTACCTCGTACAAACAGTTCTGTAGAACATTTCTCATCACCAGCTGTCACGTGGTAGCGGGCATCATCAGTCAGTGAGCAGTTATTGATGAATAAAATTCTCTCGTTACCTTTGTGCTCAAAAATATATCTGTAGGCACAAAGCAAAGTTGTGTTAGCAAAATTGTTGGCCTTTGTTCTTGTTTTTCTTGTTTTTATTGCAACTATGAAATTCTGTAGGGATTATTATGGGGAGAATCACTGTCTGTGTAGAGAGCTGGAGTAGACAGCTTGCAAGATCTTTCTGAAGAAGGATGGAGAAGAACTGTTAATGCTCAGTAGCAAGAAAGAACATAGATTAGTTTGGCACCAAACTCCCTTAGGCTTCTCTGAAAATCCCAGACATGATTATGTGGGGAAAAAAATGTAAACTGATTCTTGAAGACAGCTGAAGAAAATGCTGGCTGAAATCCTAGACCAGTTAAGACAAAAATAAGCACTGACAGGAGCTGAAGCATCCTTCTAATGCTCTTAATATTTTTACATAGACAATAATAGCTGAGATACACTGATGTTATTGGTAAGCTAAATGCCTCAGGGGATTGGTAACTGTATACGGAGCTTTGGTAAAGGGATAGGGAGCCTTTCACCTTTATATCACTGGTTCAAAGTGGCTCCAAGTTTGTTGGGACCAATGCTTATTAATATTTTATGACTGTTCAGCAGCTTGTGAAATAAACTGAGGCACTCAGTTGAATTTCTACTCTGTAGGAGTCCACGCTTCAGTTTATGGAGGACCCCGCTGAACATTCACAGCAGATTAAAATTATTATGCATTTTTTTTTTGCCCATTAATGCTGGGCTAAAGCAAGGGCTGGCCTGTCCTATCCTGTGGAACCTGCTGCCACAGGGGGCCCCGCAGCCAAGGGGCCATGCCTTGCTCACCCCCCACCGCCTGCATCACATTTAAAGGACTCAGTGCAGGCAGGGAGCCTCTTCCTGGCTAGAGGGGGCAGGAGGAGTTCTTGGCTCCACTCCTGCCCCAGCCTCAGCCCCGGCCCTGGCCCCCGGGAGGAAACCTAGGAGTCCCCAGCATGTGCTGCTCCCACCCCGTGCCCCCCGCAACACAGCCCACATGTGCATAGCCCAGCCTCAACTATTTTATTTCAGTGACTTTATATCTCAATTAACTGTAATTTTGATCTTTCGATGGCTCCGGGGACCCCAAAAACTATATCTTGCAGGAGGCCCTAAGAAATTGTGGGCCAGCCCTGACTAAAGTTTGCAGTGGTTGGTGCAGTAAAGGAGATGAAGAAAGTTGCTCACTGGACATGTCTACATGAGTTGCTACTGTGCAGTCCTGGCACTGTACAGATTGTTTCTGACCCTACTGTGCAGTAGCAACAAACTACTGTGCAGTAGCTCATTGTTATTGTGCAGTAGTGGCGGTGTGTCATGGTTTGTGCCCGCCGATGCTATGTCACTATAGTGATGAGCTACATTGCTACAGCAACATAGCATCTCATGTAGACACGCCCACTGAATCCTCTAGTAGCAGGCTGGCTTGCCACCATCTGCATGGCAAGCCAAGCAGTGCCATGGTGCAGGGATTTTAATCTGCCAAGTGGACTTTGCTAGTCTTTAGAGCAGGGGCACTATGTGACAGTACTCCTGATGGTTAATGAATGTAGCTGAACTACATATGAACATTAAATGGATAAAACACCCTTTTCCTCCCTTCCTTGCCAACCACAGCTCCATGCTCTTTTAGGGGCACAATGAATGAGCTAATATACTAAGTAATGGGACCAAGTAGGTAAAGCTAATGGTATTTCTGATGATTCTGATATGGAGAGATTCTGGTTTTCTGCTTGTACTGGGCTAGAAAAAACTAGCTCATTTTCAGACCAGGTCAGGCTAATAGTATCATATTTATTCACATGCCACACACCTCCAAATAAAACATGCACCCCGTTTGGGAAAGGCAAAATGAAGACCTTTTTTTTTCCTTTTAACCAAACTACAGGTTTCCCTTGCTATATATGGGTTCTATATATGCAAATTTGCTCTTATGCGATAACCTTTCTTATACCAAAATTAGTTTTATGCAAGGTAAAGTCACTGTTATATGATTGGAGTGGTGGTCAGCTGCTTTGTGCGGTGCATTGTGGGAGTGACACGCAGCAAAATATAGTCTCCTGTGTGGATCTGTGCTCCTCACTTGTTGTTTGCAACACGTGTTTCTGTAGTTGACATCCCCATTGCAGTAACATTCACCACCCCCCTGTGCTTCTGTGTACTGTCTGCTGTTGGTGAGTACCAAAATTGTCTTGTAAAAGTGGTAGAAATGGGTCTGGAGGTCAGTACAGTTGAGGTCTTGGAACACATCTCTATTTGTTACATTGTATAGTGGGTTCCCTTTATGTAAATTTGAGTTATTCACCCTTTTTGAGGAATGCATGTACAGCATAAATAGAGGGAAACCTGTATTTGGAACCAGCTGCCCCATTTAAAACATACACCCCAATTTGTGATTTCTAGTTTCCATTTAAAAAGGTGAGCATGGTATGTGAATAAAAATAGTATATTTGCTTGGGAATACTGGTGTCTTTTATTTACCTCTCTGTGCTGGGGGGTGCAGAGCACATTCTAAATTAAGATTAGCATCCATATTATAATGTGACTTTTTCTTTTAAAAATATAAATCAATATTACCATTAGTATGTGTATAACTTGTTTCTGGTTTCAATATAATAAAATGTCTGGAAAGAAAATTGGTGTAAACTTGTTCAAAGAGAGAGACAAAAACAAACCCCTTCTCAAGGGAACAAATGGTATTTTGCTTCACTGAGAGGATAGGAGAAGAGGGTTTTTATCACTATTCATATTCAGTAAAATCACTTACTTTGTACTTGGTCGGATTTCTTGGCCATTTTTATACCACTTCAGCTCCACTGTTGGATCTGCCAGCTCCACAACAAACCTTACTCTACCTCCTTTGTCCACTTGATAGGCAGGATCTAGAACTTTGGCAAAAGCTGTTATGGGGTAGTGGTGTGATTTAAAAAGAAAGGAAGGAAAGAAAGAAAAAAGGATAATGAGAAAGAAATGAGAATGTGAATTTTATCTCCACAAAGCAAAACTGAACAAACATTGTAAAAAACCTATTATTGCTTTATACAAAAAATTATTAATATACTATAGGTATTATAATCAAATCACTGGCAGTGAAACTCTTTATTACTGTTACTTCTGGGTTTGCCAACTAGGAAACCCTTACCAAGGTAAAATTCCTAATGAATATCTGGTTGCCTGAGTAGCCGCGCTGCGATTTAGCTAAAAGTTCATGATATCCCAAATTGTTTCATTAGGTTGGAATATGCAAACTGGCATCCATTTGTAATTAGAACTGTATGTGCAAAACATTTGTAAAAATATGATGTCGGGCAAAATTAGCCAAGTTTCAGATCCCAGTATAACCTCAAAATGTCAATGAGTCAAAATGAGTCATTAAGTTATGTAAGCCTGCTCAAGTGAAAACTAAGCTATAACACTGAGGTGACTTTTTTCAGCGATCATGTGTAATTTATGGTTCACTTAATTTAAACCTAAAGCCAAGTAAAACTTGGGGATTTCAAGAGTTTCACTTTGAGTTTTCAGTTGTTTTTGAACACAAAAGAAAGGCCCAAGAGAGCATATACATAGTAGATTGAAAAGTAAATGCTTGTTTGCCAATGGCAATCCAGACTGCCCCCAAAAGTTTTCCTGCATTCAAAGCCAGAGATCACCCCAGGCCTATTTTATCAGAACTCACCCAGCCATACAATCTTATTTGAATTATAGAAAAATAAGACTGGAAAAGACTAGAGAAGGTCATCTGATACAACTACCTGCTCAGGACAGAGTCCCTGTTCAAACCATCACAGCCAAGTGTTTGTCTAAACTGCACTCAAAACTTCCACAAAGAAGGAAATTCACGCCTAGCTGTCCCACAGCTTTCTACCATCTTCTTTCCACTTCCTGCTTCTATTACCTACAATTAGAGCGACGTAAGGAAGCACAGACAACCAGTGGGCAGACTGATTCCTAGAAAGGTTCTTCCCAAGACAACTCTCTATTCCTCAAGTGGAGGTCTTCAAGGAATCAGTCTGTCCACTATTTGTCTTTGCTTCTGTGCTTGATGTGTAGCCACAAGAAGATAATATAGATGGACAGGGTAGGCTAATGTGTCTTAGGCCAGATGAGAGTGACCCAGGGTCATTCCTAAATATCACTTGTAGGCATCTCCTTGCAATTCTGTTTCTATATGTTCCTAACTACTATGCAGCCAACCTCAGTTTATAGTGTAGCTGGGGGAAGATGCTGTTCCTCCCTGTTCTAGTCCTTAAAACATTTCCTCAGGAAGAAAGGAACAGCCACGTTGGCTCACATTAAATTCCCATAAACAATCAATTGTGCAATTCCATGCCTATGGCAATGGAGACCGAGGTAATTTCTCCATAATCCAAAGCAGTTGATAATTATCTTATTTCTAACAAAGTTTGCTCTTCTGTGTGCATGTTTTGTTCTAACTCAGAGCAAGTTTATCTATTATATTACTCAGCTACATGCCTAATCTTTTTATGAATCATCTTTTTTGAATTATCAACTTCTTTGTCCCAACGACATCATTTGAACAGGGTTCCTTCAAGGCTTTGTTTAATTAAAAAATGCAAAATACTTGCTTTCCTTTTGTCTTTAATTTTGTTGCTTTTCATTTATTTTGAATGTCTCTCTTTTTCTTGTTTAATGGGAAGGTAAATAGAAGGGAGAGACTGCATTTTTCTACACTATTGGAGTTTGTTGTAACTGAAAAAGTGACACTGTGGTATGGTGGGAGAGGTTTTAACAGCAAAGAAAAATGATGGACTTCTGACTGTCCAAATGACTGCAAGTAATTTTAATTTTCCAAATGAGACAGTAACAAGCATAGCTATGTATTTTGATTCTAGTTGTGATTGGCAGAGTTGAATAAATAAATATACATAGCTTCTGGGTTTTCTGGACCTGGGGAATCTGGTATGGGTAAACCAAGTTGAGAGCAGATTATTTATATTCCCTGGATACTAGAACCTGGCTCTAGCCCCTGACATAACCAACCTAGCTAGGGAGAAACAGTCTGAATCTGCCTACCCCAAACAGAACTGAATGTCCTGGCATCCACAGGGGTTACAGTGAACCTGCATGTAACTTTAAAATTCTCGTTTTTATAACATGTCTTAATAGGCTTAATAGCATGGTCTCTAAATTCTACAGTCCTTAATCAGGCAGCACTCCCTTTGAAATCACTGCCAGTCTTGCTGAAATAAGCACTGCAAGTTAGCCAACTGAAACAGAGATGTTTTTAAAAATACTGAACAGGGCACAGCTTTATGTGAAGCAAAATCTGCCCCTACTTACTCTCTTTTGGTACCTCTGCACAAAATCAAGGTAGTTTTTGTTCCTGTATATTTCATGGTACTTTATCGTATTCTTTCTCTTGAGATGACAACTCCTGTTTGACCATTAGATGTAAGAATACTCTGCCTTCCTCATACCTGCACTTTTCTTCACTTCCCTCTTCATGCGCTTCAGACGTTTTAGCATGCCTCTCAGATCAGTGATACCATACTGAAACGCAATCTTCTCATACTCATTGGGATTGGCATTCTTCAGGAGCTCCCACACATCTATCTCAGGCTCTTCCTCTTGTTTAATCTCCCTAACAGTAGCAAAAAAAAATGTTGTAGCATATTTAGTGAGATGTCACTGAATTAGAAATAAGGGACCAGAGGGATATTAAAGTGCAATGTTATGCTAGAAAGGTTTTGGCCAAGTTTGTAGATTTAAATCAAAATTTGATTTCACTTAAGAATGGGACTGAGCAACCAAGGTCTACTCTGAATTCACACTTCTTCAGGGAAATAAAATCCAGGAATGCAGTGACAGAATGGAAATTCTAACTTCTCAAAAGTGTAGGAAGAGTTTGTGTCTTGCACTTTAGTATGGGCAACAGGGAAGTGGCAGCACTTTGTGGGAGTTTTTATATTTCTTCATGGAAAAAATCCATTTAAAAATACTCCAGAAACAAAAGGGCTGATTTTGAACTGATTCTGACCTATGCTAAAACTCAAGAGAGTCCACGGAAATTTGTGCAGGCTTAAGAGTACAGCTGTATTTCCCATATTGCAGGAATAAAGCATACATTTGGTATGAGACCAAGAGTTATGGGTTTCCACTTTGACCTGGGCCTGTGACATAAATCTGTTGGTTTTAATACTTACCCCAATTTTAGGAACGGGAAGCATTTTTTATATCTCTAGAGTTCTGTTTGTTCAAGTTTGTCAGATTTCACATTACAGCTAAAGTACCATAGTTATTGTATTCAACTCCTATTTTAGAGACAAGATAGTTAGCTGATAAAAAGAAAACTAATTAATACTAATTTCAGAACTAATAGACATTAAATGCAAGGATAATAGGGTCAGCCTGAATAAAATGGTTATTTTAGTAAGTGATCTAACGAAAGAGAGCTGCTAATATAGTCCAGAACTTAAAAGCAGTGAGGATAAATGTCTCAACCTTCTTTCCTAGAAGAATGGTAGCTGAGGGAAAGGTTGTTCTTCTTAACTCTGATTGGTTCTGTTGGAATAAAAAAAATGGGCAGCAAAAGAAGAAAATAATAAGGATGAAAAAAGAAAATAAAATCCTGGGAGACTTCTATGTATGTACGGTGAGTAGAATATTGGACTGAGAGCCATCAAATGTTATCTTTCTTGTAATGTATACAGACGTGTTGGGATAGCTGAGAACTGTAATAGCATTGGATCAGTAATTATGGGACAGCAATATAGTATATGGTATACTATATATTCTTCATGGAAACTGCTATGCAGTTTACAAGCATTTATTGTATGGTAGCTTTATTTTAAATGGCCTACCATTGACAATGTTTTGAAATATTTTCAGCACATGCAGTTTAACATTATGCTGAAGCATAATATAAAGAATATCATTCTATGTTTTATATCTCAGTTTTGCTTTGTGCTTACAATTTTTGGAGACTGACTACCTACTGCATAAAGTGATGTTTTGGTGAGTCTTCTTTGTATGTAGTCAGGTTAGAACCAGCTTACAAACAAATGTAAAAGCTAAGACACACTGAGGGGCAGAATTCTTATCTCAAGGTGTTTAAGACATTAACTATGCAACTCCTATTAGCACTAATGAGAGTTGCACAAAAACATCCATGTAAAGATGTAATGTCTGCCCTTTAAATCAGGCTCTGGTTGAGAAAGAAGATCTGCATGTCCTGATCTCAGCTGTTTAAAACAGTCTTTCTATTCCTCTTGCATAAATGGAGAACAGATTTTGACACTGAGCAAACAAACTTTGTTCCAAGACTGTAATATTTGTACCTGTGCATAGTGGGCAAACAATATTTATTATTTTCTTGTTAGGCTTGCTGTAAATCATTTGGGCCACAAAATCTCATCCCATTTTTTTTCAAAGATGTGCATTGTGTTGAAAAAAGTTTTTTTAAGCTGTAACGTTTGAGTTTCTATGGGTGCATCTACATGTTGCCCTACATCGCTGTAGCAACTTGCTGTATAACTGTAGCATGTTGCTATGACAATGTAGAGTGAAGTGGGTTTACACATGACCACCAGCAACTTTGCTGGAGCAGCACGCTTCCCTGTTTTAGCACGCCTCTATGTCAAAGTAGAGGCAAAATCTAACCGTGTGCTGTGCACACAGCACAATATGGCAATTATGACGCAGTAGCATCATTGCCATACGGCAAGGTGTAGATGTACCTTGTGAGATCTTATGCTTTTGGCACTTCACAGCATTACTGATGCATTGACAGTCATGAGACATACCCAGTCACACACTATGTCATTAAGATAACTAACTCATTTGTCTTCCAATAAGACCAGCACAAAGCTAAAAAGCAGGCAAGATTCAGATTTTAGGCATTTTAGACTTTGGGTAAAATATATATATACAATGTACTTATGTACCCACTGGTAAAAAAGACCTAGCTTGTTTTCTTAAGTACTGTAGAAAGCCAACAGACTAGGAACACATCTGAATACTGCTTCCAAACATACTGAAACATGTATGTTTAATTGTCCTACCAGTAGTAATAGTTGGTTAAATCTGACTGGGAAGTAAGTAGCAATCATACTTCTCAGTCAGTTAAACTCATAAATGTGAGATTGTATTTCACCAATTTAAACATGGGGCGGGGCAAAACAGTCAGTATACCTTTTTTAAATTACAACATTTAAAAACAGGTTCAATGAAAAGTTTGGTTTGCCCATTAAACACAACAGTTATACTATGTTTCAATGGATATATCATTTTATCATAAAAATAATGAATTTATGTCAGTAGAATGATAAAAGATACTGTTTCACATTACCACAGAAACACTGAAACTTCTACACATGCCATCCATATATTAGTAATAATATATTAGTAATAAAAAACCCCACACAGAAAGTCATTAGAATTGTCACATTATTCTTGTATTAGTATGATAAATAAATGAACATCTTTAAAATAAAAGATTCTAGTTAGGGATGAGAAGAGTAAAAATAGAGACCTGGAAGATATGAATTTGTTCAAAATTCTTTTGCTTTCAGTTATTACTATAAGATTGATGATTGGTTCAATATTCTGGTCCCAGCACAGTTTTTTTCCTTTGTATGAAACAACTTAGATAATTCAATAGCTAAGTTACTTATACAGTCTCTATTATCATACTACTTAAGCACCTCAACTTTTTTTTCTCATTCAGGAATAAATAATCGTAGAGATGAAGGCCCAAATTCTGCTTCCAGGAATGCATACCCAGCTCTCATTGACTTCAGTAAAAGTTGTACCATTGTATCAATAGCCAAACAGGTCCCAAAGTTTACAACCCCAATAGGGTATAGTTGTCTTAAAAGTGCTCAGATCTTATATGAACTATTGAAATAATGATGCATAGTTATTTAGCTATCATCATATAAAGGGAAATTGAATATACCAACACTTCTATCCAGGTGTTCTTGTACTGGAATAAACAGGTGGACATAAGCTCTTCCTTATATACTAGAATTGCAAAGCCATATCATAAGTCACCTGAAAGCAATTTTCCCCTAATTCTGTAAGCTGGTATCAAATTTTAGGTACATTTTCAGTATCCCATAAAGATATCCAACCGTTCTTTGTCATTTAAGTCACATCATAAAAGAACACATAGTTAGTGTAGGCCGGAGTGCTCAACCTATGGCCCACAGTCTAGTTTTGCCCACAGAGCTGTGTCATGCTGCCTGTTGTGCTCTCTACAGGTCTGGAAATTTGGCAGTGGGGGAGTGGTAGCAGTGTTACTTGCTGCTTACCTGCTGCCAAATTTTCAAACCCCTGGGGAGCCTGCAGACAAGACAGTGTGGTCCTGCATGCTAAGTCTGATGTGCAGGGCTGGGACAGTACAGAGCCAGATTCCAACATATAGGGCCTGATCCAGGCACATGGGCTTGGGATGGTGTGGGGCCCAAGCAGGGATACATGAAGCCTGATCCAGTTGGCACAGGGCCTAGTCCAGATGTGCGGTGCCTGATTCAGGTATGCGGGGCCCAAACCTGTGTGCTACCCTTTCAATGGATCCAACCTGCAGACCAGCCCTGTGCTACTCATCTAGCCCCTGGAACCAAAAGTCAATCACCACTGGTATAGAATAAATAATAATTGTACTGAATTTTCTAGTCAAACCAGAAAGAAGGAAAGAACTGAAAAGCCAGTGTTCACGTAACTTAAAATCCTCTTCCATGGTGTGCCTGCACTGAGCAGGAGAACTACATGGAAACAATGTCAGTCCCTAGAATTTGTAAGCACTGGGAGTGTCTACACATGCATTTATGCCAGCTTAAATTTACTGCGCAGTAAGCAGGAATAGGCCGGCATCTACAAGTGCAGGTGGTCAACCTCATTAACATTGTGTATGGAGTGACTTGGGACTAAAGTTAGTCTCAAGTCAGTCTGCAAACACAGTGTTACTGAGCAGTAACGCTTCTACACATGTTACTGTGCAGTAACTAATTAGGTGTAAATTTAATACCTGCATGATGCAGGTATCAAATTTACTCTCAAGCTGGCACGACTCACCATATTTACTGCACAGTACAGGCATGCATGTGTGGACTCATGCCTGTACTGTGCAGTAATTTTGGTTACTGTGCTATAAATGTGCACGTGTAGACGCATTCATTGTGTGCAGTTTTTAATCTAAAAATACTTAATAAAGTAAATTGAAAATGTACCCAAAGGATTAACTTAACCCCTGTATTTCCTTATGTTCACACCAGACTCAATTTTCTGAACTGCTCATCCCTGCATAGGAAAAAAAAAATTCATGCAATAACAAAATAGATAGTCTATAGACTAAATACTATGGGTCTCTTCCAGTAAGACAGCCTATGACAACCCAAAACATTTGACAAATCTGAGAACTTTCTTTCCCACCAGTTATATTTACATGATAGTTAGCTCAATGTTTGCATTTTCTATTCTAAGTATTAAAGTTAGAAATACCAGAAGAAAGTAAAAATGTCAAATTCCTGAGAAATGATTAATGCTAAACCTAACTCTTTCTGTGTGTGAACTTAATGATTTCCAATCCACACCTGCTCACTTCATCACTTGGTTCTCACCTACGTTTCAGGAGACCACTAAAGTCAAGTTCTCCTGCATCGTCTTGTCCTTCACCGCTGTTATTAATAAAGAAAAATCAAATCTTTGTTTAATACAGAGAAACTAAAACAACACACATTGCAAACACTCTAGATATACTGTATATGCAATACTGTCTAGGCACACAAGTAATTGTATAAAATCAACACAAACTTATGTTCTTTCCCACACAGCAATGTTTCCATAACAAGCACCTGTGGAAAATAACACAAAAGATTTGTATTGCTTGTTGTTATACTTATCAGACAAATTTTTGTAGCTGCATACATAAATTTGCCAAAATTTGTGTTACAGTTCGGTAACACAAATGCACTTTAGCGAGCCGACACAAAGGGCTTTGTTTTTGGGTTCCAATAATACGTTTATATAAAAACAAAGGCCTTGTGCTGATCTTTGCTATGAATGTAAAGCAAAGATTTGCATTGTTGTGTATTCTGCATTTAACAATGCATACCATGTCAAATACCAGATAGCACATTGTTATATACTGTGTGTGTCACTGGAAGAAGAAGTCAGGTAAAAATAGTATTTTGTACTCTTAAGAGAGGAATTGTAGCCTTCTTAAAAGATGCATTCCCTTGTAGAAGGTGTTCCGTAGCAAGGAAACTTCATTACAGCTATACACAGAAGAAAATGCTCTGTTGTCGGGGTGAGCCCTGTAAAATGAGAGGTAAAATCCTGGAGCCACTGAAGTCAACCGCAGTTCTTTCAGTGATGCCAGGGTTTCACTTTAGATTTTTCATAAAGTAGTTTTCTTAAAGTTTTCAGAAATATCTTCTTCTGTTTGCAGTGTTGTTGCTGCTGAGCCATTGTGCTATATTTAAAAATATACCCTTAGAAAGGAAAGCACCTTGAAATTAATATCTTTCTGAGCACGCATTTGCCCTTTATAGCTCATATTTTTAATAAAAAAGAGGTACTTCTTAGTGACAGTTATGAATTTTGCTTATATGCTTCAATTTAAAAAATAACATTGGTCTTCTGTGTGTAAAATTAATTCCACTATTTATATTTATTTTTTATAAGAAAAATGATGATTTAAGAACTATAAAGATCACATTATATCAGTGGTTTTAATGGTTATTTGATCCCAAATACAAATAATTTAGGAAAAAATATTTAGAACTGAATGCTTTGTACCAAGCGGTTTGAAATGTGTGTATATTGTAATGTTACTGTAAAGATGAATCTGTGACATGCTTCTTTTCTATTCTGAGATACAAATTGGGCCCATGTTATCTTATTTAAGTCAATGGGAGTTTTGCCATTGGCTTCAGTGAGTGCATGACTGGACCCACAATAGCTTTTATGTCATAGCTTGTAATTTTCAAGAAATATATAGTAATATATTTTACTGAATAAATAAATACATGAATAAATAAAATACATTTACTGGCTTCTTTTTTACCTGTTAGAAATTGCACTTCAATCTCATTTTAGGGTTTATTCTATTATACATGATATCTATGATATAAGGTTACTTCATCCCACCCACATCCAACTGTTTCAAATCCCACTTCTGTCATCTTTATTTATAATGCCACCTATTAATAACACTTGATACATTTGGCTAGCAGAGATGGTGGTGGATGAATGTGTGCTCATAACTTATTGAGGAACTTCATAGGATCACAAGTTAAAGTTACCTTCTTTTGAAAGCAGATCGGATGTCAAGGGATGGAGCAGCCTGAGAAGATTCTAGGAAAGCAAAAAAAATAGTTTAAAAAGTTAATAGAAATATTTGATTTTCTTGTTTAAAATGAGTTCAGTTCCACTTTTCAGTGGACACAACATATGTGCTCTTCCAGCACTAAAAGCTACCCAGTGCAAGTCTGCTCAGTGCTGAAGTAGGTGTTTTTTAATACTTTCCTCTAATCTACGTTCTCCATTCCCATACACAAGACTAAATTGTGTGATATTTCTCTCACATTCCCTTCCCACCTAGACACATGCATGCATGCACATACATACAACCCTTTCTCTCTAACTCACATCCTCAACTCTTGTACATATTCTTGCTAAGCATTTTACAGGATAAATGATGACCTTGTGTACAATCATAGGCCTTGTGCTGGCTCCTGGCACAGGGATGCACCTGAACCAGGGCCACTCCGATGGAACAACACTGATCTATAGTGAAGTAATGGATGCAGATAGTTTGGCTTCTTGGCTAACGTGCTAGTGAATACATACAGACTCCTAGGCTTTTTGGGTTAATTGACAGTCAGCTCCTGAACATGCCCTTAATTGTGGCCTGCTTTCCTTACTGATGAACAAATATTCTGGCCTTGGTAATTTGGTAAGCTTGTTTTGCTAGGGAGGAACAAATATTCTCTTAGCTTCCAGAGTACTGTTGGTCCTAAGTATTCAGGAAGGTTGCCTGGACCTGTCTTGTCTAGCAGCTGAAATTACAGGATTAGGCAACCAACTGTACATTTTAGGATCAAGTAATAACTTTTGAGGGGATCAATAGGTTTAAATGAAAAAAGTTGACTCTTACCATGGACTTCAAGATCAAAAGTGCAGCTATCAAATTTATCCTTATATGTTACTTCACATCGGTAGTTCCCAGCATAATTTTCCTTGGCTTGAATGATTTGCATCTCAAATGTGTAAACCTTAAAGTCAAACATAGGGTACAACAAGTCTTTTAGTTTGAGATCTGCGTCTACAAGTCAGAAGTTAAGCTGTAGACTAGATTGAGGGCTTGTTCTCTTAGCCTCATATCAGGATGAGGCCTAGCTGTGTTGACCATATTCCAAATTCTGGCTCCTTCAGAGCCTGTTATATGCTAGGGAAGGTAATATGATACATCGTGTCATTAATGGACAAACCATTTTTGGGAAGTATGTGGTAGAGCCAGGTACTGAATGCAGTTCTCCCAAATCCCTATCTACTGCCTTAATTATGAGACCTTCCATCCTTAGAGGAACAAACAGTTAAGAATAGCTTTACAGGGTTTGAGATTTCCCTCTGGAAAAATTTTAAAAAAAACCTTGAAAAGTACCTTGGTTTGACGTTCAAATGTCTCCTTCAGCTGAAGGTGTTTTCCTGCTTTACTGGCTAGATCCATCCATTTACCTTTGAACCACTTAACATTTGGCTTCCGAAGAAGATCTTTGGCTTCTACTTTGGCTACAAATGTAATATTCCCCCCTTTAAAAAAAAGAAAAAATAATACAGCTGTTAGTAAAAATGTGGCTGTCTATCATGTAAAAAAATTCTTGTATTACAGTTTTGTGGGGTTCTCAGTAACTGTCAAGCTTACGAGAGTCAAATGCATTCAGACAAAGGGGTTGTTTAAACAGAGGACTTCAGTGTAGTATAGAAATACCCATCTGGGCTTTGGTTGAGCTAGTTTGGATACTGCATTCCAGATAGTCATGGCAGCACATTGCTCTGTTCAGTCTACAAAGCAAAATTAGTCTAGCTCAAGCTCCAGGCTACACCAATCTCAACAGCAAGCTAATTAGCCTATCTACAGCACTATGTGGAGACATTACACTGCTTTCAGTTTGGGAGGTAGCATGACAGGCAATGTGGCCTGCCGCACAATAAGCTTGTAATGAAAACTGTTCTGTTAGTGACAGTGCAAGAATAAATAGCACAATTGATCATCAATGTCCTCCAATAGACCAAACCTACGCACCTTCACTCTTGGTACATTATTATTCAATTTAAAATGTGTCTTGAATTAAGCGACTGAATATTTTCTTTAGAGGAAGGCTAGATTTGGCCTAAAATTGGAGCATACAGTTCCTGCTGGAATCAATGGGAAAGATATGTATCTGAAGGCAGAATCTGAATGTTCTGCAAACTGCACATATGTTTGCAGATTTCACGTGTGTCTTAAAACCCAGCATTTAATTTTTTTTTCTAGTCACTTACCAACCCTTACTGTACCACCCTGTGGTTTTTCAACAAATAATGTGGATCTCTGAGTATCATCGCACTTCTCTGTTTCATCTGGAGTTCCTTCAGACCATACTGGTATGCAGAAAAAAAAGGGGAAATATTACTTTTCAGCCTGGTTTATTCTCTCCAAAGAACACTTACCTGAATTCATTCATCTCTCTAAATGTACTGCCTCTTCTCTTCAGACCTCCTCAATAACAGAAGTAATTGACATCCCATTGTCAGGGATGAAGCTGTTATATTATCTAGAACTCCTTCAGGAATACCACCTCTGTGGTGGAAAATGAGATAACATTGGTTGTGGGGGAGGACTGGAGCATCTGGTACAAATACCGAGAACAACTTGCATTGCACCAGAGATGTGCCTAGAAAGCAGTTGTGGCTGAATATATGAAACGGTCGTTCTGTATTTCTTAGTAATAAAGTAGAAGGTTTGAAAAAAAATTATACCACTTCAGGGTTAATGATGGATTGAGCTTCCTAGTTTGTGTGAGAGTAATTTCAGTCTACTACATGGAGATAAAATAAGCAATTTGCAATCCTCCAGCAACCCAGGATGCACCACTTTCAGTTCCCTCTCCTTCCCCAGAGCAGGGATAAAGTTTAGGTGTCCTGCCTCTTAGCCACATCCCTGCTCACTAGCCCTCGAATGGGAAGTCAGAGCTCTGCAAGGGACAGCATCAAGAGACAGTATTAACTTTTAATGTGTGCCTGTTCACAGCACATTCTAACTTTTAACACCTTTTAACATTGCACAGATTTAGGATAGTCTAAGTATCATGTCTAACTTCATGCTTGCTCACAAGCAAGACAAGGGTCACCATTAGGTGCTTAATTTGTATAGGTTTCTCTCAATCCTGCAATCACTCAGCAGTGGGTACAACCCCGTTGTTCTCATTCACCTTGAAGATAAGGGAGGAAGGAAGAGGCATGCCTTTGCATTTTGATCTTTCCTTACAGAGATGGAAGAGGAGAGTTTGAGTCTCAGCATATAATGAGGCTAGCCCTGTGCACTGGTTGATGTTCAAGGAGAACTAACTACACCTAAATGTTTCAGGCACACCTTCATGGTTCCATTTCTTGTTGAAGTCAGTGGGAATTTGGAGTCAAAGTGGGCCACCATGACCAGAAAGGAAGCACGTACAGGGCTTCTGAAGACTTTTCCTCCGTGAGACCTTCTACAGCCCTTGGGTATGGATTAAACCTGACTTCCAATGGAAAACCCATGGAGAGTGAAAAAGAAAACATCTGAGCCAAATGCTCCCTTCCTAGAGATAAAGTAAAATATGTGTCTTTGAGTTAGAACTTGTGGAGTAAATACTAGCATTACCCCTCCCTAGATGAGAAGTGTGGGCTGTTGCAGAGGTGAAGATGAGTACAGCCAGTAAAGCTAGCACTACTATAGATATGCTGAAATGGCAGTATGTGCAGAAATGCAGGGATACTATGTGTCTAATCCCCTTTGTGCCAGACTCAGAATCCCCCTTTCCATGGATCCTCCTGGAAAAAAAATGCCTTCTAGAGGTTGCTGAATGGAAAAAAAACCAGCACTTATGTCTAGCTTGTTCAGTGCCTTTCAAGTTTTGGTCCCATCTTGTTGCTGAAATAAAATATTCTTTTGAATGTACAGTACCTGTTGTAAAAGGCCATTTGTCAGGTGTCAGTATAGTCTTTACATTCAGTAAGGATTATTACTAAAAGAATTTTACAGTCTGACAAAAACTGCCCAAATATCTAACAAATAACTTCATTGATCATGGTTCATTACTCAACCAGAAAAATGTAATTGAATTGCTGCATCTAATTAAAAACTATAAAATATTTCAGGAGATCTAAAACTATTAAATGACTGTTTCTAGAGTATATAAAAGAATGTTGTTTTCAATCTTTTGATGCACTCTAGGTGTGAGATTATCCAGTACCACTGGGCATCTTTTTGTATGTTGTTTCTTGCATGCAGACACACACAGAACAAATACTTTATGCATAAAGACAAGTGGGCAATGGTCACTAGAGTAAATACATTATGTAATAATGGCTGACTCTTGAATTTGTAACATGCAGACAGCAGCAATCCTAAAAAATCACAAAATGATACTGAACAAACAACATTATCAAACAACTTTAAGACTGGCTGATAAGTTACAAAATTTCTAAACAGGAAACATGTTTGGTATGAATCAAGACTGGCAGGGGGTGATTATTCCAGGTAAATCAGTGGTTGAAGTACCAATTCAGCATTTCATTTAAGAGACTGCAACCCCTGCAACTGCAACGACAGGGAAGCAGCTTTATCTGCTAAAATGGGAAGAAAAAGGTCATGGTTCCTTAAAAGTTTCCTGCCCTTTTGGCTGGAAGAAGGGGCAAGAAGGGAGGGCATCACCTGAACAAAGGGCTGGACATAGGACACATGTAAAGCAATTGCCTTTTGCACATTGCACTTGGGCAGATATACACACACATTCTTTGCTTGTTGGAGTCCTCTGTCACTCTCAGTTCAGCAGCTAGTGACCAATTTCCTTTCTTTAAAAGTAATAAAAAAAATTATGGTTGAGTGTTGTATGAAAATCTATAATAAGAATTAAAGGTAAATTAGCTTTAAGAAATAATTCATTAATGATAAATTGCATTATGCTAGGATTGGAATGTTTCGTTTTCTTTCTTTTCCATCAAGAAGTCTCACCTGAATCTTTTCTCTGTCCCCGCTGTGTAGTCCCATCTGAAAGGAAAGAGTGATCTGGATGATACCAGTTTGGAGATTAGAACCTGCTTGACCTCAGAAATTATTGCTTCTTTAAAAAAGTGTTGCCTCTTCACATGTTGGAGGATTGGAATACAAATAAAAATAAATACTGGCCATGTCTACATGAGACACTGACTACTGTGCAGTTGTTACTACGCAGTCATTTAGTACTTATACAAACACATGCTAAATGACTTTGCCGTAACTGGAGTTACTGCACAGTTGCTTCAAAGAACAGCTGTTTTGTGATGCTGACTGAGCAATAGCTCACGATTATTGCACATTAGCATTGCATCGTGTTTCCTGCCACATGATGCTACTGTGCAGTTGTCATGGGCTACTGCACAGTTAGTGTCACATGTAGATATGGCCACTATGTAGGACCTTAATCGTTGGGATCTGGGAAAGGTACAACTAGGACTGAATCTCAAGAAGATGACATCCTGGTTCATTCATGGTTTATGGTCCTTTTGAAACAAATGAAGAAGTAATATGGGAGGGAGGCACAGGTGTGGAGAGCATGCATTTTTGATGACTTCCCAAAACCAGTGGCATCAGGATCATAAACTACTCCTTTGCTTCTGATGGCCTTTTGTCAGCCAGTTGACTGATGGCCTGCACTGAAAAATTCAAACCACGTGTCTTCAGTGGGGCAGCAGCACAAGCAAGCAGGCTAAGTAAGATAGCACATAGAAAGCTACCATATTTTCTCACAAACTACACACCTTTAGAAAATAATGTGCACCTTGGTTTTGAACGTGTGGTTTTGGAATGAAGAAAAAAAGAGTTTTCCAGAGTTTGGGATACATAGAGCAGGGACAGAACCTACTCCCATTCCTGCTTAGTTAAAGCCAAGCTCCTACTAAAGACTGGTGTCCATGGGTGGATCTGTGATTTGGAAAAAAGTTAAATATTCTCCAGCACTATGAAGTAAGAGGAAATAGAGCAGGAGCAACTAGTAGACAGAAAAACTGTGCTAAGAAAGGATATTTTGATTGATGAATCATCAAAACCATTAAAAAGAAGACATGATTGTTAGCACCTGTGGAGTGAAGAACATGAGCTATTAAATCTATGGACTCCATCAGCTCCCTGAGGAATAATACAGCAGCTTCTAGATTGTGGCTCAGGCATCAAAGCAGAGTGCTTCTAAGACAGAAAATAAGCTTAATACATGCACCCCAATTTTGGGAGGGCTGATTTTAGGGGGAAATGGGTATATTATATGTGAGAAAATATGGTATTTAAAATTCATAATGGACTTGACTTAATAGTAATGTTGAAATCCGTTTTAGGTTTAACTCTAGAAAAGGACTCCATATTTGTTTATATGAATGCGCAAAAAGTACTGAAATGTCACATAAGCCTTCAAAATGGGTTTGAAGAATGGCTATATTAGAATAAAAAGCTTCAAACTGGTGCTCTGCACACAGGTGTGTCTTTCTCTGCATTGGTGGAAAACTGCAGAACTGGGCCTCTAGTGAATGAATAATCATTAATGAATGAATGAATGAATGAATGAAAGAATTAGTTAATTAATTAAAACAAAAGCATTATAATAATCCTAACCTGCTGGTGGAGGACTAACAGAAGAGGTTTCATCTTCATCTGTGAAAAGAAATATCAATTTTAAAAAACTGTGTAAAGAGAAAGAAACCACTGGAGATCATCTGTTTTAGTACAAGCAAATGAAAACTTAAAACCTGCAAAAGAAGGGGAAAAATTATGATTGTCAGAATCACTCATAATGGCAACTTCAAACTGATGAATAAAGCTTTGAGTGATTCAGTAGCTGAAATGGTAAACCTTAATGATCCGAGTAAGTTAAAAAAAAAGGATGTGAAAATGTAGACTGTGATCTATTATTAAAACATGGATTTATATGGGAGTTGTTGAAGTGATTCCATTTGTTAGATGTAATCCACAATAAATACAAAAAAGCAACAATGAAATCAAGGTCAACCACATATCTGACCTTCTGAAGAAGATGTTGTTTCACTGGTGCTCACGTCTGCAAGTAAAATGTGTAGCACATACGTTCAACATAAATAAATCATTTCATACATTTAAGACATCACTCTTAAAAAAATGCCATTATATTTACATATTGTAACTTCCATATTAGAATATTAATTCAAAATATAAGGGTCAGGCAACTGATTTTTTTCCATATAAAAGTAAAACTTTAAAATATTGAAGCATTAGTAGACCACTGGGTTTTAATTTTAAAAACAACGAATATTTATTATGGTATTAATAAATCATGTATGAATGAATCCATGTCTAATTTAGTAATTGTACTGTTATTTTGGAATTTTAGCCCATATACATGATCATGATTACAAATTTTTAAAAAATCTTGGCAAACTGTGAAAATACCATTAAAACTGTAACATTAAAGGCTAGTGATAATACTCATGATTCTGAAAAAATCCCTTGGTGGCAAGATAGAAAGCATTCTCTAAAGTAGTCCAGGATCTTATTTAGCTAATCTGTTTGAATCTTACATATTGAATTGAACACACGCAGAGCTCTAACTCTTTGGGGAAAATACTGGGCATATCTACACATGTGCTTTAATGCACATTAGCCTCTTTTAATGCACATTAAAGGGGCACTTAAAAAATCATGCTATTTAGTTAATCTGCATTAAAATAGGCTAATGTGCATTAAGCATCACTTTAAAAACATGCTATTTAGCTAATACACATTACAAAAGGGTAATGTGCATTTTCCTAGTACCCCACAGTGGAGGTACTAGATTTAATGTACACATTAAAGCGCATTAATAGACATGTAGATGCACCCAGTGGGTCTGTCTACATGAGACGTTTACTGTGCAGTAGACTAATTAGCTGTGCAGTAAATGTCTTGGTGTCTACACATGTATGTTTAGTTTACTCCTATTAGGCTGGAGTAAACTAATTTACAGGTACCATCCTGCTGCAGAATAAAAAAAACTCCATAGCAGTGCATGTGTAGATGCTGACCTGGTTGGCTGGGGCATAAGGGTGCTTCAGTGCAAGGGGCTGCCTACTGGCTAGCCCCATGCTGAAGCACCCTTGTGCCCTAGCCATTTCTTCCACAGCGCATTGAGCTGTGGGGAGCAGCCCCCTGAACCTCCTACCAGCCAGGGCTGCTCTGATCCAGCTCCATGTTCTGCAGGTGCATGTGCAAATGTGCATCCGGAAGCAATAAACTCCAGTGTGATAAGCATCATATAAATATGCATGTGTAGACATGCCTAGTAAGTGTTAATATTTTTTAAATGAATATTAGTAAAAAAATATAACTTTTACCTGTACGCATGTTGAAAAGCTAGAACAAACTAGATATAATTATAGTCTTTATGGCACACAGACATGTTGGCAGTTACATAAAGCTGTTCAATGGAAGTTGTCATTTGCAAGTTACTATAAAACTTCAGGTAAGTTCCTAAGGGGCGTGCCTACACGTCGCCATATGGTGACACGGTTACAGTGCCATGCTTCAGTACTTCTAAAAGGAAGCACAGTATGGGTGGTTACTGCACCATATGCATGGCACATGGGTAAATGTTGTTGCTACATCACCGTATTGGCATGCTGTACCTGGGGAGCACACCACTACAACAACATAGCTGTCAATTGCATGTAGACACACATGATCACAACACAGTGAGTCACTACATTGCCATAGGGTGATGTGTAAATGTACCCAAAGAAAAGGTAAAAGATTATTACCTGAGGTAAATTGGAGGGAGGGAGAGAGGGGCAGGGAGAAAGGAGTGGAAATGAACATTTTTCAGAGTAAAATAAATATTTAATTTCTGCCCAGGACTCAAGAGCAACAGTTTAATTATTTATTTCCTTGAATAAAATATTTAAAAAACATTGTTGCTTAATGAAAACATTCGTAGCATGTTCTTGCAAAGCTCTGCTCATATGAATACTTCCTCCTAATTTGATTAGTCTTAGTGAATCCAATGACATCTATTTTCATGGTTAAAGATTTGCTAGATCGAGGCCGCTTTTAATATATAAATTATATGTACTATGAAAATAAATGTTTAAAGAAAGTATCAAAAAGGCATGACATTATTCTTTTGTTTTAGTATAAACATTCTAGTTTCCTTTTTCTTTCCTGGGATGAGTTTAATGATGCCTATTAAACTGCATATGAAACTTAAGGACTAATTAAACCATCTTCGATTGTGTCCATTTCTGTAAACTCCTAGTCAAAGGTAGGTAATTTGAAGGCTGATAATTTCAATCGAACTACACCTTCATAATAATTTACTTATGTAATTGTTATTAATTTATTAAACTTCTCCTTTTAAAAAGATCCTTCGGGAAAGGATGTTGACAGTACAATGTAGATCTTTCATATAAAGTAAAAGGATTTCCCAACAAAAATGAACACAATACGAAGATCCTGGGAAGGTGATTTGTTATTCAGAGTAAAAGTTTCAAAGATATGTTCAGTAGGACACATCCTGATGCACTCTGAGCACCTGCAACTTCTATTAGCATCAGTAGGGATTGTGGATTCTGGTTTCTAATGGAGACATGATAATAATGAGGTCATGACAAACATATTAAAAATTGAATATTGTGCTGATTGATCAGTAATTAGAAGGGACAATTGATTCCAGTGCAAGTATACCATGTTATATAAAAATTCAAAAGCATATTTCTTTCCCCCCATCACCCTTTTTGTTTTTGCATTAATGCCATTGTGGCTGATGAAGGCTGTGAAGAGGAAAAGAATACAGTTCTGGCCTGAAAAATATTAACTTATCTCAGTCAGCACAATATGTTGGATGTAGTACATGTAGTTATCTGATGAAAGATGATAATCATGTCATAAAAGGAATGATCTAGCTTATTGCCATTCTATTGAAAGACTTGACAAACTAGAAGAACAAAAAAGGAGTTATTTGGTTTGCAAGCTAATGACTGTGTTGTCACCAGTGCAACCTATATTTCTTTCCAAACAAAATGTTAACGCAAACCACACCATACATGTCAAGGCTAGTAAAATGTGATGACAAGGGAAAGTAATCTAAAACAGGAAATGTCAGTGGGGCTATTTTGACTGATGAAATTAAAAAACTGTATCAGTCCATCACCCCTTAAATTTCTAATTTGCAGGATAGGATGGACTAATTATTAAATAAACAGGATGAATGGTTTTATAACAATGATTTATTTGTTTTTTTTATGTGAAAGTGATGGGCTAGTCTATGTTAGAAATACCATCTATTTAAAAAATGACAAAGACCCAAAAATATCAGACCTGCTGGTAGGATTACGATCATTATTTCACTCTCCTTTTCCTCTGTAAGTAAAATTTTAATGGAATATATTTAACAATTTACTGCATAAGAACTAGATACAATGAAACCATCTGGTGCAAATAAATTGACTCCCTTTATATATTTGATATATTTCTCTTCAGACTTACATTATATTGACTGGCATAGTACATAATTCAGTACAGGTTTTCTCTCTTTGGTCTATGTTTATCACACATATTTATACTGACTTAACTGAAATATACCAAGTATGAATTTATGGCCTTGGGTTGACATGGCATTCACTGAAGATCAAAGTCTTAAATCTTTAATAGGACAAGTTCTGTGGTGGGGAAAAAAACACAATTCTGGCAATCCTGCAAAGGAGTTCACAGAAAACTTTCACATTTATAAATTGATTTTATTATTTAGGTCTGAATGTTGACATTGTCAGTGTGTAAAAAACAGTGAAAGAGTAATGACGTATTTATGTACTTCTGAGATTAAAACCTTGGATCCATTGTCTTTCTGTAGGATATATTGCTTTGAAATGGACAATACAATAATACAGTTGTAATTCTACACTTAGCCACAACTTTAACAATTTTACAATTCTCCAGTAGTGCCAAAATTAATCAAAATAAGTATTATATGTATTGTAAATAAAAATATACCATAAGGCACATGAAAATACCTGGATCTAGAATAAAATCCCAGCCATAATGAAGTAAACAGCAGTTTTGCCATGACTTCAACACATCCAAGATTTCTTTCTCACGTCAGTATGACTGTGGTGGTAACTTAGAGGAGCTCATATAAAAACAGCAAAATGGATAAAGATAAAAGTATCTAACTTTTGTTGCATGTGAACATGTTGAACTATTCTAATTTAGTTTGTTAAATGGACTTTTAGCATTGCTTTTTAGTGTGCATAGAAATGAGGGAAAAGGACATTTTATTGTATTATATTCTAATTGTATTCACTTTTTTTTTTTAAAGTTGAGCAATATGTTTCTTTCCAGGGAAGGATAAGTGGATTTTGGTGACAACCACATTCTCCTGGATGAGAGAGAGAGAGTGTACATGTTCCCAAAGCTCATCTATGCTGTCCTTCCCATTTTGGGAGGGACAGTAAGGGGAGAGGGATGGCCCTGCTTCTGAGACAGGGAAGTGGGAGTGGGTGCGAATAGGAGAAAATCGGGGCAGGGAGGATTTTAACATTTTTTTTAGGGTGATATTGAGTGTGGTCTGAGAAGGAAGGTTAGGCTGGCTCTGTGAGGGGCTGGTCTTCTTAATCAGGGGAGTGGAAGAAAGGTGGATTGTTTTGAATTTGGGGTTTGTTTGTTTGTTTTGTGATACCATTTTATTTAATATTTTACCATTTTCCCATAATTTTTGCCCTTCATTGTAAGATGCCCTAAACTTTTCTTCGAGAATGGTCGCATATCAATTCAAAAAGTGAATATGCTAATGAATTAATTTACAAAAAGTAATGAGGCAAAAATATTTCCATATATTACCATGTGATATATTTTTCTATAAAATGTTGTTAGCTTAGAAGAAAGGTTGCTAAAGTAATTAATATAATTCTTGTGAAAAACATCATATAGCATCAGAACTAGAACAACTATAAGCACCACAGATTAGAAAAGAACCTGGAATTTATCTAAATATTACCTTTAGTATTGATACATGAAAATTTACTTTCAGTGATCCAATTACATCCTTAATCTTGATTTATAAGACATTCTTATGAACTTTATCAGCGATACATATTAAGTATGTGATGTAGGTATTTAAAAGATGCATAGGTAGGTCTTGGGGGTGAGTGTTAAGGTTATTAGAAGTTTTAAAATAATGTCAATACTCATTAATTTGAATATGTGAATGATCAAGTATTCATGGAAATTCCCTGAATACTTCATGCCCAGTCTTGTAAGAATATGTTGTACCATAAGCCACAGATCTATTTGTGGGTTGGCCTGTACATGCACTCTTCCTTGAAGAGTCCAGGGAGCGCAGAATCTGCTTTAGGGGAAGCAATTTGTTACAGTTACTTACTAGGTGTAGCATGTTCTCCTCCTTGTGCCAACTCATTTTTGCTGGTCATCAAGTTGTGGGAGTGGCAGAGTCATTTACACTCTACTTCCTCTCTGCCTCCTACTCCTCTCGCACTTGCTTATGAGGTAACAGATCAATGGCCATGTGGATCCTTCTCTCTCTACTATGTCAGAAGCCATGATACAAAGATGTTGCATGTGTACACATGGTGGTGCATAATTTTATCTTTTCCAGTTTACATTCCCTTTACTCTAATTAAGACCTTTCACAATTTGACCCATATCTTTCAAATTGAGATTAGTATGCAGCTGAAGTTATAATAATTATTTTAGCAAACAATGCTGAATTAATGTTGGAATTCCCATCAGGAGCCCTGATGAGACTAGGGGAGAAAATCTGTCATATGCATTTCTTTTACTGATGGTGCCAGAATTGTCATTGTTCCTAAGGTGCAGGATGGAGGGGTAAGTGGGTCTTCTGTTGTGCAGCTTCCCTGATTAGCAGGAGATGAAGTCAAGCACTGTGGAGCTAAAGACCTCTGCTCCGTACACCTCAGGAGATGTGTCTCTGAAAAAGTGCCCTAACCTACCCTGTTTTTGTGGTGCATTAAGCTCTATGGGGAACCACCTCCTTTTCTAATAATCAGTCCTTACCTATATCTGTCTATTAAGAAGTCTCTTAAAAATTTTAAAAAAGCCAGGAGTTTTCTTGTGTGAAACTCTGTACATCAGCCCTTGACTTCTAATCTTCTAGGACAGGCAGATTAATTAATAGGGATTATGTTTACAATTAATGTGTTCACATATCTGTACATCTACCTATTCCCCCACCCCTGCACTACTCCATATATGAGATTTTGTTTGGTTCTCTCTCTCCTTTTTAGGGCATTACAGTGTGATCATTTGTATATGATAATGTTTCCTCAAAACATTATGCAAAAGCCTAAATTAAATTTTCTTAAAATCATTCAGACTCCTAACAAGTAAAAGGATTCACATCATATTTCCCCTTCATACAGTTGTCAAGTAGAGTAATTCTATTTCTTTTCAGCTTATTTTCATATCCAATAAAAGAATTCAGTGTTGTACTTTAACTGAAGGCAACCTTAAATCTGTAATGAAAGCAAATACAGTGCTTCATAATAGTGCCAAAAAGTAAATGGAATAGACATACAGTATAAATAAAATACATGAAACTTTTGTTGAGTGTGGGAACACGGTAAAATTCTGGTTTGTGGAGGAAATTTGGTATAAGTCAGTGCCCTGGATTTCAACAGCTATATGATAAACAAGTAAAGAATAGGTCTGGGAATTTGAGAGAACTGAAAGTGTCAGGTACATGCAGCAAGTTACACAATTGCAAGTAACTAGGTGCATTGGTAAATCTTGTCCAGTCTGTGCTATGGAACAAACACTTCTTGACCCTCACATGATTTAAGAATAGACATAGGCACGCTTAATGCTGTATTTAAAGGTATCATCTCTTAGTCACAGGAAAGTGAAATGGAGTACATGGGAGTGTGCATTCTTACATAGTATAAAGTAACAGCAAAACTAAGAGCTGAATTTTTATCTCATTTATATCACCAAAAATCTAGAGTAACTCCAAAGAAGCTGGTTATGTCATTCTAGATTGATGTAATTGAGAGCACAATTCAATTTCAAAGCTGTGTGCATTAAGTTACAGTTCTAAAATAGGTGGTCTGGTTTTGAACATGCTGAGCATTCGTCAGCCCCCACTGATGTTTATGCCAGCTGTTGGGTACTCAGCACTTTGGCAATCCTAACCACTGTACGTAAGTGAAACAGCTGAAGTTTTATTAGCAGGATGAATGGTTGAGTGAAACCTAAAGAAAATACAGAGATAAAACATGCAGATATTTTAGTAGATGGCTGGGTGGAACCTAGAGAAAAGATATTGATGAAACATGCAAAAGCTTTAGCAGGCATCTGAATGGCTGGATGGTACCTAAAGAAAGGGATAAGTAAGCTAAGTTTAGATTTGAATGATTATTTCAGCAGTTGAGAAGACAATGGAAGCAATATTTAATGCACAAGATGATGCTCCATTAAAAGGAGAAAAGAAAAGAAAACTGAGGAATGGACAATGGTTCAGTTTAAGATGACATGGTAGTAAATCAAGTGGGACCTTCTGCTGATTCACTTCCAGTTCTGTAAATAAAATGAATACTCAACAGCCAGAACTCAGTTTCAATTTTCCCTTAGCATAGATCAGATATCCATGGAAGGAGAAGTGCTGTACAAAAGTAGAAAATTATTCTTTTCATTTAATGATTTCCAAGGAAATACCTAGAAAAAGAACAGATTTTTCCACATGCCATTTTATTATCCACTGCTCCTACAAGGAACATAATACAGACAACTATTTAACCTTGGACAGACAAAAATTACCAGTTAGTAAGTAACAGGACAGTTGCACAGACACACAGATAGTTATACTTTATCTTCCTAACATCTGCCTCAATGCCTCAGAAATTATTTGAGACTTGTGAACTTGGATTAGATTTTCTTGATTAGATACAGGATTCATATATAATGTGACCTCCCAAGACCTCCCATGTGCCAATGGTGGCTGATTGTTATAAACACGGTGGCAACTTCCCACACACGAGGACCGTGGAATTCAGAAATTACATAAAGCCCAGTAAAAGATATCACTCAAAAAATCCTTGCTTGTCGTATTTTAGGCTTTGTTTGCTTAACCTATAACGTTCCCCGTCTTTGTGCTAGCTAGGCAAGAAATCCTTCTCCTTTCCACATGTTTCAGAGAAGGAAGTTATGGATGCATTTTGTTGTTTTCTGGATTTCTTTGAATTTCTTTTTGGCAAAGTATCCTTTAAAATCTATATGTTGGGGCAGTCCTTTAAAGATCTAGATGTGCGGGGAGGCCAGAATCAGAGAACCTCTTCCTGATCCTGTTACTCATGTGCCTGAACCTGCAAAGGGAAGGTTGAAAGTTCCTGGTGCCACACTTCCCACAGCATCCCTTAAACCAACAGCTCTGCAATCCTGGGCTCACTGCATGCTGGCAAACTTAAAGTGTGCTGAGGGAAGTATGGAATCAGGAACCAGTTCCCTGATACCATGGGGGGGGGTGTAGATGAAATGGGGGCCCAAAATTGAAGTGGTGGGTTTTTAAAAACACTGCTTTAATTTAGGGCCATTTAAACTCTTGTATTGTGCACACACCCTGCTGACTTAACCTGCCTCTCTGGAGGCAGAGAGGGAAGGGCGAGTTGCTAGCAGGTGGAGCAGTCCCTGGGGGGGGGGGGCTGGTGCTTCCCTCCATGGTAGCAGCGGACGCCCCCCACCCCAGGTGGCACCTGCCCACAGGCACCTGGCTTGGGCAGTCCTGGGGCCACCGCAGCCATGGAGGGAGGCACAGCTCAGACGGGCAGGCTTCAGGGAAACAAACCCAAAAAGATCAGACTCCCCACTTTTCTTGGGTGGAACTGGAGGGCTTCCTGCAGAGCTGTGGAACTGCATGGAGCCCAGTGCTTTACTCGCGGCTGGTAGGGCGTCAAACTAAAACTCCTGCTTCTACCCTAATCTGGCCCCCTTCAGCAGCCAGGAGGACCTCCCTGCTCCCTCGGGGTGCTGTGGGGCTGGATGAGAGCACGGGGCTGGTTCCTATCTGTATGGGACCACGAGCAATCTTCCAGTTGCAGCAGTAGTTGTCCTCCTTGCCCCATAAATATGGGGAGGGGTCCTGATGTGCAAGCGGTCAGGAGATAGCTGCCACTGCAGAGCTCTATCAGCCCCAGACACTTGAGGACAAGCCCCATGCCCACTGGACTTGTCCATGCAGCCTGTGACTGGCTGAGAGCTACCCTGCTTTTGAGGCAGCTCCTCACCAGCCCTGGGCTGGGTGGGGATTTCCCCACGCAGCCCAAGGCTAGCTAGAAATTGTTCCCCTTCTGGGGCAGCTCCCATCCAGGTCTGGGCTAGGTGGGGAAATCCCCAAGGAGCCTGGAGCTGGCCAGGAACTAACCCTCCCTGAGGAAGTAGGGAGCTTCCAAGTCCCAACACTGCTTGGCTCCCAGCTTCTGTGGGGAGCCAGGAGCCAAGCAGAGCTGGGATGGGAGTGGGAGAGAGGACATGGAGGGTAGAGAGCTCCACGTGTCTGGTTGCTGTACAGCTTTCAGCTTCTGGGGAGAGCCAGAAACTGAGTAGCAGCAGGACTGGAGAAATTCCCCGTCTCCTGTGGCCCCCTAGTGTTGGGGCTGACTGGGAGCAAATTTGCTCCTGGTCAGCATCTATACATGCACATACTGCACAGTTAGTTTAGTGCCTGTATTTAAAGGTAGCAGCTAACTGCACAGTAGACTAATTCACTGCACAGCAAATGATTCACACATGTAGTTGCTGATGCTTTACTGTGCAGTAATTAGTCTACTGTGCAGTAAAGTGTCTCATATAAAGCACACTCAGTAAGCAGCCAGATGTTGGGAATCCACCCCGTTTCCACAGCACTGGCAGACGTGAATGGATCTGGGAATTTTATTCCAAACCCCAAAAAGTGTGCATATTGCCATGTCAGATCTTGAATGTCTGGCATGGCACAATGAGCAGGTTTTGGGGATCTGAGAAAAAAATCCGCAGATCTCATTAAGTATTTATATGAACATTTGCCAGGAGCCATAAAAGAAATGTACACAATGACTGCTTTGTTTCAATTACTTGTGTATTGCTATATTAAGAAAGCATCTAGGTAATGAGAGAAGTCAATCTCTTTTATTTAACACTACAAAATCTTGATATTTCACTATTCAATTTTTATTGGAACTTTTATTTAAATGGTTGCTGCCAGATTAAGCAAGATTAGAAATGTATACACTCCTATTTTTAGTTGTTTATTGAAATCCTAAACAAAGTTTTAAATATAAAATTATCCATAGCACTAGAAGTAAATAGGTCAGTATCTGGAAAGACAGCTACCCCACAGCAAACTCCTTTGCTCTTTACTATCATGAAGCTTTAAAAATACATATTAAAAACATGTGTAAAAAGATAAGCAGTAGCATTTGAAAGGACATTTACCATGGTCTTCTTTTAGTTAAGGAAAATGTTGACTTGTAGGCAGAGGGAAAGGTACAATACACATTCAATGCATGAGCAAAATGCTTTTCTGATATCAAAATTCAGGCAGGGGAAACTAACTTCCAGGATGTAATGTAAGAGCCTTCGCCTTGGTTTCTGTATGTCCGGAGTGCATAATGCCCCAGAAAAGCATACGAGTTGCTAAGAATGACAAATTTGAGCCCCTTGCACAATATTTTTGTGGCAAATTAACAGTGCTTTGCAAACAACAGGTAGTAAAATAACAGGCACTGAAGCTGTGTCCCTCATTTATATTCTGCAATTCATTCATTCTTAATATCTGAATTCTTATTTTGTTGACATAAACGAACATGTTGTGCTGCACGCACTTCCCAAATTACCCTGTATACAAGTCTGAGATGCCATGTAATATCTTTGTATAAAGGTAATCCATAATTTCCCAACTAAAAGAAACAAAAAAATCAGAATGTATTTTCAAGATTTTTTGTGATGGGCCAATAAAAAAAAA
>JAGPOW010001296.1:41944546-41971680 GCA_030014935.1 Caiman crocodilus | reverse complement strand
CCACAAGTTGTTGGAGAGTAGGTTTAGATTAGACATCTGTAAGAACTACTTCACAGTTAGGGCGGCTAGGATCTGGAACCGACTTCCAAGGGAAGTGGTGCTGGCTCCTACCCTGGGGCTCTTTAAGAAGCAACTTGATGCCTACCTGACTGTGGTCAATTGAGCTCAGTTTCCCTCCTGCCCAGGCAGGGTGTTGGACTTGAAGATCTACAAGGTCCCTTCCAACCTTACTTCTATGATATGATTCTATGACCCATTAATGTCTCTGAATCAAATCGGAAGACTCCGATTCAATTTAGAGATATTTAGAGAGATTCAATAATTCAGCCATAGATACAGCTTTATATGTTTTTTCTATGTACCTTGTGGTACCAGGCATGGCTCATGAATGCTGAGATGGTGGGGCAGACGGAACGTCCCACAGGAGCATGGGGAGATGCCCCGTGCACTTGGCAGCAGACCCAGAAGTGGACCAGAAGTACTTCCCGTTCACTTCTGTGTCCGTAATGGAGAGTGTGGCCCGTACTCCCCCCCGCTTGGTGACCGGTGCCTCCTGGGTCTGGTGGGGGCAACTGAGATCCCTCTACAGCCAATCACTGAGCCAGGGCGAGACAGAGGGGGTCCCCCACATGCTTGGCAGTGGACCTGGAAATGGACTGGAAATTCATGAGCTCCACCTGGTACCTTGAGGTATGTAGAAAAAACATATAAAGTTGTGTCTATGGCCAAATTGCTGATTCTCCGAATCAGAATCGAATCTTCAGATTCAGCTGAATCAAATTGGTACAGTGATCTGATTCAGCAAATCCCCTGCATTGAGCCGAATCCGAATCAAATACTGCCCACTTCACACATCCCTAGTACTTGCATATACAAGTACTAAATGACTGCACAGTTACTGTGCAGTAACATTGCCAAATGGCTTTTAGGTGATGCTGACTGTGCAGTAGCTTGTTACTACTGTGCAGTAGCATCACGTCACAGTTCGTGCCATGCAATGCAACTGCCCAGTACTAACAATCTATTGCACAGTCAGCATTTTGTGTAGCCATGGTCTCAGAGTCTCACATTTGGCACAATGGAGAAACAAATCAAAGTAAAAACAAAGAACAACAAGAAATACATTTTATGGGAATAGGTAGAGCAAAATGGTAAAATAAAATATTTGGAATTGTTCACACTAAAATTTCTGCTCAGGCAAATGCAATAACAGTCATGTATGAAATTAAAGTGCTTCTCCAAATACATGCAGGATGGAATTACCATAAGAGGAAATAAACTACTGGACGCTGTGCATGGCTCCCCACATGCAAAGGCGTGTGCTTGTAGAGGCACAAATAGAAGTGGCACGAATTTGTGCTGCTGCTTTGTGTCCCATCACATGCCCCTGCACATGTGCTTCAGCACACAGCAAATTGTCCTGGGTAAGAGTAGGGAAGGCCCCAGCAGTCTTCCCTGGTGGCATGCTGAAGCAGCAGGGGCAGCATGGAGGCCTGGTCACAAGCCAGAGCATTGCTCTGGACAGTCCATAGTCCATTTGTACTGATGCACACTTGTTTTGTGTCATTTTTTTGTTCCAGTGCTTTTTTTTTTGCTACTAGGATTTCCCAATAGCAAATTTTGCAGCACAGTACATGTTTTCATGTTACTCGCATGTGGCACCACAAACAGTACACCCTTGCATGTGAAGACCCATGCTGTAAGTCTGGAAATTAGTAGCAAAAATAGTAGCTTCAGTCTTGGCTATCTAAACAAATGAGGCTTTCAAATGGGAGCTAAATTAACTATGGTTATTTTGCTCAGTAAAAAAGGATGACTGATAACCTGTCATTTCTGTCCTACTGCTTGTATTTCTGCTTTGGTAGTCTCATGCATTCTAGAAACTAGAATTGATCTAATGGGTATATTAAGCAAATGCATGGAAAATATATTGATATTTAGATCATTGTATAGGTTGTTCAGGCAGGTATCCAAATGAAAAGAATAAGTGCCTGGGCCCTTTGCCCAGCAAGTTTTCACAAAAGAAAATAGGACAGCAATGTTAATAGATATAAATCAATGTTCATAGGTTTACTTGATGCCTTATTCAATAACAGCTCAAAATCTTCATCCTCACCTACATTATGAGGCATCTTCAATGGGAAATGAATGGGATTACTTCTGTAGTATGATGCATCTCAGTGCAAAAGAGGATGGCAAGTCCCAAAATGTTATCTTCCCTTATTTTTCACTGTGGCTTCAAATATATCAGCGGCGCTGAACCCATATCAGTTCTCACTCAAGCAACACTGAGCCTGAGATATTAGAAATGTTTGTGAATGAAGTGCATAGCAAATGAAGATGACACTCTTCTGAGTTAAGTTCCCTTCTTACTGTTCTGCAACTGTCTGTTTTTCAGGGGACAATACAAAGCGATGCCATATCACTGTAGCACAAAGCAGACTCATGCACTTCTGCTAGTAGTACAAACCTAATTCGGTAAGGACGGCAAATTCTTTACTAACCTGGAGGGGGTGCACTTTCTGCTTCCGTTTCATTCTCTAAAAATGAGGAAAGAAAGAAAAAAGAGGAGTTGTTGAATCTGAAGTAAAATGAATATTTTTCATATATGTAGGGCTGTATCCTAAGTCCTAATGGACTTGGGCACTTGAGTGTGATCTTTTTCTATCCTGCTCTAGTCCCTGAGAAACTGTTAACTCAAAAGCTAGGTGGGTCCTCCTCTTCCTCACTGTTCTTTGTGACTTAGTTTTAAGACTAAGATGACAAAATGTTATAAAAACAGCACAGTACATGTTTTCATGTTACCCGCATGTGGCACCACAAACAGTACACCCTTGCATGTGAAGACCCATGCTGTAAGTCTGGAAATTAGTAGCAAAAATAGTAGCTTCAGTCTTGGCTATCTGGTGCGGATCTGGCGAATCCACACACATTTGGCATTGGTTTAAACATTCAAACATAATTTGAAAAAATCAGCTTATGTTTTCATACCTACAGCACACAACATCTTTCCACAAATCTTCCATCATTTCTGTATGGCAGCTTCTTCACCATACTAACTATCCTATACATTTACATTAAAAATGTATTTTGTAGAGCAGGGGCACAAACCATGGTAGGGTCCATCTGATACTACAGATAAAGAATTTCCATATTCCCTCATTATACCATATTTATTTATATACCACACACACTTTTAACAAAAAATAGCCAACCAAAATTGCCCATAAATGTCTGTGGTTTCAGTACAAGTTGGAGGTACAAAATATTGTCTTTAAAAACCACCAAATGGATTACAGGAGAGAAGTTGTCTGTCAACCATTTCCTGAAAATATTGTTATTGCATTGTCTAAGCTAGTTTTATCTTACGCTGTTCTTTTCACATATGCTGAAATACATCTACTTGTATGTCTCTCACATGTGCCGTTTTGTAGCATATTGAATGTAATATACAACATATAGAGTACATCAGGTTGAGCACATAAAGGATGCTACACTGTTGTTCACCATAGTGAATTTCCCTCCATAACACTTTTTGATTCAGAGATCAGTTCCATTCCTCCATGTTATTATTTAATATGGAATATATAAAAGAAAATGTGCTCTTACTAGTTGTATGACATGGTATCAAATTCCCTAACTCATTTCAGACTTCCTTTTGGGATCATATATGGTCCATCTTGGAAATAACATAATGAAAAAAAACTATATTCATGAGAATATTCTTCACAGTCATTAGAACTCTTTTCAAGAGCTGATCTTTAAAGCAAATTAACATAGCTTGTTTCCAAACTATAAATACCTCAGAATAGTTATTGGAAATAATGTATTAAATTCTAGCTTGAATTTTTGAGCAAGAGAAAATGTAAAAGGTTTAATTGTTCCAATTGTAATAGCAGACATTAAACTTGGTGCATACCAAGCCCTGTCATGTAACAGGGTATTAACTTGTGGAGCCCTGGTCCAGACCAAAACCAGGCACCAAGTTTCAGTTCCTGAAACACCATGTAAGACTATTCCTCTGCCACTAGCTCTAATTATAACTAAATACATACTTCCCATTCTTTAAAAACAAAATCTGATAAAATAATTTTAGTATGGAGATAAGCTTGAGCCAAATAGGTATGGAGGGATTTATAAACTTTCACTAGTAGAAGTGGTCAGTATGTTGAATTAGAATAATGAATATGTAACAGACATTGTAGTCACTACCTACAGGGATAAAGACCAGGACTATAAATCCCGAAGTCCCAAACATCTTCCATATAATCTAGACATCAGAGACTCTCCATTAGACGTCAGTAGATATGCAGTTCAAGTAATAGCTTTATGCAGTTTAAACCAACTTTTTGTTTCTGGATTTCTTCTGACTTTTTGTGTTTTGCTTCAAGTTTGGCTTTAAACAATTCTTCCAGATAAAAGCAATACTTCCCCTTTTGCCTGATTTGGGTTTAAGAATCATGCAAGTCCAGTCACCATTTCATAGTGGGTGCATCTACATATCGCCCTATGGCGACGTAGTGATGTATTACAATGCTGTACAGCATGCTATGGCAAGATAGCGATCACAGAAGTCTACATGTGATCGCCAGGTATGCCTCTATAGCAGTGTGCTCCCTGGTTATAGCATGCCGCTATAGTGACATAATGGCAAAATCTAAGTATGTGCCATGCGCACAGCACAGTAACCACCCATACTGCACTATGCTTTCGAACTTATAAAAGGTGATGTGTAGAAGCGCCCAGTGTGTACTATATTTTAATACAGACAAAATATCTTGTAACATCTCCCCCTCATGACTGCATAGACACTCTTCTCACCCACTGGAAGTAAATTAACATATCTGTGACAATCCCATTTAATATCAAAGCAATATCAGAAAATGACATAATATACATTCAACAGTTTGACATAAAGAAATTGAGTGCTACTATCAAGCAATCAGTCATTTCTCCTTCGATCACCAGCAACAATGTACTACTTGTGGGCTATGGACAACAATTTATAGATCAAGATTCATTTTTCCAAACTCAGTCCAGGCTCACATGTGATGCACATATATTTCAGTGAGTCTAGCTTGAGTTTTGGACTTTATTCTTAAAGCTTTTAGCAGCTTTACCACTAAATTATACCTTATAGGTAACAGACTTTCTGTTTTTGATTTCATAGAATCATAGAAAAGCAGGGTTGGAAGGGACCTCAGGAGGTCATCTAGAGTAATGCAGGGCATGATTTCAAATCTCAAGTATTAATATAATAATATTTCATTGTTTTAAATCTCAAATATTAATATAAACTGGTAAAAGGCTTTTAACATAGTACAGACATTGTCTTATGCATTGAAACATGCAAGAGACATTGGCTGAAGTCTGAATCTCAAAGAACTAAGATGATTTTTTCTTAAATACTTTGCAAGCTGCTGTTGAGAGTCCTCAAAGAAGAAGAGAGCTAAGAAAAGACATGTAAGTATAAAGATAAAGGAACAAGAAAGGAAAGGAGTTCCAAGTGTAGGGGACAGCATAAAAGAAGGTGCGACTCCAAGGGAATCTTTTGGCCATGTGTGACCCCTTTAATGGTCATGGTTGGCCGACAGCTTCATTCCTCAGGACAGCCAGGAAAAACCCATTAATAGCATCCCAGTAGCTTCCACCTCTCCAAAGAATGATAGCCCTTTCTGGCTGACCTCTGGGAAAGAACTGCCAGCCAGGAAAGAGCTCGGCAAGTTCATCCAACAGTTACTGTTGTGTGCGTTCCTGATGAAGCATGCTCACTGGAGTCCCCACATGCCATTCTGAACAAGCCAGTTGCCTTATATGGCCCTCTGGCAGGGCATTGTCAGAGACATTGCAGTGGAGAAAGCACTGGCTTGGGCTGACCAATGCAGTTTTCTACAGCTCCTAAAGAGAAGAAACACTCCCTGGTGAATCATAATGAGCTTGCTGAATTACAGAATCCAGAAGGCTGATGAAACCTCCAGGGATATGATCGTAGATGTTAGATTCCAACTGGTTGGAAAGCAAAAACCCTGTTCCTTAAAAGAGCAGGGTGGCGCACATGGTGGCTGCATGTGCCACCAGAAACGAGAGCCTAGGCAGCCAAAGCCATGGTCCAGCTGCCTGCCAGGTTCCCTGCTACCAGATCACCGAAACTGCTGCCGCTGAAGACCCTCAGCAGAAAAGTACCTAAGAGTAAATGAATAAATTGAAAACAATGTTTTTCTTGTTACTAGCTAGTAATGCCAATGAGATGCAATGGGACTGTATCATGGCTTCAGTACTTGTGACAGGCCATCAGTTTGCTGAACGTTTCTTCTATCCAGTAGCTGTGGAATACGTCAGTGGGCAACTCAAACCACAGCTGTATCCACTGCCAGGTTCCTGACAATGACTTGCCATGTAAGAGCCATGTAAGGCAACTGGGATGTTCATGGCATCTGGGGATTCCAGTAAGTTTAAGTGGAAGCTAAAATGAATTTTGCTCCTTGTTGCTGTATCTGTGGCAAAAAACAGCGTGCTGAAACAAAGGCTTTGATCTCCTTTCTGGAACCTATTTCAAGAAAGCAACTTTTACAGAGTCTTAGTAGTACATGGTGGGTAAATTTCCTGGCTTGTTTTGTACTCTGTAGTTTGTCTGTTAGACATGAAAGGTCTAAGACAGCTGACTAGAAACAAGTAGACAGCAAGCAAGGGAGTTATCTTAGCATCACCACGTACAAGGGCTGCATGGAAAGGATAGTATGTCAAGAAGCATAATTGGCAAATAAAGTGAAAGCACAACTGTCACTTAGCTAGATAGCATCTCCAGAAATGCATTCATGTCTCAGTCATGTCATGAGGAGTATTATGGATTTGATTTGACACAGGATATGAGCACCTAGAGCCAAGACATTTTTATTTTCTGATTTATAATTAAAACAAGAGCACATGCAATCTTGAATACCAGCAGAGGTTATAACTTGAATCACCACCAACAATTTTCAATCAACTTTTGGTAGCCACATCATAATTAAGATTGCATTCTGTTAATCAGTTAACATGGAGTTAAAACTCTTCTTATTATACATGCAGTTAATTAAGTTTAAATAAGTCCCATGAAATCATTAATGTGCTAAAGTTAGGAACCTGCTTAAGAACCTTGCTAAATCAGGACCTTTATTATTAAAAATTTCAGTTCCCATTTAGGTATTGTCTGCAGTGGGATCAGAACTGCATTATCAAAAACCCACTAAACACAGCTATGGCTCCAGGCTTAAATATAGTGACCTGACTTTCAAAGTGCAAGCTATCCATTAGTTTCCATTGCTTTCAACTCCAGCAAGAGACATAGAGACTCAATGAAGCAATCTAATATATTTTAGCCCGTTATTTCTTTGGCATACTTCACCAATCATTCTACTCGAATGTCAATGTAAGGAGCTGTTGGTTCCTTTAAAGCCAGCCTTTGGCCCTGAACTATACTGATCTTGTCAGCAAAGTACCTTGCACTTACAGTTTAAAGGACTCCTAGTAACTAAAGACTACTAAGAAGCATGCTAGAAAAGTCTGCTATACAACCCTACTCATCTCTGGTACTCTGGTGTTAAGTCTGTTATAGATGGGCCAAAGAAGAAAGCTGAAGGGCATATTCAGATGAGCGCAGACATGCACACTACACACACCAGAGATCCTGGTGTAAAAAAACCCTATGTTTTTAACAAGTGGGGTGGCGCACATGACAGCAGCATGTGCTACCAGAAACCAGAGTCTGGCCAGCTGGAGCCGCACTCCAGCTGCGAGACAGGCTCTGTGCTGTTGGATTGCTGCAGCTGCAGCCCCCAAAGGCACTCAGGACCCCAGATAAGCCCAGATGCTGGTCCCAGCCTCCTCTACTCCACCTGGGGGAAGTGTGTCATATGCCATGTGCCAGAGCATACATGTACGAGCATGTCCCAAGGAATGTTTGTCTGCAGGGAAATGCACGTTACCACTTGTGAGGATGTGCCCAAGGGCTGCATCTACACGTGGAATTCATTTGAAACAATATACTCCAGAGCAGTTTACGCCAGAGTTAACTACTCTCAGGCATATCATCTATGCAAAATTTGAGCTGGGGTGGAGCAGTTTATGCTAGAGACAATCCTGCCTGGCAATGAGGTTGTAGGTCCCTTTGTGTGTCCTGTCGGGTCCCTGCCCCTGGGTGCCAGCTGAAGTGGGGCCCAACATGGTGGTAGCTGGTAGCAGGCTCAGTAGGTGGTGGTAGATTCAAGGAGGCTCCATCTGGTGGCAGCAGTTGGCAACAGGCTTGGAAAGTCAGCCCCAGGCTCTGGGCAGCAGCATCTGGTAGCAGAAGGGCTGGCTGGAGCATGAGGGTGCTGAAAGTGTGGAGCCATCTGGATAGGTGGCAGGCAGGAGCCTGGCTCCCGCTGGATGGCCTGACTGTGTGCAATGCATGCCTGCAGTCAGCATCTACACATGCATTTAATCATAGTTAATTACCCTGCTGTAAAATAATATTATCTTTGACAGTATTATTTTAAGCTGTCATTAATTAGTTTACTGCAGCCTAGTACTGTAACATGTGTAGACAGAGACACTTTACACCACAGCTAATTAGTCTTCAGGTTAGTGCATGTGTAGATATGCCAAGGTGTCTTAAAAAGAATAGTTTTGCTTACAATTTTTCCCCCTAACTCAGTGGTTCCCAACACGTTTACAATCGCGGACCGGCAAATTCTGGACCGGCATACTGCAGACCAGAAGTGACTGGCATACTGTGGACCAGCAGCCAACCCTTTTTATACTGAATATAGAAAAGGATTGGCTGCTGGTCTGCAGTGTGCCGGTCACTTCCAGACTTCTGGTCCAGCAGCCAACCCTCCTGCGGACCGGCAGCCAACCCTTCACAGCCCAGTACCGGGCCGTGGCCCCAGGGTTAGGAACCTCTGCCCTAGGTGAAGAAGTGACCCTGGGCATTGAAGTATAACTTTCATAAAGTCTAAGGATACCATTTACCTTTCAAGGACCCAGGATTGCAACATCCAATACAGGGAGAGGAAATCCCCTCTACAGTCCAAAAGGGATGGAGCTTATAGGGCTTCTTTGGCAGGCTGATAGTGAATAAAGTTAATTTGTTTAGCTTTATGGTGTGTCTGCTGCAACAATATTACAGTTAGAACTGCAGTAGGAACTGGCCACCCCTTAGGAGCAATAACAGAACTCAGCTTAGAAAGCAGGATAAATCACCTTCACTTGAAAGGGAAGGGAGTAGCTGTATTACCATGAATCCAGGCGAGAGATCTGTGGCATGCACCAACAGCTTATCAAGGTAACTTACATATGCTAAAGTGATATGAAGAGGACAGTGATCCTATACTCTTCATCATTCAGACCTGCCAACTTGTCTCAGCCTTGAAAAGATGGATTAAATTCATGGTCATACCCTTCATGGGTCAGACAAATATAACTATTACTCAGGCATTCCTAAAATGCTAACTCCACTAGTCAGATGAAAATAAATAAATTATTAATTTAGGGAAAGATTGTGGCTCTCTGCATCCCATATGTGGCTATGCTATGTAAAGATCCTCTAGCTCCTAGGCATTGTCTATGTAAGAGCTCAGAATGCCAGCCTCTGTACTCGTGGTTGTAAAATGGCTACAATTGTGCTTGCTTGGGAGTGGCTTGATAGAGAAAGACCCCAATTGCACAGAAGCTTAAGCTATGGCTTCTGGGCTTCACCAGCTAGTCAGCTACAAGGTAGTAGGTTGTACTTCTTAAAGTAGTGTGTATCTCTCTTTATCCCCAAATGCTTAAAAGAATCTGGAAAGCATTCTAAATCCTTCCAGGGTTTTCCTCAGGGCAACGCAGTGCTAGACCAACCTTATTACAGGGGAGTGACTAAAGCTAACATCTATTCTAGCCCTTTGTACCATAAGATACTTAAGAAAACTATAAACAAAAACCAGCCATCAGGACCTGAATTAAATGAGCTCAGAGATGGAGGGCTTTTGGTCATCCAAAGAGATGGTCCCATTGCTTCCAATGGCATTGAGCATGTGTTTTGACAAATTACAACCAGAGTCCTCAGCAGCTTGCAGAATTGAGTGCAATGATCCTGTAAACTAAGTTTCTACCTGTGCTTTAGCAGTGTAACTACTCAAAGTGAGAAATATCACATATCTGTATAAATCAAATGCATCTATGATTTGTATGTGGGATATATATATTCCACAAGTTATTCTCAGTCTGAAAGGAAACAGAAAATCATAGAACCAGGTAAATCATTACAATTCATTCTGAATATCCTCATATTTCTTCTTTTATTTTAAAATGAAGGTTAATATGGTATCCTGAATAAATTAAATCTTTAGGTCCACGGAAAAAGATAGCTGAAGCATTCATGGCTTTGTTCCAAGTCATGTGATGAACAAATAATTAGACTTTCTTGGCTGCCTGGCCCACTAGTTTGCATTAATATACAATATTATTATTGTATATTAATAAGTATTAATATTCATGAATATATAGACATTGTATTCCTGGATTAAGACCTGTAAATGAAGACTGATGTAATGAAGTTTTGTAAGTGGACATATAAATTGTTCCTTTGTTTTTTATTGCACAAAAGCCACTGCTTCTGGATTTTTGTTCATGATCCACTGTAGTATTGGTTTAATATCTGATCCTTCTCAAGTTAGGGGACCATTTGTAGTTAGTACATGGTAAAATGAATTTGTATATCTTTTAATTTCCAAATCCTACACTTTTCCACGAAAAAATGAAACAGGGACCAACAAGGAAAAATAATGGAAATGTGGTCCCATTTTCTCAACTACAGGAATTTATCATTTAACCATCTGGACACAGAAAAAAGGGCGATTTTCTCTTGTTTCACACCAAGCTAAAATAAATTATTGCAGGAAATGGGGTATTTCCACCTGAAAATTGTCTTTAGTTTGTATGGATGACCCCTACAATCAAAATGCCTACACTTTCCATGAGAAAAAAGCACATTAAATCCTTAGGAAGGAGTTGATAATCCATTCGCTGGTGCAAGGCTGTGAAGTCTTGCTCTCAATCTTGGGATTGCATATGTACTGTAGTTAGGAATTAGGAGGCTGCCAAAGAGTTGTCAGAGACTGGATACAGATGTTCAGTTTCCGTCAGGATTCACTGCTTTCTCAGCAGAAGCTCAGATTTTTTCTCCTGAAGCAAATATGGCATTCTCATAGGTCTCGAACTCTCCCAGCTCTACTGTGGTTGCCAACTGCCACCTGAAAGCTCCCAAACAGGGGAGAGGGCAGGCTGTCAAGTGATGTGCTCCCAAGATGGGGGTGGTCCAGGGAGCAGTCCACTATTGTCCCTGGCTGTAGAGCTTGCCTGTGAAAGTCTCCAGCCAGGAGACTGGAAGAATGTCTGTACAGTCCAGCTCCCAGGCTATTTTTCTATCATAAGAGATTTCTTCCAGTAGAAAAGAATGTCTGTACACAGCCAGAGTTTAAAATAGATAAATAAGGTTAAATTTGGTGTCTTTAATTTAACTAACAAGTTCCTCATGCATTATATCAAGCTCACTGCCAGACCAGAGAAAATGTATTATTTCTCCCTCCTTTTACCTATCTATATTATTTTAAAAATAAGGACATGAACAAAAATTTGTTTGTGAACATTCATGCTTTGAGAAGAAAAAATAGGTCTTTGAACTTCTTGGGTCCAAAGGTAAGCAGGAAGCAGTGTTCCCTTTGAAGCCTAGACCTGGCTAATTTTTTTTTTAACTGAAATTTTCCAATTGGGTTTTTCACTGTTCTTGTTCTTTGACTGGCCCAGACATGGGGAGGTTAGAAAGCTCATATTTTCCTGCATACCACATGACCCAGAATATAATATGCACATTGTTTTTGAAAGGCAGAATAAAGTGGAGGAGGAAAGATTTTTCCAGAATTATAGCTGAGCAGGGACAGAGCCTGGTCTTCATCTGTATGAAGATCAGGCTCCCTGCTTAGCCTATGAAGTAGGAGGAAAGAAAGAAGGAGCATATAGCACACAGCAAAATTGCCACATGAAAGTTTAACTTGCTTAGTGGAACATCAAGACCGTTAAAAAGGAGAGAGAGCCATTAACACCTGTGGAGGGGAGAACAAGAAGCCATTATATCAATTGATTCCCTCAGCTACCTGAACACTAGTACCACAAGCAGGTACTAGTGAAGAAGGAATCATATCAGAGTGCTTCTATCATGAGCAGAAAATCAGCTTCCCTACTCCATACTCACAGCCCAATTGCAGGGGAGGGGGCTGATTTTGGGGGAAATATGCACATTGTATGTGAGAAAATATGGTAAAATAAAATGAGGGAAGGCTATGCAATTTCCTGAACATACACAAGAGAAATCAACTTTTTTTTCAGTTGTCCAAAACGTGCAGTCAGTGGCATAAGAGTTCTACACGTGTAAGTTAGATTGATTAAATTGCAGCTGACACACTTTCTAGAGCTGTAAGATTGATGCATACTGTCCTTCCACTGCAAAAGTTTAAAGGTAGATCTTCTTTCAAGACACTGTGGCCCCTTTCGGAAATGCATGGGTTCATCGTTCTTCATTTGTCAAGGCTACTGAATTGCTAATAATAATAAAACAAATGCATGTGGTCTGTTGCATGGATTTACCAGTATGAAGTTAGAACTTTATTCTTAAGGGTCACCAAAGGAGTGTATCAATTATATTTCCCCCACTACGTTGTCTTCTCTTACTAAGGTCTGCAAAATTAGTAACACTGATAGCTCATGAAGTTGGATATCTCCATATTTCTTTCCTGGTTTTCCACACAGAATACAAATAACTGCAGTTTATAATGGTGGTCTCAGCACAGTACACTTTCGTGATTTATTTTATTTCTAGTCCACAAAGTTTAGATTATTTTATTCAGAGCTCAAAAACTCAATAGTTTGGCTGACCTTTACTATGAGCCCTTGAAGTTCAAACATGCCACCCAGTGTGACAACCATAGGTTATAAGGACACATGCACCCGTGAGAGTGAGTTTTGTGCAGCTTTTGTTCTTTCCTTGCTCCTATAGTCAAACCAAAAAACTGTTTCCACCTTTTTTCCTTTCTGAGCAGACACAAATGTAACATAATTTGGACAGCCAACTGTTTGCAGCATTTATTACACCTATAAGTTTCCAAGTGCAAAATTGCCTCCAGAATAACTTTTACCTTCAATTTGAAAGTACTAAAAGGAAACAGGCCTTTTACATTTCTGGATGTAAAGTGTACTCTTTCTAAAGCTATCCTAGCCTTAAAAGCAAGATGCCAGGCTCACTGCTGCTAAATGTCTCTAAGTAAAATGGACCCAGTTCACCTCTGATATGTATCCTTTAAAATGGATAAAAATTTGACCCACTCTAAAAAACGAATTGTACCTTGTGTGAATCTTATTCCTTATACCTCCCTTCCCATGCTATTAGATATTCTGTTACAGGAATAATTTCTGTTGTCAAATACATTGAATAATAATGGCTTTTTAATCCATACATGTATTGGAACAGAGAGAAGCCAGAAGACAGGCTGGTGTATGGCTATACATTAGGGCTATGCGAAACTTTGGTCGCTGATTCGATTCGGCATAGATTCGGCCCGATTCAATGGCTGAATTTCCAAATGCAAATTGGATCAGGAGACCCTTTAATTTCTCCGAATTGAATCGAGGCCCTCCGAATCGATTCTAAAAGATTCAGAAAGATTCGATGATTTGGACATAGACACAACTTTAAATATTTTTTCTACATACCTCAATGTACCAGGCGGCTCGTGAATGCTGAGATTCTGGGGCAGATGGAGCATCCCACAGAAGCATGGAGGGGTCCCCAGTACACTCAGCAGCAGACCCGGAAGTGGACCAGAAGCACTTCCAGTCCACTTCTGGGTCTGACAGGGAGTGCGCTGAGGGGCCCCTGCACCCCCTGACTCGGCAACTGGTGCCTATTGGGTCCCAGGATCCCTCTGTGACTGATTGCTGAGCTGAGGGAGGTGCAGGGGGGCCCCCCAAATACCCCTGGTCCACTTTCAGGCTCACCGCTGAGCATGCCCCCCCAACCCCGCCGTGCTCCTGTGGTATGCTCCATCTGCCCCACCATTGCAGCATTCATGAGCCCTGCCTGGTACCTCAAAGTATGTAGGAAAAACATTTAAAGCTGTGTCTATGGCCAAATTGCTGATTCTCCATATCAGCACTGAATCTTCGGATTCAGCCAAATCAAATCGGGAACAGTGATCCAAATCAATTAATCAAATCACTGTCCCTAATTCAGGCCAAATCCGAATCCAAATCTGAATCAAATACTGCCCATTTTGCCCACCTCTACTATGCATAGGGCTTATTGGGAACAATTTTCCAACTGAAAATGCAATTTCCATAAAATTAAAAAATTCCCAGTAAAATATAAAATTAAATATTTTGAGTGGATTGGATCAATTCAAATCAGAATATATCTTGTTCTGTTGTGTGTGGGGAAGGGGCAGAGCACAGAGATGCAGGAGAACAGGAAACCCCTAACTGTGTCCCCTGGCTGGACAGCACCACTGCTGTGTTCAGTCAAAGGACAAAAATGTTTATCTGAACAAATTAATGGGATGCCTAGGACAGGTGTTAAAAATGGCACTGTCCCAGTGAAAACAGGATGTATTTTCATCTTACCCCATAATGCAATGCAGATTTTCCTCTGACAACTAGGAAGAGGCAATCTATTCCAGTAATCTCACCCATGCTAGAAAAGTGAGCATTAATCTTCCAAAGTAGAATACCCATATGGTCACAATGGAAAAATGCAGCTTAACATTGAAATAACTTGGGAAAAAGAGGTAAAGTTTAATATCAATAAACAAAATAAATCTTGAGACTGCTGTGATATTTCATTCTGAGCAAACTTCAAAATAAAACCTTTCAATATTTCCAAGTCAAAATCATATGGAATTTTCTTTATATAGATTTAAATTTCAAAGTTTTCTTTCAGACTTAAATACGAGAATTTCCACCTGTCAGAAATCGTAAATTATGGAGAGCTCTTCTTCAAAATAAATGGTGTAGTCAGGTCACATCTCTCTTTGCCTCTAGCCTTCTTTCAAATGACTTATTTGCTACTGTATCACTATGTAAAAGAAATTACAAACTCCACTTATCCATACCTATCAAAACAAAATCCATAGTAAGTAGAAGTGTATGACCAGAAAGAAGTTTGAGGTTCTACTCACAAAGCGTTATGAAACAGAAGAGCACCTCAGTATAGTAGTATTTTCATAAAACTGCCTCCTGATGCCAGACAAGAAACACTCACATTTCCAGTTTATCTGACTGGAATAGACACATCATCATCTGTTTCTCTCCATCTCACTGATCCTGTGGCATGGCCTGGGAGGAAAACGCCTCTCTAGCTTCCTCCACAAACGAGGCCTCCTCTGCCCCCTGCCCTCCATGCACAGGAGTAAGACTCTTTTTTTGGTATGGCATTACAGTAGGAAATGGTACCACAAAGACTGTCAAGGGCAAAGTTGGCCAGATCTAGTTTGAGATCTTGCCTTAGAGCTAATGTAACTTGGGGGAGGGTTTCTTCTCTAATCAGTTCCAAAGGGTAGTTTTCCTAGAAACCTGACTTGCCACTGGGGAAACTGCTGAGAATAGTGTTCTAGAAAGACAGCCTTGTTGCTCCTATTAACTTGTGTAAGGGTGTGTCTACGAGTGCACTTTAATGCACAATTGTCTATTTTACTGTGCATTAAAGTGTCATGTAAAAAATCGTGCAATTGCAGTAATGCTCAGTAAAATAGGTTGCACATTAAACATGACTGAAAAACTGTGTACAATTGTTACTGGGCATTAAGGTAGCCAAATGTGTATTTCTTTGCTATCTTAAATTGGAGGTACTAAATTTAATGTGAATTTGAAAAAACACCTTAATGCATATATAGGTGTGCCCTAACTGATCCAAAGTTGCATTCTTGCCTTCTCCAAACATTAGAAAATCATGAGTTGGGGCCCAAAATCATGAGGTTGGCTTAAATAATAAGACTTCTAAATATAAACTGGGGGTTCTCTTGATTTGTTCTTGGGTTTGCAGCTCTTTGGCCTTAGTGCTGGCAATCAGGCACCTCATGCCGGAGGGTCTGTACTTAGCCTTTTCTTTTCCCATGTTACATTTTCTATATTGCATGTACTTCCTGCTTCTGTGAAAGTGAAAACCTGCTAATTGTGAGAATCTCAATTCTTTCTTGAACTTGACCAAAAATACCTTATCATAAGACTCACAATAGAACTATGAGAATGAGGGAGTTAGTAAAGTGCTGTGGGCATGGGAAATAGTTATCATAAAGAAGTGCACAAGCTATTTGAGAAGATACTTCAAATCACAGGCTTGACTAGATAAATGTACATATTCAGTTGAAAATATTTTGTAGGAGAACAGAGAAATCCTTTCTGCAAAACAGAAAAAGCAAACAAGGGCAAAGAAGAAGGGCCAGAGGACAGAGGTCAAATTTCCTCTTTAAAAATAGGTCAAAGGAAAGCTTAGATGAAAGCTTAGTAAGACTGGAGAGAATGCCATGGAAAAAATGTTATCAGGCATCTGACCCTCTGTGCCTTCACTGGAGTTTACATCTGTATATGAGCAGCCACAGACCCTGGGATATTTAGTCTTTTTTATTTTGTGCCTTCACATTAAATTCTTAAACAAAGAAGGAAAAATGCTATGCATTATGTCTGTGCCCCCCCCCCCCCCTCTCTTTCTCTCTGTCTCAGTAAGGGAAAAAATCAGTCAATCAATGGGCGGGGATCTTTCTTCTCCTTTTACTCATGCAGAAGTGCACAGCCTAAACTAGAATCCCCTTTTCATATGTATAACTTAAACTAGAAAGAAGGCACTGCAGAGTAGCACCTTATAGACGAATTCAGAGAGGCATAATCATTTGTAAACCATGGCTAACTGTCAGGTACTAAGCATCTAACTAAGATAATGATGAAGATGATAGCATTTGACAAAGAAAACAGTTCAATGCAGCTGCTGGTGGAGACTGCTTGCTAAAATGGTTTCTTCAGTTGCTATGCTGCCTCAGCAGAGAAGAGAAAACCAAACCTCTACTCCAAAGTTCCTTTGCTCTGCAGCTTGTGAATGTTTCTGGACGGCCATGAGTTTAGGCATAGTACCTCTGACTAGTTTAGAGGGGTAAAAGGGATCAGATTATCCCCAGTGAACTGACTGGGAAGGAACTCTTCAGATGGAACTTATGGAGCCTCCTGACTTTGAGTATTGCACGAGGAGGATGAGTCTAAAAAGAAGTGTGATCGTATTCAAGCTAGAAAAAAAACATTGTGCAGTAGAAACATCCCCCCCACCCTATGTATGAACAGGCCGTGGTGTGAAGGTTTGAATCTGTGTCACATTAGTATGTAGATCTGCAGATCTGTGCTAGAAAGTACCACAGATAAGTAAAGCCAGATTAACTGAGAACTGGGGAAAGTGTGGAGACACAAGGAGAGACACCTGAGTTTTAAAATAGCAGAAGAAAATACGATCTTGAGGAATGAACTTGGCACTATCAATTTATTGTTTTAACTGCCACGTCTAAAATTAGGGAGAAGAATTTTATCTGAACTAGAATATGGTTTTGGTCACCAAGAAGAAAACCTACAACTTCAAGTCAAATGAAATGTTCCAGTTCAAATTGGTACAGCTGAACCAGAAAACTCTGTTGACCACAACGAAAATGAATCGTTTTCCACTTTTGCTCTTTATTGAAAATTCCTAAGTACAGTGCAAATGCTAGCAGTGTATAATAAGTAATTAATTAACACAACAATAACTATATAGGACAAAACTTCACTGAGATTAGGGCAAGCCATTTTACCCTAAGGTTCTAACAGATGTGACTGTCACATGACTGGCCACTGAAAGAGCTTTACAGCCATGCACTGGCAGATGTGCATGGCTGCAGAGTGCTTTAAAAATGCCTGCTTGCACAACAATCTGCCATTACACCAGGGGTCAGATGAAGGCACTTCAAAGCAGAACACCTGCATTAACATTTGTCTTCATGCCAGGAGCAAGGCTGGGCAGACATAGCCCAGCCCTGTCCCGGGTGCTTCCTTCAGAATGGGAGAAGAGTAGGGAGGGGGGTGAGTTCAGTCTGGGGGTTGCTCAGCCAGCACTGGAGGGTGGGGCAGGTGGGTTGGAGCCCCCTGAGGTGGGGAGGCTCCAATTTACCTGCCCCATTGCTCCAGAGCAGGATGGGGAAACCCCAGAATGAACCTCTGTCTCCTGCCTTTCCCTCCCACCCCATCCTGAGACAGCATGGGAGCTAGGAGAGGAGGGTGGGGCTAGGGAACAGACACTGCAGATACACGGCCTCTCTTCCCAGATCAGTTCCAAAGTAGAGCTGGATCACCCACCCTCCTGACCCAACAGACATTTACTGTAGGTCTAACTCATGGAGCTTTCTGTGAAGTGTCATGAGTTAGAGTGGGGAGCTGCAAATCTGTTAGCACACTAAGAGGCTGCCTATTAAGACAATCTGCATTGTGGCTGAGGAATCTAACCACCCCCTAAATTCTTAATTTGTTAAATCAGGATCACTAGGTTAGTGAAATCTATGAAAGTTTTTCTTGATTTGGCCTTATTAACATTTGGCCTATTCTGTGAGAAACTTCTTCAAGCTTAGTTTCTCTATTCCAACCTATATTTAATTATTTCCGAACTAACTTCACTTTAAACACTTCTCATGTAACTTGTTACTGCTGTACCATACAAATTCCCATAGACTTATTAGATTATCTGGTGACTGCAGTCTTTTGATAAACAGCGTTTTACCAGATATTTGTGCCTTCTTTTGCTATTTGACTCAAACCCTGTTTTAGGGAAAGATCTAAGCTGAAAAGCAGAAACTCATCCAGTTTGCCAGTGAAACAGAAGGAGGTGCAGCATGCTTTAAAAAAAAACTTTCTTTAGGTGATATATTTAGGACTTAGGAGGGGAAAGAATTGGACAGTCCTTTATTTATCTACACAACAGGTGCAGTATAGGGAAGCATAAAAGCAGCATTGGCTAATTACATTTCTACCAAGTACAAGATCCCCTCTAGTTCACTGGGAAGAGAATTTACTTTTGCAGCTTCCTTTCCATATATATATATATATATATTCCATATTTATATATAACCACTTTAAATTTACATTTTTACATTGTTTTGCAAGTAGGACAGAGTGACGTTTGAACTGAGATAACACCAATATCAATCCAAAATGATCTTGCCTTATCCATTACTATTGTCCTATAAATGTCAAGAAGATTTACGAGGAGACAATAGTTAGTGCCATTTCTTCCATCCTCAGAAACATCTCAGGGGTTCTTTTGCCAATGTAAACTGCTTTTAAAGCATATTAAACCAGTGGTTCTCAATCTTTTCAGACCAAGGCACCCCTTGCTACACTTAAGGCAGTTTGGAAAATGTTAGCTCTTAGTTTTCACTTGACTGTTGACTACAGAAGAGTACTGGAGCAATCCTTCTGTTGCAAAGACTCAGAAATAGCACAATAGGTCAGAATGCTTTGAATACTATAGATTCCTATTTGAAATAGGTTTATCTGGGTTTACCTTGTGACTCATGTTTGCACATCTAACTGGTAATGTTGTGAAACACTCTGCAACACGTCTGAAAGGATCTGAAGGTACCCCAGAGTGCCATGGCACCCTGGTTGAGAATCACTGGATTAAGGATTCTAGAAAACACAGCCATAAACATCGGAGAGGTGGAGGCTAAAGGTCAATATATGCATTCAAAAGGCTGATATCTTGGGAGGGTGCATGGGAGCAATGCTTGGAAATAAGTTAAGAGGTGCCAAAGACAGCCTAAGGATAACTTGGGTCCCTTCCCACAAATGGATCTGTGCATGTAGACCCTTGCTCAGTAGAGCTCAGCATGGGCATAGGGAACCACCCCTGAGGATTCAGTTCTGGTGTTAAGGCTTAGGTTTGTAGCTTGTTTGTTGCAAAGTATTTACAGTTGTTAGTTAATGGGAGAAAGAATTGAAGAAGAATTGACAATAAAAATAAGTTCAGGATTAGGGATTTTTTAGAAGACAGAAACTGCGACAAAACCTAGCAAATCTAGTGCCACTAAAAATAGGAAGACAGTGAGCATGCCTACATGTGCACTGGATTGTACAGTGGTTACCACACAGTCATGTAGTACTTGCTTAAGCAAATACAAAATGAACGCACAATAACCGATGTTACTATGCAGTCCTGATGCACAGGTCTTTTCCAATGCTACTGCCCAGTAGCGTCAATGTCACAGTTCATGCCTGCCGATGCTATGTATCTGTAGCAATGAGCTACAGTGACATAGCCCACCACTATAGTGATATAGCTGCTCATGTAGATGTGCCTGCTATTTATCCACCCACATCTGAATGTTCATAATAACCTGTGTGTGTCTGGGTTTTGTGCATGAATCCTGCCATGGAAACCAATACTCAAGCTGGCTCTAATTAAAGGTGGAGGGGACACATTTTAAAATCAAAAGAGAAAAATGGTGATGCAAAATATATGCATGCTTGCCCTATGCCTTTCTGCAGCATTTATCTACATAGGAAGAACATCAGCTGCATTAGTCATTTTGGGGCTATATTAAGACTCATATCCACATCCAGACTTAGGGTTTAAACTAGGAAAGAAGATAGCGGCAACACAGCAGTTTATGATCAATAAAACATTATTCTTCAGAGGCAAAATTCTGCAGCAGTTACTAGGAGGACTAGGTCTGAATAAAGTGAAAAATATTAAGGCTAATAAGAAAAACTCATACTGTATATCCACTCAAACTGTTTCAAAATTGCATTTTTTCAAGTTAACTGGTTATTAGTACATTGCATTTCAAAGAAAAAAGAGAAAAGAAAACCCCCAAACCTCAGATTTTATAACAATTTATATTACATATTTATTCTAATTCTTTAAAAAGTTGTCAGAAAGTGGGGGAAAAGAAGGGGGTTTCTTTTTTAGAGAAAGTTGGGAGCAAGCCTTGTTGGCAGGAGTTTCTGGAGGCATTTTGAGGGAGTAAGGAAAGAGGAGTTCCAGTTAGTGCTTGATGGAGAATTAAACTCTGGTTCTCCCTTTGGCTAAGCACAGACAGTAAAAAAAAAACAAGGCTATATCAATTTAATCTTTGCAGGTTAGTCTAAGATTGAACTGATAAGCCAGTGAACAGACATTCACTTTGGATTCCAGAAACTCAGGCGTATCCCTGCTGTGGCTCAGTCCAGAAGCCAGAGGGCGCCAGAGCATACCTCCTTTCTGGGCTGATGCAGACAACTTGGGCCCAGGCTAGATTTTGCACCATTTAAGTGGGTGGCTTGTGGGGGGGGTGCAAAGCACCCTGAGATACTGAAGACTTTGAGTTAACTTGAATCTGGAGGGAATTTGGAACAGAAGTTCAATAAACTGATTTAACTCAATTCAGTGAAGCCTGATACTACATCCATCTAGGTTTATCTTAAACTGGTTCTGGCCATTTTGAAATCAGTTCATGTGTACTGAACTTCTGTTGTGTTACAGATTTGAACTGATTTCTGATCACTTAAGCTGATTCATGTGTAATTTCTGTCCCTAGCCTAAAAAACAAATCACTATTAAGAGTATAGTAATAACACTGATATTCAACTGTTGAACTAGTTCCTGATTCTGAAAATCCTTACTCATGTAAGTAGTCTAATTAATTTTAGTGGGAGTATTTATATGAATGAATAGTCCAGGATCAAGCCCTCAGATTGCCTTTTAAAAATGTTGGGGGAAACCTATTGTTAAGATGCTACTGTGATGCAAAGCCCTGCATCTGAAGCATTTCTTTTCCCTTCCTCTTGTATTATATTCAGCCTACTGCTTTCCAAAAATGGTAAGTTTTCTGAATGAGTCCTTGCAACACCTACCAATGAGTAGTGAGACCTGCTAGTACAAGGGCAATTATAATTAATTAATTACTTTCAGTCCTTCACACCCTGAAAATTGTTTTGAGGCATTTACTAGACACGTGGATCTGAAGCCTCACGTTGTATAGCTGAAACTGCTGACCTTCCAAGAAACATTAGAAATCAGCCAAAATCTCTTAAGTACTCTAAGATAAACATATTATCACCCTAAGCTGCCTGCTGTAGATGAGATGGGAGTGAGGATGATAAAGCACTATGGATATATACCTTTTTTCATAATTCATTCCCATTTCTGAAGTATTTTTCCATTTTCTTTCAAGATTTAAAATGTTTGTGTTATTACTGACATATGTCCTTGAAAAACAAAAATCTCCTTGAATATGTTTGCCTAAATATTGCCTAAATGTTTCCATTTTTGTTTCAACTGAAAGTCTTTGAATGCCCTCTCATTACACTGCATTATAGCTATTCAAATAGAAGATCAAAAAAGAACACTTAATACATGTGTAAATCATTTGCATTACAAATAAGATACTTTAGAAGGGGCTTGGCTCTAGGTTTAGCATAGGGGATTAGGTTCCCATATTAATACAAGCATTTGCTGTAGCTATTTTTAGTGGGATACTTCATCCATCATTGTCCTCTGGCACTAAGGAGAGCTAGCAAGTAAACTGATCATCACAGCATGTCAATACTGTTGCTTGAAGGCTCAATCCTGCAAAGTGCGTAGCTCCCCTGGTCAGGTGCTGAAGCCCTTGTATCACCCAGGCAGTTGTTCAGACCCTTGCTCTTAAATCACACATGTGCACGCACACACACTCCAAAAAGCCTCTAAACTAATGAAATTTCTACTGATCGGTCAATGTCAAATTAAATGGCATAATGGTCAATCCTGCACGTGCTTATATATAAATGGACTTTTTCAGATCTTCAGAAATTGCAAATCCCCTTTATTCATTCAACTTCTCACCAAATTATCTTGATGAATACATCCAATTTTATTTGAGGGTGGTTTTTATAAGTAAACTGAAAAAATAATAATTCCCATTCCTGTCAAGGGCTTAGCATTTCTTATGAGGTGCTGAATGCCCATAACTCCACTGAAGTCATTGTGAACCAAGGATACTTAGCACCCCAAAGGATTAGGCCCTAGGGAAGAGGAGATGAATTAGGAAGAAGATTCTTCTCTCAGTTAAACAAGTGTAAAACAGCAACCTCATCTGATTACAGCAGACAGAAGTGAGGTCATAATCTAGCTTAGTATATCTAATGAATTGGCCTAAATAAGTAGGTACCACTACAAAACATCACAGCTTTTTTGAATTATTAATGACTAAAATATATTTATTCATACCTTCTCTGGGTGTTACAAAGTAAAGGCATGATTGAACCTACAAAACCTTCATCTTGTGAATAAGGATTACTTGATGTATAAGGCTTGGAAGGTCATTACCCAAACTTTGCAAAAGAGTTTGTGTTTCAGTTCAAACTAAAGTTTGTGCAGCCTATCTACAGCCTTATCGATATTGTTTGTAGCCTATCGACAGACTTCTTCTTAATCATGGTTCAAAGAGTATCCAGTCCATCTTTATATTTATGTTTATACAGGATTGGTTGCATTATACATGCTAAAAATAATGAAAATGAGAAAACAATGTGACCCAAGACCATCCCACCAATCTAGGTGTCCCCTGTGGTTCAGTGGTAGACTCCTTGTCTACCACATAGGAAGCCTGGGTTTGATTCCCAGACACTTACACAACTATGGCCATGGTGGTACCTCACATCTGGACTCTGCCTTGTCTTTGGATTCTGTCTCAGTGGCCTAGGGGGGAGGACAGAAGGTCTGGGAAGCCTCCATTCCTCCAAGGCATGTGCATGGAAGGTCTGGGTGGCCCCCATGCATATATCATGATCCTGGAGGACTGACAGTTGCCACATCCCATCAATTTAGCCACAAAAACAAAAAAAAAATCCCAACCACCAGATCTTGACTGCATAAGTAAATGGGCAGAAGGCAAAGCAGGGTGACACCTTAGAGAATTAACTGGCTCAGAGAGGCATAAGCTTCTGTAGTGACAGACTGCTGTCAGATAACTTCATCAGCATCTGACAAAGTAGGCTGTCACCTGCCAAAGCTTGTGCCTTTCTAAACCAGTTAATCTTTAATGTGTCACTGCCTTGCTTTCTGCTCATCTTCAAACTAACACAGCTGACTGTTTCTCTCTGTGTGAATAGAAGTATGATATATGCAATCAATTTTGCTTTTACTCGTTGAAAATTTCAAAATAATAATAGATACATTTTTAAAAAATCAAAAGACAATAATTATTAAAAATTAAGCCATTCCCAATTCTCTTTAATGAGTCAAGACATATATTGCTACCAAGTTAAAGAACTAGGAACTATCATGCCAGCAAAAATCAGCAGGGAAGTGGCCTAACTTTGCTGTCCTTACATGTTCTTCTCCTGAAACTAGCTATAACAATGTCTCCAGTCCAGCAGAACATACTGTAATGTTTTGATTTGTACAGAAAAATGTATGTATTCTGTTACATCTCACATGTATAGACTATAGACATATAGGTTACAGACATATGCATATGTGGATGATAGACAATATATGCCATTAATAGGTACATATATTAAAGCATTATTATTCAGTTACTTCTTGCACATATAGAGTATATGTGCAAGATGTAATAAAAAACTATTATGTCAATATGTACTTGTTAATATATATGCATACAATATATATTATGCATAGTCTATACATGCAAGATGTAACAGAATAATTTTGAGTTGATATATATATACTTACTGTATATACATTACTCATACACACACACATCAAAGCATTTAAATTGATTTATGACTGCATCCTTTAAGAGTGCAATAACATATACCCTAGCTTGATGATTTACTGACAAGCCATAACTTGATTTATTGACAAGTCATCAGTTTACATTAGTTAAATAGAAGCTGAAATGAGAACAGGGTAAACAGGCAGCTGGAAGAGGAAAAGAAAAATCTCAATAAGCATGATTTTTAAAAACACAAAGATATATTCGTGTTCTGTTTTGCAGGTCAAGAAGATTTATAGGCAGAATGAAAAAAAAATCAGGTACTACACTTCAAGCATTTGGCATATTTTTAGAAGAGAAGGCAGTAAGCTCTTCTTTGCTGAACTGTTTTTTGTTCTTTAAGACAAGTGCAGGTCAATTCGATTTTGTAGTATATTCTATTGTAATCCCCAAACATTTAATGATTAATGATATAACTATGCAGTAGTGTAATGATGGCACAATGGCTAAGATGGTCACTCTAGGATATCATTAGTTATTCCTATGCAAGATTGTTTGAAGGGTATCTTCTGTGTTATATGAAGATACATAGTTTAAAAAGAAAAGTGTCCTGGTTACGATGGTTGTGCTTACCAGCTTTCTTGGTGGGTTCCGGCATTGTTACAATAATTCTTTATTCCCAGTGAGTTTCAGCCTTTCAGATACAACAAGTAGTAGCCCCAAGTCCAGTTGAGAGTGTACAGATCAGTATGACAAGCAGCGGGGAGAAGAATTCCTCTGCTTTATATACTGCACTGAAAAAATCAATCAACATAGCACCTCCTCTCTTTTCAAGGCAAACACTTTGAAAATTGACAGTTATGGGAACCCCTCTCACATCTGTTGTCTGCAGCCTCTGCTCTCTTGGCTTTTGGAAGGAATCTCCATTGCATTTCATGTGGCTGATGAGAACATCTATAGCTTTCTAAATTCAGCAGCACTACATTCTCTCTCTCGCACAGACAGAGAGGAATAAAAAAGGATTGCCAAGCTATCAAAGGGCTCTCTAGCATGCAGAACTGATATGAACTGTTTGTATACAATTACTTTTTTTCCATGGCATAAAAACTCAAACATGTATGTGACAAAACACATACAGCAATTTATAACTTTGGTCCTTTTTGGTAAAAAAAATTTTGCTCAGATAAAGCAGAAAGAACTGGGAAAGGAATATTTCAGATCACTCTTTTGCAAGGAAAAAAAGATTTCTCTCCATTGCTTTTCAAATCAGAAAGGACTTCTCTTTTACTGCCTTTTTTTTTTGCATGGATTTTCAACTTTTTAGTTCCCCCCGTTGCAGCCATCAGCATTTGGATACTACAGAGTTTTTATCACTACTGTTTGTTTGTCAGCTAGAGAGGTCACTATTGAGAGACAAGTTGTACAAGTTGGAGATGCAACTTTCCTAGCCCATGCCAGCCCAAGAAGCAAGGTGGCAAAAATGCAAATCCAATCCCTATCACTTGCAATGGGAGTTTTTACCTCTACCACTGTACTAGCTACTGGGATCGGCACCATTTGTATGACTTTTACCTAAAAAAAGGAACACATGGGCAGCAGAAATGTATCTCCATTTATACTGGCTTCACTGATGCTTTATTTGCTACTTGGCTTTCTGGGATTTAAAAGGCAAAACTGTAGTAATTGGCTGAATAACATAGGCCTCCCAAAAGAGATTTTTGTTATTAATCCTTAGGCACACTGGAAATCATAGCAAGTAATTACAGTGGGGAATGTGCAACTTTTCTAAAGGTTTGGATTAATAGCATAACAAAGGGTAGACAAATGCAACACAAGCCCCAGGCACTGCCTGGAGTGGGGGAAGGGTACCAAAATGGAGCTAGGGGACATTCCTCATCCTCCCATGCCCTGTTGGCCCACCCACACACCCTGACCCATCCCTCCAATGGCTCCAATTCTGTTTCCAGTAGAGATGATGTCAGCTCCTCTTTCATGTTACTAAAAATCAGTGTCTAAATAGTCACTTGACACATGTTGATAGAAAAAAAGGAGGTGCCATCTCCTCCCAGAGCAGCAAAATTGGAGCCCCTGCTCCTGCACCGTGTGCTGCCACCTCTCAGAGGATGCATCTACACAAGACACTTTACTACACATTAGACTAATCTAATGCACAGTAAAATGTTATCAACTACATGTACACAGCAATTACTGCACAGTAGATTTGTCTAACGTGCCATTTTCTAGTACCTGCAGATACAGGTACCAGAAATCATTAAATCAACGTGCATTAAATCAACGTGCTGAAGCGCACATGTAGAGAATGACTGGGAGAAAATTGCTCCCAGTCAACCTAGGTAGCAGGGTGTCACTAGTGTGGTGGCCGGGCGA
>JAGPOW010001296.1:41929480-41941261 GCA_030014935.1 Caiman crocodilus | reverse complement strand
CCCTTTCCCAGATGGTTGCATTCCTCTCATCTAACCTCTTTCCAAGATATGGGCATTCTTTTAAGTCTGGATGGTCCCATCACCAAAAAAAAAAAAAAAAGAGAGAGAGAGAGAGAGTGACTGTTTCCAAATATAACTAGCCAGGGCTTCAGATAATTTAATCATTATCTCATCTGCTTTTTAATACATTTCCTTGCCAGTGTATCTGCAAAATTTAATTTACTCTTGCACCTGCTATGCCTGCATCCATATACTTCACATTTAGTGCTATTCCTATGACTGAACGCTGGGGACGCTTGCAAAGGGAGTGGAGGAGGAATCCACAGTACAGCTTGTTGGGAATTTTCCTGTGAAATGGCTCTGTTGAAAAGCAAGTCTGTCAAAACTGAAATGTTTTGAAGAATGATGTCAGTTTAGAGCAGAGATGTCAAACATATGGATCCAGCCCTCAGAACTGTTCCATCTGGTCTGCTGGTAGTCTGATGGACTCCTGGAAGTTAGGGGTGAGGCTAATGACCCATGACTTGCCAAAGAGTTTAAGGTCCCTGGGCCCTGATGAACATGGCTGTCAGTGGCAGGGGGCAGGTGAGGGCTGTGCAGATACAGTCCTCCCTCACCTGGGTACCAACTGATCCCTGCCACTGTCCCTAGACCCCATCACTGCTGCTCACCACCCCTGGAACCTCCCTCCCGCCAGAATTTGGACCCCCCACTGTCACCAGCAGACCATCCACAGCGGCCATTGGCCCTGCAGGTCTGGCCTGGGAGATGCCTCCACTCTCTGGACCTGGCCCAGCATACGTTTGACACCCCTGGTTTAGAGGAAATGTTCACTAGAAAAAGATTCCTCAGGTCCAGAACATGATTTCTAGGAGAAAAAAGATAACTAACTCTGAGCTAGCAAGCTGTTTGAGAGCTAGGTTCAAGTTCCTGCTCTCTCTGATTCAGACCAGGGACCTGAACTTGGATCAGTAGTCACTATATCCCCATTGAGCATCCTGAACACTGGGCTGTTTGTATCTCTGGAGCTAGTTGTTCTGAACTTCTCTTCCTGAAGTTGTTACACTTTAAATATATAAATAAAATCTCTTAGAGCAAGGACTTGAACCTGGGTCTTCCCTCCCCTACAAAATACCCTCACCCTGGGCTACTGTATATTTGGTGTGTGTGTGTACATGTATGCACATACTCTTATTTTTCTTGAAAACTATTGAGATCATAGTTTTGTCTCAGTGAAGAATGAGACCCTTTATGAAACCCTTACAGATTTCATTGGGTGGGAAAAATCTTCCCCATACCTTTAATCCTCAGGACCTTCTGGGAAGTACATCGCCTATTCTATGAGCTCAATGGATGATGGAAAGCAAGAAATGGTAGATTCATGAGCTCCATCCTCTTCCATCTGAAAGAACCATTGGATAAGCATTTCAGGAGGACCTATAGAGATTATGGTATCCCATCCTTTCTAATATCTTAGTCACAGTCAAGGCCTATTTCCCCTCCTCAGCTGCACAACAGTGTAAAACGCTGTCCTGCTCCACAATATAGCAGAATCACACTAGTATCATCACCTTGTGTGAAACTACTCAGCTTGTAATTTAATTTCTGTGAAAAAAAGCCCTTCAAAAAGCCTTTTTGTGTCTGTAATTCTTATGAGCATTTCAATGGGTGCATCTACACGTGCATTAATGTGCTCTTCCTAATGCACATTAAATATAGTACTTGCAATGTGAGGTACTAACTAAATGAGCATTAGGCTGCCCTAATGCATAGCACTGAAAGCATACATTTTTAAAGTGATGCTTCATGTGCAGTAGCCTATTTTACTGCACATTAGTGTAATTACACTTTTTTATGTGATGCTCAGTAAAATAGGCTACTGTGCATTAAAGTGCACATGTAGATGCACTCGGTAATTCAAAAGAATAACAAAAAAAAAAATTCCCTAAACATCAAACCTGTCAAACTAAGAGTATATTGTGAAAAAAATACAGCTTTCTGACTTTTTCTGAAAAGAATCACAATTGTTGACCGTGGAAGAAAACTCTATCATAAGGTCTATTTGGCTTTAGGTTCCAATCTTTGAATTTGCTCTACAAAGGCAGAGCATTGTACCTCATACCTTTGTTGATAGGTTTCATGGCGTACCTGGCAGCAGAGGCCTACCTACCTACCTGGGCAGTTTTGCACCTTGGGGACTGTCACATGGGTATCAGCAGCGGCTACTCTGGCAGTTGTATAATAGATGGCTATTATATTATATTAAATAGATGGCTGCTATTTTTGTACCCCCCAAGTTGGCATCCCAGGCTGATGCCCCACTTTTCGACCCTTACTTATGTTACTGCCTAGCATTTCAGTGCAGTCACAGCCTTATCCAGTAAGCTAAGGATAAAGATTTTTTTAAGCGTAGGTCCTGATCTAGCAAAGCAATTAGGCATGTCTTTAAGTATGCACTTAGGGACATTGTTGGATCAAGGGATTAATGAATAACAGGAATAAAACTAAAGTGCCCAGGATAGTTTAGTCTGAATCATGTGCAATTGCTTGTATTATGTTCAAATCTCTTAAATGTGTTAAAAGAGCATATGAAGTAACTTTACACGATTTACAGCTCACTGAGATGAGCTGTTCCCTCCACAAAAAAAATTAAAAAATAAAAAAGATTTTTTTTTTTCTGGACTATTTGGATTCTCTGGGCTACAACACTGGGCTATCTACAACACTGGGCTATCTATAAAAAATCAGAATCTCTCATAGTACCTCTCAGACACCCAAGCCTCGCTGCAACTAGCAAGAAGAGAAATGCAAGACAAAGAAAAATAATGAAGGGGAAAGACTATTCCTTGAATTTTGTTCCAAGCCTCAGAAACAAATCATTACATTGATTTATACCAAATAATTTCCTTTAAATCAGATTGGTACCATCTGAAGATCACCCTGTTATTTTGAAAAATAGGTAAAGGGTAGCATCATTTCTTATTTTGTGTTTTACATGTATACAAATCTTATTTTATACACATTTGGATTTTTCATATCTATTTGGATATGCATCCACATCTTATTTTATGTTTGGATAAAGTGCAGTGAAACTCTAGTTATCTGAATGGTGTGAGGACATGAAAGACATTCCAAATTTGGATATGTGAGAAAGATGTTAATGGAAATGAGAAATGACCTTGGACAAGAGGGACTTTTTGCCCCTGTATACATAAAGATGTCGTAATTGGGGTTTTACTCTAAACATAAAGATGAGACCAGGTTAACCTTTGGAAGCAATATCACACTTTTACTCCAAAATTACTAAGCCCTGTAATACTTTAAGATATGTGCTAGTGTTGTTGACAGATAAATGGCCCTCATCAGCATTACCTTCTGTCTGAGAATGACCCAAAGAGTGACATTTGGGTAGAAGCAACACATGCCCTATGGTGTCTTGTAGCAGTCACAGTGTTTCATTTCTAACTGTAAATTCCTGCATCCTAGGCACTCAGAACAGAGACCAATACGATAGCTTCAAAGAGCAGCAGACAAATGTTAGGAGATGAAAGTAATGCAGTTCTTTCTTTTTCCCTGCCTTCGTAAATTAGTGATAAGAGATAGACATACAGACGCTGAGAAAAGAGAAACTAGTGATAGACGTGAGAAAACTCCTGGCCCCACTGAGACAGAACAAGGATTTTATTTTTATTTTCAATATTTACATCAGTTAAATAGAAGCTGAAATGAGAAAGGGAGCCATGAAGCTGGAAGAGGAAAAAGAAAAAAATTAGGCCTGATTTTTGGTCTCAGTTACACTCTTGTTAACTGGGAGCCAATCTAATGAAGTCACCTGAGTTACTGCAGTACAGGCGAAATCAGAACTAGGCTCAGATGTTTCACAGCACTATAAAACGTTTAATTTTAAATGTGTGATATAATATACCCAGTGGAAAATGCTTCTTTATCATAATTTGATTTGCTTTGTAAGTATGTGTATTCTTTTGTGAACTGTAAAACTGAACACCTGATTTGTCACACCAGATCATGCTTCTTGTCCATGTATCCTAGTAGCCTAACTCTAGGATCAGTCAATCCGGTTTTAGATGAAGGAAACACCCCTACTTCCCATAATCAAGCCAAATATGCAATGCTATGGCCCATCTGAAAAACATTCCTTTCTCATCTACAGGCTGATTGCTTTACAGGAGCATGAAATTTATCACCTGGTCATCCTATTGTTGCTTTCTAAAATGGAGCACCTCTCCCATTAACCTTTAAATACATGCCATTTGACTGTCTCACTGCAATAAGAGCAAAAGGAACTTTAAAAACAAACTCTCTCTCTGCCCCCAAAAACAAGGAATGGTGAGCGAGCCTGAGAGACTGTGACAAAATAAAGCAAAACTAAAGCTCTGGTCTTTGATCTGAACAAGAAAAAAAGCTACAGACAACTGCTTCATCATGTCATCACAACATATTTCTCAAGGAAATGATCACATCAGTTACAGTTACATGAATATATTAAAAGTATTCACCTTAGAACATTTTCTGTATTTCTCACTTCCCAAATTGCATTGCGTGTGTGATAAAAATAAAATAAATTTCAGGTCTGAACAGTGACATGTAAATTAAAAACTGGTTATGTTGATGAAAACAAAACAAAGCAAAAAACCCTAAATAAAAATAAAGAAATGTTCATATCACTGCTATTATGCAATCCTAATTACCAACGTTATTCAATATGCAAAAGAGTGCACTTGAAATATGGTACCTTGCAGTGTAAAAGCTATTATCAATTTCCTGCATAGCCACAATAAAAATGATGTAAAATATTATGCTAGGAAAATAATACTGTTCTTGGAAATACTATTTGACTCAAGGTATTACAGAATTTGTGATCCCTCCACCTGACTATAACTAAGTATCCAAAATATGTGTAGGGCCTTCCTTGATTTTGGTTGGCATTTTATACCTCTAGTATACTACCAGAACAAATCTTGGCCTTCTATGGCTGCATCCAGATGAGCACAGCCATGCAGTGGCACATACCGCTCATTCAGCTGTTGTCTGCAGTGCAAGGTAGCAGTGTAGGGGCAGTTTTGGACCCTGGAAGATCCTGCACCAAAAAAAGTCGAGTGACGTATGCGGGGGCAGTGTGTGCTACCCAAAACAGGAGCCTGGTAGGCCAGAGCCACACTCTGACTCCTGGCCAGGCTTCAAGAGGAAGAAGTGCCACTGCTGCAGCCCCAGGAGACCCCCAGGACCCCATGCAAGGCTGCTGGGGCCAGCCCAGCTGGCCCCAGCCTCCCTTACCCCAACCTGGGGTAACCTGCTGCGTGCCAGAAGGTGGTGGCACAGGCATTCCCCAGGGACAACTAGCAGCAACATAAGGTGTGCTGCTCCTTCTTGCCCCCGGGGAAACAGATGTCCATGCTTATGTGGACACTTCCTATGAAAACAAAGAAATCTGTCTGAAGTTCATCTTGCCAAAGAAGAGAGGTGGGAATAAAAAAAGTGTTCTGCCTTAAGTTATTTCATATACATGACTAATTTTAGCTATGCAAGTGACATTTTGAAGTACACATCTTATCCCATCCGCCTTTCACTCACCCCTCCAACCTGCCAGGTCCTTCTGAGGTGGACACTACCCTAACAGGGAAGGGTCATGAGGTCTGACCCCTTCTCTAGTCTTGAGTGGGGCGAAAGCTATCCTGCTCTATAGTCTATCCACTTTATCCAGGGCATTGAAAACAAAATGTAGAAACATTGTGGAGGGGCCAGAGACCAAATCTGAGGCAACTTCCCATTGCCTTGCCCTCCTTCTAGCTCTAAGTATCTTCTCTTGGAGCTGGTCCATTGGGCAGCCAGAAGGAAGAATGGAGGGTGCATAATTCCTATCCTATGGCTTGGTAAATAGGCAAGTTCACACCCAATTTGGGCAACAGGGGCCTAGAACATGGGTATCCCACTCATGCAGCAAATAACCTATCCAGTAAGTTACTGGGATAAAAAGGTAAGAAGAAACTTCTTGTGTATATTAAAATTTCCATGGAATACTGTGCCTCCCAGGGGAGTAGGGTCTAAAATCTGCATAAGCACCCCCAAACAGAGCCTTTTACACTGCTAAGTTAGTTGTGTAAGTGCTACTTACCTATCTAGAGACACAGCAAGATTTGAATTTAAGTCCTAGTATTAAAACAATCTATTAGACTCCTGCAACGATTCCACCTACTGCATGAAGTCCTATAGATATTATACATCCTATATGGTTGACTGAAGGAATCATAAATCCCCCAAAGATCTTGAAAAAGCATATATACTACATTAACACTCCCCATAGGTAACCTACTTCCCACTTTTCAAAGGTGAATAAGAGCAGTCCATTGGAGTTGAGTATCTTGGATCCACAAGATCCAAAATACCCCAGTGCCGGGAAACTGAAGATAATGTTATAAAGCTCAAGTGCTTGAAAGTGTGTAATTGCACAGTGGAACCCTGACCTTGGTTGATTGAGGCTTACAAATACTACTGTAATACAAAGAAAAAATTAAAATGGATATTGATTGACAGACTATAGTACATCAAATGGTAAATTTAGTAGGGTATTCAGAAGTATTCTTCTACTTTATCCACTGGGCTGGTTTGCTTTTAAGTATAAGGGCCTGTATCTGCCACCTTTTCCTCCTTACTATTATTTTTTAAGATGATCTGTTCAGATCACAGTTGAGATAGTAGCAATCATTTGGCTAACAGAAATTGACTGGGCACATCAACTTGGAGACCTATATGCCATATACCTTTTTGGCTTCTGTAAGTGGGTTGCTTAGTCTATGTAGCTTCTGCAGGCAGGTTTTGCTCCCTGAGGAGCTCCTCAGCCAGTCCTGCCTAATAAAAGACTTTAAGCAACAAACAAGCAATCAAACAAACAAAACTGACTCTTTCTGCTATGTCCTGGGGACTAGCAGGGAAGGTGTTTGGCTCTGATCCTGACACAGCAGCCTGAGCCCTTCTTGGTAGCAAGCTTGTTCTGCTCACAGCTTACCTCCTGCTTGCTCTGTGCTTCCTCACTGTTTGCTTCCTTTCTGCTCTCTGTCTTGGTGTTTTAAACTCCCAACAGGACACTCCCTTGTTATCCAAATGCCCTGCACTGAACTCTCTCAACAGGGCCAACTGTTCCCTCTTAAAGGGACACACTGCCGTGTTACAGCTTCCTAGTATGAAAGGCTGTCTGAACACCTTGCAAAGATATGACATTATTATAGTCTAATAATTAATTTGTTGGCAGTTTATTTTTATATATGGGGTGTGTGTTGGTCGTGGCTTTTTGCTGTTTTGAAAAGGTGATAAAATATTAAAAGAAATAGTTTAATTTTAATTGTACAGAATACTTTAAAGTGGCTGTATGCTGATACCACCACCTGATTCAGCAATGGTTAAACAATATTTAAACTGTCAAGTTTCATCTCTAAGGTTTAATTATTGAGGCTGGTAAAGCATGTGGTCTATAAAAGAAACAATTAGAAAAAGAAAAGCCATCATCTTCAACTACAAACCAACCCTATAATAAAAGATTTCTTCCTTTTCAGTGTCTTTCTTCTGTATGATGGTCAAATTGCTGACTTTATCTGGTCTCTCTTATTTCCTCGGATAGGACTTGCCTTGTTATTTTGTACTTTCCCTTGTACTATGAAGGATTTAGATAGTATCCCCACCCAACTCTAGCTAACTGTTGACTTTTTCATGTTAGACATGCTTAATGTGAAAGTATCACATGAATACTTGAATGAATTTGAGGGGCACAAGGAAGACAGGAGTAGACTCCAAATATTACCTTCCTTATTTATATTGGCATTTGCTTGTAAGTCATTACTTTAAGACCTGAATTAGTATTATGATGAAGTAAGCAGTGATTTTACCTTTAAGCCAGTTTTGCTTGAAAAAGGATGCCTTAAAGGTCAAGGAATTGTGCTGAAATAAACATAGAGATTTCTGGCTGAAGGACATTATCAACAACATTTATGAAAGCGGAGGTCAAGGAGCAATTTAAAAACCATTAGAACTGACTATGCAGCAATACCTTACAGGGCTTGTTAAACTTGCAGACAAAGAAATCACAGGATCCAAATGGCTGGAAGCTAAATGCAGATAGTGCAAACTGGAAGCAAAGTACAGCTTGTAATTGTGGGTAGTGACCCATTAGAAGAATTTACTTAAATATGTGGTGGATTCTCAAGCACTTGGAGCTTTAAATTAAGATTGGCCACCTGTCTGAAAGATTGCTGTAGCTCAAAACATTTCAAAGGTCATGCTAAATAACTATAACAGTTCTTTCTGGCCTTCAGATCTCTAATGCAAGATGACATATTAACGTTGACTAAGCCTCACAATCAAATCTGTGAAGGCAGGTAAGTGTGGTCATTTTGCAGATAAATGAAGGAACAGATAGGTCAAAGCATTGGTACAATTCCACATAGGGTGCTTGCAGACGTAAAGAAAAAACGAAAGAAACAGTACATTACTTAAAACTCAGCATTCCTGCACCTAGTGCCATGCATGCCCAGAAGAGGCAGCATATTTCTTCAAACTGACTCACCAATGTCTATAAAAATCAGGTGCTTTAGTGGTGCTTTTTTAGCACTTTCATTTAATAGCTGATTGAATCAGCTTTAGGTAAAAGCACCAAAAGTCCTGACTGAAGTGCCCAATTTTTACAGATGCTTCGGGATCAGGTTGAAGTAATGTACTGCCTCTTCCAGTAAAGCACATTTTTTTGTTCTTTTTTATTTTAACATCTTCAAGCAGCCATAATGTCAGATATAAAAACTGAGGTCAGGAGACCTATGTCCCAGGCTTGTTTTCTGACCACCAAGCCAGAATTCACTTTCTTTGTAAGTTAACACACCTTGGAGAAAAATTCCATATAGGCATGATTCTGCCTTACATTCCAGACAGAAAACACTCTTTTAAGCTGTTATAGCTGTCAGAGATATTTATATTCATGTCCTTACAATTACACTTTACTGGAAGTTTTTCAGTCTTACATATATAACCCTTCTAAGCTCCACAACTCCCTGGCATACCGTGTCCAGTACAGGCAGTCCTCGACTTACAACGTTTCAAGTTACAACGTTTCATACTTACAATGTTTCTAAATTGACACGATTTCAATTGTCTGACATCAGTTTCGACTTTACAGTACTTGATCTAATGCAACACCATGCCAGTGAACAAGTTCACTGCGTTGCCCATCTCTCTGGAGAACATCTGTCCAAACTTCCTTGGACGCTTTCTTTAAGAAAGCAGACGAGACTCTACAAAAACCTGCAGCCAGCGCTCCTGAGAAGACTCCAGCCAAGAACCCCAAGTCAATATGATTGCTATTTACAATATAAATACATTAATGTAGCTATATTACTCATCTATAATTGATCAAGTACAAAATTCTGGGGTATTTTTGGTGCAAATAGGGTATTGGGCCTTGGGTCAGGTCCCCTCTGAACCAATATTTATAACATTGTTTCTTATGTGAAAATTGGTTCCGAGTTACAATGTTTCAACTTAACACTGGTTTTCAGAAAACAATTGTGTCATAAGTCTAAGGACTGCCTATATAACAGGACTAGGTACATCAGTCTTAAGGTCTTGGTTCAGTGTACAGTCACGTGCTAGGTGGAAACTTCTTATTTTACCCTAAGCTTTACTCTATAGTGAATTTATATTTAAATAAGAACAACAAATGCCCATGTGGACAAGTTCAGACCATGTCCCCATTGTTGAACTGTGTCCATTTACTATGCTACATGGTGGCCTTCGAGCTCTTCACGTTGGTGATGACATTGCATTAAAATGATTGTAACAATATGCCAAAACTGTATTTGCTAGATACATAAATTTAAATGAGGAAAAATAGGCTTTTGGGTGGAATCACACGCACTCATCTCTGGGAAAAATTCTTCTTCTAAAAATAAATTCTTCCTGCTCAAGTTAGAGCCTGAGGCTTAAGTTAGAGCTTGAGGCTTAAGATATTATCATGTTTATATTGTTATGGTTCCAGACTGCTAAGTCCAAATGAGGTTGAGTAGCATTTGAGCATGATGTGGTCACTGTTTTGTTATTACAAATTCAACAACCCACTTGGGATTTCTTCTGCAAGATTATTTTTAAGAGTATGAACTAAATAAACAGAGAGACTCAGTGCCATCTACTGGTAGCTTGCATGGTGTGCAAGCATTTTTTCAATTTGTCCACTAAACTTTCTCTAAAAAGCATTTTTATAACTTATCCACATAAAACACACATTATTTGGATTAGTATGATAGTTGATAAAAGCTCAAATTTCCTGTTATGTATACCTTTAGGAAAGATTGTGAAAAGGAAACAGATATCTCTTTTCCTGAACATCAGTGCAGGGATTATCCACAATCCATCTTTTTAGTTATAATTTTTCTCTTTCAGACTGAGAAAGTAATCAATCCTTAATGTATGTTGGCCAAATCTGTAAGACTGGACCTAGCAAAAACAATTGCTGCATAGACCCACATGTTTCCTACTACTATCAAGGCCCCCCACATCCATCAGCTAGGGCTCTGATTTAGCAGTCCTGCTTGCTTAATTTCAATGTCTTCATTCTCATACGAGTTTTAAATAAATTCTGAAAATTAAGATGTCCAGTCCCAAATCTCTTTCTCTCTCTTTCTCTTTGGTTTGGTCTGTGGTGACAAGAACTACGAAAACAGAGGGAACAAAACTATCAGATTTCTGCAATATCTAAAGAAGCACTTAGTAGGCACCGTATATCACTATTGCTTTTCCAGTTAGAGAGTTGGCATTAAACACTATGAATAAAGCATTATGACATTTAAGCAAATGTGACACATTTTCATTAAAATACTTTGGCAAAGATTAAAAAAACAGAACCTAAAGTTGGATTTCTATGTTCATCTTTAGGCACATGCTTAATTTTAAAGCCCTACTACCAATGGAAGCTGTTGAGTCCTCAGTGAGTTTGAAAATTCAGACACAAATATATATGTAGATAGGAGATGAACTCTGGGCTCTTGTTTTTTTTAAAAAAACGGCCTTTTTATTTCGGGAACCAACTTCAGAACCAATATTGAGAAAGTCAATGTGAGTAACAGCGAGGAACCAAGTGCTCCATGTATCAGAGTTGTTATCCCAGTTCTTCCACTGGCACGCCCCAAGAAAGCTTCTTACCCTCCAGTTATCAGTATTGCCTGTTCTCTGAAAGGAGATGAAGAAGAATACTCTGGTCTTGGTTTTTGCTCAGTAAAAAAAAATACTGCTGGAACAAATTTATCTAGCCTTGGACCTCCCCCACTTTACCACAGGGTCACTAGCAACTTCACAGCTGCTGCAGGTCATAGAAAAAACTTTCCTGATACATGGTAGCAGCTGAAGTATGGTGAAGTCAGTGAATTCCTAATCTGTGCTGGTCTTGGAGGTACAAACTTCAGAAAATCAACGGGAGTCTAAAGGTAGCCAATAGGAAATGCCAAGTCTCCTCTCAGGAGCTGTTTTTAGGCTGTACATTAAGGGCCAGATCCTGCTATACCTACTATGTCCAATAAATTTGATCATAATCCAGACTTCCTGCTGACACTAGTCTACTGGACAGCCAAGAATGCAAAAATCATGGAATCAGAAAGACAACAAGCAAGAGAGAACATCCTTCCACAGCCTAGTGAATGTGCCACTTCCTTCGAAGAGGGGTCCTGGGTTCTGGTCACTACTTCTACATTCTGAATTAATTTTATACTAAACAGTCATTGAACCAAAAAA
>JAGPOW010001296.1:41918862-41929087 GCA_030014935.1 Caiman crocodilus | reverse complement strand
AAAAAAGGCAGTAACCCTGGATCATAATGAGGCTTAGCAGGAGTTAGGCATCTAAGCGATGAAATTGGATCATATCTGAACTTACTGGGAGAAGCCCAAGCAGAAAAACCTTTGAACTTAGAGGCCTGCTGGATTTTTTGGCCTGTAAAGGCAGGGTAGATTTGCACCTTATAGATTAAATAAATCAATGATGTATAGCCAGAGCATTCATGAGCCCAAACTCACTTCATCAGATGCTGTGAAGTAGGGGGTGCCTGTGGACTCCTAATTCTACCTAAATTTTGTTGCCTCTGGGTGCGTCTACACAACATGCTTTACTACAGAGCTAACTAATTAGCTCCACGCTAAAGCATCACTGTCTATACATACGCCCATATTAGGGTGCAGTAAATTAATTAACTCTGCTGTAAGATAGCACTGACTGGGACAAGTACTATCCTACAGTGGAGTAGTTGCATGTGCTGAAATACATGTGTAGACAGTGACTGGGGCTAGCTGGGGCATGAGTGTGCTACAGTGTGAGGGCTGCCTCCTGCCTAGCCGTGCACTGTAGCACCCTTGTGCCCCAGGCAGCCCCTCCCCAGCACATTGAGCTGGGGCACACCAGCCTCAGGCTAGCAGACTGACACCCCCTCTCCACCCCACCCCGACCTCCTGCCAGCCCCGGACTGCTCTGCCCTGGCTGAAGGCACTGTGGTCCCAGGCACACGTGTAAAGACTGTGCCCAGGAGAAATAAACTCCAGTGCAAAATGCATTGGGGTTTATTGTTATGTGCTAATTGCACATGTAGATGCTCCCCCTGAACCAAATTGAACCTGGCTTTACATGCTGCAGAAATGAATATCTGAGTAAAATAGCATGCTACTGAACTCTAGGTAGATAGCTGCAGGTAAACTTGACCGGCTCTGTGTTGCTGAGGACAGAAAACAAACAAGATTGGCTATTTAAGCAATTATCATTGAAGTATGAGAGGTATTCGTACCATTAGTTCTAACACTGGTGTTCTCCAGTCACACTGACACTACTGTTATGGAGTTTGCTATAGAGACAGGCTTAAAGCAAGATCTCCTCTACACAACTTGTAGCCAACTTTTCTTTCCCGCTCCCACATTTTTATAAGCCTGTGATATGATGTATTGCAGGCAAGCCAGGTAATGATTTAAAGCACTGGTTCTCAACCATGGTGCTGGGACACCCAAGGGTGCTATGAGATTCTCTGAAGGGTGACAGGAGGGGTGAGGAGATAATCAGATAAGGGCAGGCTCAGTCTCAGCCCCTGCCTAGCTGTTTCTCTGCACCTACTGCCCAGCCCCTTTGCAAAGAGGTAAGCCCTGTAAATTAGATTTTGACATGGGGTGCTGCTCACTTCACAGAAGTTGTGGAAGGGTGCCTTGCATCTATAAAGGTTGAGAACTACTAATTTAGAGAAAGCCAATAGTGTGACTCCTAGATACTCTTCCATAATATAAGATAAAAAGGGACACAACGGCACACATTAATCAATTTAATATTTGATATATTTTCTCTTATTTTTAAACACTGTGGATTGCACTACTGCAAGATATTATCCTCAGAGATTAACTGATTTTAGAAAATTATTAACTAATATTACAAATAATATCCACATTTCCCTAGCTAAAACAGTTACAGGATATCAACTGTCATGCTTCAAGTCAAAAGCCAGACTTTAACTCTCTGGCATTAGAGGAAGACTGTCTCAATAATTCAGTAACAATGAGTTTTTAAACCTTCATCCGTGTCATCCTATACTAATCAGTGTACTGTTGTCTGACTTTATATGGAATCCTTTGTTCCTTTAATCCTCCCTTCCTTCTACAGACCTTAGTATTTCCCCTCTGTGCTTGTCCTTTTGCATGGGAAAACTAACTGATGGATATTTGCTGACAAGCACATGTCTATTGTAAATAATACTACTCAATTATTTTGTTGCTGTTTAGTAAAAAGAGCTCCTAAAAGTCAGTACATTAATGCAATGATGTGATTTTCCTGGCTCAGCAAGTGAGAGCAGAGTGTCCTTGTTGGAAAGGAGTCAAAAAGTGCAATGTGTTGCTACTTCTCTTTGATTTCAGTTCAGTTCCCAAATATACACAACCTTCATCTGGGACTATTAAGATATGTACTCTTGGGGCACCTGTATCCAATAATGTCAGATTACTCCACCCATTTATTAAGTGAAATATGAATTGCTAAAGGCATCTTATGTTGACAGGAAATCATTTTCCAGAGGCTACCAATAATATATAATAGCTAATGAGTGTAACTTCAAGTTTTTACTTAACTCTACATATGCTATTTTATTACTGTCTTGAACACATCATTTCTTTTTTATTCCCATTTTTCCTCTTTTTCTTCTTCCACTGCCTGTGAAATAGGATTGCTAACCATGTGTGTAATTGTCAAATAGACTGCTTACAGATGTAAAAAGCAAAACAGTGCTTTACTTTAAACTCAGTGTGCCCCTGCGGAGCCCAGCACACATCCAGAAGCAGCACTGCATTAGTTTGACCAGGCTCGCCCAGAGTCTGTATAGATTGGGTGCTTCAGCGGGGCTTTTTTTTGACACTTTTATATAACAACCTATTGAATCGGCTTTAGATAAAAGTGCCAAAAATCCCTGCTGAAGCATGCAATCTATACAGATGCTGCAGAGCCGGGTTGAGGCCTTTTCTGGTAAAGGACAGGTGGTTTTTTTCATGTCTGTCAGCAGTCTTAGATAATATTGAACAGAATACATGTTCACCCTTTGTGGGGGGGGGGTGCAAATCTTAGACTGGGTTGCGCCATTCTTAAACCAGTTTCTCTGTGTCAAATTTCTGTTCTGTTACAAGTATGGATCGGTTTTGTGTGCTGAACTTCTGTTCCATTATGGGCACAGACCAGTTTCCAATCATTTTTACTGGTAAAAGTATAATGTCTGTATCTGTCCATAAAGTGAAATGAGATTCTGTTCTAAGGAAACACATTTAGCTGTCAAGAGAGCACTTTGGTCTTTGAAAGTCCATAATCTTTGTTTGATTTGGACCTCTTTGGGGGCCTCAGAACTGAAGATTTGGGCCTCTTTTTCCAGAATGGGCTCAGGCACATGTCTAAAATATGTTTCCATAATAATCATTGACTAGAGATGTGTGTGTGGATCTCATTAGAATTTGACATATACATGTTCCTAGTAATAGTCATTGTTCCATTAAAAACTACTGAAATGCAAACGAGGAGAAATCCAGACAAAAAGATTTAAATGTAATAACTTCCTCCCTAGGGTTCTAGTTCCTGTTTTGAGATCTATCACTGCGATGCAGTTGGCACAACTTTTATGGATACCTCCTCTTCACTCAGATTGATTTCCTCATTGGTGGTATCACAGAGGTTGTATTGCATTCAATGTCCAGTGTCACAAAATAAGTTTTAGTCATTGCCTCATCTCATTACAAGACCTGCAACAGCTGCAACTGTTAGTATTTCAAAGTAGCTTGTGAATGTATATGTTAAAGAACTATCTGTTAATTTTATTTAATTGGAGCACAACCTATATTCTATCATAATACCCAAAGAAATCAAATATCCTAAGGGCACAGTTCTACAACCACTTACATATGTACTTAACTCTGCTACTGCGGAATATAGTAATTTTCTATGATGGTAACTTTAAGCACACACTTACATGTTGGCAGGATTGGGATCAACACAAGAAAGACAGATATAGAAAACACTGCTATACAAATGTGCAATGAAATCAAGTCTACTGATTTACATATTGTTATTTCCTAACTTGTTATTTTAATTGCATATCTTGAAAGTTGCACAAATATAGTATTTCTGCCTTTAACTCCTTTTAAAGGGAACAGAAATTTAAAAAAGCAAAACATCCTCCCCTCCTCAGTCATATGTTTCTTGTAAATATTATTGGTAATATATATATGTACATATCAGGAGCACTGACTCTTTGACATTCTTGTATTTTCTTGAATACAATATGCCCCAAACAAGATATCTTGTGTTTGGAAGGCAGAATGAAGAAGAAAGTATATTTCCTTGGAAAATACTAGTAAGTCTGGTATTTTTTTCCAGGGAAAACACAAGTGGCTACATTTGGGATGGGGAGGGAAAAATATAGTGGCTGTTCTGTTAACCTCCTAGCAACAAGATATTACCAGGTGTCTAGCTGAGCTATACTACCTGGCCTCTTCTCGAGCTGAGCTGGGTGAGCAGCCAGCTTTTGTAGGATGAGTCTTTGTTGGGGGAAAGAGAAAGTATCCATAGCCTGCGGCTAGGGAGCCCTGTGTACTCACTGTGCTGTCCCCTTATACAGCACATGGCAGCACTATTGTCTCTTTCCTTGAGCAGAGGCTTGAGCTGCAGAAGTTGCTATTACCATATTTTCTCATTTAAAATGTGCATCCCAATTTCTAGCAGCTGATTTTTTAAACATTTTTGAAAAAAAATACTTTCAGATTTCCTAGTCAGGGTCTGAACCTGTCCTCTGAAGTCTATTAGATATACACTAGGACTTGCTTCCTCCTAGGAATAAAACTAAAGGGAAGGGTCTAAATTCACAGTTTGCAGATCAGTTTTGCTTTTTTTAAAAGTTGTTTCTAAAAGGATGCACTTTTGAAGCCCTGTGTATCTCCTAAAATGCACTCTTCCCGACTTAGAAGACATTCTAGCACTCACGCTCCTCCAATTTTCGAATGTCAGTAGTTGTTTGGATCAAGCCCATTTTTTTCCTAAAGCCAGCCCAATTTCTCACAAAGCAGTCAAAATCATTATTTTTATTTTTAACTGAGGGCTATGAACCAAGATACACAAAGTTTCAGAGTCAATTTCAGATATTAACTCTAGCAGTGTGTACAAAAGTATAGCCATTTAGTGAAATAATCAGTCATGTTTTAAGTCATTTTTCTATAACTCAGAAACTGCTAGACTGATTTTCCTCAAATTTTCCTAGTGTCTTTTACATCTGGACACAGACCAAGCTTGGAAAGTTTCATTCTCAAAGCGAAGTTTTCAGAAAATTAGCAGCATATGAAATACATGCAGTTTTATAATAGAAAATAGCTTTCTGAAAAGTGCTCCGCTCACAAACTAGGTTCATTGTCTTCCTACAGTGACTTGTCTTCTATCTAGATGTCATAAACATTGCATCTGTAATCAAGGCAGGAGAAACCACTTAACATGTTTTGTAAGATGAGTTCATTGCTAACCAGGAAAAAGCAGGTAAATGTTGTTAGCCTGGAACACTCATTTGGGGTTCTGTTTATTATGATTTATAAAACACAATGTGAATAGAAAACTGTGTGAAGCAGTAAAATTAAATTAATACGGGTGTTTGGGGCAAATATTTAAATGTTCCCTATAGTGTTTTATAGCCCATACGCCCAGGGGCGACTAGCGCCACCTTATTTGGGGGGTGTATGTACCGCCCCAGCAACCAGTCAGTGACTGGGGGGGTCCCCCCACAGCCCTTCTCGCCAACCAGGGGGGAGGTCCCCTTGCCACCAACCTCACTGACCATGAAGCAGCTGTGGTGCTTCTTCCAAGTGCTTCCACTCCCCGGTTGGCGCTTGCAGGGGGGGCACCAGTGCTCCCGCCTGTCTCCCCTGCCCATTGCCTAAGTGGGGAGTTCAGCCTGTCAGGGGCTGCACCAGCACTCTCAGGGGGTGCACATGCACCCCTGTATATCCCCTATGCATCACCGTTGCATGTACCAGCACCATGCTACTTAATGAAAAACAACGCAACTGACTGGAAGCAAAACATAATAATAAACAGAATAATAATAATAAAACAGAATAGATTGATTCAACTGTTTCATTGCTCCAGCAGAATGCAATGCCAAAAGTAAATAATTGTAATGAATAATAAAAATGATGTTACATTTTAATGTGTGAGATTTCATGCCTTAAGATGGATTTCCAATGCAGAGAACGAAATGTGTTTGTTTTTTAATGATTATAACTGGACAGCACATCCTTTGAGGAGTAAGGGGTTTTATACAACATTGTTTTATTTCTGTGAACCATGTACCCAGCCAGCTGACATTTAGGTTGCATCAGAGTAATGTATCATCAAGGAAAATGAGCAGTTGTTCTTCCTGTTGATCCAAAGGTGATTGCTCGATAAGATATGTCATTCCAGCCCTAGGATCACAAGACAGGGGAGTATTCATCATCTAATAATGCAGGGTAAACACAGTACTTAGAATAGCAACCATCATGTTCATGCTTAAGGGTAAAAGATAGATACATGGGCCAATTTGTATAAAATAAAAACTGACTTGAACTTCTGCTGAAATCCCCAAACAACCCTCCAAACTTGCTAGGAAGTTCATTTAAATGTGTTTTAAAGAAACCAGTCTCTTCCTTTTCAGGTATCCCTGTACTCCTCAATTCTGACCAGTTCGGGAGTACTATGAGAAGGGCAGTCTCTTCTATTTTTGCTACCTGAGTAGAAGCAATATTCCAGAATACTCTCATGATATTTCCAGGCCAGTTTTGCAGCAACTACAGGTTCTAATAAGTTCTGAATAAGCACCACAACTTTGAGTCTTAACCAATGACCCATCTGACTCAAATTAAATGGCCATCAAAAGAGTAAGGACTGAGAACCGTCTTCCAGCCCTCTCTGAACCATGAATCTGGGTACGAAGAAATACATTCAAAATAAGTGGCAGGGTGTGGAAAAGGACTGATCAACTCAGTCCTGCCAATCACTATTTATTGGCTAGAATGGCTGACCTAATGTGAGGAAAGAAATTAGTAACATGTTACTACCTCCTGGGAGTAGAAATGATGCAAGGAGGAACTGTGACACTGAGTCACAATGCCCTTCAAGAGAGCAGACAGAAGGGCAGCTCCCCACTGTAACTCATGGTGCTTTGCAGGAAACATTCTGAGTTTCAACAATCCCCTGGAACAAACAGAAGTTCACTCTTGGTTCCAGGGTGAAGGGGAATCTAGCTGCTGGCTGCTGCAGCCCCTATCCTCTAGCAATGGGCTGTCCTCTCTCCCAGGGTGCCCCTATTTCACAACAGGAGATGGGAAAGGGAGCAGAGGGAACTCATTCTAGGGGTTCCCCAGCCAGCACTGAAGGGTGGGGTGACTGAACTGGAGCCCCCCGCTCCAGCAGATGCTGAAAAAACTCCAGACCAAACTCCCTCCACTCCCTTTCCTCCCTCCCATTCTGAAAACAGCGATGGGCTAGGAGGCAGCACAAACACAAGTTACAGAAGACGTTCTGTTTTGAAATGTCATTATCTCATTCAATGAGGGGTCAGATTTTTGCCAGACTGGCCATTTTTTAAGCAGTCTGCAGCCATGACCGTCTGTTTGGTCATAGCTATAGACTAATTTCTATGGCCGGATCATGCTAAAATTGTCACTGCTGTCTGCACCCCAAAATTACTATTGGACCCGTACACCACTGCTTCCTTGAAGCTGTGTCACAAAATCAGTACCTAACCCAGTTCTGCTTAAAAAAAAAAGGGGGAAAAGGTGGTGAAGTTATTAACATAAATGAGGGGGCACATGTAAAACCTTATGCTTTTATTCAGAGGAAAACAAGAAAAAGTAAAACAGGACTTTTGCTAAAAAGGAAACAATAAACAGAGGGTGAGGAATTCCTTAAGAGTTAATCTTTATGTATACAAAATACAAATAAGTATAGCAAGGCAAAGTGGGTGCCTAAGTCAAAGAACAAAGAGAGAAATAGCAATGCAGCAGTCATTAAAGAGGTTATAGGGAAAGGTTATTTAAGCAAACTTAATCCATCAAAATATAGATGCTGAGAAGGAATGCTGTTTTGGTTTCTGTAAATATCAAATTGTGGGAAACAGATGAAGTACTCCAGAACTGAAGAGCAAAATAATGAGATTGTGATCTTTAAAAAGAACTGAAAGAATAACTCAAGTAGTTATAGCCCTGAGAGCTTAGATTTAGTTCTAGGTAAAATATTAGAAAACCTAATAGGGGAATATATTTTTAGCCATATAAAACAGAGGCACCTATTGACTTAAAGCCAAGAGGGATTTGTGAAACACAGACAATGCCAGCGTAATCTGATAACCTTTTTATTATGGTATCTGAGTGGGTGGATTTTAAACAGGACCTTTGGCATATGGAAACAGCTTAAGTAATGTCTGGATAAAAATGCAAACATGGCCAGTAACCTGTTGACATATATATTGCTTCCTGAACTAGTCCTTATGGTGTTTTAGAGGATGACCTACTTTCTACGTTTGCCCTATGAGTAGCTAAGGGAAATGGCACAATGTTATAGGGGGTGCTCTGAATACGGCTGAGCAAATTGACTAAAAGAACAGAAGGAAGAAATAGGAACAAAAACAGGTGTTTTTGACTCCCTGCACTTACTTTCAGACATACCACACAGACACAACCTTACCAGAAAACTGCCAACATTTTTCTTGACTATAGGTTTTTTAAAGTAGCAGCCTTAAAGGAATGAGAACATGCTTAAAAAACTTCAAATCAAACATAAAAATCTGACATTCAAGAGATGGAATCAGTGTTTACACATATGTTGCTCCAGAGAAATCTTGCTTATCTTGGTTTCACTGATCCAAAATTGTCATCCCATTTCAGAGCCTGGATTTTTTGTGATCTGAAGTCTATAAGCTCCTACTTCTGCAGAGTTTGTAAAGCTTCCTCCCACATCATGTATAAACTCTTCAGATTTCTGGCTCCATCCAAACCTTTTGATTCAAACTTTTGATTCAACTGAGATTGTGAAATCATTTTCAGAAAAATGAAGTTCTCTTAGACTTCAATGATGTAGGGCCAGGCACATAACATAAATCTAGAACTAAGCACATTTCTATTGAGACATAACCAAAAGAGTAATTGGAATAACAGAAGTAACATGAAACCAAGCCAGAAAGTACAGTTATTATACTTTCTACACAGGATGAGCCTGCTTGGAAATAATGAAGTAGTTTGGACACAGTTAAGGAAAACTTGGTTTCCTCTTATTCCTGTACAGACTTACATTTCTGGATCAGAAACAGATATGAGTCTTCCTATGCTGGATAAGATGCTTGATGCAATGGACATGTTAAGAGTGACAAAGCAAATGGGTTACGCCCAGGTGGGGTAGTAATAAAGGATTTGGATCACCTGAGGAAGCTGACTCAGAGGGAGAGAGAGAGAGAGAGAGAGAGAGAGAGAGAGGAAGAGGAAGAGGAAGAGGAAGAGGAAGAGGATGAGGATACTGGTCATTTGACAAAAGGAATGGAAGCTAAAGATAACAAGGATCTCTCAATAAGTATCTTAGATAGTGAGCACAGCGAAACTGGCTGAGAGAGAGACATATCATTTGAAAAGTAAGTCATACGTAGAAGGGAGAGCTTGGAACAAATCCCAAATAATGTTCAAGAACAATGAGGAAACTGAGGCAGGGAATGGCTTGGATTGTTTTATGAAAAATACTGATTGATTCATTTTTGCAAAGAAAACCTATGAACCTTACTTAGGGAAAAATTTCCATAGATGGCATTGAAAATTTCATCCCCTTAACAGCTTCAAGGTAAGGTCAATATCTTCTGAGATGGCAGTAGTAAGTTTTAGGCTAATTTCAAAGCAAATAATTTAGAAAATATTTTCATTCGGTCCCCTTGTACAAGTACTGTGAACCAGGTTCGCTTCCCTGAAGATACTTACTCTTGTACAAAATTTTGTTGACTTTAGCAGACCCTGCATAGGAATAAACATACTGACTATTAGAGCAGCGCTTGGCAGGATGGTGCCCTCTGTCTTGTATTTAATGTGGAACCACAGGGAAACCAAGCTGTCATAGGGCCAGGGTTGAATGTCACGAGAGGGAAAGTTATGCTAGAGACTGGTGTTAACATGCAATCATGTTCTCTTGGTAGGGTTCTTATTACAGGGTTGGGAATTAATCTATATGGAGAGGAAAGTTCACACTAGGGGCTGTGGTGCGAACATAAAAGCATCCTTTCTATGTAGGTTTCTTATTGCAGGGCTTGGGAATTAATCCAAATTGACACCAAAATGACAAAAGCCTCCTGCTGCTTTTCTTCTAATAGGGTTGAATATTGTTATAGTTGTGATGGTCCAGGAAGTATAAAAGAAGCAATGATTTTTGTATTATCTTTTATTGAACCAACTGTATAGTTGAGCTGTTGGGCAAGCTTTCAGGAATCAAGTTAGAATATAAAAGCATAAGAACTGCTAT
>JAGPOW010001296.1:41902210-41918762 GCA_030014935.1 Caiman crocodilus | reverse complement strand
CTGGGTCAGACTATAGACCTCTCTTGCCCAGTATCATATGTCACACGGTGGCAAAGAGTGGTCGTTTAAAGGGAGAGTGAACAAGAAATAGGCAGGTTAGAGTTGAGGAAGGGCAAGGGTTGGCCAACAGCTCTCCCAACTATACAGTTGGTCCAATTAAAGCTATCACAAAAAAACCAGACAAGGTTCTTTGGGTGAATCTGATATTTTTTATTCGACCAAGTTAAATAGTTGGGGAAAAAAATTTTAGCAAGTTTTCGGATTTAGAAACCCTTCATCAGGCTGAGGAAGCCTCTGCAGTTGGTCTGTGCTCTTCCTGGATGAAATGAATAGTAAAGAAACCAGAGGCTGGTATGCATGCAAGACAGGCAGTCAGTGAAGATGTAACTTGAGGAGTCAGTGGGTAAGACACAGGCAGGGTAGGACGTGGGGGGGAAGGGAGAGAGAGAGAAAAGGTGGATGAATGTAGCAGTTAAATAGTGGAGAGGTACCTGGGGAGTCAGATTTAAGGCATATTATAGTGTTTCATAAATCCAATGTCTATATTTAATGTATGATTTTTTGTATCCAGGAGGTTGATGAAGAAAATCCGTATCACATAAAAACCTCACTCTCCTTCTAGGTAGTCTTAGGAGCAGTAGACTAAAAGCATGCAAACCTAAAAAGGTACATTGGGTTCCCCTCAACACACCTGTATAGGGGTCAGCAACCCCTAGCCACATCCCTATGAGTAAAATCCTTCTTTTAAGGCTCAGCTTCCATAATTAGGTCCTAACTGACAATACCTTCCTAAAATGCCTCTTAATCCAAGTTGTGGAAAAAGAACGCAAACCCAGGTCCCTGGCTGACTTGGCAAATCCTTCTCTTAGGGTACTATCCAGTCAAGGGAAGCAGAACTTTAGGGGCCCTGGAAGGAAGCACCAAAAATACCTAAATACTCACATCAGAGCCTATTATCTACAGATCAGACTGTTTTCTCAGCACCACTTACTCTTACTCTTATAATTACATCCTCATCTTTCACCCATATTTCACTTAAATGTCTATATATACTAGTGAGGCTATTCAAAAGTCAGCAAAAGCAGACCTTGGCTTCTAAAATTACATGGGCCACAGTCATCAGGAAGAGCCAGCATGGATTCATGCCCAGCCAACTTAATTTCCTCATATGATAAGATGATGAATTCTGTGGATGTTTGTTTATTCTTATACATAAATGGTTGGCTTACCATGCACAATGAGTAGTCATCAGTGGCTCAATGTCTAGTTTGGAGAAGGGATTAACTAGGGTTCTCAGGAGCTTGTCCTGGGTCCAGTAGCGTTTAATATCTTCATTCATGATTTGTGATTCGGAGCATGGAATTAAGTGCACACTTAGAAAATTTGTAGATAACACCAAGTTGGTGAGTTGCAGATAATGGAAAAACTGGAAAAATGGTCTGAAATCAATCAAATGAACGTCAGCAAGGACAAGCATGCACTTAGGATGGAATAACTGCATGCACAAATACAGACTGGGAAATGACTGGCTAGGGTGCAATACTGCAGAGAAGGACCTGGGCATTAGAATAGACAGTAAAGTAAATACAAGCCGACAGTGTGCTCTTGATGCAAAAAAAAGGTCAACAGCATACTAGGTGCAAATTTTCAAAAGAAGTTTAGACCAACACTTGACTGGGATGGTTTAGTCAAAGATGATCCTGCCTTGACCAGACTAGCTCACCTCATAACATACCTACCAGCCCTGCTTGCCAATGATCCTAAATCAGTTGGGTTTTGCCACCACTTTTCCTATGATCGTAAGAGTCAATAGTTACTAACATCTATGATCTAGCACAGTGGTGCTCAACCTTTTTGTCTAGCAGGCCAGATAGGTAGTGCCCAATCCCTCTGTGGGCTGGGTCTGGCTGGGGTACCCATCTGGTACCTGGGGCAGGCAGGGCATGGCCTCGTCCAGCTGTGCAGAGTGGGGAGGGGGCAGCCCAGCATTGATTCAACTGTGCAGGAGAAGAGGGCTTGGCCTGGGCCCAGCCCAGCCCTGCAGAGGGGGAGAGGGCATGACCCAGCCCCAAATCAGCCCCATGGGGGACAGGGGCATGCCCCCATCCCAACCTGGCTGTGTCGGGGGAAAAATCATGGCCCAGCCTGATCTGACCAGGCAGAGGGAGGATTGTGGCTCCACTCTGACCTTCCCTGCAGGGCTTAGGCTTTTGGCAGCAGGGAGGGGTGGCAGCGTAGGTGAGTTAGAAATCAAATAAATAAATAAGTGAACAAAATATGATACAATAATAATATTTTACTTTTATAAGATTGAGTTGTCGGACAAAGTAGTTGAAAACTTGAATAAAGATATTTTCTCTGAAGTTAATAATCTTGCAGACAGGTATTTAAAGATGAGGTTGGCATAACTTTAATAAAAGAAAAGTTAAAGGACTTCCAGAATTTTCTTAAATATGAGCCATGATGTGTTTTATTCGTGCAGAATTTTCAGCAGGGATTGTTGTTACAAGTGAGACCCTAGCAGTCCTAATAACAGTAAATGTTATTTTGGGCATCCGTTCACATAATACTTTTGTATGTAAGAATTGTGCCAAATTACCAGTGGGATGTGATTTGATATGTGTTACTTACCAGGCATTGACATCAGTGCTTCTATTTTTATTATTCAAAATTGCTATGCAAAGCTAGAAGAAAATCCATCTCTTGTAAAGGAAACAGATTGTTCATATTGTACAAATAGATGTGTTGTGTTATTGTTAGAGTTACAGAAACAGTAAAAAGTTTACCCTGGTATCCTCCATCGCTGTATGGATCAGTTAGATATCCTGGACAAACAGTTTGCTTCATCTTTGTCTAGAACAATCCAGTGTCTAGCATGACCCATGCCCATGGAAGGCTGACAGACAATCAGACTGAAAGTTACTGGGAGCTATGCCAGACAAGGCTTGGACAAGCATGGGAGAAAAGCACTTATAAAGGTCAGATCATTGGAGACTGATCAGGGTGCTCGAAAGAGAGGGAGAGCTGTCACAATAATATTACTGATGCTTTGAAGCGGGCATAAGATAATGTGAACTTTCATCGACAGTTCAATATGCAACTGTGTCAGGGAACTCAATTCAATATGCAACTGCATCAGGGAACTCAGCTGCAACCCAATTGTCCTCTGACCCGGTTAACAACACCGTACCAATTAATTAATGGGGCCTTTACTATGTACATGGCTTGGAACCTACAAACTAAGGTTTTAGCTAAGATAGAGCATGCTATTAGTGTCCTTCTGCCTGATGTAGCAGAAACAGGCTCAAAGGACAAATGTGGGGCGAGTCTCCCATCATGTTATAATTGTAATGCAGATTGGATCTATAACGCTTACCCTGAACAGGGACATAGAACAGATCTTCTGTCCAGTTTAGCATGGTAAGCTTTTAGTTGCATTGTTAAAGATGCAAAGAAAGAAACCCAAAGAAAAATGGTCCATTCACTGAGACCCAAATTATCCATGCCAGCCAGGCAACAACTTGTGCTGAAAATCAAGTGTTTGTTAACTTTTTAAAAATGAAGCTTTAATTAAAAGGGTTTAAAGGCATTTAGTGTAGCATTTTAGCAATCAGGCCAACGTGTAATCTTCATCAGGTGGTACTCTGTATTATAAAACTGATACATACAGTCTTGGCTGTTGATCAAGAATGTATGTGATTTCTAAAGTAGAGCAGTGAAGGGGACTAACTAAGGAAAAAGTAGAAGTCTTTCTAACCAATCTCTGACAAATTTAGGCAGAAATATTTCTGGCACAGTCTTTTGTCTCAGACTTTCAACTATGATCACAAACACAAATTCTCTTTTATACCTAAGGTATGCAAAGGCTAGAGAGGAATGGGTGTAAGTTTCCCATGGAGAGGAATAGGTATAAATTCAGCACCGAGAACTGGTACATACAGTGCTGTGCTCTTTCATCATATGACTGAATCTGGCAGGAATTTGCATTGTTTCTATGTTACCTAGTGAATATATTTGTGAGGCATTGGTAGCATGATAGCATATGTCTGTCAGTGCAGAGCCAGGGAGGAAAAGGGTAGAAAATAAATAAATAACTGGATGTGAGTCCAAATGAAAACTGCAGATCTAAATGCCCCACACACTTTGTGGAGAGGAAGGCAATTTGGAATTCAAATATGAGTCTGGATTCACACTTACAGCATACCTATCTACATAGGCAAAATCAACCACCTTATTTGTATGTTTGGAATTTGAAAAGTGGATATGGATTTTTCTGGTTTATTCTCTCGTTAGATTAAGACCTATGTAGTTCTTATCATACATGGCTCTGACATTGTCAAAGAACTGTGGAAAACTCTGAATGCCTTTTTGCCATATTTTATGGGTCCACAGTGAAGGCAAAAACCTTGAACAATTTTGAAACTTTCATAAACTCTTCTGTTTCGGTACGCAAATCAGCCTCTTCTTAATAGCAGTAAAAAAAAAAGTCACTATAGGCACAACTGAAGGCTTTTTTGAAATTTCCTTTGTGACATCTGGTATCAGCCACTGTTGGAAACAAGGGAGTGGACTAGATGGAGCACCAGTCTCTGCCAATATCATAATTCTTGTGCTTGTTTCTTTGACTGATGTCATCAGCAGTTATTGCACGGCAGCTAAAGAAGCACAAGCACTTGCATAGAAGAAATGAATACCAGTACTAATTCATTCTTGCCTGTGTGTCATCATAATATACATCAAATAATTGCCCATGTGTCATCATAATATACATCTTATTATTCCGCTGAAGTTGCCAGTTTGGGACACAGTTAAAGTTCCACAATATTCTGATAGTACTGTCTCAGCAGGTATCATACATCATTCTTTAAAGGACTGCACAAGCATTAACTAATAAACAGTAGCAAAACAGTAGATAGTATACACACACTAGCATATTCTCAGTCTAATTTTCCTGTGGTGTGGTGCTTTCATATTTATACTGACATCTTGTGGCCAACCGTCTATGGCCTACTACATGATGCTCTTAGGGCATGCTTGTTTGAAGAGTCAAAGACAGCAGCAGCAAAGAGGATCTCTTTGTGCTTTTTTTAATCATCCGTGGGTGCGTCTACATGTGCATTTAGTGCATCTGAATTTTCTTTGCAGAAAATTGGCTCATTTAAGTGCTCTGGCGTGCACAAGTAGACATGCACCCCCCCACCATCAGGAACAAATTACACCTGATAGGAGCAGCCCAATCCACGGTGCTGGCAGGGGCGCATGGCTGGTCCTGATCCCCACGTGGCTGGGAGAGCCATCCCTGCTCGGTGGGGATGCTACCTGCCAATCACATGGAGGTTCCCAGTGAGGACAATTCTCCCAGCTGCGTGGGGATTGAATCAGGCCCCTTTCTCCACATGGCTGGGACGCAGCAGTCCTGGCTGCCTGGGCAGCTCTGCTGGCCATGTGCAGATCAGGTCAGGACCTAATCTCCACCCAAGTGGGATGCACAAGTCCAGGCTGCTGGGACAGCTCTACTGGCTATGTGGGATAAGAATGGGTCACAATCCCCACATGGTAGAGAGACAGTTGCCCCTGCAGCCAGCTCACCTCCCCCCTGCACTGCGGCTTAGGCAGGCAGCAGCAGCCCCCCTTCTGCCTGGGCTGACCAGAAGCAAATTGCTCCTGGTCAGCATCTACACATTTGCTACTGTGCACTACTTAGTGCACTGTTAATCTAGTACCTGTATTTCCTGGTACTAGCAAATGGCACATTAGCTTATTTACTGTGCAGTAAATCCCACGCATGTGCAGACAGTGATGCTTTACTGCACATTAGATTAGTCTAATGTGCAATGAAGCATCTTGTGCAGATGCACCCTGTTTGGCTATATAAACACCACTAAAACTAGTATGTCTGTACCAAATAAGAATACAGTCCGTCAGCATGACAGTGATGCTGTATGATCTTTTATACATGGATTTATGAAATAGGATAGCATATTTAATAGACTCTACATACATGCTTAACATACAGGTCAGATACATTTATTCCTGACTATGCTTTTTTATCACTTACATTTAAAAAAATGACTATCCAAAATAGATTCCTGTTTGTATTTTAATGGTTCTTGCAGAAAAAACATGTTGAATTAAGTCAAGCCCCTTTCGTTGGGGAGCAGACCATTTCAGCATTTTTTAGCATCCGGATAGTTTAGGACAAATTTTGCTCCTGGGGAAGATAAAAGTCCACAGACTTCAGCTGAAATTGTCCTCCGCTCCACTCAAAATCAGGTGAGGTTTTCAGCTATGATCCTGTACCTGTCAGCCATGCTGAATCCACTAAAGACAGTGAAGCTCTCTAAGTTTATTAATTGGGTGCCAAGTTGCACTTGCATTAGTCACACGTCCTCCATCTTCATAGCAACTCCTACAGATGCCCTGTACTATGCAATTCCATGCATGTGACAAGCAGCACTGACTTTCCCTTAGGATCTGTCTATTTGTGGGAGATAATTGAGAGGTGGCAGGAAGCTTGTGGGAAGCAAACCAAGAGCAGCGGGAGACCCTGGAGTAGCCTGTGAGGACTAAATCTCTGATAAAGCTTAGGGGGTGTTGGTGTGACAAGGTGTAGAAGGGTATTGATGTGGAAGGGAGAGCTCAAGGTGAGGATTGCTGGTGGAAGTGTGAGCCCGGGGCCTGTGATCTTAGGAGGAGCCTCCTTTATGCTGTCTCATTTTGATCTGCTTCATTTTCTTTCTCAAACCTCACCACACCCCTCCTTTCATGCTTCCATCACTAGTTGTGGCCTGAAGTTTCCAGCTCTTGTCTAGAGCCAAAAGAGGGAGCACAGAGAATATGGACGCAGAAAATATGGACACAGAAACCATGTGCCTTCAAAGAAGCCAGACTCCACAGAGGCCAAGAGGAGTCCTCAGCTTTGGTGGGTTATGGGATAGCAGCCAGGCTGGAAGCAGGGTGAGATGCCATATGTCAGGTGAGGTGTGTAGCACTTGGCAGTTATTTTTCTTTGTCGTTTCATAGACATTAGGGCTGGAAGGGACCTAGGAAGATCATCAGGTCCAGCCCCCTGCCCCAAGGGCAGGAAGTCAGCTGGGGTCAAAGGATCCCAGGAAGATAAGCATCCAAACACTTCTAAAGGAGTCCAGAGCAGGTGCTTGCACCACCTCTGGAGGGAGTCTATTCCAGGCCTTCAAGTAATGAACTGCTTAGATGTGGGAGACGCAGCTGATGTCTTATACTTGGATTAAAAAGAACTACAATATGGTTTCCCATGATGCTCTTATAAAATAACTGGGGAATTGTGGCCTGGCAGAGTCTATGGTATGGTGGGTTGGGAACTGGCAAAGGGATTGAACCCAGAGTGTTAGTGGACAGGTCTGTATTGTCTTGGCAGGAGGTGGCCAGTGGTGTCCCACAGGGTTTGGCTCTTGGCCCCTTGCTGTTCAACATCTTTATCAGTGATTTAGGTGAGGATGTGGAAACCACGCTGGCCAAGTTTGCATATGATTTCATAGACCTTAGGGCTGGAAGGAGCCTTGGGAGATCATCGAGTCCAGCCCCCTGCCCCAGGGGCAGGAAGTCAGCTGGGGTCAAAGGATCCCTGCAAGATAAAAGTTCAAATGCCTCTTAAAGGAGTCCAGAGTAGATGTTTGCACCACCTCTGGGGAGAGTCTGTTCCAGGCCTCGGGGGCTCAGACAGTAAAGAAGCTTTCCCTTATGTCCAGCCTAAAATGGTCTTGGAGGAGTTTGTGACCACTGGGCCTTGTCATCCCTTGGGGCGCTTTCGTGAACAGACGTTCTCCCAGATCCTGATGCACACCCCCGATGTACTTATAGGCTGTCACCAAGTCACCTCAAAGCCTGCGCTTTTCCAGGCTGAAGAGTCCCATATCTCTCAGCCTCTTATCATAAGGCCTATTCTCCTCCCCTCTGATCATGCGCGTGGCTCTCCTCTGGACTCTCTCAAGCTCTAAGTGGCACTGGTGATTTGTAATTAAGTATTTTTCCTGCAAAGTATCTCCCTTTTGAGAAAAATTCTTTTTTTCTTTTTCTTTTTTTAACAGAAAGTGTGTGGCTGACAAGGGGAGTTGTAATACCCCGTGTCCCTTCCTAGCACTTGCAGAAAGTAAGGATGGTCTTTACTGTGATTTAGAATGGCAGTCAGTCCCAAACTATACCACTTTGAGGCAGAAACTCCTGACTTCCTTCGTCAGAGCCTCAAGAGATGGAAAACTCTGCACAACTCTTATATGGCCATCTTGTTTTAAAAATGTATTACGTGAATTTATGCAAAACCTGCTAACACATCTTCACCACTCCCACAATAACCACAACCCTCAACAGAACCATCACCGTTCCTGGATCCTATACCTGGTTATATATCTCACCCAGTGCACCAAAGGCCCTGATGAAAAATATGTAGGAGAAACCAAACAGCTGCACACCAGAAAGAACGTGTACCAAAAAACCATCAAAGACGAGAATACCCAACTACCTGTAAGGGCACACTTCTCACAAGACAATCACTGCCTCTTCAATCTCTCAGCGCTAATCCTCAAAGGGAATTTACAAAACACCTTTTGTAGATGAGCCTACAAACTTGACTTCATAATCTATGGGATACAAAAAATCATAGATTTAATATAGACACAGCATTTATGACACATTACAACCTGCCTGCCATTTGATTCACCAGGTACCTACTTGACCTTACCTACACCTTTCTTTCCCCCTTCTTCCTGCCCTCCTTCTTTACCCTTTGTCTTCCTAATTTCCAGCTATTTACTGTTTCACAGACTGCCTGTTTTCTACTTTGGAGAACTCAACTACAGTAAAGTCTCCCTTACTTACCTTTGGCATTATTTTCCCCTCATTTTTCCCCTCCCTTCCCTTCTCTACCCTTTGTTTTCCTAATTTCCACCTTTGTACACTCACACTGACTTCCTGTCACGCTTTTAACTTCTTTTATTCCTTGGAGATCTCAGACCAGCAGAGACTCCCTATGCCTCAAGAAGGGTGATTGCACCCCAAAGCTTGCAAAGAACTTTTTTTCCAGCTACCCAGTTGGTCTAATAAAAGACATCACATCTACCCAAAGAAGCTTGCCTGTCTATTATACTATCCTATTCATAAGGGGCTATCAGCAGGTTGCCTTGTGATGAGACCAACTCTCATTTTTCTTTCCTGATCAAACACCCATGATATGTCCTAATCCTTGCATTAGGGTACTAACTGAAGCGAATGGAGCCTCTCAACAGCAGAAGCCAATACTCCTACACCTGATCTGTAATGTAGGTGCATCAAAACATTTAAAATTCTATTTCTCAAACCACTGGAAGTCATATTTTTCTTCACCACTTTTTTCCCCACTTCACCACATTTTTTTCACAGTTTCACCACTTTAGGGTCAGGATCAGAAATACTAAATTAGACACAAATTGTGTAGAAACTCCTCACCAAAGGACACCCATCCAAATCCTTGTATGAGCTTACTGTGTATTTTGAAACTAACACAAGAGATGCAAAACATAAAGCAGCCAAAGCCTCAATACATGTCCTTCCTCCCACACATCATTTAATTGCCAATCCTGTTCCCAATACAGCTTCAAACCCCCACAAGACTGGAAAAAAAAACCCAACTTGAAATTCCTCAGCCCTCTGCCAATACTCACCCAAACAGATGGACTTGCAGCCTTACCAGAAGGTCAACAAATTCCTGAGGCTTTAAACTGTGACAGGAAAAATGTTTCAAAGGAAAAATGCTCCTGAAAAGAATGCCCTTCTAGTAGTCGCCATCTCTTTAAAGGTAGATTGTGTTGCTGAACACCTCTTTGCCCTAGCATACCAGTGACATCCATTATTACTGGTGGCCCTGCACTGCATTTCCTGCTTATCTGTCTTGAGAGGCATTTTAGATTTTAGTGTTAATTTTAACTTGTCCAACTCCTGAGGCATGATTGTGTGATTGAACACCTCTTTGCCCTACCATACCAGTTGCGATAAAGGTAGCTAAAGCTTAACAGACCCTGTTGGATAAATTAAAATTAACACTAAAATCTAAAATGCCTCTCAAGACAGATGAGCAGAAAATGCAGTGCAGGGACACCAGCAATAATGGGGGGTCACCGAAAAAATCCACTGAACAAGTACACTTCTGCATACTTTACAAAACCACAACTCTGGCTATATAGAATAAAATGGTGGCTCTACTTAAAACATGTTGCTTTTAAATGTGAATTTATCAAATTTATGTTAAGAATCAGATTTGTGTATGGCCTTCCTCAGCTAGGTTCATAATGCTCCAAAGACAGGAGATCTACGCTAAACACTCAGATAACTCATTCTTCATAAGGTTACCATAACCTAGATATTAAACAAGGAGTAAAAATAAATTTGGCAGCTTCTTCTCATGTTGACATTTCACTGATGTCATCAAAAGGAATTACTTTTTTAAGTTAGAAAAAGCAAAGCAGAAATATTCTCACGTCCCAACCCTGATCTCATTGAAGGTAGTGGCAGTTTAATTGGATATTTGAATGAGGGTCTAAATAAGAAAATATGGAGTTTTACTCGTGTGATACAAACATATGTGGATAAACTTTCCTGTGTTTGTGTGTGTGTGTATGTACATGTATGCATGTGTGTATGTATGTTGTATATGTGTGATGTGCACATGTGTGTGTATAATATCTATATATGTGTATAATACATGATTAAAACTTCATATTTCCTTAATTAGTCCCTGTTAAACAGTTTGGAAAATGATGTCAGATATGGGATCCATCCAAAACACAAATCATTAAATCTTTGCTGAGAAGGGCAACAGAGCACTTTTTTCAACTACAAGAAGCACATGGATTACAACGTGCAGGCTTTTCTTGACAGAGGCGCGCGCGCACACACGCGCGCGCACACACACACACATACACGTCAAAACTAAATCATATGCTTCTTGTAGTTGAAAAAAGTGCTCTGTTTCCCTTCTGGGTACCATTTTCCAAACTGCTCAACAGTGTGTTATGACATATTATTTAGAAAATAAATATTGCCAAAATAAATAAAGTTCATTTACTATACTCTCCCTATTTTGCAGCACAAAAAATAGCAATCAGTCCAAAAATATCTCTGAGTTCATTATAATTATTAATTCTGAGCAAGCTGCTTTTCTATCTGTTCACACATCTAATTACTTCACAGTTAATCAAGCCACTCATTCACCAGGGTATAAATCAAAGAAACCATACAAATCTTTTTAGTGAGTAACATGATGTGAGAAATATCTCCATGAGGTAACTTTCACCTTTCTGAATGTGGGGCAAATAAAATGACCAATTATGGTTGTTCTTGCAACATATGTGGAGACTGGAATGCAATGAGTAGCACAGAGCATGCTATAAATTGTCTAATCCTGTAAGTGTTGGGGGCGAGGGGGTATGCGTATGTGTCTCCTGAGTTTCTGACCTGTACTGTGTCTACTTCGGCTTCATGCCATCTGTATGGACTTTGAGCCTGCTTAATTTTACGTAGTGTGAGTTGTCCCATTGACTGTTTTGTCTTTGTAGGACTGGGGCCTGGTCCGTCTTCCAAGGAATTATTCCAGTATTTCAGAATACAGGCAGCAGTTTGAACAGCTGCCACTGAAGACAAACAACCATAAAAAACACACAAAACAAAGCAAACATAAAAATATAACTGCCTCTTTTGTTTCGCCTCCTAAGGCCCCAAACCTCAAGGTCTTCTAAGGCCCCCCGATGACTTAAAGATCTATTTCTCTTTCAAGAATGTGCAAAAAAGTAACCTGTTTGTGTTCTCACAGAATCAGGCCAAAATGCAGAGATAACCTTCATTTTGACATTGTGTTTGCCTAAGGTCCACATTGGGTAATATTAAGTCCCACTCCTATAACAAGTTTCAGGTCTGGAGGGGCCAAAAAATGGCTTTTTACCATTAGACGAGGAAGAAGTTAGCTTTCTCATGGGATACATAGCACTTAGGTCTAATCTGAAAATATCATGGAATGTTAGGTTTCAAAGTGCCGGGAGTTTTATGTATAAAAAATAATTGTAGTCACTTTTAAAGGGGTTAGTTATTAGTTTTCTCTCCTGTGGTCTGTATAGTTCAGCTTGGCACAAAGGCCAGGAAGAATATTTTTCCTAGGTTAGACTGGCTAGGTCTGAGGAGGATTTTTGCCTTCCATAACGTAGGGCAGGGCAATCCAATCCACAGGCAGCCTACAAGGGGCTGATATATGGCCTCCAGGCTTCTCCTCCCTCCATCAGCTTCTGCTACAAGCCTCCCCCAAACCTCCAAGGGGCTGAGTGCCACAGCCCTCTGGTGCAGGGGGAGCCAGCAGCCCAGAGCACCTGTGTGATGAGGTGCCACAGGGCAGCCCACAGGGACTGAAGTTCAGGTGGGGTGCCATGGCAGACGAGAGAGTGCCTGCCCACTTGCGTGGTACCGCAGAGTGGGGGAGCACCCACTGGCATGTGTAATGCAGTTGGGGAAACAACCCATCTGCTCATGTGCACGGGGACATTTGTTCGGTCCCTGCAGTATGCTGGTGTGGCCCACAAACATGTGGCCCCTAGCTTCTTTGAAGCTGGAAAGCCCTGGTGTAGGACATAATCCTCCTCACTGGATCCTCTGAGCCTACATGAAACAGTTATGTAGCAGAGAGCGGCTCTGTTATGTTAAGAGGAAAAGCGGCCTAGCGAGGGAGTGCTGTAGGCCGGGTAGGGGGGCCGTAGCAGCTGGTTGCTGAGGCAACTGGGGTAATGAAATAATGTTACCTCGCAGCTCCATGCCTTTGGGGACCCCTGGCACAAGACACAGCCTGTCTGACTCACAAACAACTCTTCCCCCTTCCCACCTCTACCTAAACAAGAAGCAATTAGAGGAGGGACTTACGAAAGACGAGGAAGATGCTGTGGGAGACGTAACCTAAAGCCCTCCAGACAAGGGTGACAAGAGTGAAGTAACTCCCCTGCTCTCATTGCACCCAAGATGGAACCAGATGACAACTCACTTCCGTGGGAGACGGGACAGGCAGGCCCCTTCATTAGCATTCGGGATGGAGAGCAGAGCTGCCAAGGCAAGGACCGCACTGAATTCTGGGATCAGAAAAGCAGGGGAGCATTGCATGATGGGGGACCCCTGCTCCAAATGCTAATCACGCCACATCTACACACACCCAGCTCAGCATTTATCAGACCAATTCTAGGAATGACTCCTCTATTGGTGCCCAAAACACTGAATCTGCCTGTCTGTATCGTGAGCTCCCTCAGAATAATGCCATCCAGGGCCAGGAGGGATCAATTCCTATTATCCAGCACACGAGCCATTGTTTACCCCTAAACAAACCTAGTGCTCTCCCTTGAGCCATTGGTACAAAACCCGGTACCCAAGTTTCTGTCCTGGTGCTTGGATCCAAAGCTGTACCAGGTCCACTCCTTTTCTGCCTGGACTCTCTCCCTTGATGGCCCTGAGGGCTCTGCCTGTCTGCCAGCTCCAGCAAACACTTGGGACCTCAACTGGTTCAAGCCTCACTGACTGGTGAGATCCCAACTCTCTCTGTCTGTCTCCGGGAACCTGACTTTTATTCTCTTACTCCAGGCACAGCTTTCTAAACCTGACTTTTGCTAATCAAACTCAAGCTAGACTTCCCGAAAACCTAATTGAACCTATGTACTATTGTAACTGTTTATTTCCCTCTCTCTTGTATGGCTGTTATTACTGGTATCATCATAAGTTCATATACCTGGCAATAAATAACTTTTATGGTCAAGCTGGTTGCTATACTTTCTCTCTGAAGCTCACCTACTCCTTCTTCCCATTGACCTCCCCATTTGCTCTGGAGCAATGTTTCTTTTGCCTAAGTCAAAGATCCCTCTAATGCCCAAAACCACAGTGGGGTCTGCTCATCAAGGGGCTTACTGCTAGGACCACTGTGACAAGAGACTGTGACATGCTGAGCTTTGAGGTGCATGAGGGCATCAGCTGAAAGTGCTGATTGGACCCAGCCTGCTCAGACATATTCTGTTAGCGTGTGTGTATGTGTGTCTAACTGCATTTATTATTGTCCTAATGAACTGAGTTCAAGGCACATGAGGGTATCAGCATATCAATGCTGAATAGTCTGGCCTGACTTAGATGTACTCTGTTAACCCGTGTGCTTGCGTCTGACTGTATTTCATTGTTGCCCTGATGAATTAAGTTCAAGGCACATGAGGGTGTTAGCCTGTCAATGCTAAATAACCCAGCCTGGCCAGGCATATCCTGTTGATGTGTGTGTGTATGCATGCACACGTGTTTGACTGATTTGGTGGCTAGAGGAACCCAGCCCCATTGAAACTGAGTCCTGCAAGATAGCTCCACTGGGGGCGAGGACTTGCAGAAGGGAGAGATACGGCTCCGTATAGAAACACAAGTAACACAAGAAGCACAGTGATAGAAATACAGAGACCCCCCAGAAACGTACCCCTAATAAATGAGCACTCCTCCAAGTGACGGCAAATCTGGTAACAATAATTAGCCAACATCTGCAGGCGGTCAGATAAACAGATACAGGCAGGGCCCTGGGTTTGAGATGGCAAGCTAGTCTAGCCCTGCTTGCCGCAAGGATAAGGGCACCTGCCTAGCACCCAGGGGCACTGATCAGACTGCTTTGCTATTCACAGGAAGACTTAGGGCCAAGGAGCTCCCAAGGAGCCATGCTGGGAGGTGTGCTGGCCCTAGAATGAAAGGTTTGCCTTCTTAAAAGGACAGAGAGCTGCTTCTACCGCCTTGCTTGTGTTATAGCCCAGGAGCTATATATTATGTTATGGTTTTTCCTGGCAGATTGTGATGAGACTGTAAGGGGAGGTAAGGAGGCTTCATTAGTGCCCAGTGACAGTGTAGCCACAGAGGGGCCGGAAAGCCCAGCGCCAGCGAAGGCATGGCCACAGAGGGGCCAGGGACCCAGCAAACCAGGGCCAGGAGCCTGGTGAGTGGAAGAGACAAGTGAAGCTAGTGCCTCAAAGCTAAGTCCAACCTAGTGGCCCTAGGCTAAAAGGCCTAGCTAGATTAAAGGGATGGAGGCCACAGCCCCAACAGAGGGACAATGTACCGGTAGCACCTGTGAGACATGGAGCGTGGTAAAGGGAAGGTTTTGGAGCCACGCAGTTTGTCCATAAGGGTGCCTTGCTGGGTACAATTGACTGCAAAGGCCCAGACGGGCCTGGGACCAGTGGGACTGAGTCCTAGCAAAGGTCCGGGAGCAGCCTCCTTATTAATTTATAATCCATCAAGGCACGGCAGGTGAGATAGGGGGAGCACCCTAGAGGCACAGCAGGGCATGGGCATGGAGCCACCAGGGGGAGTCACAGCCACCCCTAGGACTCCAACATGTTACAAGTTATTAACTATTTTGCAGTAGCCAGACACTGGCAGCACTCTCCTCTCCCTTTTCTTTTTATCTGTGACAAGTTGTAGGATGCTTTTGCTGTTTCCGGTTTTGTGCCTTGTTGTTGGGGGTGTGTAAGGTTTTGCAGTGGGCAGTTGCGGGGAATTGTTGGGTAAAAGTTGCTTGCAAAAGTAGGGAACTGGATCTGATGGCCCAACATGTCCCTATATGTGAACAATGCTATTTTTCTATTTTAAACAATATTTTGGTGCTAAGTTCCTCATGAAAACAATGGGAGTTTGGTACTGAAATATCTAAAATCTAGCCTTTAATTACATAGGTTTCTAAACAATAACATCAGCAAACATTTTAGAAACTTCCTAAAATTTTTCTAGGGTAGTTTTACTGAATGTTGCAATTTATACAGAATGCATGATATTACACACTTGTACAGAGATGAAAACAACACTCAACTACATTTATCATCTTTACCAATGCTGAATGTGCCACATGTATCCTGGGGTTATGTTTTTGGTCTATACAGCAGCTAGCACAAGATCCTGGCCCAGAAATGGAGTTCCGAGCACTTCAGCAACATGAAGAAGAAAAAATGTATCCTGAAAGAAGGCAGACCTGACATATGCAGACTATGTAGCCACCCCCAGTGAAACGATTCATCAGATCATGAGCAAGCATGAAGTCCTCAATAATCAAGAATACACTGAATGACAATGTTGTGGCCAAAAGAATGGGCCTGTGATTGGCTAATAATCAGGGATCCGAGTTTTCCATTTTCCACAGAAAAACAGAGAAAACCACGGATTTCCCATTTTTATCAGAGAAAATGTAGATTTTCCCTTTTAGAAGAAAAACCTACAGATTTCCCCATGTTGCAAGGAGCTCTACAGCCTGACAGAGTTCCAGCCTACAAGAGCTGTTGGCAAAAGGGGTGGGAAACCCGCAGCCCTGCCTGGAGGGGAAGGAAGAGGGGGAAGTGCAGGGACTGACACACGCACTTACCAGAGGCTGCTTCAGGCTCAGACTTCTTGCTGGAGATAAGTGGGGCTTAGGGGGCGTGGGGCAGGGCTGGGTGAGGGGGAAGCTGGCTAGGGACCAAGGGAGTACGGAGGTTTGCAACTGGCCTGGCACTCTAGCCAGGGGCGGGGGGGG
>JAGPOW010001296.1:41860065-41894976 GCA_030014935.1 Caiman crocodilus | reverse complement strand
AGATAGATAGATAGATAGATAGATAGATAGATAGATAGATAGATAGAGCTAATATAATCCAAGCTTTATGTCTTTAAAATCTCAAGACTTTTATGTCCATGTTACTGTAATTTTCTGCCTCTGGCCAGGCTAATTTAGCTAGGCCAAAGGTTGTTCAGGATTGCAGGTCATTTATTCTACTGTCTTTAGCAGAACAGTTGTTGATTGTAGCCCTGTTGATCTAAGGACACAGGTCTAAGGATTTGTGAGGTGACAATTGTAAGTATTCTCCTCAGGACAAATTTGGTGATATTGGAGGGCTTGGCTGTATATTACAGCTTTCTTGGTGTATTTTAGGGTGATTGCTGGTTCTGTGTAGATATATATGTTCATCTGTGGGTTTATTGTATAAAGTGGCTTGTATTTTACCATTCTGGATATTGATCATAGTGTCCAAAAAGGAAATGTTGGTGCTAGAGTATTCAATATTCCACACCATTGGTTCTGATATATCACCCTTCCCTGAAACCTATATGGAAAATCCTCAAACAATTGCAACCCATACTAGAAGAAGACCCAGTTCTTAAAGAGATCTTTCCATAACCACCCAAAGGTCTTTAAAGGAGCACCAAACCTCACCAACCATACCACCAAAAGCAAACCTCCTATGGCCCAAAGCATACCAAATGGATCTAGATCATGCTGGGACAAAAAATGTAAAACCTGCCAACACATATTCACCACTCCAACAATAGCTACCTCCCACAACAGAACCATCACCACTCCTGGATTTTACACCTGCACCTCCAGAAATGTAACATATCTCATCCAGTGCACTAAATGCCCTGATGGAAAATACATAGGAGAAACCAAATGACAGCTGCGTACCAGAATGAACACACACCGAAAATCTATCAAAGACAAAAATATCCAATTACCTATGGGTGTACACGTCTCAAAAGAGAACCACTCTCTCTCTGATTCATAGATTGATAGGGGCTGAGAAACTTAGTAGCTCATCAGGTCCATTCCCCCCCTGCACTAGGCAGAAAAAGACAACTGGTGACTGTCCAGTCTCAGTCATTCAGTTCTAATCTTCAAAGCGAATCTACAAAACATCTTTCATAGATGAACCTACGGCCTTCACTTCATAAATCTACTGGATATAAAAAATTATGGACTAAATACAAACACTGGATTTATGGCACATTATATTCTGCCTGCCATCTGATAACCCCAGGTAACCTGTCTGCATTTTACCCACTATGTTCTATTACCAGTTCTGCATTCCTTCTCTCCCCACCCCACAACCTGTCTTACACCTACTGTCTCCCATTACCTCAGATCCTCACTGCTATGCATTTGCATTTTAACAGACCTACATTTTGCATATTGGCTTCTGTTCTACCCAAGAGAGCACACACACACCAACAGACTCTCCTTGTGCCTGAAAAAGGGTGTTTGTGCCTAAAAGCTTGCAAAGAACAATTTTTCCAACTATTTGGTTGATTTAATAAAAGATATCACATCTATCCAAAGAACTTTCTCTGTTATTGGTTTCTCAAACTTCAGTTTCTAACAAACAAAATGAAACTAAACCCTCTATCTTCCATAGACATTAGAGACATTCCAAGGGCTCGGGTTGAAACAATGGCCATCTTCAGAGGCTTGGCATGGCATACCCTGCTTGAATTCATTTCCTACCATTTCTCAAACCAACATCCAGTTTAGGAGCCTCCAAGCATACAGGCTGGTTTGCCCTTCATCTTAGACATCCCAACCCTAACCTGAACCCTAACTATAATGCAGCGCATAGACCTGGAAATGCTGATCACACAAGCTCAGCTGTTCTCCATCTCAGACACCTTACTCCTACCCCTGCCTCTGGTCATCAGGTGGGCTCAGGAGCTTCTCTGAGCTATGCGTGGGGTGAAGGGAAAAACACCCTTGACAACCAAAAGGAAAGCAGATATGCTTCTGTCCAAGATGAAAGGGCCCATTGGTATCCTTGAACTTGCATCCAACTACTTCAGAGCCCAACAGCCAGCCCTGGAGCCACCAACCACACAGGCTAGGCTAAGCCTTGTCACAGATATCTCATGAAGTCTGGTCTGTGGGGACAGTGTGTCACAGACTCCAGATTAGGGGGCAGGGAAATGGCCATACCCAAGAAAGGCTCTCTGCTCAGTCAAAAGAGTCTGTGGACAGTCTTGTGCTCAAAGCCTTCCAACTCTCAAGCCAACACCAAGCCTGGGAGCCATCAGGCATGCAGGCTGGGCTGCCTTCTCCTTATGTGGTAGAGCATGAGGGGTCTTGGCTGCCCCACAATTAAAAAAATGGATTTTGGCCAAATACATCCACCTGTCCTCACAGACACTCCCATGGCTCCGATTGAAACTTGGGACATATTTTTAAGGGCTTTGTATGGCATGCTCTGCATCTTCAGGCCCTGGAGCCCTTCCATTTGGTCAGGCGGACTCAGGACCTCATCTGAGCTATGCATGGGTCAATGGAAAAAGCAGAACAGAGGAGGCTCCTCTACCCACCAAGAGGGAACAAGGGGAAACTTTAAGCTCATGTTTTCTCACTTGTCAGCTCAGCATCCAGTCTTGGAGCCACTGAGCACACAGGCCTGAGCAAACATGGACTGTTTTCTCTCTCAGACCCCTCATATGATATTGCCTGAGGGGTCACAGAGGCTTAAAATAAAATAAAATAAAATAAATTTGGCTGCACCCAAGAAAAGCCCTCAGCCTAGACAGCAGAAGCTGTGGGCAGCCTTGAAGTCATGCCTTTCCACCTCTGAACTTAACACTCAGCTCCAGAAAAATCAAACATAGAGGCTTGGCTGTCTTCATCTCTTGTTGTAGGGCCTAAGATGTCTAGCTAACTGCATGCTCCAGTTTAAAAAAACAAAAAACATGGACTTTGGCTCACCCTAGCCACCCATCCTCAAAGGAGGAGCCATTTTCCACTCTGGCTTCTTCCCCAGGTCAGCAGTCTGGCTTCTCCTCACTGCAAGCCTTTCTTTCACAACTTGCTTCCTTTTCCCTGATTTCTCTGCAAGGAGCTTCTTAAAGGTTTCCATGGGATGCTCCCTAATCAGCCAAGTGCCCCACAGCTGAACATCCTTAACACGACTGGCTGTCCCTTTTTAAGAGGACAGTCTGCCCTATTACAAGGATTTTGTCAACTAATTGCAGTTTAGATCCTCTGCAGCTATACACTGGGGTAGAGCAGGTTGCCAGGCTTCTAAATAGTCTTGCTAGGATTTCATTTCCCAAGCAGGGAAAATATTAAATTGCATGGCTGGATTTCTGTTGGAGGATATTACTATATTTAATAGTTGAATTTATCTGTTAAACATTCATTAATATTCCTGTAATGTAATTGTTTCCCTTAATACTTCACTGAGGTATTCTGTTTTTTTCAGCCACCTGTCTTTTTTCTTTTCCGTCATTGTTGTTTGAAGCCTTGCCTCAGGTTGTGTGTCGGATACAGGTTTTATTTTTCCATCCATCAATTTACAGACTGTATGCACAGTGTTGGCATCCTGCTAATATGGCTTAGTTGCACTGGAATTCACTTTGTAATCCATTCTATCAACACATATTATTCAATGTGCAAGTTCTTAGTAAGATGGCTGGTGCCTCTAATGCACTCTGCTAATATGAAAGCACAGGCTTTTAAAATGGTCCCCAAGCACCTACATCATCCGGACTGAGATGCTCTACAACTTCAACAGTATATCTATTGGTGTATTCTGTCACATAGATAAAAAATTCACCCCTGGCACTCTCAATTCCCCCAAAATATCTTCTTGTCAAGCTGAGGAGTGTTGCTGGGTTTTATCAGAAGCTTATACTGTCTCTGTTAGTACTGCGTGGTCACTGTATAAAAAAGGACTTCTTCCTAAGCTTCTTCAGCAAATCCTTTGTAAGGATGGCAGCACGGCTATTGGATGGCACACTGCTGCAACTCAGGAGCTCTGGGTTCAGCTTTGTCACTGGACTGCCAGGTGACTTCGGACAAGTCACTTCACCTCTCTATTCACCTGTTTTCTCCCATCTGTAAAATGGGGATAACCACTTTGAGATCTACTGATACAAATAGATAATAAGGATAAGAGCTAAGCATTGTCCAGTAAGTTAGGGATGACCTACTGCACACTCTTTTTACAAGCTTAAGTCTCTCCTGAAGAAATCTTCCAAACCTGGGCCTGAATCATTCAGACTAGAACTCACCCCAGTGCAGCAGATCTAAGCATGATTTGGGGTGAACATAGGACTTAAATGATGCTTATGCCTTCTGAGGCTTCTGTGAACAGCAGTAAGTCTCAGCAATAGTCCACATTCAGGTAGACATCAATGTCATGTTTTGCCTGGGGAAGTAATGTCAGCAACTGAATGCAAAGAGCTCTATGCAAGAAGCTGTCTCTGGAGACAGCAAACATTACTGGTTCTATAAAGCCCAGCATTAACAGCTGCATGCTGGAGAGTACCATCTACTGCCATTCTGTATATTGATCTAATATTTCCTTGTTTTCGACACTCCCTGACAAGTTTAGTGAGAAAACCCACAAAAACAGCTTCTTTTGGCCTGATTTCAGTCTGACATAGCTAACTCCCTCTCTTGTATAATTCCTGTAGCTCCACTGAAGTCAAAGAAGTTTTGCAACTATATTTCTGAATTTGAAGTAGGATCTGATCCTGTTCTTTCTACTCTGAAGGTTTAGCCATTTCCCCGGGATCAGCATGGATCTCTGCAAAATAGCAGAATTTAAGGAAACCTATGCAGAGTATGTCACTGCATGGCACATGGTATATATCTACAGGAACTATCTGTGCAACTCTGTGCAGATGGCTTGGTAGGGAAAGGATAGAGTGATAGACCTACTACTAAAACACTCTAGTTCTCTCTTTCTGCCTTTGAAGGCTATGCTAAATCATAGGTTATCACCCTGAAACTTCACATTGAGAACTGAAAGTCAAGTGGTATTTCTGATTCGTTCACTACCATCAATAATATAGATTCAGTCAGTCAAATTCTGTGCAGCAACAATCAGTAGCATAACTAAGGGCGGGTGACCAGGGCACTAGTTCTGGATGCCATCCTAAAGGGGTGGACCCATGTACGCTCTGCTTGTTGCGCTGCAGCTCGCTCTGGCACATCCTCCTGCTCTGCATTTTCTTTCCTGCATCATTTCTTTCACTTCTCCAAATGTGGAGCTTGCAGCAGTCCTCCCTGCTCTCTCTTTCTCTCTTGTCCCCCTTACTGCAGCCATTACTTCTCTCACCACTAACATGAATGATGCATACCTCTGGAGGCTGAGGGGGCACAGTGACCATCTGCAGGTGGCAGCCGTGCTGGTGGCAGCGGGGGCATGATAATGATGAGCAGGGAGCTCCCGCAGGTGGCTGTGGCTATGTAGGTGGCAGGGGGTGGGGTGGAGGGGTGGCAAGTGCTGACCAGCAGTCAGTGACCACCCACAGATGTTGCTGGCAGTGTTGGTGGTGGCCAGTGGCGATTGGGGACTGCCCACAGATGGCAGGGGGAGCAGGGGGTGGCAAGCATCAACTGGCAGTGCACATGCAGTGCAGGATGGTCTGTCAGGGGGTGCACTGCCAATCTTAAGGGGTGCACATGCACCCCCATACACCCCCTACACATCACTAATGTATTTCCTTCTTGTGGCAGTCAGTGGTGACAAGCATTAACAGCAATGCTTGGGGGCTGTGGCTGCAGCAGTGGGGGGCACGAGAGCAAGACAGTTACCCTTGGAACAGATTATGGAGGGTTGGGGCAACAGCAGGCAGCTTGAAAAACAGTTCAAGGGCAGAGAAGCAAGGCAGAGAAGTGCTCTAGAGAGATGCTGGTCCAGGTCACACACCATATTAATTATGCCTCTGACCTCAGTGATTTTCAAATGTTGCAATCTGATACACCTGGGCAAAACATCTCTTTAAAGTACTTGTACAGATGTAACTGAGTATGGAAGCTATAATGTACATAGCAATGATGTTACTCACCTGCTCTATTTGATCGATACAATGAATTATAGTATTTTCAGGATCTTCCATAATTGAAACTGCCTGATAGGAGTCTCAAGAGATGTTACTTTGGATTCAGTCACTGCTGACACTACTCTGAAGACTGAAAGAGGAAGAAAGTTGGTAGGAAAAAAGCCAAAACAAAACAGGTGATAGATCCAAAATGGGGACTCACAAAGCAAACCAGATCCAAGCAAATCAATCTGAAAAAATAACAAGTTTATAGTGCCATCTTGTGGTCCAGGGATACAAGTTGTAACTGTATTGGTTTACAGGCAAGACTTTTCATTTCCATCGAGGAGAAATTTTACAATATTTGCATTCTCCTACGCCTGAAGAAGGGCCAGTGTGCCTGAAAGCTTGCAAATAAAGACTTTTTTTGCAAATATCTAGTTGGTCTAATAAAAGATCTTGTTCTCCATGAAGAAATCACAAGCCAAAATAGTTAAGGTAATAATTTTTAATTCTGTTCGAATTGTTTGTTTTTGAGGTCAGAAAGAACCATTATAATAAATTAGCCTGGGGTTTTTTAAACATCAGACCGTATACATGAGACAGTAGTGTATCTTTTGAGTTATGGTATATCTTATAGAAAGAGATCCAGTCTTGATTTAAAGGTTTCTGGTGATGAAAAATTCACCATGATAATTTGGTTACTTCTTCCAATAATAAATTATCCCATATATTAAAATTAGAACTTTATTTCCATTTTAATTTGTCAACTTAAAGCCATTTAACATTTTCTGCCTTTTTCACCTAGGTTAAAGACTAATCTACAGTTGCTCCATGTAGGCATAACACAGGAGCATTCATGCATACCTGTGGGATCCCTAGTATGTAACCATATTACAGTAATGTAAGTATCAGTTCCTAGAATCTATCTGGGTTTATGTGGCTGTTTTGGAAGTATGACGTATTTTAGTGTGACCTCTTATTCCTTTATAACACTGTTAATTAAACCACATGGTCACACTTGTAGTTGGAATGCAATCCTCTTTAATTTAAATCCCTTGAACTCACTCCACATGCCCAAATCAATCAGTCTGTCTTCCAGATCCTCCCTCCCCTCTCTCTCTTCCTCACACACTCTCCCACTGAAGAAAAAAAATTCTCAACTTTTGCAGTATTTCCCTATCCCTCAACCTCCTGTCTTCTTTTTCTAATTGCCACCATACATCCTTAACCCAAAGTTCTTTCTCCACAAATTCTCCAAAACTCCCATCTTCTCTGTCCAGATGTCCTACAATGAGCTTCTCTGAAGCTCCCAAATTTATGTTCATTTTTTCTCATTTAAAAAGGGCAGTATATACTCTCGCCCTTGCCATTAATTTTCTGTGTTTTTCCCATGGATTGTAAAACCACTAATAGACAAAAGCATAATGTTCACATAAAACTTTAAAAAGCAACATGTAATTGGAACAGACAGGCCTACACATTCATTAATGCACCATAATTATATTGCATTATGTTTAGTACCTGTGGGCAATTTTACATGTGCTCCGAGGGTAGGGGCAGTGCATTATTTAGAGCTGCTCTAATTAAAGTACTGCTCTAATTACAGCACCACTGCATCTCCTGTATCAGAGTCCCCATGCTTAAAAAATGGTGGTGGGGGTGCTGAAACTAATGCTCACTCAACAAGCTTTAGTTCAAGCACCCAGCTACCATTTTTAAGTGTGGGAATGCTGATACACAAGATGCAGGAGGCTGCTGAAGTGCAGCGATTGCCACGCTCCAGGAAACTCCATGTGCTGGAATTCTAGCATGTCAGAGCAGCATCCACGCTTATGTATAGGTGCCCTGGTGGTACTAACTTAATGTACCACGATCAGCACTATAGAGCATTAGCACAAACAAACAGTCTTTTGTGATATTAATACACAGTAGACTAAGTCTAGAATGAGACTACTGTGCTCAAAGACATGCCCAATAAGTATTTAATATTCTTGGTAAGCAAATTAGGTCAAGAAAGAGAGATTGAAACAAGCATGTTACACAAACCAGGTTTTTAATTTGATACAAACTGAAAGATGCCAATGAATACAAATATCAGTGTAGAGTGGGAGACAAATGCATGTTAACTAAGCTCGTTAACTGGTGAGTTTGCACATACTGTATGCAATCTCACACAATAACCTTTTACATTATTTGTGTGTGCGTGTGTATTTTAAAGGATAATAATTTAAATAACAAAATCTTACATTATTTACTCAAGTGAAATTTCAGCTGTCTTCAACATGATAGCAGGATTGGTCCAACTTTTTAGACTTTAAAGTCTAAAAATGTGTAGTTTTATTAAAATAACAAGAAATGCCAGTAGATAGCATATTAATAAAACCTGTCCTACCTTCCTTGTTTAGGCAAATTTACAATGGATACTACAACCAGGCCCAGTTTTAATGTAATTATTTGAATTATTTCAAGTTTCTAGTAATTCAGCTTCTCCATCATATTAAAGAATGGACTTCAGTTGTTTTTTTTCTTGAGTAGGGACCTTAGTGTTGTGTCCACTATGAAATATAATGTCATCCCCACACAACTAAGCAGTAGTTATATTCTGATTAGTTTTTTCCCCTATATTGATACAAATCAAGAGAAACTATCAAACTACCAAGTGGGCACATCAACATGTGCAATTAATGCAACTGAATATGCTCCGGCCAATCCTGACATCACATAAACTAATCCTATAATTTAATCCTGACATCACTGTCTACACATGCATTTAAGCGCAGTAATTTACTGTGTCATAGGATAGTACCTGTGTCTGATAGGACTGTCCTATGTCGGAGTAAATTATTCTACTGTGCCCTATTTGTAGCACATGTGTAGATAGTAATGCTTAGTTGCTTATTAAATTAGTCTAATGTACAGTAAAGTACATGTGTAAATGCACTCAGGAGTAGCACTGGTGTAAAACCAGCATAAGTCACATTGGTATCAACCCCATTTTTTCATACCCACATAGATTCTTCTGTCTTTTAGTGACTTGTTCGTGATTTCATGTTGATAACATCATATATATATCAGGTCATCATTATTACTTCTTGTCACAAACCAGTTTTGTCTTAATAGGTATTTGGGTTTGTAGTTACCTTGAGCAGATAATGATCTAGTGGAATTGGGTAATGCTTCCATGGAAGTGTATGGGACACACTTGGCAATGACATTAACAGTGAGGTAAGCTGGTCATAAACAGGTGTAAGAGGTAAAGTAGAAGACCTCGTGCTGACCCAGAGCAGAATATATTAATTCTATATATAAGTGGACTTATTTTCTCCCACGCTAATTGAGTGTGAGGCTGCTGGGCATTTCAGTTCTGTAACCATGTTGAAGGAGAGGGAAAGGAGTATTTTAAACATGCAAGTTATGACTATATAAGTAAATACAAAAAACATCTGTATTATTTTACAACTAAATACAGAATCATAAAAAATACACCAGATTTCAAGAGGTTAATTTATTTTCTTTAGGTGCACTGCTGCACCTCCTGTTTCTATGTCATGTGGGCTCTAACAGCCAAATGGGTATTTGTTTAGAATATTTCTCTTAAAGAAAAATGTTATTTAACTCATCAGGCATCTGGAGAATCTCTATCATTATTATCTCATGACCTGAAATTGTTGGTGAGAAGTAGAATACAGGTGCATATAAACTCTGATTTGAAAACTAAAGACCGTATTCCATACACAACATTTCCAGTGAACTCAAGGAAAGCCTTCTATAAACACTGATGTAAAAATACAATCTTTGATGTCCAGGCAAAGGCTAACAGTAGATTCTGATCCTAATTAAAAGTTGTGAATCTAGGCCAATTCCTCCAGAAAAACAGAAATTAGTATGTGACTCAACGATGGCTACTTTAGATGAAAACCCAATAAAAAAATTATAGGAGAAAAGCATGATCAGTTTTGAATATTTTTTAAAATGTGTGTTATATTTTTAGAAGGAAAAATATATAGCAAGGTGAGTTCTCCCAAAATATTTTTAGCTATAAAAGACATATTAATGTGACTGGTGAATCTCGCTATTAGCGTGCTGCAATGCATAGTCGCTGTTATACATATAATTATTGTAAGCGATCCAGTCATCTGAACACTGATATTCTTGATCAGACTGAATGTACTGACAATAAACTGTCTCTTTTCCCAAGAAATAAGAGGGAGAGAGTCTTTGTAAAACAACTGCACTGAACTGATATGTCAACTTTCTTCGGATTTTAATGATTTCACCTGTTCTTCCATAGTTCCTCAATGCTCTGGCCATTTTCTGGTATGTCATGATCTTGCGGTTCCCTTTTCTTTCCCCCCACAGCTCTGCAAGTTTCTCTTTGTTTTTGGAAACAAACTGGAAGACACCATTGGATTTATCCACCCACTGAATGCAATTTGCCATAGCTGGATCATAGAGAGACTCGTGAAGATATTCAAACAGACGAAGCTTTTTTCTCCCTATGAAAAGAAAATAAAATGCAAGTAGACTTCAGATCTGTATTGATGGGCAGATGTCCATTTCCTGTTAAAGAGTCTTAAAGATGAAACCTAAGACAACCTAGTAGCCTGACATGGATTAAAAGCCCAATATAAGTAATGCATTAAAACAGAAATGAAGTAATGGGGTTTATATTTTTAAGACACAAAGGGTGTATCTACTCAAAACGCCATAGTGTACAGTGGACTGTTCCAGAGCTTTTGTGCATTAGCACAGATTTTGCCGTGATGCACTAATGTGCAATAGAATTAGTCTACTGTGCATTAAGCATCACAAAAAAATTGTGTTTGCTACTGTGCATTAGCACAGCTACTGTGCCTTTACCTTATCTGAAATCAGAGGTATTAAACTTAATGAGCAGTAGGAAAGGCACATTAATGAACATATAGATGTTCCCAGACAAACCATAGTGGTAGGGATTTGGTCATCACAGGATTGATTCACCGAGTTTGGGGTGACTAGAAAAAATGTTTAGTGATTTTTGCCATCAGGGTACACACTGGACAAGACATTTAAATGGACTTCTAATGGATGCTGAAGCAGTACAGGAAGGAAGGTCTGGAGATGGCTGGTAAAGACATTTTAAAGTCAAGGATTTTTTTTTGTCAAAATGTTGTTTATTTGAGTCTGAAGTATTACAAAACAAACAGGAATTCTGATGTACTACATTTTTGTTGCAGAAGTAGACTCTGCTCATTTCCAGAAATAGAATTTGAGAGAGATCAGTATAGAAACTGTAGAGATCTGTTTTGTGAATCCAGCAAGGGGCTGGACTTGATGACCTTGTAAGGTCCCTTCCAGCTCTACGTTTCCATGATTCTATGAAGAACAGGCAGGTATGGGGAGGTGGAAAGGGGAAAAGAGGAGTGATTGCCCTGGGCTGACATTTGTATTAATATCACTGAATGCCTCTTTCAAAGAATAGAATTACCTGAAGCAAGGGTCTTCCCCCAAGGCATGATCCTTCCAGGAGCATGGTCCTGTGGAGGAGGCCCCATTTCTGGGAGGGACTGCCTCAGTATTTTTGTAGAGGTAGGGCAAAATCTTATATAAGCCCCTACAGAGGCAACTAGATTGGGAATTAAAAATCTGATACAAAGAGAAGGATTTTTAAAACACTTGCCAGAGTGGCAGACAAGGTTCTTTGGGCAAATCCAATATCTTTTATTAGATCAGCTAAAATAGCTAGAAAAATTATTCTTTGCAAGCTTTCAGGTACAAATACCCTTCATCAGGCTGAGGAAGTGTCTGCAGTTGGTCTGTGCTCTTCTTGGATGGGCCAGGAATATTGCCAGAGTGGAACATTTTAGGGAAGGGAGAATCTATGCAGAAGAGTAGGTTTCACTTTAACCGCAGTGGAAACAGTCTGCTGGTGCCTACAGCTAATAAGACTTTAGGTGACTGTTTTAAACTGGAAGCTAGGAGGAAGCTGGCAGCTTCCAGAAGCGCTTAGACATCTGTTAGAGATGACAGTAACCCTGCATCTGGTAATAAAAAATAGGACCAAATTGACAGCTGAACTAGGAGGAACAGTCTGAACTCAAAGGTACTTTCCAGAAATGTAACAGGGTGTCAGAAAAAGGAGTTAAATAAAAGTAGGCACATGGCTAGTCACAAATAATAGGACCCCCCCCCAAATAAAATAAATGCAAAACTATGTGAACTGGAATGTCTGGAAATGGATGTGGTCATAATAGGCACTTCTGAGACATGGCAGTATGAAAAAGCTCAATGGGATACACTAATGGAACACCTGCCTACAAACTATAGGAAGTGACAGAAGCTAGAGGGAATAGGGAAATCTCTATGAATACAAAGACCAAGTCATAAGAATATAGTCACATTAATAGTACTGTATATACTGACCGTTTAATCAGAAAAAGGATATTAATCTCTCTCAACACGGTTAATTTAGGTACCTAAATCTACTGGAACAGCTATAACTAAGGGTAACTTCAACTAATTACCTGTTAAATGGCCAAGAGTAACAATGGGATAGACTTTAGAGGCAAAATTTTAATGCTATATATAACTGTTCCTTGGAACAGCAAATTCTAAAGCATTCAAGGGAAAGAGTTATTCTTGACTTAGTGCCTAGGAGTTTATCCCAGTATCAACTGTCATTGAACCACTAAGCAACAGTGACCACAATATAATTAAGTTCAACGTCCATGGGGAAGAGATTATAGTAGAAACTGGCACTGTGTGGCTAAACTTCACAAACGGGGATTTCAAAATGAAACAAAAAAAAGGAAGCTACTCAAAAAGACCCTAACATCAAAAGCAAAGGGTGTCAACTCAGCAGGGAGGCTACTATAGCAGAATCACAGAAAGCAGGCTTACCCCTAGACAAAAAAAGGAAGCAAGAAGGCAAGAAATAAATGGAGCAGTTAAACTGCATGTTCTAGCCAAGCAGATATTCTTCAGAAAATGGAAATCCAACTCCAGCAAAGTCAATGGAAAAGAACAGAAACTACAGTTACTCAAATGCAAACTGGAACTTGGGAAGCAAAAGGGTAATTTGAAGAGCACAAAGAAAATTTTTAAGTGTAAAAACCTGTACGAGAATTGATGAGTATATTGGCCTCGAAGGAATAAAAGCAACAATTAAAGTAGATGAGGATATTACTAAGAGCTGAATTATATTTTTGTATCTACCTTCAACAGGTGATTTGGAAGGATATCCAGGCCTACCCTTTCCTGATGATAATGAAGAGGCATTGCCAGAGACTGAGATATCAAAAAATGTATACAAGCTAATGAGATTCTGGAAAAATAACAGTCTGCTGGGGAGGTTGCTATAAATCACTCAGACGGCTAAATTGTTCTACTCTACTGTTATCTGATTTACATCAGCTCAGAACTGAGCTGTATTTCAATAACCAAAATCAAAGCATGAATTAACTGCCTTTTGTTAAGAGTACAAGAAAAAATTAAGAAAATAATAAAAGAAACATAATTCATCAGGTCAAGGGCAGGCAGGGGAAGGATCCAGAGAAAGCACAATGTGCATATTAGCATTCTTTCTACACACCTTTTCCTCCTTTTTGCTGGCTGCCAGACATATGCATCAGTTGGCTTTCTGAAATATTCTGCAGACTGCGGTAGACAATCTCATCAGAATAAAGATCTGTTGCGCTGTTCTTTAAAACAAACAGAATTACTAATAGAAAACACACTAATAAAAAAAAAACTTAAATAGAATCCATTTTACAGGTAACCTCTGGAATTCTACTTTTTATCAGAGGAAAAAGGAGATTTTTTTCCTTATCACAGCATTCATGAGGTTTAAGAGAAATGATTGATTGTTCTCCTGCTGAAATGGGGTACAGTGGGAAAATTTTAAATGTTCCCATCATCAAGCAAGCAATGTCAGCTGTTTTGTTAGGAGTAGGGAAGGGAAGAGAAAGGGCTTTAGGTTCTACTTCCAAATGCCTAAGGATACATATGAGGCCATGGCCATCTGCACAGAAGGTCTATGTCTCTTCACTGACTTCTGTTACAGTGCTCCACTCTAGATAGCTGGTTCCTGGCAGTGGGGCTTCAGTGAAATTGGGCGAACAATAACTATCTCAGCAATGCTCCCATCTTCCTTCACTATTTGAACATTGGGCACGTTTACACGTGCTCCACAGATTTGTGGGGGGAGGGAAAGGGGTGGGGAATGTTTTAATTACAGCAGCTTCGAGAACCGCTCTAATTAAAGCACCACAGCTTCTCGTGTATCTGTGCCCCGTGCTTCAAAATGGCAGTAAGGGCACTTACACTAAAGCTTTAGTTCAAGCACCCATGCGACCATTTTGAAGAGTGGGGATGCTGATGCGGACTCAGTTAATCAAATCTATGTGGCACGCTCCAGCATACTTGTTGATTAATCATTGTAATTTTAGCACATTGGAGCAGCCTCCATGCTTATGTACCTACTGTCCTTTCAAAAAAAGCAAAAACCAGGAAAGCCAATTTGGAATCAAGAGCCAAAATATTGCTTCCTCTTCCCCAGCATTCTAAACCCAAGTGGCCCTGGAATAGCATGTGCAGTACTTGACAGTCGCTTTTTCTCTGCAAAAACCTACCATTCTAAAACATCCTAAAACAAGGAACAAGCTACTGACCCTAGAGTTTGTTCTTCTCTGTCTGCTCCCAAAAAATATAAAGGTCACCCCTCCACACCCTAAGACAAAGATTGTTTGTTAGCTTGCACAGAAGTCCAGTGACTGACATCATCTAAACTACAGTACCAGATAGTAAAAACAAATTAATTCTCTTTACTTTTTGATTTCCTCAAATAGTTGGTCCTATTTGGTACCACAAGCAGTTAGCATTAAGGGGAAACCTTCAAACTTACTGTGCAAAGATTTCTTATGTAACTATGCCAGAACTACTGTACGCCAGGATAAATTTTTGTTAGGGTGTGAAATATGAACAGCTTGTTTTCTTTTTACTGCTGTGTAATTGATTTACTTACTACTACGTTCCGCCAGTTATACACCAGTTCCTCTGTTGGTGGTGCTACAGAGTAGTTTGGGTTTGCTCGGAAGTGAGGGTGATGATTGATTACTGTCAGGCAGTTTTTACAATCTATTTGAAAAGTAGGGAAAAAAATTTAAATATACACATAGAATGAGAAAGAAAAATGGAAAAGAAGCAGAATTATTCAGGGCACTGACAGACATGTAGGCCCCTGTTCTAACTCATGGCACTTTACATAAAATACCATGAGTTAGAGCTCCCCCCCTAACCCAATGGACATTCACCAGTTGGGGGGGCTGGGATCAAGCCTTCCTGCAGAAGCCTGAGAAGTGTGCCTGCAGCTGAGGAGCCAGCCCTCTTCCCAGCCTCCCACCCCACCTCTATAGCTGTCAGCCCAAAGGGAGAGGGGTTGGTAGAAGAGAAATGAGCTTCTGGCCGGTGTTTGCCTGGCCTGTGCTGGAGCAGGGGGCAGCTGAGGGGATCCACAACGTGAGAGAGTGCCAATCCATCCCCCCCACCCCTGACCCCCCAGCCACTCACTCCCCTCCCCCATTACCCCTCCATTCCTGCCAACAGCCCTGGGGCAGGGTTGGGCTGCATCAGCCCAGCCCTGTTCATGTGATAGATTAATCCTAGGAAATACAATTTCCCTAAGGTGCTCCAAAATGGACCACCTTCATCTGATCCCTCATTTGATGAGGGTGAATTTGTCATATGATTGACCACTTTAAAAGTGCTCTGTAGCCATGCTCTGTAGTCATGACATGGTTGTAGAGTGCTTTCAGGAGGCTAATCATGTTACAAACATAACTTCTGTCTACGCCCTAAAATTATTTTTGATTCTGGATGTCTTATCTGTCTATGGCTACCTTCTAGATTATAAAATCTCCAGAGAAAACATTCTCAATATCTATGGTTTGGACAGCACCAAGCTAATTGTAGCCATATACATGTTCATTACTATTGATTAATAGGTTATTTGTTGTTTGTGGAAAGCAGAATGTTTAAGAAGAAACAGGCATTCATGGATAAGAAGCAGTTTGGATAATGAAGAAAATGTCTATGTTTACCAAATAGAACGGTGAATGGGATAATCTTGGAAGACTGCAAGAAGTGTTAGGTTGTAAGAAAGAAAAAGGAAACACTTCCTGTGTTATACAATACAAGGTAATGGAATAAAATAGGAACTAAAATTCTGGAAACTTGATTCTAGGAAAATGCCATCTCAGGAATCTGAAAATTTTAATATTAAATAGTTTTAAAATGTTATAGGTCTAAATTAATTACAGGGATAACAATCTAACAGCATTTGAACTGCCAGATAAAACCACACTGAATTAACCTAATCCCTCAGGATATTTATAGATAGCAGAACTCAGCACTGGACTGCAACATTTGGAGGAGGTCACATGCAACAAAAGAGGCCTTTAAAGAAGTATGATTACTCTATTTTGAAGTGGAGGCCAAGTCTGGGAAGTGCTGAACACTTCGAATTACATGTGGTTGGCATCTCCCTGGATTGGTTCCTTCACAGATTTGGACAAGAACAAGACATTGTATATTAGCAATTATTAACCTTGCAAAAAATGTATATAATGAACTCTTAAGTCAAAGCAAGACTTTAGACAGTGGACCCAGAACAACTAACATCATTAGAGGATATAACTTTTATATTACTATATCTTTGCATTAGAATATAATAAATGAATATGTCAAATAATAAAACATTCTCTTCCATGAAATCCTAGTGATACCAAAGTCAATGGGAGTTTTGCCACTGGTTTCAAGGGCAGCACCATAATTTAACCCCCATTCTTTCAGTGTTGACTATGTTGAGATTTTGTAAAATGAACAATTATAGAAAAAGCTCTAGATGTCCAGTAGTCTAATATACAATACTTCTTTACCAGAAATCTCGATTTATAGCCTGATAAATTAAAGATTTTTAAAAGTCAGCATATTTACATTACATTGAAAATTAATACATTCTATTTTCTAATACATTTCCAGAAGTCAAAACACTGCACAAAAATATTTGTCTTCATTTGTATTTAATTCACCTTAATGGAAATTCAGTGACTGCTGAAATCACTGGTACCTGAATTACCTTTTTTGTATTATAATGAATTGTTTCATCAGTTCACTCACAGTGTACCTCACAGAGCAATCTCCAACATGTAAACTGAAAAATAGGTACTGTATTGTGATCATGTATACTTTGAGAACAGGAAGCTATTGTCCAAGAAAAGCTGTTTAAAGCATTCTTCCCCTTGTAACAATTTAAAATGATTGCAATAATAGTCCTTTTTACCTGGTGGATACTGAACCTCACCATCAGAATGCTGCTGCAGCACCTCTAGGGCATCTTCAAAGGCCTGACCCAATATGTCTTGATCCGTAAAATTCTGTAAGAACAACAGATCTTTTGAGTTTTGAATCAGCAAAGACTGGTTCTGAGTCATCAAGATTACAGTTTTAGTTGGACACTTGAGGGCAAATGGAATACCAGCATGGAATATTGATAGAATAAATCTTGCTGTGGGAACGTACACTGGTAGCCATTTTTGGTTTGCACCTTGGAGAGAGACTCAGAGGTAAGTGGGACAATTCAAGTGAGTAAAATTATTCACATGTAAAAGTGTTTTACAGGCCATTTCCTAAATTTGCAGGAGAAGTTTTCAAAAATAATATTAATTGTTACTAGACTGGTTCAAAGACTTTAATAAGAAAGTTTATATCTATACTATAATAGGACTTACTAAAACCAAACCTATGACTCGATAACATACAAGTGATTCCACATACTACACTCTAATTAGGAACTGTAGGCAAGTGAAAATGTTACAATATTCTAATATCGGAAACCACACTGTGGTGTTTTACAAAACTGTTTATTACCACTGTAGGGTAGCTTTGTATTTTTTTCACAGCAGAGAAAACAACACTTTTCCAAAGCATGCAATCTCCTGACAACTTCTAATGCAAAGTTTATAGGAAAATTAAATATAGGAATGAAAAATAGGAATAAAGAGATTGTTGACTTACCATTATTTAGATACCAAAATGGAAATCCTGCTTAAATGAAAAGAATAAAATTTTAATATTTCAACCTGAATACATTTTCATGAAATAACTGGAATTACACCAGATTATTTCTTATGAAATTTAGGATATGCTACAGTTTAATATAAGCTATTTTAAAGTGCTTACAAAAATAAACACATCAGAGAGAGTGCTTTAGTAGAAGTTTTTAATGAATATAATTAAATTAGTGGTTTTAGAGACTGGTCTTGGATTTTGTATAAAAAACCCAACACAATTTCTTTTTACTAAGACCCCCTGAAAGAATGACGTTATTTTCCGTAAAGATATTACTTTTATGTTAGTATCTCACATATATTACTTTTATACACTAATATTTTATATTTTAAGATGAATAGATATTACTACATAATTACATTAACTGCTTAATTTCCCAGAGAATATTAACCTGAATTGACTGCAGGTATTTGCTGGTAAGTCTTTCATGTTAATTCTTGTTAAATTCTTTCACATGTCACTGAACCAAGAGTAATTTTTCCTATTACAGATTAGCACATAAATATATCTACATATACCTAATCCTCCAGAATAATTGTTAGCTTCTTCAGATAATTATATTATTTTACAAACCTTGATAATAAAAGTTATTCCAACCCCAAGTGGAATATGTGTTATATGTAGTGTTACTTATAAATGGTTCCTCAGTTTTCTCTTTTTGGCACACTTACCATATCGCCGCAGATTCTTATAATTATTTTCACAGCCTTAATGAAATACCTTGCATTTTTTTCTTTTTAAATGTTAACATATTGAAACTTTCTAATTATTTTATGAATCCATATTTACCTTATTAGAGGTAAGATCTTGGTTTGTTTAAAAGAGCAGGAATCTTGCCAATGGGTATAATATTTGACTTCATGAGGGTAGCAAGGTACAGTACTTAAACAGATGAAAGTTAGTACTTATACAAATGTGTTTTGCTGGACCATACAGATCTAATGTCTACCAGAACTTTGGGAACCATTGATCCTTCCAGATCATGGTGCATGCATGAGAAGTCACCCAGACCTTTGGTGCATATATCTAGGGAGGAGTTGCAGGGGGAAGAGGGTTGGAGGAGTAGAGGCTACCCAGACCTTCCATCCCCGCTTTAGACCACTGAAACAATCCAAAGGCCAGACTGAGTCCAGACATTTGGTGCCTCCATGTCTGTACTTGTATAAGCATCCAGGAATTAAACCCAGATCTCCTGGGTGGTAGACAAGGATTCTACCACTGAACCACAGGGGACTCCCTACCAGAAGTAGCATATTTTACAATATATATCACATACTTTCGATATACATTTATAGATCTATTTTAAAACAATGATTGGATTAATCACTACCACATCTATGGTATCAAACAAATAGTGTGAAATCCTGGTTCCAATGCAGTCAATAGACATTTTCTTATAGGCTTTATGGATGTTAATATTGCACATGCCTCTTGTGCTCAAAACAGGAGGGACCAACTTTATCTTTGGTATAAATCTACTGATTTTGACTTTTGGTGTACCTGAAAGCAGATTTGGGGCCATGTATTTGTTGCATTCCAAACTTCAGAAATATATTTAAAATCTGTTTCAACATTGCTAAAATCAGTAGTTTTGATATGCATGCAAAGCAATCATACCATTAAAACCAGCATTCCTGTAATTTTAATTGACCAGTACTTGTGAAAATGATTTTTATATGGCCCTATTTCCAGAATAATAAGTAGTACATTTGATTGCAATATCTGATTATGATTGCAATAACCTACAAGGGTAAAATATCAGATACCACTGAACAGCTGTACCATTTACAAGGCTAAAAATTACAAAAGCCTCCCCCTCCCCCACCCAATAAAAAGTTATACCTTATTTTTCAAAGAAGTCTGACCACTTACCTGGGATAGGAACTTTACATACAGCACACCAATCAGTTTAAAAATACTGAGGGACTGAATTTTACAGCAATAGGCTGGAAGAAGGGATGCATTAAATAGCAAGTTTTGGGGAAGTGATTCAAGTAGGGGGTTTTTTTAGACTTAAGGTATAGTGCAGCACCACTATGGCTTTTAATTTCACTCTGGGCCATATAGAAATCATCAGAATGCTTCAGAAGTCTTCACAACAGCCTACTGTTTTACTTTGGAATTAAATAAAATGGTGTAATCATTGTTTAAATTATGCAAAATTATAAGCAACTGAAACGGATTCCGTTTGACTATAGAAAAGCCTTGCTTGTAAAACTTCCATGAAAACATTACATCCCAAGCACATAATCTATATCCTTTCCCTCTAATATAAAGATGATGATGAATTTTAAGGATATTTGGGTATAGATAAGAACTTCCTGGTTAGCTCAGTCTAAACAACAGACTAAATCAAAATACACATCAGAACACCAAAAAACACTGGGGAAATTTGGATCTGGAAATCAATGTTTAGATCAGTGGTTCCCAGCATTTTTAGACTCAAGGTACCCCTTGGAAAATGCCAGCTTTTCACTTCTACTTGTCTTTTGACTGTGGAAAAATAGTATACCAAGTCTTATATTGCAAAGAACTCTGAAAGACCATAATAGGTCTGAATGTTCTTGTCACTATGGATTCCTAATTGAAATCTCTGGTTATGTCCACACGAGCATGGACATTTTGTTTCCCTGGGACAACTAGCAATGGGATGGATACCTTGTGCTGCCACTAGTTGTCCCTGAGGAATGCCTGTGCCACATGCCCTCTGATACACAGCAGGTTACCCTGGGTGGGGTAGGGGAGGCTGGGGCCAGTACTGAGCTGGCCCTAGCAGCCTTACCCAGGGTCCTGGGGGCTTCCTGGGGCTACAGCAATGCCATCTTGCTGCACAGAGCCTGGCTGGCAGCTGGAGCATGGCTCTGGCTGGCCAGGCTCTGGTTTTGAGTGACGCACGCTGCCCCCACGTGCCGCTCCAGGTTTTGGGGGGGTTTTGCGTAGGTTTTTTTGACTCCTGGAGAATAGCTGAATGTGTGGTATTTGGCATCAGAGATGTGTCTGCGTCGCCACATACCACACAGCCATGTTTGTCTATATGTGGCCTCTGAGTTTATTATCTGAGCCAGGTGTGGGTATTTGTACACCTAACAGTGATAATATTGTGTGGCATGCTCCAGGCCCCTTAAAAGGATCTTGCACCACTCTGGTTGAGAATCACTGGCTTAGACTGTAGTTTGGGGTGGGCATTATTCTAAATTTTAATAGCCAAATTCATCACTCACTACTAAGGCCTCTGAGTTTTACAAATCCTGGAAAACTGTCATTGCCAGTTCTGTGGAAAACTAATTTGATTAAGGAAAAAAAAATACCCTGATATAACAAGTCCTTCAAAACAGGCAGGTACTCTGTAACTGGTTCTTTGCAGTCCAGAGCCTGTAATTGTTAGAAGACATCACTCTGTCACCTGGGCCTCTGCAAAAAAAAAGAGGCAAGGCCATCTGTTTTGGCAAGTATTCAAAATGACCTCAGTTGTCTGCCACAAACTTCCGTAAAATAGCAATCACTGTCAGCGCTGTCTGCCTAAAGCTCATCTATTAGGAACAGTTGACAGAGAGTAGCACTAAAAATGGCTATAGATTGTAAATATAACTGATTTCCAGACAAAATGACATGAACACCCAGTTATTTGAGGGGTATGAAATTCAAAACTACTTTTCAGTCCTAGGCCCTAAATCTTCAAGATATCTGCCATTCCTTCCTATTAAAATACTTGAATTATGAAAAATACTAAAGTAAATACTTTCCTGGTAAAATTTTTGAGTTATTCTATAGATGCATGTTATAGACCTAGTCTGATCTGACTTGATTTACAAAGGAAATTGAATTACAAAAAGTGTTCTTAAGGTGTAACATAATTCAGCATAGGAATTGGCAGCAAATCTGATTAAGCAATTAGTTTCCTGTTCAACTGTTACTAAGCCATTGAATTTAGTTTTGCTCTGTAACATAAGCATAAAGAGGCTCCATGGCTAACTCCCTTTTTTGTAGCAAAGACAAAGTAACAAATGCTTTCTAGTTGTATCAGAATTTAAAAATAAGAATGGGTTCCAAGATGGATAGAAGAAATGTGCTATACAGCAGCGGTTCTCAACCTTTTGCACCTTATGTCCCACTAACCATTTTGTCCAAAAACCTTGGTCCCACCATGATAAAAACAAAACCCCACTGTTCAAGATATTCATTGATTCATCTGTTTGAAGTGCAAACAACTTTAATTTTTTCAATTGGACAATGAGTTGAAGTCCCACCTACGCGACCTTCTAGTCCCACCTGCGTGATGCATACCACTGGTTGAGAAACACTGCTAGACAATATTTGTTAGGCCCCCTCTACATGGGCAGGTAAAGGTGAATTAGAATCTAATGTGCAATTCACACAATTTCACTTCCTGCCATGCCACATGTGTATGACAGAAGGTGCAATTGTGGGATGGTGCATTAGATCCCATTGTGCTTTATTTTTGTTGCAAGGGAAACCTGATCCTGGGCTCCTCCTGAACCAGCAAGAAGCAAGCTCCTGAAGCTGGGAGCCCCCTAAGCAGAGGAGCTCCCAGCTGCAGGGACACCCCACAAACCCCTGCAGCTGGGAGAAACATCTGCCATGATCTTCCTGTCTTGGGGTGCATGAAATCCCCAGGGCTGGGAAATCATGACTGCAGCAATCATCCAGCTTCAGCAGTGTGTGAAACCCCCTAGAATAGGGAGATTACTGCAGTAGTGATCTCCCTGCCCTGGGCGTTTCATGCAGCCCCAGGGTTGGGATATTGTAATTGCACCCTGTGGTACAGGGAGGCACGCTGTAGGGACCTAGCATCTACAGCTGTGCGACTCTGACTTCCAGGAGGTACGGGGTGCTTCTGGAACCCAGAGTCTACAGCTGCTGAGGCTGGGTTTTGTGCAGCTCTGTGCTTAGGAGTCCAGTCAACTGATAGGGCTCCCAGCTGCAGGGGAGACCCTGCTACTGGTTTAAATGAAAGCTTAATAGCAATCAGCTGTAAAGCTAGTACACATTATCAAGGTCTAACTTTATACCTAGTTGGAGCTTTTTATGGAGTGATATCTATTTTGCATGTGTAGCTAGGCTCAAGGTACTTGTAATGTGTGGAGGGGGCCTGATTTGCACACTCTTAATTCAGAACAGGAGTTACAGGGTTCTGACCTCAGTTTAAGCAAAGCTGACTGAGAAAACATCGATTAAAGTTTATGAAGTTACAACAGTTTACCTGAGATCCAAATCTTGCCCCAGGTTTTACTGTCTTCCTATCAGCTAGAAGGTATTACTTATTGGGAATTACACCTGCAACGATGCATTTTTATCTACACCTGCATTTAGGCCCAAATTCAGGTTGTTATTCTTTTGTATTACAATTATCCCCATATTGTTCATCTCAGCCACAAAAAATGCTGTAGTGAAAATGAAATGGGGCTCAGAGGCAGAATCTAGCATAAAAATGAATGCCTGTTAACAGAGCTGACCTAAGAAGGGCATGGTGCCTGGGACAAATCAGACGGTGCGGGGCCCTGCCCCTGCTCTGATCTGGGCCCTGGACATGAAGGTGGCATCAGCAGCAAGGGGCAGGGATTAGTGAGCGGTTAAATGCTGCTCCACCCAGCTCTCCACTGCTGCTGGTCCGCCCTGCTCCACAGGGGCCTCCAAAGCACAAGGCCTGGAGCAGTCGCCCCAATTTGCCACCCACACACCCAGAGACGGCCCTGCTTGTCAAACTTATCTCATCATTATGTTTTCATTTATGATACCAAGCCACAATATTAAAAAAATGGACAATATATTTTCTGTTTTCATGTAGAACCAGAAGATTTCATAGGTAGTGTTATTGCAAACGCAACTTGTGCTTTATAAGCTGATCTTAAACTCCCCAACCAGTTTGTAAAATGTAATCATTTATGAGTTTCCTGTTAGGGCTCAGTCTACAACCCTTTAAAGTCCGTGGGAGTTAAGGATTTGTAATGTAAAGGAATTTTTCAAATTTGGGTTTTTCATTTAACATCTTTTTTCATTTATCACTGTTTAAAGCTATATATTCAAAGGGTACTATAGCACTAGCATTCACAATAACTTGAAATTTCATTCATATCAGCATGTTATTCTTAACCAGGCTGAATTAATCCATTGTATACTGTCAGATATAGCTGTTCTAGATGTAAGAATAAGAAAACTTCATACTTCCTTGAACTGTGAATATTTTCTTATTACATTACTTATCATAAAGGCAGTATGTGAATGCTTGAATATAAGTTATTATCATTCTAAAAATATATTTCTTGTTATTTCACATGCCTTGTCACACAGAACTTGACTTGACTTCCTTCTGATGGCTGGATGGACACCAGTGTAATAAAACACCTGCAATCTTTGCAAAACTTGATGTCCCTTCATAACCTAAGATTCTAAAATACAGGATCAGAGGGAAATTGCAGATCTGAAGGATGCCTTCTAACTTATATCACTAGGGAAATTACATTAGAACAGCTTTTTATAAATTTTCTTATTCACTGGAAATATGTGTTTAGGGTCACTAGTTCATGTGAAGGATCTCAAATTACACTTAAAATATGCTTGTTTGAAAAAGAGGTGATGTGCGCAAAATATGTAGTTGCACATGGAAAACATAACTAAATGCACAAGTTATGGATTGTCTGTGCAAGATCATGTGATACAAGTATAATTGTGCATTGTGTATGAACAGCTATCTATTTGCACCTGGATACATATATTGAGACATTTTTGAAAGTCGGGGCCCAAATGCTCTATTCATGTGCTCTAATAATACATAGTTACTAATAATTCTTGTGATTTTTATTTATCCCAAGGTGCTTTTAAAGGGAAAACAGTTAAATATCATTCTTCCAATTTTATAGATGGGGAAAATGAGGTACAGATAAAATGAATTGCCTAAGGAACAGAATTCAGGTCTCCAAGACTTCCACTTCTGTATCCTACCCATAGGCTCTTGTCAGTCTATGCCATTCTCCCTTCTTCCCTCCCCAAAAAATCCTTTGGTTTCTGATAGTGAAACTTTCACTGTCTCTCAGGGTGGATTGCATTCTGCTTGGAGTGATTTCTGGGTATATGCATTGCGCTAACTTGTCTTTGTGTAAAACCAGAGCACTGTTCTTTTTAGAAACAGGATCTCATTGTTCCTAGATGCTGATAACATATCAATCTCTCTCACAACTGTTCACCACGGCAAACTTGGCAGCTCCCTCCTGGGTATTTTGTATACAAAAGAACTGAATCTGTCCATTATGATTTTTGTGTTAAATGGGAAGAGTGGCTTCCAGCAATGAGGCTGAAAACTAGAACTCACTATTCAAATTCTAATATCTTGAATGACTGATGACCCTGATATACTGAATCAAAATTTGAATGTGAACATTAAACAGAGACATCATAAACCTCTCATCTTCTCTTTCCTCTGTGTTTTAAAAACCCATTTCCAACAATAAAAGCATTGTTTAGGATTCTGAACTTATTTTCACCCTTGCTTGGCTGCTGCAATGGAATCGAGTGCGGAGCATGGCTCCCCCTCCCTCACGGGTGGCATCACCAGAACAGAGCCCGTGGTGGGGTTGGGGTGGGTGCAGGCTTCCCGCTGCAGGCTCGGGCTCCCTGCCCTGCTGCCTTCCCCCTGGGGCCTTTGTGCCCCAGTGAGTGGGACCTGGTGAGGCAGGACAGAGCAGGGCCGGGTGGGGAAGCTTGATGGCACTGCTGGGAGCTCCATGCCAACAGGGCAAGGCATCCCCTACCCTTCCAGCAGCAGCAAGGGGCACAGCTCTATGTTGCCAACCCTGCTGCTGGGCAAGCAGAGGGCACTTTGCCAGGACAGCGTGGGGCTTGCAGCAGCTGCAACAAGCTTCCCTGCCCCACCCTGCTCTGCTGCACTGGGTCCCACTCACTGGGCTGTGGAGGTCCCAAGGGGAGGGCAGCAGGGCACGAAGCCTGAGCCCACAGTGTGCAGCCCATCCCTGCCTCTGCCCCACCAGGAGCACACAGTTGGGAGCCAGCCCTATTCCCCTGCCCCTCGGACATGCTGCCTATGGCTGCGTCCTGCTCCCTGCCCCGGCCCTGTGGCCACACATTCCAGCCCCAGGCCCCAAGCCCCACGCAGGGTTTGGCAGCAACCCTGGCCCCAGCCCAGCCCTGCCCAACTCCCTCCCTCCCTCTTTTCCTCCCTCCCTATGGGGGCCTCAATCCCTCCTTCTCTCCCCTGCTAGACTTCCCTGCTGGAGCTGCTCTCCAGCCTGCCTGACAGCCATGTGCATGTGTGAGCACACACATGCACATGGCACCCTCTGCCTGACCTCCCTTCTCCCACTCCCCCTAGCACCTTGGAAGCTGGAACTCTGTGCTTTGCAAAAGTGGAAAATCCACATGTTTCTCCATTAAAATGAAAAACCATGTTTTTCCTCAATTGAAAGGGAAGATCTGCATTTTTCCTGTTTTTTCTATGGGAAACAGAAAACCCGGATCCCTGATGATAGTGATTGGTATTATAGTTGCTGAGGCCTGAATTATCTTCCTGACCTCTTTGTGCTACGCACTAGACAAAACATAAAATAAAAGAGCCCCTGCACTGAGAGCCCCTGCACTGCTTACAGTTTGAAATGGCAGAAGTATTCTCACCAGGCAGTTATAGCTTGCTCAAAATTTTTCAAATATCAATCAAGTTGTAGTTGCCCAAACAGGAAAAGATAGATGACTTAAAATGTGGCCCAGATTATCACCAAAAACAAAGTATGAAAAGGCTGGATTATGGAAATTATTCTGTTTCAAGTGGTGGTTTGTCTTGTCAAAGAGGCCTGCCCTATCAACCCAACAGAGTTTCAGAGAGTTATGAGTGGCCAGTGTTGCTCTCAGAGAGGTTTTGTGTCTACATACCTGCTCTGGCCCTTAGCAGCTTCCCTAACCCAGTTCTCTAGCTATGTAGCTCCATTGTAACCACATTATTAGGAATCCACTTGTTTGTGGTTACCGTCCTGGCTTCTTAATAAAGATAATAAAACACTTGCTTCCATGAAGGTAGAGCAAGTGGAAGAGCATATGTAATGTAGCTCCCTTGCCTCCCCACCTCAAACACCAGCAGATCTATCCAGCAACCTCTCCTGCTCTACAGACCATTGTACACCCCCTTCAAGTTTCCAAGGGGGCTTGGGAATACACAGGGAAGTAGCAACAACTGCTCATTATGTCAGAGCAGGGATGTGCATATATATTCTATTCCCCTGTATGCAGATTAGAGGGATGATTCAAATAGATCAGTTATCTTAACTACAAATTAGTAGGCCCACATTTTGTATAGAGCTCCAATTCCCAGTGCCAGAGAATGATGAAACTCCTTCTTTACAAGCTGCTTATGAATGTTAGTAACTGCCTGACTATATAATATAGTTTACCATAGAATTGGTTGGATATATATAATAGGAGCTGGAAAGAAAAGCCTTACAATGAAATAAAATTAAAAAGCACAGTTATTAGCATTTAAGTAATCAGATGATGAAGCCGAGCTACCAATTTCCAGTTCCGCTGAAGTTTTTTACAGATTATAAATCTGCAGAGAAAACATTTATTTAAACATGGATGGCTAAGAGTATGTCGTAAAGTATAATTCTTCACCAAATCCATCCATGGAGCCCAACAAACACTTTTTAAAGCTAAAAATATGCCCTACCTGACTATAATAAGTAAGATGACAAAGGGCTAGATGCTTAACTGACAACTGGTATCACTTCACTTACACCAGCTGAAGTTTTGGCCAGTATACATTATTCCCTGGTATATTTACTGTATAGCAGAGGGAAAATGACCAAGCTATCACTTTCACCATGTTTTCTTAATTTGTATTTCTTGGTCTAATTTAAAAAGTATCAGAGCAGCAGGACTCTCCAGGCCAAGGGCGGGCAATTATTTTGGGTGGAGGGCTGCTTACCCAGTTTTGGCAAACTGTCGAGGGCCTCATGGGTAGCTCCACCCCTTGATAGGTGCCTCGCCCCCTGGTTACCATCTTGGGACCAATGTCCCAATGTCTTAGGACTAATGTCTCGGGGCCAGCACCAGTGGGCCCAGAGTGGGGCGCAGGCTGGCAGGGGTCTGTAAAGCTGGGCTTGGCTGCACCAGCAGGGAGAGCGGGGAGCTGGCCTGGCTTCATAGAGCCCCTGCCGGCTGGGACCCTGTACTCCTGCCACCCTGCTCTGGCCCTGCTAGCACTGGTCCTGGGACACTGGTGTGAGCCCCGTGCTCCTGCTCACTCCAAGTGCCCCCCAGCTCTGCAGTACATGCAGGGGGCAGCACGCAGCCCTAACCCCGCACTCCCTAGCAGGTAATGAGCTGGTGCTGAGTGTGGGGGGGAAAAGCGGCCCCTTGCCCGCCCCATTGGCCAGTACTTCCTGCTGCAGCTGCTCGCAGCCCACGTGGAGTTGTCCTGAGCAAGCACAGGCAGCCCCACACGGGCTGCAAGTGGCTGTAGTGCAGGGCACTAGCCACAGGGCGGGCAAGGGTCTGTTTTTCCCATGCTCAGCACCTGCTTGTAACCCACCCCTGCAGCCAGCCTGGGCCTTGTGCCAGCTCCGGGCTCACCCGCCGGGGTTGCAGCAGCAGCTCCCCCATTGCCACGCTGGGCAGTGTTTGCCACCACCATCTCTGTGCTGCCCAACATGCGAGCTCCAGAGGGGAAAGCAGCAGCAAACACTGCCCAGCATGGCAGTGGGGGGGCTGCAGCTGCTGCTGCTGCTGTGCGCAGCCCCGATGGGAAAGCCCGGAGCCGGCATGGGGCCCAGGCTGGCATCAGGACCGGGTTACAAGCTGGTGCTGAGTATGGGAAAAGCAGCCCCTCAACTGCCCAATGGCTAGCACCCCACGCTGCAGCTGCTTGCAGCCTGTGTGGAGCTGTCCTGAGCAGGCACAGGCAGCCCCACATGGGCTACGAGCAGCTGCAGCAAGGAGCACCAGCCACAGGATGGGCAAAGGGCCACTTTTCCCCACACTCAGCTTTTTCCCAGGCCACTTTTCCCCGGACTCCTTCCCTGCCCAGGTTCCTCCCACCTCACCCCTTACCTGAGGTTTTGGTACTGGGGCAGCCACGTGGTCCCAGACCAGAAGCTTCTGCTGGAGCAGACAGTGTAGCCCAGCCCAGAGCTGGAAAGCGTGCTGGCATGCTCGGGGCCCGTAATTCAACTTGAACCAGGAAGGGATCTGGGACAGAGATTTCATAAACTGGTTTAACCCAAATCAGTTAAGGCTGATACTACATTCAACCAGGTTTATCTTAAACCAATTTCAGCCATTTTGAAACTGGTTTATGTTCACGGAGCTTCTGTTCTGTTACAGGTTTAAATCAGCTTCTGATCACTTAAACCAGTTTATGTGTAACTTTTATCCCTAGCCCATTAGAATCCTATAAAATTTGTATGCAAAGGTTACAGGGCCTGGGCTTGCTCTCAAAGCCAGATATTCTAATGTGGAACAATACTGCTTTTTTTGATTGTCTTAAAGAAAATACACATGCACATATCTGCTATTATATTGATCCTTAGAAATAATTGTGTCATCTTTCATAATTTGTTTTACAAATTCTTGTAATTATTAAGTCCAAGGAAAAATAGCCTCAGGTTTGGGCTGTTAGTTTGATCAAGCTGTGCAGTTTCCCATGCTGGGCAACCTTGCAAAAAGTTATACATTTAAGTCTTAACTTCAGTTGGTTTAAATGGGGCTATTCATGCATTTAAGCATATGCTTAAATATTTTGCTGGTTTAGTGTTCTAGGGTCCAAAATTGAAAAGAATTACCCATGTGTTTGACTTCATACATATGAATAGTCCCATTTAAGTCAAAGTAATTAGTCGTATGTGTAAAGTTTAGAATGCGCTTTGCAGAGTGTAGATCTAAATCTATAACTGCTTCCCCTTTATAATTGCATAAACTATATGTGGCAGGCTGGAGCTGCCTGAGTGGGAGGATATTGTAGAGGGGAAACCCACATCTAAGGTCTCCACCAAAGCTCCACTCATTGAGTTCTGATAACCTTTGTCAGCAAGACTTCTCAGGAGGCTTCTTCCTTAGCCACATATAACCCAAGGAAGTGTCTTCTGCTGGGAAGTCCCATCAAGACAGAAAACCAGAAACCACAACAGAAGCAAAAGGAACAGCTCTAATCAAGACAAGTACATTGAAAAAAGTCAAGTTGACCTTTTCTTAAAAAATGCTGACTACATATATCAGTAAACAGGTTTAATAACTGCCTGCTTAGATAGCCAAAGCAATAAAAAGCTATACATGTTTGATTTGATTCAGAAGATGGAGCAAGCCAGAAGAGCTAATAATGTGAAGACATTTTAAAAATGTATCAGCGTGTGAAGGAAAAGATACCAGATGTGAGTGAGTTTGATAAAGGACAAAAATGGAAAACTTTCAGTTACAGAAAATGCAGTTACAGAGGGAGATAATAGTCTAAGGATCTGTTTAATGCTGAGGTTCTTAAAGGCAACTGATGAAAATCCATTTTCCAGGCAGCTGAGCTATTTGTGGAAGAACCACATTTTGAGGAGATTTAGGAGGCCTTCAAAGAAAGAATTAAGCACTATGTGCTGATAATTTTCCTGTCACTTTATTAAAAACAGAACTTTCAAACTAATCCTGTTGGATGGGAGTCCAGAACACAAATCCAAGGGACTGGAAGAAGATAGACATATGCCCATTTTTTAAAAAGAGGGGTAAAACAATGTAGGAACTACTGTGGTATTTCTGTGCTTATTATAGCCTATAAAATCCTATTTTGGGTATGTTATAAACACTTAGTCTAATGAAGGACTAGATTTCTACAAGTTGTGTGCTGTAACACCTAACTTTTAGGCTCATGGTCCCGAGTGGTAAATCTAAGAAGTTATTATAAATACATAAGATCCCTTTTACAGTGCATGGGAAGAGGCTAGGTACTTCAGAACAGGCTCTAAAATAGATAGTGTAGTGAGCAGGGAGCTGCTTAAAGTTAGGAAGCAGGAGCCACTGCAGAGAGGAAACCCTGCTGCTCTCTAGAACTTGGACACTTGACACAGGATGGCAGGGAAGCCTGTCTCTCTACTCAGAAACCATGAAGTGGAACTCTTCCCTGAAGGTAGGTGCTCTAATGATCTAATCCATCCTCTAAGGAATACCATAGGACCCAGTCTTTTCTTCTTAAACGGTCAAAGGAAGAAGAAGTGATGGCCACCTTTCACATAATAACCTGTTAGAAAGTGGGGTTCAAATGGGAAAAGTGGGGTACATTTCATACAACTGCCTGTTAGGAAGTAGGGCTTAAATTTCTCATCAGCTTGAAGGTATTCCACATCTTGGGAGATTGCCTTAACTACCACACTAGAGACTAGGCTGGATGGGATCTTGAAACTATGCAAGAGTACAGCAAAAATGAAAGTTTTGTTTATGTGTATGTGGGTTCATCTTTCATATGACAAAAACGGGGTCTGTATCTTTATTTGGCGGCTTTGACATTTTTTGATTTGGTAGCTCTTGGCAGTCAGAGACATTACCAGGGATCACTACATGGAAGTGACTCGCGTCAATCCCCCGTTTGTAGGTATGGGGAGGGATAAGAAAGAGACAAGAGGATAGAGGGACAGAAAAAGAGAGAAAAAATACATAAATTTGTAACTTAGTGTTTAGTGTACTTGGGATACACCAGTCCTGATTGTAGATCCTTAGATTTTTTCCATATTTTAGATTAAGCAGTCCTTGATTTAAAAACAGTAATAACCTTGGGAGCAGGTACCAAAAACCAGAAGTCCCCTTGTCCTCCAGGTGAAAGCCATACTCATTATACTACCATGTCATGCTCCATCTTGGGCTGGTCCTTTGGGCTCCCTCTGGCTGTTTTTTAATAGAAAGCAATAACTGCTCTTGTGAGAAGTCTGAACTGCACGTGTATATTCTGCACATTCTGAAAAACACACATCCGACTCAGCCCTTCATGGTGTTTAGGCAGAGGAAGACCTGTTTTTGCTTTTTGGGGTTTTTTTCTTGGATCCTGGTTGCATTTAGATGTTCAATTAAATGTTCAGATTGGGGTATTCTTAGTGAGACGTAGAAACAAACCTTTAGGCACCTATAAAGCTTTAAAGTCAAAGACAGAGGTATCCAGCACGATCAAGTGCTTTCAGGGAAAAGGGTCCAGCCGAACACGGGATTTTTAGATCACAATTTTTCACTTAGGTTTCTTAATTCCATGTACAAGATTGTCTACACCAGAGATATCTACTAGCTAGTCTGGCATAGGAATATTGGTTGAGCCCCCTAGTGGAAAGATAGCAAAAGGGTTTTTTTTGCTAGGGAAGCTACACCACCACAGGCTAAGCTAACAAAAGCCCTCTTCTCATAGGTGTAAGCAAAACTGCCTTCACACGAAGGTCTTGCTGGCATAGCTATGTCAGCTAAGGAGATGTAATTTTCTAATACAAGGAAAAAGAAGAACATATGATCAAAACACTTATCTATTTATATATAGTTAAAGAAAGCATATGATAGCATATTAAAAGATGTCCTCTACAGCTACGATAAAACAATTATTAGGACAGTGCCACTGCACATTTGCAATTTAAAAAGCAGAATATGAGTAAAGAATGAAAATTCTGTGCCATATGACATCAGTATAGGATTACAGCAGGGAGACGCACTATCCCCAGTTCTCTCTAATAGGACTATAGACAAGGTGGTACAATCATTGTAAAGTTCTCAAGGTGAGATGACCTTCACCAATGCTTTGGATATGCTGATAATTTGACTATTATAGAAGAGACAGAAGATATGGTGTAAATGATGGTTGGACACCTGAAGGAAGGAGCAAGAAAAAATTAGTTTAATATAAATTAAGACAAAATCAAATCCACAGCATAAGTGAAGTAGAAGAGCTTGGACAAGCCTACATAGCAGTCAGTAATCATTGATATCACCAAACTAGTTAAACACCCAGGATAGGGGTGCCAAACTCCTTCCCAGGCTGGACTCTGACTGTGAGACTCTGGTTCAGACCCAGTAGCAGCAGGGCAACTGGTGGCAGCAGGATAAATGATAGTGGGACGAGCGGCACTGTGTTGGCACATCTGTTGTTTACTTCCCTGCTCCAAAAGCCATCCCCAATGGAGCTGCGTATCCATAAATCCTGTGGCAGGGCTTACTTCCCTCTCACCCTGCACCCGAATTCCTGGTCCTTCTGGGATCCCTATGGGATGAAGGAAATGGTTCCATGGACTAGATCCAGCCCATGGGCTGTGTGTTTGACATATCTGATCTAGGAACATTAATTATTGAAGGATATGTGACTGTGTTGAAGGAGGAAAATAAGGCACGATACAGGATAAGAACATCCATTACATCTCTCCACAAATAATTTTAGGCTTTGAACTACCAGGAATGATCAAGTATAGACGAAACTATTATAAACGTACTGTTTTATATAGATATGAAACCTGGAAAGAAAGGCTACTAAATATATTTGAAAATAAGTCATTGAGATGAATTTGATGTCTGGCAAGAGGGAACAGATGCCCTAATGAAGAATTGCAGGAAGTCTCTAAAGAACCAACTGTATTGGAATTTCAACAAATTTAGTGGTTAGGGACATGGTTAGGATAATGGCAGCATCAGTAGCCCTTGGAAGGCCATTCCTATGGTTTGTCACCTTGTAAATACTGAAGGCAAATGTGAATGAGATTTAAGAGTTCTTTAGGTGAATCATCAGCAATGGGAAATATAGAAAAAAGAGTGGTCAAACTGTGAGAGCAGCCAAAGGCTGATAGAATCAGGAAGGAGGAGAAGTAGTGATGGGTCTTTAAATCAACCAGTGATTAGTACTGGTACATTAATTATTCAATTGGTTACTATAGCTATTTTAAAATATACCTTCCTGCATATTTTTTTTTTCTGTTCCTAAAGATATAAACATTTACTCAAACTTATCTTTTCTATAGGAGAGAGTCATTCCTGCACAAAGAATGAGTATGTGGCCCATGTACTACTTCCATTTCACTAAATCTCCTACAATAATGCTGCAGTGGTTTAGAGGCTGGCGATGTCTCTGTGTAGAGGGTGAGTTTCCCCTACAGGAAAAGAACACAGAGAAACAGGAGAAGAAAAGCAGGAGTTCAGCATTTATAGTCCAATACTGGTTGAAATTTTTCCTCTGAATTTTTTTTATGGAAATTCAAGATTTCCACTCCATAATATTTTCATGTGTGTGATTTTCTTACCACTTTCATTTTTTTCCCCTCAGAAAGCCAAAAAAAAGAAAGAAAACAGAAAAACAAATGTGTCTGATAGCATTGGTTTTTTAGTTGTGAACCAGAAAATTGTCTCAGGGTTTGGTAAGTACAAAATGAGACACTTCATGGCTTTTGGCTTTCAGGGTCTCTATTACAGACATTTTTGTCTTAAATCAAAGCTGTCCAATTTCTAAGTGTTTGGGGGTCAAATGCTCTATGGGTCATACCAGCGTGGGGCATATGCCTTCAGGCAGCACTGGGATGAGGCACAGCTCCTCTGAGCCATGCACCACACCAACACCCTCCCTCTGTGCCCCTCCACTGCTGCACCACACATCTGTGCGGGCCATCCCTTTCTCTTTCATCTGCACTTAGCATGCCCCTCCATCCCTGCCATTGCTGTACTGTGTACCCCTCTCATTACTGCAATGCGCATACCCTCCAACCCCACTGAACTGCCTGCCCTCTCCACTGCACTGTGGCCCCTCATGCTTCTTTATCACATACCTACATGGCCCCAGTCTCATCCTTAGCTCCCACTGAATTGCACTCCCCCC
>JAGPOW010001296.1:41841284-41854510 GCA_030014935.1 Caiman crocodilus | reverse complement strand
GTCCACATCCCTCTTGAAGTGCAGCGCCCAGAACTGGACACAGTACTCCATCTGCGGCCTGACCAATGCCGCATAAAGGGGGAGGATCACCACCTTGGACCGGTTCGAAATGCATCGTTGAATGCATGCTAGGGTCCAGCTGGCATGTGCAAGTGTCCTGTGCGGACATGCTTTGTATCAGCTAATGACCCTTACTTCTTCCACCTCAACATTGTTGGCACCAAGACATCAAGCTACCTGACTTCAGTGCAGAGGTGCCAAAAGACAGGCAGGAGAAAGGAAAGTAGTAGAAGGTTAGGGGGACATAGAGGGCCTGAAAAGTTGGGACTCTTTGAGCATGAAGTGTAGGATTGAGTGTGAGGTGAGAGGAATAAAAGATTGGAGTTGAATCTAAAAGAAATGGGACTTAGACTGAGAGGGAAAGGAGACTGGGAATGGAGGGGAAAAACTAGAACTTCTGCAAGGAGCCTGGAGATTCAAACTGGCTGGGTTAGGAGAGTGGGATGGTAAGAAGAAGAAGATCAAAGAATAATAACTGGGACTGGGTTGGCAAGAAGAATGGGGTCAGAATTAGAAGCTGGGGCAGAGAAAAGACAGGATTGGGAACAAGACTAGTTAGAAGGGACCGAGCTGCCAGGATCATGTTTTGAAAGAATAAGAAGAGGGGCCTGTGTGTATTAGGGCAACTTCCCTATAATGGACTGAAATTCAGTTGAAGTCTTGGGGTTCTTCCTTCACTATAAGCAAACCTTTGTATAACTGGGCAAAGTGTGAGGTGATACTGCCATCAATTACAATATTAACTCAGGTGACAGAAGTCTGGCTGGTAGATTCAATGGCTACAGCCTAGACATGAATAACGTATATGTCTCACTGATGGAATTCTTGTGTGGACTGTAGGGAAAGATGTTCCCCACTTTAGGAAGTGCACAGTGCCTTAAATCTTCCAACCTTACTTTGGCTCCCCTTTGTGCCTGCATACCATAGTCTTTAATTAGGTTTCTTTTGTGAAAGGAACTCTTATTCAGAAAAGCTGTGCTCTAAGGATGAATCAGGGTTTGTGTGGTAAAGGAGGCTGTTATCTAGAGGACCTCTGCCTCATTTATTGCAGAAGTGAGAAAATATGTAGTAAATAAAGCAGGGGATTGCAGGAAGAGGAAAGGACAGTCGTGTGGCCAGAGCAGTTACATATTGCACTGGAGAAGTAGATTCTAACCCTGTCCCTGCCACAGAGTTCCTATACGATGCTAGGCAAGTCCCTTAAAGCAAACTTTTCACAGGTGGTCACTAATTGTGGGTTCCTCATTTTCTGGATGCCTAACTTGAGTTTGAAGTCAAATTTGCAGAAGTGCTTAGCACTAGCAGCTGCACATTAAGTCATCTGGATCTGTGCTTTGAACATAAGTTAAAAGTCTGAGCACTTTAAAAATTGGGACTGGTATGTTCTAAATTGTGTACCCAAAATGAGTGGCTATTTTTACCCTGATTACTTTGTGCCTCCATTCGCATTCTGTAAAAATGGGTGATAATACCGTTTCTTACTCTACACAGAGGGTTGTCATGAAAAAGAATTACAAGTAGTGCTTCTTGTTGGAAGCTACAATAGTGAATGTCACAGAAACATTTGTGAAGAAATTAATAATTCTATCTTCAAAGTGAGGTTTCAAAAGTATACATTAATTATTAGGGCTGTGCAAAGTTTTGGGTGCTGATTCGATTTGGAGGAGATTTGGCCCAATTCAGTGGCCGAATCTCCGAATCTGAATTGAATCAGGAGACCAATAAAATCCGAGGTCTGAACTAATTCAAAACCCTCTAAATCAATTCTGAAAAGATTCGGAGAGCTTAAGAGATTTGGGCAGACCCCACTTGCTGGCACAGGGAGCTGGACCCAGACTCCGAGCTGGTAAGTAGGGGGTGGGGCGGCAGTAGGAGGGGGGAGGGGACTGTGGGCGGACCCCTGCCAAGCCCCATCCCCTGCCTGCTCCCGCAGCCTCTCTGAGTGCCCCCAACCCTCACTCACTCTCCCAGGTTCCCCCCGCATGGCTTCCTAGCCCAGCCCCAGCTTCCAGTTCTTTAAAAAAAAAAAAAGCCCCCACTCACTGGCTAAGGCAGCAGCCATCAAGGCTGCTGGGGGGCTCATGGCAGAACCCCCCCCACAGTGTAGTTCAGTGTAGAGCAGTGAGCATCATGAAAAAGCCTTTTGCCAATGCTAATGTGCAGTAACTCTGGTTACTGTGCAGTCATGTAGTAGTTGTTTATACAAGTACTAAATGACTGTGAAGTAACAGCTGCATAGTCAACATGTCATGTAGATGTAGCCTAAGTATCTTTTACTGAGTGTCTTTCCTAAGGACATTTCAACATGAGTGTATACATATTAAAGTTCATCAATTCAAGCTATGTGTCCTCAGAGTGTCTCAGAATTCATGCCACTTCAGGTGAGGGTTAACTCTGGGTCAGGCTATCCAGCTTGTATTAGAGTTTGCTCAACACAGATAAAACTAGCAACTTCATAAAACTAGCAATTTGCGGTCCTCCTGAAGCCCAGGATGCACTGCTTCCAGACTCTCCCCCTCCCCACCCCAGCAAGGATACAGCCCAGGTGTCTTGGCTTCTAGCCACACTCTAGTGACAAGTCAAAACTGTGCAGACAAGAAATGATATTAATCCTTAACCTGTGACTTCTCACAACATGTTCTAACTTTAACACTGTTTAACATTCCACAGATTGAATATGGACTAAGTATAACATGTAACTTAACCCTTACATTAAGTCTCATCTTCCCTATCTTTGCTGAAAGAAGGCAGGGTAGAGGTGCCTTCTGCCTGACTTCAAACTGACAAAGGTAACTACCTCTCTTTGGTGAAAGACTCTGGAATGGACTTTCCAAATACTCCACAGAAGGTAAATAAGCATTTGAATCTTAACAAAGAACTCTTCTCACAATAGCTTGTCAAGATTTTGAATTTAAATAGGTAAATGAACAAAATGTAACTAATTTGGTTTTCAGTTATATAAAAATGTCTTCCCTTCAGTTGCTCCAACTTTTGTTTCCAATTTTTGTCTCTCTTCACTTGGTAATTTCATTCATTTCCTAGTTGTCAATATTCTTCTAGCAAAACAGTGTATACAATTCATAATATTTGAAAAAAGTTAATTTTTTGTGGCATGTATGTGGGGGTTGGTAGAGAAATATGTATTAAAGAGCTGAACTCTTTAATGAATACTTTGCATTGGTGCTCCTGCATACAAATGGTGGTCACCCACCTGGTTGGATACTGAACAGATGCAGGATGGCGGGGAAAGATTGCCAACCAATGGTCAGTGTCGACCTGGTGAGGGAGCACTTAGAGTGGCTGAATGTCTTCAAGTTGGCAGGACTGAATGGACTACACCTGAGAGTGCTGAGGGAATTGGCTGGAGTCACTGCAGAACCATTGGTGAAGGTATCTGAAAATTCACAGTGCTTGACAAAGGTCCCAGAAGACAGGAAAAGGGCCAATGTGGTGCTAATCTTTAAGAAGGGGAAGAGGGAGGGTTCAGGAAACTATAAACTGGTCAGTTTGACCTCAATACCAGGTAAAATTTTGGAATAAATTATCAATAAGTCCATTTATGAGAGACTGGAAGAAAGCACAATGCTGAAGGATAGTAACATGGTTTTGTTATGTCTGACCAACCTCATCTCCTTCCATGATCAAGTAACGAACCACTTAGATGTGGGACATGGAGTTGATGTCTTATATTTGGATTTAAAAAGGACTTTGATATGGTCTCCCATGATACTCTTATAAAAAAAAACTGGGGAATTGTGGCCTGGCAGAGTCCATGGTCAGGTGGGTTGGGAACTGGCGAAGAGATTGAACCCAGACTGTTAGTGGACAGGTCTGTATTGTCTTGGCAGGAGTGGCCATTAGTGTCTTACAGGGTTTGGCACTTGGCCCCGTGCTATTCAACATCTTTATCAGTGATTTAGATGAGGATGTGGAAAGCATGCTGGACAAGTTTGCAGATGATACTTACTAAATTATGTGGAAAAGCAGTCATGCTAGGGGATAGGATGTGGATCCAAGTGGTCCTGGATAAACTGGAAAGGCAGGTGGAGCAGAACTGGATGCAGTTCAATAAGGATAAATGCAGAGTGCTTCATCTGGGGAGAAGTAACCAGTGATACAAATACAGGTCAGGAGGAGATGTTCTGGCCAGCACAATAGCTGAAAAGGACCTTGGGGTTATGGTTGATCACAGGATGAATGTAAGCTGCCTGTGTGACACTGTAGTCAACAGAGCTAATAGCATACTGGGATGCATTAGCCAGTGTGTCGCGAGCATGGCTAGAGAAGTGATACTTCCTCTGTACTCAGCGCTGGTGAGACCCCAGCTGCAGTGCTGTATCCAGTTCTGGGCACTGCACTTTAAAAAAGATGGGGATAATCTTGAAAGGGTCCAAAGAAGGGTCACAACAAAGATTGAGGGCCTGGAGGACAAACCTTATGAGGAAAGGCTAAGGGATCTGGGAATGTTGAGCCTGGGGAAGAGAAAAATTGAGGGAGGTCTTGGTGGCTGTCTATAACTACGTAAGAGGTGAATAGCAGAAGCTGGGAGAAAAACTGTTCACTAGGGTGCCCCAGGGGAGGACAAGGACCAATGGCCATAAAAGGTTAGAGGATGGTTTCAGGTTGGATGTAAGGAAGAACTTCTTTACAGTAAGGGTGACCAGAATCTGGAATAGACTTCCCAAGGAGGCGGTGTAGTTCCCAACCTTGGAAGTCTTAAAAAGGAGACTGGACAGATACTTTGCTGGGATCATTTGATCTCAGCAGTATTCCTGCCCAGAGCAGGGGGGTTAGACTCAAAGATCTTTCAAGGTCCCTTCCAGCCCTTAATTTCTATGATGATTCTATGATCCAGACCTTCTTTAAGTAATAATAATACACAAATATATTTTGCTTATAACACTGATCATATATAAATATAATCAACAATTTTGCATATCAAAATGTTTAAAATTAATAAAAATAATAATTCCTAGTACAATTTTGTTTACCCTTTAGTGCAAGATGAACTGTTATTTTAGGACTAACAACTATGGGGCCAAGCTATTGAAGACTCTTTTCTGTATTTCATTCATGGTATTTCTCTATTTCTCTATTTCACTCATGGTATTAAGGCTAATGAAAAGTTGTTTACTACAGAAAAGTGACCATAAGTAATACTGGAACTGACAGGTTTCACACACAGAAATATAAGGAAAAAAATTAAACAAATGTCATCAACTTTGAGTAAAAATCACTTTTGATGCAACACAGGATTCTCACAAGAATGCTGCAAAACAATTTAAAATCTACTTTTACAAGAGTTATGACTCAGCAAAATGTTTAGTCACAAAACAAGTTCTTCTTTTTTTCAATAGAACTTGAAACTAGCTAACTTATAATGACACCATTTTCACAGACCAAAAGCACCATTTCCATACCTCACATTTTAGAAAACTGCTGGTGATATTTTAAGATTACTTTACAACACGTGTAAATAAAAAAGGTATTTTTTAATAAAAGCATGCAATAAATCCAGGACTATGGACAGGCTCTTAAAGGGAATTCTTTGCCTACAGAGTCCAGTAATCTGTTCCATATAAATAGCTATAGAGGGTGTGTCCAGACAAGTGCAGGTGCGCGATATATGGCATTGCAGACCTGTGTGTAGCACCACATACCACACATGCAGGGGTTCCCTGCATTGCTATTTGGATGTCTGTGTTTCCTGCCCAAGAAATAGCTCTACTGATATCAAGAATTACTTGACTCCTGTGGCTAAAGAACAAAACACCAAATTTCTTTTTTTCAGAAAGATATAGCTTTAGTTCTTCAGTTTTGCCCAGTGTTCTTGGCTCTCTTTGCTGTTTTAGGGGTGACTAAAGCATCCTTCTCTTTCATTTCCTTAATCCATTCATTCTTTTCCAGTTCATCTGAGGTAAAGAACCATTAAATATACCATAAAAATAAATTGCCTTACGTTATTTTGAGAAAAACTGTTTGGACTTTGGTCTCACATGAGCTGTGGGAATGGGTAGCAGTGGATTTCTTATCAAGCCAGTTTGCTGATCCCTAATTAGCATGGCTATTGTACATATCACAGAGATCATAATTAACATAAAAATAAAAAAGCATGGTTTTATGTAACTGACATCTCCAAACACAATAACTTACTAATAAGAATAGCAGGTTTGGTCTTCCCCTTCTCATAAATACACCTGTTCCCAAACTCAGTGGAGAAGTTTGAGACAAATACTATTCAGATGATAATTCTTTTTATGCTATGTTAAACAAAATATGTTATCTGGCCAACTTCTTAACTGTTAGCAGTGAAATAAAACAAAAATTGACTCATTTTAAGCATTATGTTCTGACACTTAGCAACATGCAATTTTTTATCTTAAGGCTCTGTAAAACTAAACAACTCAAATATTAGCTGTTTGCATATTTTGCATTGAATGGCCCATTTAAAAGTGTGTAAAGCAGATATGTCTCATATGGAAAAAAATAATTCTCTGAAAATTCGTATGTTAAAGAAAATGGAATCATTTATTTTGCGCTACCAACAGAGAGACTGATTCCATTGGAAAGTGGCAGTTTTAGCAAAGGCATTAAAAATATGTTCAGTGTCAATAGATATGCAGGCATCCACTGGTTGCAAACTAGGCTGGACTCACTGGAATTGTTTTGAGTCAGCAGAACTATTCAAAACTTTGGTGTTTCAGTTTGCAGTTGGGTTATTATTTATTTTATTTTTTTACTTTTGCTTCCCTGTTTCCAGAATTCACTTAGAGTTTTGATTTTGAACAAAGGAAAACAAAAGTATAAGAAACTCAGCTGAGATGGCTGGATCTTGGTTTGTGTGGAGTGTGTAGTTCCTTCAAAATCATGTTCTCCTTCCCTACAGGATTCAGGTAGGAAGCCCTTCTTGGTTCAGGTATGCTCAAAAGGTTTGTAAGAACAAACTTGCCTGAACTGTAATAAAATGGTTTTGTCAAGAAAAAAAATCGAGTAGCTGTAGATAGTAATACTCAACTATCCACATTCTTTGTAAGTGACTCAAAACCCTGAAAAAAGCATTCTCTGCTCCTTTCAGGATCACTGTAGCCACTAGCCTATTGTGTTAGCAGAGTTAATGTAAAGTTTCTGGGACATATCTGCTTGCCTTCTCAATGACACAGCAAATATGGCTTTGAATTGCTCATTCATTGTATGAGGTATGATTTCTGAATACCTCATATTCAGGATTTGGGGAACAGATATATTAGATATTTCCAGTAGACATCAGGATCCTACTCCAAAGCCCATGGGGGTCAGTGGTAAAACTGCCAATAGATTCTGGATGATGCCATAAGAGATACATGAAGGCTGACACACTTACAAGGCATACAATACAAGTGCAGCAAGCTGAAGAGTGATCTGCAGTGGAAAGAAAGGTCATGAGAGGACTGTAGGTGAACTGAGAGAGAAAGGCCTGGGCTCAGGTGTCTCTAGAAGAAGGCCTTCAGTTTGAGGGAGGGAGGTACAAGGCTAAGTAGCGGGAAAAGGAAAGGTCTGAATCTTTCCTGCTTTGCACCATGTATAATTATTTACATCTGCAAAGGAACTAAAAATTCAGTAAAATCAGAGTAGAATTTTATTGATGTACACTTCTCACTAATGTAATTATTTAATCTGTTAGGATTGATTTAAAGATTAAAATATTTCAGAATTAGAAGCAAGCCCAATTGTCAGCTGTTCCTCTATCAGTGCAAACTGCAAAAGCTGACTATTTTCTTACATATAGTAGTTTCATATATAGACATTATTACAAAGTAGGTGATTTTCCAAAAAACTTGGAGGCATGTCTTCTATCTAATTTTATGCTGAAAAGTTCTGGTATCTGAAGATGCAGCTCTGGCAAGTGTAGTAGATATACCACTACCTATTACAGTTTCTATAAGCAGTTGCAAAATCCCTAGGGAAAGCCAACAGCTCCACAGCCTGGTTCCTCTCATGTATTGCATCAAATCTCAAGTTCCTGGTCTTGGCTCTGTTCTAATTGTCTTGGCTTTTGTTGGAAACAACATATAATGAGTCACTATGAAAATCTTTAAAAATGGTAGATGACTACTTCATATGTGGAGATGCATCACATAGTACAGGAGCGTCAAAGACATGGCCCATGGGCTGAATCCAGCCCACAGAGCCCTACCATTTGGCCCTCAGCACTACCTGCGGGTCTTGGAGTTGACCCATAGGCAGCATGCAGGATGTGTTGGATGGTCCTGCAATCTATACATGACACCTGCTCTAGCCATTCAGGGGATGTGCCACATGTGGTGCCCAATCCAGCATGTTGGCTCCATGCCAGATCCAGTGGTTCATCTCAGAGAAGCCTCCATATGTAGCATGACACTGGTGTGGTGGAGTGGCCACCCCATGCAGCATGGCCTCTGTGGCACCAGATGAGTTTGGCACCCCTGACATAATACCTTTCCACAAATAATATATGAAGAAAAGAGTTTACAAAACCAGTCAGTTGGTACAGCTGAAAACAAAGTTAACCTGAATTTAACATAGCCATCTGGATAACAATTCTGTTAGCCCAATCAGCTGTTCCCTGGGAAAACATTTTCAAAGATTCTGCTTTGGAGATATCTCCAGGGATGTTAAAAAAATATTCTTGAATTTTCAATGAACTCAGATGTTGAAAGAAGCTCAAATGAGCTTACAGATCCATGTAGTGTATTCTTTCACCTTCTAAAGTACTGACAGTGGCCCATGACGTTAGATTAGATCAAAGTTAATTGTCCTACTCTAAAATATTTAAACTCATAGTTTATACTTAGAATCTATGCTGTTCTGCCACTTTTCTTCCCTAAAATAATTTTCAAAACCTTTGAAAAACTCCCAGTATCCATATTGGGGAGAATTAATTCTATATCTATTAATTATAAATGTCCAGTCTAGGAAAACTCCCTATCTCATAGAAGAGCTTAAAAAAGGAGGGGAAATGCAGTCACTTTCCCCTCTGTTATAGTGGAGCTGGGGAGCTTCAGAGACTCAAATTCACTGAACTAACATAACTGATTAAAAATATAACGCACAACTGTTTCTTCTGCAATTGCTGTTCAAGTAATAAGGAACATACAATTGTAATTATCCATAACCTTATTGGGAATGTATGATTACCAAGCTAGTCATTCAGACTTGAAGTTAGCAAAAAGTATATCATTTTCATGGTGCAACATTTCAGTCCTGAAATAAGATGTTGGCAGAGTCATTCATGGAAATTGCTATCACTGAAGCTCAGCTCCTGTTATAAAATGTGGGCTGACGCCTGCAGCTGTGCAGAAATCCACGCGGGCTTTTTGTGCAGAGCCTATTGTAAGCTCAGCACTCAATGTGGTAATTTGGCCTAGGCATAATAGATCGGATGGAATTATGTTACAGTGATCTTTAATAAAATAAGTAAGTATCCTTACCTTTATCTTCAGTATTTTGTAGGTGAAGAAGGCATTAGTTGCTTTTTGTCCTCTTCCACTAGCACATAAGCAATTCTTACACTGGAGACATTGGATTGTTATGAATAAAGACATTTTTTCCTATTAGCACCAAGTACTTCTAAAGAGAAGAAAATATAATGTTGTTGATTATATGTAATTCATACTTGGGGAAGTTATGTCAAATTGAAGAGGTACTTTTATTTTTTTCTTCCTGAGGAACATGTTTAAACTTGTGTGACTACTTCTATTATAATAGGAACAAGCAATGACTTTTGGCATGTGTATGAGGGAAGGGGAAAAGGCCATTTTGCAAACTGGCAACCTTCTTTACGTTGATCTTTGTCTATGTTGATTTGTCTTTTAATTGAATTTTCTGTGCTTGTGAATGTTGCCAGGCTGATAGTTTTGCTCTTGAGCATTGGGAAAACCTCCATATAGTCAGAGAGTAGGGACAGCACCGGCAGCAGCAGAACAAACTTCCCTCAACCAGTATACTCCAGGAACCACTAGCTGTGGTAAGATAACTCAGTTTCAATGCTAGTTTCTTTTTATGTTGTGCTTGCTGAGGAATGATGTCAAAAGTTTTAGCAGTTTGGTGCAGTTGATATCAATCTGCTCCTAAGTCCCCACTAGCCCAATGAGTTAAGGGATTTGAGATTAGGGAACCTCACACTGTGTTGACTAGACAGCTTTAATACAAGAATGTCCAAGATACGGCCTGTGGGCCATATCCAGCTCTTGAAGTCCCATTGTCTGGACCCTGGTGATGCCCCTGGGTCTCAGAATTGAGCCATATGCTTCATACAGCATGCACTGGACAGGGCCCACATATAGGGCCTGAGACACAGACCATGTGGTGTCCAGCCAGTTATATGTGGTGCTCACTCTGGCTAGTCCAGGACCCATGCTCCATGTAGCATCCACCCCAACAGGTCTGGGGCTGATGCCATGTGTAATAAAGGTCCTGGACCAGCTGGAGCAAACACCACATGCGGCTTGGGTCTCAGACTAGCTCTGCATAGGTGTCACATCTGGTATAATCCTAGACTAGCAAAGATGGACAGACTGCGCTGGATCTAACATGCTGGGGGTTCTTTGGGCCCAGTATGGCCCAAAGGGCTGGCCCTGCACTGTTCAGCCAGTCCATGGACCAGCCCTGTGGCACAGGCCAGATGAGTTTGATATCCCTCCTTTAATACATCAGAAATGCTCTAAAGTAGATATCTAAAGTAGATTCATTATGGGAATCTATGCTGATAATTTATCAGAGTAAGATACAGTGGTGGACGTTAGGGCTGTGTGAAGCTTCGGTCCCTGATTCGATTCGGTGGCCAAATCTCTGAATCCGGATCGAGTCAAAGGACCCTTTAATCTACCCAAATCGAATCAGAACCCTCCAAATCGATTCAAAGAGATTCAGAAAGATTCAGAGATTTGGACATAGACACAGCTTTAAATATTTTTTCTACATACCTCTAGGTAGCAGGGGCTCATGAATGCTGCAATGCTGAGGTGCATGGAGTGCCCCACAGGAGTATGGGAGGCTCCCCCGCATGCTCAACAGCAGACCTGGAAGTGGACCAGAAGCACTTCTGATTCACCTCCGGGTCTGCCGGAGAGCATGCTGAGGAGGCCCCCACATGCCTCCCTGGCTTGGTGACTGGTGCCTTCTGGATCTGGGGTGGGGGCACCTGGGGTCCCCCCACAGCTGATCGCCAAGCCGGGGAAGGCACGGGGAGACCCCCAGCACACTCCTCAGCAGAATTGGAAGTGGACTAGAAGTACATATGGAGAGCCCCCCAACACTCCTGTGGGATGCTCCAAGCAATGTGGAGGCGATGTGGCGCCCCAGCATCACAGTGATCACGAGTTGTATGTAGAAAAAACTTTTTAAGCTGTGTCTATCGCCGAATCACTGATTCTCTGAATCAGTATAAAATCTTCAGAATTGGATTTGGCTAAATCGAATCAGGGACAGTGATCCGAATTAACAAATCAAATAACTGTCCCTGATTCAGGCCGAGTCCAAATTGAATAGGGCCCACTTTGCACACTCCTAGTGAACATACACTTCACACTTGCTTGGGAAGGAAATGCTTTTGGTAGTTGGCAGGATAACTAAGGGTGTTGGTGATGTAACTGAGTGAGCTGGATGGGAAAAGACCTAGGGAGTGGGGCACCTGCCCAGTGGGATTAGTGAAGAGGGTGTGAGGTGGTATGGTGCCAGGCTGGGTTTGAAGATGCCTAGGAACTGGACATGGGTACTTGGGTGTTATGAAAAATCTTTGGGCCCCAGCTGTTTGTCTAGCTTCTTCTGCCATCACTTTTTTGTTCTTACTTGCTAAGAGTGAACACAGGAAACAAGAGGTCCTTAGAGGCCAGGCAGAGAGGGAGCCTGCAAAACAGATGCCATGGCAGATCTTGGTGGAAGAAAAGGTGTATACACCTCAGGGTTTTGCTCTGTCCTGCTATTCCAGCAAATGAATTGTCAGGCACGAGCAGATGAGGCTTGGTTAAGAAAAGCCTGGAAGGAGTGAGCTTCTAAGTTCTAGCCTAATTTTCTATGAGTGAGCATGTGTAGTTGATGTTTGAGCTGTAGCAAGAAAGGTAGTATGATTGGCAGGTATTTGAGGCCACAGGCTTGCAGTAAAAGTGAGAAATAAGTGCTGTTGAGTGAAAGATTGTAGTAGTTTGGATGAGTGGCAGGTTCTATCACCAAGGGGCCAGGAACATTCACTACATGATTGGAGGATGCAAACATGATTGGAGTATACACTGATCATTGGACCAACAAGTCTGTCAAGCAGCAAATCAATCAAGAAATTGGAACCTATGACCTGTTCTTGTTGGAGCTTTTGCAACAAAGGTGGAAAGGTTTGGACACCTCACAAGAAGACCAGACACCCTTGCCAACACCAGAATGCAGGATGCTGTGGAGGGAAAGAGAAAAAGATATAGACCCAAGAAAAGCTGGGGAACCAATATTAAGGACTGAATGGGGCTTCAACTGATAGAGTGCATGCACAAAGCTAGCCAAACACAGGCAGAGTGGAGGAGGGTTGTTACAACACCTAAGGCAGTTAAATAGTTGTAGCAGCCTTGGGACTGACTTGACTTGATTGGAGGATGATGAGGGGGTGAGTTACCAAGCTCCCACTGACATAAGATAACACAGCCAAAGGATCTGTGGGTATGTGGGGTCTCTGTCTCTCTGTGTAGGTCTCTGTGAGTTTTAGTGCATGTATGTGCACTTGGATCCATGAGAAGAGGGTGAATGAGAGTGGTGAGAGATGCGTGTCTGTATGCCTGAGCTCTATGTTCTAAGTCTGTGAAGCTGTGTTGAGCTGTGGAGTATAGTTGTTGCTGTGTGTTGAATTTTTGGTCTCTGAGAGTGGCTAGATCAATCCAGGGCCAAACTAGTATTGCAGTCAGACGCAGTGTCTGGACCGTATTTTGACACCCCATGGTGAGGTTGGGCATGATGTCTAAAGTCTAATAGTCAAACTGACTGGTGAGACAGGTGGCCTCAGCTACTGGGAGGTTTTACTGAGCTGGTCACTCACTCCCTCACCATAGGGAGTCACAAATATGGTCTAGACACTGCATCTGACTTCAATAATAGTCTGGCCCTGGAGTGATCTAGCCAGTCTCACAGGGACCAAAAATTCAACACACAGCAGCAACTACACAGCTCAACAC
>JAGPOW010001296.1:41790344-41837653 GCA_030014935.1 Caiman crocodilus | reverse complement strand
CCGGCGGCTGCCTGGAGCAGGGCGAGCTGCAGCGGCGGTTGGCGGCGCCGCCCGAGGAGCTGGCGCGCGAGCTGCGGGACGCGCGGAGGTTCGTGCTGGCCAGCCGGCCCGGCCCCGGCCCCGGCCCCGGCCCCGTCGTGGTGGCCGCCAGCGCCGTGCGCCTCTGCCCCGAGCCCCTGGCGGGCTGCGCCGGCGCCTGCGGCCGCCTCCACCTCTGCAAGTTCTTTGTCTACGGCTGCTGCCGCAACCAGCGCGCGGGGTGAGCGCCCGGCCCGGCACCCCAAACCCCTGGGCACCCCCAGCCCCCGCATACCCCCAGGCACCCCAAGCCCCTGGTACTCGGGGGCACCCCAGAGCACCCCCAGGCACCCTGAGACCGTGGGGGTTTTCCCCCAGTGCCCCATCACCATATGGGCGAGGACCCTCCACATCTGCTTTGCCCCATGCTGCTGCACATGCTGCGCTGGCCATGACCTGCCTCCCTAGGAGGCCTCCCTGGTCCTTCTGCTCCCTCCCCATGCCCCCCAGAGTGACTGTCCCTAGGCATGGGTGCTTCCCGCCCTCCTGCCAGGGCCCCAGGGGATAGCAGCCGCAGAGCCGGGGCACCTCATCAAGCCCTGACTTTGTGGCTGGGTTCCTTTAGGAAATGGGCGCCCCTTTGTGTGGAGAGATCCTTACTTAGAAGCCAATTTAAATTTATTGTGGGATCGGACAGTTAAATCTGTTGCGTGATTCTCCAGTGAATGTCACGATCATTACTTTGCACGAGGCCAACCTCAATTTAGCGTGCGATTTGCCAGTGAATGTCGTGACCATTGCTTTGTAAGTGGGGCTGGTCAAAATCTATTGCGCAGTTCACCAGTCAAATTTATTGCGTGGTTCACCAGTCAAGTTTATTGCACAGTTCATCAGTGAACGTTGTGATTGGGACTTTACACACGGGGTTGGTCTAAATGTATTGTGTGATTCACCTGTTAAATTTATTGTGCAGCTCTCTAGTATACGTTGTGATTATTACTTAGCTGGTTGGGCTGGTCTAAATTTTTTGCACAGTTCACCAGTGAATCGTGTGATCATTACTTTGCAAATGGGGCCAGCCTAAATTTATTGCGCGCTTTGCTAACTAATGGTGTGATCATTAGTTTGCACCAGTCTGAATTTATTGTGCAATGCATCAGCTATGTTTATTGCACTATTTGGCAGTGAATGGCATGATCATTACTTTGCACCGGTGGCCAGTCTAAATTTATTGCGTGATTTCCCAGTCAGTTGTCACATATGTAATGTGTTGCAGGGGACATGGGTTGCTGTTTGGTAGGTAAGCACGTTGCTCAGGGGTCAGTGGTTATTAGGGCTGCATGAAATTTTGCCAAGTGTTTTGTTTTGAAGCTGTTTCAACAGGTTTTGAGCTTGAGACAGTGAAATCGAAATGAAACAAAAGGCTTCAAAACAACTTGAAAACGAAATGAGGGCACTTGAAGCTTGGCTTGCTTGCACCTAACAGAAACTAAGAAGAGGGAAAGGGAAGAGTGGGGGGAAGGACTGCTCTAATATTGACTGTGTAGCTGACAGGTGATTGTGATTCTTCCCTGAGGTCCCTTCCAATTCCAGTGCTCTGGAGGGATGGAAAAACAGCACAAAAAGCATTGCTTGAACTGAGATTTCTCTTTGCCTTCATGCTTACAAGTAACATGAGTTTTTCTCTGAACAGTTTGAGGTGCGGTTTCCCTCAAACTCCTGCACCTATCTCCTTGAAACTTGGCAGGCTTCATGGCCTCATAAGGGGGCTGCCATCCATGCTCTTTTCATTTGAATCAGGAAAGAAGTGACAACGTTACAGGCATTTTTGTGATTCTCTATTATAGCCTATGGGCGAAATGTCAAAACAGCGAAACAGTTTTGATGAAACAAAATGGAACAGTGCTTCGAAACAGTGAAACAAAACAGTGTTCCTTCGAAACAGTGAAATGGAAGTCGAAAGGAAGCGGTGCTGTTTCACACACCCCTATCGCTGTTTCCATCTAAAGCAATTCAGATCTTCCATCAAAGGGATTCAGAAGGCATGTCATATGAGGAAGGCTACCTGGACGTGTCTACAGTTTATATCATAAAGTGGGGGGAGACCTTTAACAACCTAGGGCAGAGTTGGAGTAGAGGATAAGGTTCTTTACTTTCAGATGTGAGGGCTTTAGAAAGTCGGAGACCTGTCAGGTTGCCCACTTTTTACAGGTGGGATGGTTGCTGGGTGCAGCATGAGGGTAATTGCAATTTTTCTCCTGTCCATTTTGTCATTTAAAGTGAACAGTGGCTTTTATTGATGTTGATAGTATTATAGAGGCATCTGTTACACTAACCTTGGGCAGAGGAATTTGGAAAATGGGATGCTTGCTGGTTTTTGTCTTGGCTTCAACAGTTACAGCCCAACTTTTCACTGTATCTCCTACTCCCAGTTTTTGCTTTCAGGGCATTTCCTGGAGTGAAGGTTTCCTGTAGGGGCTCAGTGTAGTACTAGAACAGTTCTCAGCCTTTTTTGGACTCGCAGCACCCCTCAGGACAGCCCTTCTAATAGTTTCCTCCTGGAATAAGCACTGCTTTGTCCCCAGCTGGAAAAAAATGAAATGTCTGCTTGATGTGATTTAAGCCATAGAGTATGATATACTCAGAATTATGTATGTATGTGGGCCACATAGTCCTAAAGGTGCAGAGCAAGATAAAATAGCTCATATGCTTTGCAATGATTGTGTAAACCATAGAAGAGAGAGAAATTCATTGCAATTGTGCAACTGCATTTATTGAGAGGAAGTGAACTTGCTTTAAATTAATGTGTTGCGCCATTTTTAAGAGCTCTGTGTAATCAAAACTTATCAGATAAAAACATAAACATTTATTTTCAGTAGATCACTAATACGCTTCTGGATACTAAATAAATATTTCATAAAAAGCTTCACTTACAACAAGGTAGTTTGCTGGATTGGGTGACTCTTCATCAGATACCCTTAGATCTAAGGAAGTAGAGTGATTCTAAAGAGGATCTAAGGAAGAAGGGCCCTTATAAAGAGGATGAAGATAGCCTGTTTGCTGTCCCCACAGGGGACAGGACTAGGAGCAGTGGCCTCATGTGCACCAAAAGAAATTTAGGTTGGATATGAGGAACAACCTGCAGACTATGAGGGTGGCCAAACATTGGGACAAGCTACCCAAAGGAGTTGTGGACTCTTCATCCCTGGAACTTCGCATGAGCAGGTTGAACCAACCTTGGGCTGGGATGGTTTAGTCAGGGATGATCTTGCCTTGAGCAGGGGGCTAGACTAGATGACTTCATGAGGTGCCTTCCAGCTCTACTTTCCTATGATTCTAAGCAAACTTAATTTTTTGCCTCAACTCACCATTTCTTGCTTGATATCAGTTATTTTCCTTCCCATTCTACCCTACTTTCTTTCCGAGCAGCTAGCAGACTGGTTTGAATTCTGACCACATTCACTGGTTTATTCACATGGTTTGATTTACACTGGTGGTTGTGGCTTTAGCAGATCACTTTCTGCCTGCTTCATGTGAATGTGCAATTTATAGACTAACTGTGAGTGGTGGCCATAATATGGTGCGTGTTTTTCCTGTGATATATTTTTAAAGCAGCGGGAACAGGCGGTTTATACAGACAATCTAACATTAGCATTTTTATGTAGAAGCTACAACAATGAATCTATAAATAAATAACCAGCAGCCAGGTTTATGTCCGATCATGCATTTTTAGTTAAGATGAAGGTGAAAGGTAGCTTACCAGAGAAAGGGATGTAGTTGAGTAAAGGACCTAGATTGAAGTGTGGATGGATGATTGACTTTGAAAAATTATTTCCTTGTTTTTGGGTGTTAAGTTGTAAGTTGTTTTTTCCCCGCCCCCAAATACACGTGTACTCTTCCCTTCTTGCCCACTTTTGTTAGAAGTCTTATGTCTTGTTTGCCCCTTGCAGAGATGTTTTCCTCCAACCCTGTTACTCTGTTCAACGGATCAACAGTATCCAAACCACAGAGCCGTTGGATCTGGGCTGTGGAGCTGGGGGGCTCCACTTGCACCAGTCAGGAGATGGAGAAGAGGTGGTGAGGGCAACAGTGGCAGGACAAAAACACTGGTTTGCTTTGGATGCAAGCGAAATTGATTTGGCCTGCCACTGTAAAACATTGCTGACCCCTGCTCTGTCTTAATTTGTGCTCAGCCTAGGTCAGGGGGTGGCTACCTTTTCCTACAGTAGGCTGTCAGTCCTCTGCTGCATCCCAGCTCTGTGAAGGACTGTGATCTCACCCTCCTCATACAGCTTCTGAAAAATGTGTCACTGAAAACCGTGGTCAAAGACAATGCTGAGTGGTGAAGCCAGCAGCAAGCAAACATAGAGCAAAGGATGCAGTGGAGAGGGGGAGGAAAGAGCCCTTTGCTTTGAGCTGGAATCCTACAGAGCCCTCCGCAATATGCCTGCAGCATGGGGTTGGCCTCCAATGTGGAATGCGGGCTGGATTCACATTCATATTCTGTGGCTTAAATCATGTATCTAATCCAAGAGAGATCAGCATGCCATTAGTAAAACACAGACTGGATCATGAGCTGGATCCAGTCTGTGGATCTCTGCTTACATCATTCACTGTTTACCTATTAGTTGAGGAGAGGAAGGAAGTAAGGTAGCATTTCAGACAGATCAGTAGGGAGAGCAAGTTTTATATAAGCAAGGTGAGGCGCATGAGAATGCTGTGTGGACTGAGTTTGGGGAGAGAACACCAACTTTGTCATGTGCTCCTCTCCTTAAACTTGTCTCTTACGGACTGCAAATATGTGTGTGTTGGGGAGTTTGTCTGACTGCACCCCATTTACATAATGTCTTCTGGGTGAGAAAATTATACAAAGTGGAGCAGAATACAATCTTAATACTTGTTTACTTCTGAATACTCAAAAGATATTTCTAATTCCTCATACTAACAACACAGTAAAGTGTGTGCGTGTTTGCAGGATTCAGCCTAGGGGGGAAAAATGCTACTAGCACAGTAAAATTGTCTGAGGACTAGAGACTTGGTTAAAGTGCAACAAAAACAACTTAAAATCTCCAGTGCAAACATGTCATAATTTAAAAGTAATCTTCAATTATGTAGTCACATTGGGCATCTTCACATGTGCTTTGGAGGAGGGGTGAGGGGGGGTGCTTTAGTTAGAGTGGCTCTCGGGAGCATTTCGTGTATTCAGCATCCTGCACTTCAATATGATGATGGGGGCAGTTTAATTAAAGCTCATTCAATGAGCTTTAGTTAAAGTGCCCTTGCCACCATTTTGAAGTGTGGGAAGGCTGAATATATGTGATGCCAAGGTTGCTGGTGTGCTCATTAGCATGCTCCTGCAGGCTCGATCTATCAAGTCTGCTGGGATGCATTCTAAATCGAACATGTTGGAGCAGGCATCAGGCACATGCCGTTGTGCTCAAGACACCGATAACAGGCTGCAAACATGCAGAACCACCAGTATTTATCTGTATGAGGCACTCAGGAAATTCCATACAGAATTTGAATATTTCATACTGCTCAAGTTTAGGACTATAATGTCAGTGGGTGATTTGGAAATGTAGACTGTTATTCTTGCTCCTTCTCTATTAAGTGAATAAAACTACCAGGTGATCTGGTATTTATAAGCATTATTGTTGGCATTCTGTAATACTGCCAATGAGTTGTTCAGTAATTATGGCAGTAAATTGGAAATGGTATGGTAATGATCGTCTGAGTAATTTTTCTCTGAGACTAGTTAGTTTTGTGTGCAGTATACATTGTTCAATCTAATTCATCTCCTCTAGTGAAACTATGCTGATTCAGTTAACTTTCTTATGTGTCTGGCTTCTTAAACATGTAGGAAAGAATGCAAATTTATTCATAACCTACGATCACAGCATAACTTACCTGTTCTGAAACACCATGGGCTTGAATACTTAAATGATGATGAACTGTGCCAACTTCTGCTTCAGAATGATCCTTCACTTCTACCTGAGGTAAGCACTACTGCAGAATTTGTTGCTTTCTTTACAGTGTGTGTCACAAAAGAAGTAGCATTGAATCATAAAGCTGGACTGGACCTCAGTGCTCATCTGATTTTAGCATTTGCTCTTTCCTAGAGCTGGCTAAATCAAGATATCGTACAGTTACATCCTGTGATGAGGAAAGTAATAAACAACTTGAGCCCGTGTATATTCTTGTTTGGACTTACCTTCACCTACTCTGAATAATTTCAGTAAAGTCAATGAGATTACTCATGTTCATGAAGTTAAGCATGTGTATGCATGTGTATGATCAGGGCCTTTGATTGTACATATCTCCTCTATAACTCTTGTTTTTGGATATGTTCATTGACCCAAGACCTTTAGTATGTCAATTGCTTAAATCAGTGACGGATTGCAATTCAGATTACAATGTGCTGAGAGAATTTGGGGGCAATAAAGTTTGAAGTATTAGTACTGGGATTTAATTATTTGGTAGCTCTTCTAAGACCCAAATCCACTGAACATTAGAAGTGTGCGAAGCGGGTCCTATTCAATTCGGATTCCGCCCGAATTGGGGATAGTGATTCAATTAATTGATTCTGATCGTTGTCCCTGATTCGATTCAGCTGAATCTGAAGATTCGATGTTGTTTTGGAGAATCGGTGATTTGGCCATAGACCATAGCTTTAAATGTTTTTTCTACATACCTTGAGGTACCAGCGCGGCTTGTGAATGCTGCAGTGCTGGAGCGCATGGAGCATCCCACAGGATCATGGGAATGCCCTCCATGTGTTCAGTGGCGAACCCCGGGAGTGGACTGGAAGTACTTTTGGTCCACTTCTGGGTCCGCCAGAGAGCACGACCCAGGAGGCACCAGTTGCTGAGCCGGTGGGTCATGAAGGGTCCCCCTGCGCACTCCCTGGTAGACCTGGAAGTGAACTGGAAGTGCTTCTGGTCCACTTCCGGGTCTGCTGCCGAGCGTGCTGTGGAGCCTCCTGCACTCCTGTGAGATGCTCCATCCGCCCCAGCATCACAGCTGTCTGGTACCTTGGTATGTAGAAAAAATATTTAAAGCTGTGTCTATGTCTGAATCACCAAATCTTCCCAAATGTCTCCCAATCAATTCAGAGGGTTCTGATTCAATTCAGAGAGATTTAAGGGTCCTTAGATTTGGTCACCCAATTGGCTTGAATCTCTGCCGAATTGAATTGGGGACCAAACTTCACACAGCCCTGTTGAACATGCAAATAATTTCTTGAAAACAACTAGTGCTACAGACAGACTGGTTTGACAGATCTTGAATGATCTTTAAATGCTCTAATGTAAACACAGCAGCATTTGCATACCAGTATACAACACAACTTTTGTATTGCCTTGTAGAAAGCATTCTTTTCTTATCTATAATATATGTCTATAGTAACCTCCATAGCATGAGCATGAAACCTCCATTTAGGAAAGTTTTTTCAAAAGAATCTAATAGTCTTACTTTTTATCGTAGATAATCATCAATATATGTTTAAAATAAAAAAAACAAAAAAACCCCAACCTTACCTTCTATTAATACCAAGCTGAGGAATCCCTGGCACTGAAAGTAAGAAGCTAAAGAGTTAAGGTTCCCACAGCAACTTGAGTTCAACCACACTACATGCATGTGACTTGGAGTATAATCCTATTTGCCATCATAGAAGTGGACCACTTATAGAAGTTTTAGACATAGTTACTTCTGATCTGTTCAAAGATCCATTTGGACATTAACAGGCATATAGAAAAGTCCATAAAAACTATAAGCAAATATCCTATTACAGTATTAGAAAATCTAGATTTTAGAAATTAATGTGTGTTTGTATCAAAGGCAAACTGTTCTTTTATTTAAAAAAAAGTGATCAAAATACACTACTTTTGCTGAAATTGATATCCCTTTTTTTCCCCCCCCCCTCCCAACTCCAGATATGTCCGCATTATAACAGAGGTGATGGACCCCACGGGTCTTGTAACTTTAAGACAATCTGTGTCAAACTTCACATTTGCCAGCACTATTTGCTGGGAGACTGCAGATTCGGCAGTAACTGCAAACGATTACATGACATTTTTAATCCAGAATGTTATGAAAAACTGGAGAAACGTGGAATGAGCTCAGACCTGATTAACAGACTGCCCTCCATCTTCAGGAACGTGTATGACATCAAAAATGGCAACTCTTCACCAACCAAAGGTAGAACACTTATATTATTTTTTTTTAAATGGAGTAAAGAGTCAACCTAGTGAGCACAGCATTAGCTCAGATCTCTGCTACTTAGAAGGTAAATTTAAGATTTAGCTCTTTCTTTTGGCAGGGTCTTATTTCACCTAGGGGGTGCAGCAGTGTGTGTGCATGCATGTGTGTGTGTATGTATACACACAGGCACACTATGAGACGTGTGTGTATATATATGTAGATATAGAAAGAGAGTCCATTCACAGTTGTTTGAAAGGCATTTTGAGGGTAAAGGCAATTGACATTATTCAAGACCTTATTTAACCACGAGGCAGAAGAGTAAGATTGAGATAATAGATTCACTGTATTTCTTTGGGCAAAGTGAAGGAAGGGGGTGAGACCAACATAAAAACAAGGAATGCTTTTCTTGGTGTCGTTTTGAATGTTCTGTTTCTCCATCTTTATTTAACCAGTATTTGGCATGAGAAGCAATGAAGAGCAGGGTAGCAGCTTTCAGTTTGTTTTCATTTTGTTTCCACTGAAGGTCTTTAAAATATTTTAAGTGTAGTCAAAGAGCATATAGAAAACTAAAGTATATCACTGTCCCTTTCCTCCTGTTCAGCTCTCTTATGTATTCTTTAAATGACAGGGGTTCCAAACTGTAGACTGGGGTGGGCAAAATACAGACTGCCAAGGGATTTTACCCAGCCTGCAGGAGGTCCCTTGGTCCCATGTGCATTCAGCCAGTCCTGTTGCCCCTGGGCACACAGCAGGGCTGGGACAGTGCAGGAGATGGACTGGCTTCCCAGCAGCCCTGGCTTCACTGACTCCTGGCTGCCAGCCCCGGCCCTGCTGCTTGGGCACCCCAGCTCATCCATTCTGCACCCATTGCTGGGGATGGGACCCGTGTGGATGGGGCCTGCAGCCAGGCCATGGGATGGGGCTACAGGTGGCCAGGGGCTGGGGCCAGAATTGCTTGTCATGGTGCTGTGGCCGTGCTGGGGTGCTGGGAACATGTGGTTGGGGCCTGTGCTAGAGCCAGTTCTGGGATTGGGCCAGATGAGTGCCAGTTCTGTGGGCAGCTGTGTGCAGGGAACAAATCACTGCTGTGCCCGGGCTCTGGCTCCAGACCCATGTTGTTCCTGCCTCAAGATCTTGGCCCTACCTGCCTGTCCAGCTCATAGAGGCAGCTCCCCATGTAGAGCTGCAGTTTGCTCCCTGCATGCCTCTTTCTGCGGAACCAGCTCCTGTCTCGGGTGTGTGAGGAGCGTATCACGGCTCTGCCCCAGGCCCTGGCTCTGTGCTGTCACGGCCCTGCAGTCTTAGTCCTGCTTGCCCATCTCGCTCTTGGATGCCACTCCCTGCTTGCCCGCCCATGGCTGCCACCCACCTGAGCATGAAACAGAGCCACTTTTGGTGAGCTGTTGCAGGTGGGGGGATGTGCTGACCCAGCCTGAGACAGCTCGCCAAAACTCCCTAAGTGGCTTTTGGGCTCAAATAATTTACCACCCCTGCTATAGACTCTGGGTTAACAGATTTCTAGGTGAGTAGCTGTTTAGGATAACTACCTTGCTTTAAAGGAGGGGTGGCCAACCAGCAACATAGGCAAGGCAAATAGCACAGGCAGTCTGTGTGTGGCATATAGCAGGTTGGGGGTGGGTAGAGCAGGAAGCAGAAAGCAGAACAATAGATTAGGCAAGAAGCATAGGGTAGAAAGCAAAGTAGCAGGTTAGGCACGGGAAGGGAACTGGAGTGGCACTTCAGTGTGGGGTTAATTTGTGACATGCTTCCCAAAACAAAATGGTTGGCCTCCGCTGCTCTGGAGGGTCTAGAAACAATAAGATTGTTGCTCTGCAGTAGCAATTTGAGTGATTTCTGTTTCTCATGTTATTAAGCCAAGTCAGTCTGACTTGTGACTTCTAAGCTGGTCCGAAGTGTTGTCCAGGGGGTGGAGGCAGGATTCCTAGGTTCTATTTCCAACTCCTCCATTGACTTACTGTGTAAAGTGATTTACCCTGTCTGCCTTATTTTTAACTCTCGTTTTGATTCTTTAGTTATTGCAGTATAGCTACAAATTGAATTCAAGAAACTACACAGGCGCACAGAGGCCAAACTCACAAGATGATGAATAATGAAATTTGACCTCAGTTAGTGGGGTGTAAGAACAGCAACTGCTCCTGCTGTCTGTGGAGCTGCCGCAGCTGGCTCAGCCCCTGCTGTCCCCATATGCAGCCTCTGGCTGTTGCACCTCTGGCTTCTTAGATAGTCTAAGATGCAGCTTAGGCTAAATTGGGACTCCAAAAAAGGTCGGGGACCTCTTTTAAACTGCCTAATTGCTTGGACAAGACAACAACAATTGCTTGGACAAGACAAGCTAGCTATATGCTAGCTATAGCTAGTTTATGCCACTTAAAGTCCCATCTGAACTCTGTGTTATGACCTTGTTAGAGGATAACTGTTGTAATTGTGTCTTTGATTATGTATACAAGCTTATACCTTAGTGCTCAGAGCCATTTAGTTACAAAGCCTTTCTTTGTTTGTCTTTTAACCATATTTGTGCTTTTTGGGAGCATTTGTCAAAACTGAACCTACAAAAGCCATTTATAAAAGAGCAACTCTGTTTTTCCTTTTGTAGTGAAAGGCGACAGTCTGAATGAGGTATCCACGATTCCAAATAATAATGAAAAATTGGAAGAGATCTGCTTATATCACATAAGGCGAAGTTGTAGTTTTCTAGGTAAGTCATGATGTTGGTAAGATTCATAGCTTTCCTTTTTTCTTTTCTTAGTCAGGAGTGTAATAAAATAACAAATGTTCTTGGGAAAGTAGATGGGGAACTTCTGGCTTACCTGGGATCCTGGTTCTCTCCGTTTAAAATAGCAAATTCTCTGATTTAAAACCCCCCAAAATCTGTGTTTTTCTGCAATTAAAATGAAATGCCACTAATATATATATTTACAATTTTAAAGCAATTTGGAAACCTAAAGTGTACCTATAATAATATAGTAATTTATAATAAAATAAATTATAAATACCTATACATTTTGGCATGTGATTTTGGGTTTTTTATCATGGAAAATAAGAGCTCCCCCTGCCCCCTTCACTCACCAGGACATGGGTCTAGCTACAGCTGTACCCCTCTTACTGCTTTATGGTGCTGAGCAGCCCTGATATGCTGGTACCCTGTCAATGCCATTGCCCCTCACTCCCCACCCACAGCCCTCTTCCGCCGTCCCCCAGCCCTGGTGGAGGGAGCCTCCAGATGGCAGGGCTATTTAGTCAGGGACCCACATCCTGAGCTCTGGCTATTGCCCACAGGATGCAGCAGCTGTTGTGGTGGAGCAGAGCACAGAGCCTAGCTCCCTCTCCCTCATGGTTGGCATGGCTAGAGCAGAGCACATAGGAGTGGGGCAGTACAGATGTGGGCTGCGGGCTTGGGCAGGGGGGCTGGCTTCCAGCCACTGCAAGCAGTCCTGGGGTGGGGCATGGGGGGGAGCACGCGCCCCCAGTTTGTATGTAGGGTGGGCTTCGGCTTCCCACCCTGCTGCCCTCCCCCTGGGGTTTCTGCGGGCCAGCAGGCAGGACCCTATGTAGCAGGGCAGAGTAGGGCTGGGTGCTGTCACTGCAAGCCCCACACCACCATGGTGAGATACCCTCTATACCGCCACCCCCACTGCAGCCAGGCAGGCAAGCAGGGGGCACCTAGCTATGGCAGCATCAGGCTCCTGGTGGCATTGAGCTTACCTGTCCCATCCCGCTTTGCTGGGTCCCACCATCTGGGTTGTGGAGGCCTGTGGGGAGGGCAGCAGGGCAGGGAGCCCGAGCCCACAGTAGGCAGCCCACCTTTGCCCTTCACACAGATCTGGGGGGCATGTGACCCTCATGTCCTCCCCCAGGAGTGTGCGCAACAGTAGGGAGCCTGCCTCCCCCACCCCTGTTCCCCCTGCTGCCCCCTGGCCAAGCTGCCCACAGCCCCATCCCACTCCCTCCCTGGGCTCTGCAACTGTGCATTCCAGCCCTGGTGCCAAAGGCCCGTGCACTGCCTGGGTTGAACTCTGCCAGTCTGCAAGGGGAAACCCACTGTTTCCTGCATATTTTCTCCTTAAAATGAGAAAACCCATGTTTTATTATGGCAAACAGAAAACCCAGATCCTTACTTATAACTTGTGAACCAAGGAATGCTGAATGAAACTAAAAGGTGGCAAAATTGCTAACAGGAAGCACACAGTCTAATTACATGTTGTATGAAAAAGTAACTGGTTGCCAGAAGAAGTGATTTGAAGCTAAGAATTCAGCATAATTCAGAAAGGGATCGTGGCTAACAACAATATCCATAGTAATCATGATTTTGAAACAAACCGTGAAGTATGATGGTTTTGTACAAATTTCCTGTGAAGTCTTATTTTGAGCTCTTGTGCACATGACCTCTGTCTTCCTCTGTTCTAACAAAGAGTGGGAAATATTATCTCACATCTGCATTTGCGACAAGCTTCTTTTGAAGCCTGTTATGTTAGCCTGTATTGGAGACTGGATGCTGGACTAAATGGACCTCAAGTACAAGCAGTAGCTGATTCTGCTACCTGTGTGGAGTATCTCCATCCCTTCTTTGTTGCCGTGTGTTTTCTCTAAGTCCTAGTCTTAATCTGATGGTGTCTCTTTCTATGATCTGTGCAGCGTAGCTTCTTTGACTTTAGCTGCTCTTCAGGGTCCTCTACCTTTTCCTTTAGAATGAAAACCATATTGAACTATACATACACATAGGTATATAGATATATAGATTTCTTTTGCTTTCATCTGTGCCTCTGGAAGACATTCATTTTAGCCGAAGAGCTGAACATATTGGCAGCTCTTTGTATGAGTCTGCCTCACTCACAAAATGCCCATATTGCAACCACCATCCTTCTTACCAAATTGTTCCTGTCTTTCCGGACACTTTCAAGCCCATCAGCTCTTTGAAGCTTCTCAACAAGAATCCATCGTACTTACTCCTGCCCTCCTTTCCCAAAACAGAGTTTTGCTTTCTCAGTAGCACCTGCTTGGAAACTGAGAGGAAGCCTAGATATCTAGAACTTGTGTGTCCACTGTCTATGTCTGGAAAATACTAGGCCACCAGACTGATCTCAGTGTAATCTTTACTGTAGAAGGAGATGAGGACAAACTTTTGTTTATTGTGTTGTTTTTATAGTTATTTCAATTCATGGTAAATAATTGTCCTCCTAACTTTAAAAAACAAAACAAACAACCCCCCCACAAACTGTACCATTAGTAGCAGCTGTGATACACAATCAAAGAACCTATTGCATCTAGAAGCAAATTATTTCTTCCAAAGAGGTGGCCTCAGGTAAAGCTGAATAATTTTGTTAAAGTTGTATAAGGAAGCTTTCACTTTTGCTGTCTGTATTCCATGGGTTGACACTTTCCATGGCTGCATATCTAGCATCTTCAACAGCACTAGATTAAGATAAATTAATCCAAAAAATCAGTTTCTTTGTGCCATAGATCTAATTCAATTCTTTTATTTTACCTTTTCAGATAAGTGTATCAGAGAACATTTTCATTTGCCATATAGATGGCAGATCTGTGATGGTGCTGAGTGGAAGGACTTAAAGGATATGGAAAAGATTGAAGAGGCATATTGTGATCCTCAGAATAACAGGTATAAACTATTAGTTTACTAATGTTTGCGCCTGGCCTTCTAATATGATAGCCAAGGGCTTTGACCTGTGTAGCATAAATTAACATAGCTGTCTTGAAGCTACTGCCTAAATTGTTTCATCCAACCTAGTTCTGTTGACATTTTTACATGGATTTACACTAGTGCAAAATCTGGCTTTGGATTCCAAGTTGGATCCTATAGGCTACTTCATAGAATTAATCTGTTAACTCAGCATTTTTTCCTCTGAGCTATTGCACAAAATGTTGCAACACCTACTGCTATCATATATAGTCTGAAATAATAGAAATGGATGGTTAACACGTTGATGAAAATGACTTAGTCAAAACAAAAAATTATGTGTATTTTAGATCAATTTGAGTTCTGACTGATCCCTCTCTTTGGGCACCTACACATGTGCCCAACACCTGCTCCAGCACATTCTAATTAGAATGCGTTAGAGTAGACTCAATTAATTGAGTCAGTTGCCCTTTGTTCCTCAGCTTTCTCTTGCTCATCGTTCCTCACACTGTATCCTATTCACCATGACTCAATGGAATAAGAGATTGAGTTCTAATTCGAACACCCCAACAGCCTCAGCATCATGTGTTTTCAGCATTAAAAGTTGCAAGTATGTTCATCTGACTGGTGCAAAACATTTTTAACCCTTGACTTCTGCGGTTTTCATGCAGCATTCATGTGAGTAGCTCTGTCTCAGAGTTCATAAATTTTCAAACTATGACCTGTGGCTCTAGAAAAGTTAGACGCCTCTCCACGGAATCATCTGTGACCAAACCCCCTCATTACATTCTTACAACAGACTGGCTGTGGTACTGGAAGGATGAATATGGCTTGTGGCTTGAATATGGAAAACAAGTAAGTATGGTAATGAAACATGACTTCCTTCATCATTGCTTTAGAACTGTGGGGCCTACTGGAAGCTACATGGACTATAAATGTGGAGTTGCTGCTGTTTTCCTTTAGTAGTCTGAGACTAACACTTAGGCTTAGATAATTAGTAGCAGGAGACAGAGAGAGGTTATGGGGTACTAGAATAGAGTCGGTTAATTTAGGTTAATTGACTTAAAGATAAGAATGCTCATTAACGACTGAAAATCATTACTGATGATTCAGAGAGCTATATGAAATAAGGTACCACAGGTACTTCTACCTGTCTTGACTGCTGGAAATCTTAATTTTTGTCCTTTCTTGATTTGTTTTTTAAAGTTCCAAGTTTCAACAGCACTTTATTTCCACCTTATCTTCTGCCCCATTTTAGATTTTGGGAAATGTTTCCCTGCATGGCTGGTAGTTTCTTTGTTTGCTTGGTTCGCTTAAAGGCCAGTTGCTAATATGTTGGTCTGTATGCACCACAACCACCACAAAGCAATACTTTTTAACTTGCTCATTTTTAGAATGATAAGGAAAATCTTTTCTTCTTTGATTCTGGCAGGATGTTGACCATGCTGCTGCTACTGTATGTAGCAGTGACCTGGAGAAAGCTTACCTAGCCAAAGGGTCTCCAACAGCACTGAAGTTCAAAGCTGGGAAGCAGGAATATGAGATCAATTTTAAAGGTATGTTGGATTTTATACTTCCTCTCAAGTATGTTTCTAGTCTGAAAACTTATTACTTCAGGAAATACAAGATATGCAATAGTAAAAGGAAAAGGGTATGCATTAAAGATCATGTAGTCAGAGTTTCTCACTAGGGAGAAACTGGCACTTCTATTCTGACAAAAGAGATCATTTTAAAAACCTTCAGTGCTAGATTTTACAGTGCCAGCCAACTTGGTAAAAGTGGTATCATTGAGATTACCACCCTTAGAAACTTATGGAGGACTCTGGCACATTGCTTTGGTGTCTACTAAATTGCTATTAAATAGGCTGGCACTGATTAATTTCTTGCATAGGGCTTTCATAGAGCTTTCTCTTTGCTAACATCAAAAATGTCATTTTTACAGCAAGATAGCTACCCTGCCCCACCAAGAACCTAGGCTTACAGTGTCAAGCTTGTTTGTCCTGTCTCCACTTCTTAACAGAAAATAGAGTCCAGGATCCAAGGGCTGCTTTAACTTCCAGTAGCTGTCCCTAAGCTACCAAAGTGCTGCCAAGTGGAATATAATGTTTTCTGTACATTCTTCTGGTATAACTCTTCCTATGTGGGAAGACTGAAGTCATGAGTTAACCATATTGGAGTTTGAAGGAGTACTTCCAAGGTGTTCACCTATTTGAAGATAAATGTTCCCTTTCCCACCTCTCTGACCTGTTTCCCAGATCTGCTAATGGAGAAGCAGGGTGGAGACACCTGGCCTAATCAGTTGGCCCCTCTCCCCAGACCCATCAGGGTTAGCATTTGTCTTGAATCTCTGCTGCCAACATTAGTAGAACAGCCAGAAAGGGAGCACACTTGATTCCGTACACCCATTTTCCTTCTGGAAGTTGTAGTGGAGCTCAGTTTCTCAAGAGCACAGATTCACATCTTTCTCTGAAGAGATAATATAAATCCTAAATTCCCCCACACTTCCTGAGTCATGGGTTTTTAAATGCAACATAAACTTCACACTGATCTAATTCCCTAGGCTTAGATCCTGTGGATTTTTCTCCATAGTACCTCTCACTCTGAATGAGGGGCCTTATCACGCTTTAAAACTTGGTAGGGAATGTTGTATCCACTTGTTAATTCATACTAGTAATAACTAGTATTATTGTATAGAAGGACGGACAGCTGATTAACAGGGTGACTGACAAACCCTCGATCTATATCAGCACCAGAGGGCAGGTTTATATCTGCTGGCTTGGCATAAAGTCAGGCACAGAGAAAGAAGCTTCCTATAGAGAGGACAGTCCATGGAATTGGTTTGGCCCTGGCATAAGACAACCTTTAGGCATGTTCTGACCTGTCACTGTTAAAACAGAGTGGACAGAATTGCCATACTACTTTTGATCTAATATCTGGTGCATTGAGGGGCTCGGGAGGGATTTATATTTTATTATAAAGTTGTGCTACTTCTAGGTCTCTCAGAAGCAGACCGTCAATCAATCAGGGAGTGGAGACAGAGAAATAAGTCCAAAATAAAGTAAATTAGGAAAATCCTGGAATAAATACGATTTAAATTTCTCCTTTCTTTCTTTTTATTTTGAAAAGAGGTCATATTCTCTCAATTCTGTTTTAGAAGTTATTTTGCTGTTAAAGAACTTGGGATGAACACAACAGGTTTTTCTTTAAAACAATTGATCAAGAAAGTATCCTCATTCTTGTAAGCAAAATTGTACAAATTAATTATTTGCCTTACTTAAAAAGTATTAACAAGTGAGGGTTGTTCCTTCAGTTTCATTCTTTCTTATTTTTAAACTACAGACAGTCTTCACACACTATATTCTGCCCATGCAAAAATGTGGCTAATTTACTGTCCAAAAACGAGCTTACAGTTTTATTAGCCAGTAAGTCTTAAAGCTCAGAGGGGCTCAGTGCTGCCTTTTCAGCAATCTATTGGTGCAGTTAGTAACTATGTAGAGTTTTCTAAGCTGACAAAGTGTACCTAACCATTGACACCTTTGATAGTTTTAACAGAATGGCAGAATTCTAAACATGGAAAATATAACTGGTTATCAGCGGTCCTTCTAGGTGAGCCCCAGTAGTAAAATGAGTTAGGGATGCTTCAGAGGTGAAACCCATAGCACATCAACTCTCTTCATAGTCCTGGAAAATAAAATACTATGCATCAAGTCCATCTGAGTTTTAAGAATAAACTGAACAAACTGAAATTGTAATTCTGCCTGATCCACAAGGCAGACCCTGGTGTAGTCTGCCCTGTGCTGCTGCAGTGTCTTCTCCGCACACCGTAAGAGCAAAACTCAGTACCTTTTGGCTATCTTGGCACGGAGGCCTACTTTTGCCTCCATGTGATTGCTGAGGAGATAATTTGCTTCCTGTACTATTTTCAGACATGATCCAGAAAAACCTTCGCTACAAGACGGAGAGAGAGGTTTGCAGGAGACCCAAATTCATCTCCCCAAAAGAGGTTGAAAAGAAAAAAATCAGGTACCTATAGTTACTCCGCTTTGAGGTGGTTGATACAGATGCCTCATGAGTATAAATGAATTTGCACTGTTTGCGAATACAAACTAAAATGAAAATAAAGGTTTTTGTAATTGTCCTGGGAAAAGAGCAGTGTATGTGAAACGGAAACAGTACTCAGTGTGGTAGTTCCCTGAGTGTTGGACAGCTTTTAGTAGTCTGCGGCCTCTGGTTTTGATGATAGAACTGTGCGTTTTCATAGTGCATAGGTAAAATGACTCTAAGGAGAATTTCAGTTTGAGTTCACAAAGCAGGGGCTCACTGATAAAGATTTTTTGGGCCGAGACTGATGACCAATTATTAACAAGCCATATTGGCTGATACCTATCCAGTTGCCAATATGCAGTCCAGCAGCTTGGAGAACAGTGTCCAGCTGGTAAGTCTGTTGGGGGGAATAGGGGTGGAAGGGCGCACAGATCTGGGGGGCACATGCCTGCCCCATGCCCCCTCCCAGGGTGCGTGCAGCAGCAGGAACTGCAACCACCCTTCCCCGATGAGTTGTTTGGGGCTCTGTCTTGCACCCTGCCCCGCCCTGGCTGGATGGTGCCTGCCCCAGCCCCTGCCCTGCTCAATCCCTCACTGCAGGGGCCTCAATATGCCCCCCACTCCTCCCCCATGCTCTTTCCCCCCCCCACAACAAACTTATTGGTTGGATGCTCTCTCCAAGCTGCCAGCTGGCTGCATGCATGCAGCTGCTGCACCCATCCACATGGCATTTTTTGGCCACGTCAGGCAAAAAAAGCCAGTTGCCGATAATGTCAGTTTTCCTTTTATTGGTGCAGATATGATATGGACCAATGTACTGGTGCACCTCCATCATAAAGTGCAAAGATAAAGGAAGTAACTTTAATAGCCCATGGTGGTTTGGGTATCCTTCTGTAGCACGTGGCATCTATGTGACATAAAAATAAGCCCTTAGAGACAAGACCATCTTCTCTTGCAATTACATGATGCACCTGTGTCCAGTCCCAAAAAATTAGTATACTGAGCCTAAAAACTGGATGGGAGGAGAGGGTGTCATTTTTTGTTTGGTTGGTTTTGTTTGTTTTTAAATCAAACCTCCAGAAAAGGTTAGAAAAGCTGTAAATTGTGTTGTTCAAACCTTTTAGTAGACTTTCTTAAAATGATTCATTGGATATTGGAGTCAAATTGATAACTGGGCAATTGTAGTTATTGGTTCGGGGCAGAACAACAGTCTGCATTTTGGTGACTTAATGAGAAGCTCTGGCTTCCCTCTCAGCCAGATTACTAGATGCTAATTAAGCAACCAGTCAAACCAAGAATTTTTATCTTTTTTTAAAAACCTCGTAAACATTATCACTCTGAAATTTTCTTGCTTACAGTTGTTGCAGCAATAGTCATGGCTTCAGCCTGACCTGATGTTCTAGTGACAGAAGAGAAATTTTTCCTTGTACTGAATCAGTACATTTTGCCTAACCTGTTTGCAGTTGTTTTATGCCTTTAGCATGTTGCTGAAAAATCTGTCAGACTGGAAGCAGTTCTTTCTAAAGCAACATATTGCAATATTTGGGATGATTTGCTTAAAAATGATGGGCATATAGACTGCTTAGAAGCTTAGTGTTAAACTGTAAAGATAAGGATGTTTGACAAGCCATGGTGTTCCAGACAAGTTGTGAAGAATACACAGACAACCCTACCCTCACTTGCCTAAAACCTGTTCATATGAACAGTTGGATTATCTGAACTCCCAGCCTGGTCACTAGATGTGCCAAAAAGTGAATACTCATGTGGGCATAGGTTCTTTTTTTGCAGGAGGTTTTTTAATTATGTTTCTGGACTGTTTTGTATAGTCGTTATTTTTGTGCTTCTCTTTTTGTTGCTGTTCTGTATTTATACAGTTCTCATATCCTGTGTATCTTTTATATGTGTGAACATTTTACATACATGAACAGGGGACAGTTCTGCAATGTTTAGAAAGTAAGGGTCTACTGAACACAACTTCATCTCCTCAAAAAAGAGAATTGTAGCATCTTGTACTTGCAGTGATGCCTAATCCAAGCCATTGTGATAGATAGTAAGTGTCCCAGTTGTGCATTTCCACATTCAGTCTGGATTTTAAGAGTGAACTGTTGGCATTAGGTGCTGGGAAATTAACACCTTGGTATTCCTGAAGCAATATAGGTTTCACATGGAAAAAATACTTATTGACTCAGTTTTTTCTGCAAAAATCTTATGGTCTTGTCTATGTAAGCTAAGTAAACTGCATGGGTCGTTGCGATTGGACTGGTGAATGATGGCCTACTGTTTCTGATCATGGGGAAAGAAAACATAAGCACTTTCCTTTTGGAAATTAGGGCTCATACTCCATAAAGATACAAGCAAAGTGAGTTTAGTAGTAACAAGGACTTATCTCTGATTTCTTCGGAGGAGTTTTCTCTAGCAACTCTGTCAGACAAAATTAGTTTGTAGCATAAATTGGCACTAGTCTGTCTTCTGTCATTTTATTTACTCTGATCCCAATTTAGCAAAGTGCTTAATTACATCCCTACCTATAAGCATGTGAATAGTCCCGTTGGTCAAAAGCGAGGCGCGTTTTAAGTGCTTTGCAAACTTGGAACTTTGTCTCTCTTGACTTGGGGTGCTTTTGATGGGACATATTGTGCAAGTGAACTGAAGATGCAGTTCTGAAGTCCTGGGCCATACTGGCTTATCCTTTTTATTTGTTGTGTCTTAAACTTGGCAAAACCTTATAGTACAATGCTCTCCAGAAAATATTAAGACTCTCTTAAATATCTTATACAGTGGGGATCAACATTCAGGAGAGTGGAAGAACATTCCAGACCACTGGGACAAGTCTGTCTTACCAGAAGTTGGATATAAGGTATGCAGCTTTTGGTTTCTGCCTGACCATATACAGCTTCCTTAAAATGCAGGTTCAGTGTCCTCCTCTGTAGATGCTCACCTTTAGTAATATTTACGGTTTTGAACCATGCTGAGTATACACAGCAGTCCAGAATATTGCTTGCCAGTCCTGTCGATCAGTGTTTCTTTACCTGTGGGTTGTGACCCAAAAGTGGGTCACAAGAATATATGAAAGGGTCGCAAAGAAACATAAAAAATGGATTCTCTTGAAATGAAGGAGAAAAACACAGGAAATGGTGGCTTTTACTTTGCAGCCTGGCAGAGTTCCATTTTTCACAGAGATGGTCAGCTACCAGACTATTACGTCTGGCAGCACAGTTTGGGGAGGAGGCGAGCCACTGAGAATGGTGAAAGAACAGGTTAGGGACTGTTTGGAAAAGCTGGATGTGTACAAGTCCATGGGGCCAGACAGGATGCACCTGAGGGTGCTGATGTAGTTGGCCTATGTGATTGCAGAGCCACAGACCCTTATCTTTGAAAACTCTTGGCAATCAGGAGAATTCTTGGAAGATGGGAAAAAGGCAAGTATAGTGTTCATCTTTAAGAAAGGGATGAAGGAGGAGCAGAGGAACTACAGACAAGTCAGCTTCACCTCAGTCACTGGAAAAACTTAGGAACAGGTTCTCAAGGAATCCATTTCTAAGCACTTAGAGGAGAAAGTGATGATTAGGAATAGTCAGCATGGAGTCACGGCAAGGGCAAGTTATGCCTGATCAACCTGAGTGCCCTCCCCACCCGCCGCACTCCTTTGGTTCAGCAATTGGCTGTGTGGGGGACCCTGGGTGCTCCCCAAGACCCAGGAGGCACCAGTCACTGAGGTGGGGGGCATTCCCCGCACACTCTTCAGTGGACCTGGAAGTGGACCAGAAGTGCTTTGGTCTACTTCTGGGTCCATCACTGAGTGCGCTGGAGGCCCCCCCATGCTTCCATAGGACACTGCATCCACCTCAGCATCTCATACTTTGAATTATATAGAAAAAACATTTAAGTCTGTGTCTATGTTTGAATCGCTGAATCTCTCTGAATCAATTCAGAGGGTTCTGATTTGATTTGGAGAGATTAAAGGGTCTCCTGATTCAGTTTGGACTTGGAGATTCGGCTGCCAAATAGGGCCAAATGTCCACTGAATCGAATCAGTGACTGAACCTTTGCACAGCCCTAATACCTATATAATCTCAATTGAACACAATGCTTTATTTATATATTTACATATATTTCTATATATGTCATATATTTACAATTTTAAAGCAATTTGGAAGCCCACCAGTGCCTCAATCACTATACTAAAATAAATTCTAAATACTTAGACATTTTGGTATTTGGTTTTGGGTTTTTTATCATGGAAAATCAGAGCTCCCCCTGCCCCCTTAGCTCACAGAATGGAGGTCCAGGCCCCTCACTCCCCACCCACAGCCCCCCTAGCCCTGCTGGTGTCCCTCGCCCCCCCCCAGCCCTGCCAGAGAGGGGGCCCCAGCTGCCAAGGCTACAGGGCCAGGGACCCAGGTTCACAGTCCTCTGCCACTCACAGCAGTGCCTGAGCCCTGTCTGCCACCCTGGGAGGCAACAGCTGCTGCAGCGCAGTGGAGTGCAAAGCCCAGTTCCCCCTCCCCCACAGGTGGCATAGCTGGAGCGAAGCCCATGGGGGTGGGGTGGGCTGCCTGCTCTGAGCTCGGGGAGGCAGCTCCCTGCTACTATGCACACTCCTGAAGGGGCCGGGGGAACCATGCCCTCCAGATCTGTGTGTGGGGTAGGGGTGGGTACAGGCTTCCTGCTGCAGACTCGGGCCCCCACCCTGCTGCCCTCCCTCAGGGCATCTGCAGCTCAGCAGGTGGAAACTGGTGTGGCAGGGCAAAGCAGGGCTGGGCAAGGTAGCTCCTTGCCACTGCAAGCCTCACATTGCCCTGGTGATGTGCCCCTGCCCACCTCACAGCAACAGGGACAGCAGTGTCTGGAGGGGGTATCTTGCCATGGCAGTGCAGGGCTTGCAGCATCAAGGAGCTTCCCCACCTTGCTTCACTCTGATTTGCTGTGCTGGGTTCCACCCACTGGGCTGCAGAGGCCCCAGGAGAGGGCAGCAGGGTAGGAATCTGAGCCCACAGCCTGCACCTACCCCTGCCCCACACACAGGAAGTGTGCACAGCACACACGAGGAGTCAGCCTGCAGCAGTGGGGAGCCAGCTTCACCCTCCAGATGTGCCACCCATGGCCCTGTCCTGCTGTTCACCCAAACCCTGCAGCTGCACATTCTGGTCCCGGACCCCAAGCACTGTCTGACTGGGCAAGAGCCCCATCCCCAGCCCTGCCTGACTCCCTCCCTTTCTTCCTCCCTATGGGGACCTCAATCTCCCCTCCATTTCCCTGTCAACTTACCTACAGGAGCTGCTCTCCAGCCTGCCTGGCTGCCATGGGCATATACATGCCCATGGCATCCCCTTCCTGACTGCCCTCCTCCTGTTCCCTTGCAGCCCCTTGCAAGCTGAAACTCTGCCAGCCTGCAGAGAGCTTTTTGAAAAAGTGCAAAATCCATGTGTTTTTTCCATTAAAATGAAGAAATCTGTGTTTTCCTTGGGTAAAAGGGGAAATCTGAGGAGGTTTGTTTTTGCATGGGAAATGGAAAACCCAGATCCCTGCTCATGAGGTTCAGTAAGGAGAAGTGCAAAGTCCTGCACTGAGGGCGGAAGAGTTCCATTCAGCAATACAGGCTGGGGACCACCTAGCTAAGCAGCAGCTCTGCAGAAAAGGACCTGGGATTACAGTGGACAGTAACCTAAATATGAGCCAGCACTGTGCCCTTGTTGTGAAGAAGATTCATAGTATACTGGGCTGCTTAGCATATTTAGCATGCTTAGTAGGAATGTTGCCAGCAGATTGAGGGAAGTGATTATTTCCTTCTATTTGGCATGGGTGAGGCCACATCTGGACTACTGTGTCCTGTTTTGCCCCCCAATACAGAAAGGATGTGGACAAATTGGAGAAAGTCCAGCAGAGGGCAACAGAAAGGGTTAGGGGGCTAGGGAACATGACTTGTGAGGAGAGGCTGAAGGAACTGGGCTTATTTAGTCTGGAGAAGAGAAGACCGAGAGGGGATTTAGTAACAAATTCAACTACCTGAAAGGTGGTTCCAAAGAGTTGAACTGTTCTCAGTGATGGCAGATGGCAGAACAAGGAGCAGTGGTTTTAAGTTGCAGCAAGGGAAGTTTAAGTTAGATATTAGGAAGAACTTTCCCCTGAGGAGGGTAGTAAGGCACTGGAACAGGTTACACAGAGAGGTTGTGGAATCTCCATCCTTGGAGGTTTTTAAGATCTAGCTAGATAAAGCCTTGGCTGGGATGATCTAGTTGAAGCTGGTCCTGCTTTGAGAAGGGGGTTGGACTAGATCACCACCTGAGGTCCTTTTCAACCTTAACTTTCTATGATTTTACATAAAGCATGAGCAAGAGTTCTTTTGGTTTTTAGTATGTAAAAATTAGTTAACGAGATTTGCTTATTACTTAAATTATTAAGAATTACTAGATACAGGCCTTAGCTCACCTTTTAGAATTTATAAGGCAAAGAATCCATGAGAGAGGCAAGATGTGCTCAGAGTTTTGTTATGCTTCTTCAAGCTAAAGGAATATAGATAAAGAAAGAAGAATTGCACTATGATATCCAAGGTCTTTGTCTAAAGTGACAAAAGGCTTGTATGTAAAAAGCTGCTACTTTGTGCAGAAACCTTGACACATTGGCTTTAAGGGGAAAATGATATCAAAAGAATCAAGCCAAAGGGATACCATTTAGGACTCAGGCCACGTTTCCTGTGCTGAATGGGAAAAGCAAGGTGCTTCTGAAAGAGGATAGAAAAAGGTAGGAATACGTTTGTGGACAGTGGTGGTTATCTGGAAAGATAAGAGTAATGAAAAGATCATCCGAAGGCTGGTTCTGACCAGTTTCTGGCAGGAAGGCGGAAAGCCTGGTAAAAGGTCATACAATCAGAAATGTAGGGGGTTAATTTATAGATTTCATAGACATTAGAGCTGGGAGGAACCTTGGGAGATCATCGAATCCAGCCCCCCTGCCCAAAGAGCAGGAAGTCAGCTGGGGTCAAAATATCCCAGCAACATAAGCATCCAAGCACTTCCTAAAGGAGTGCAGAGTAGGTGCTTGCACCACCTCTGAAGGGCATCTGTTCCAGCTCTTGGGGGCTCAGATAGTAAAGTTTTTCCTTATGTCCAGCCTAAAATGGTCTTGGAGGAGTTTATGACCTTTGGACCTTGCCGTCCCTTGGGGCACTCTGGTGAACAGGCATTTCCCCAGATCCTGATGCACACCCCTGATGTACTTATAGGCTGCCACAAAGTCACCCTGAGCTTGCACTTTTCCAGGCTGAAGAGTCCCATGGCTCTCAGCCTCTCTTCATAAGGCCTAGTCTCTTGTCCTCTGATTATGCATGTCTCTCCTCTAGACCCTCTAAAGCTTCTCCACATCCTTCTTGAATTGTGGAGCCCAGAATTGGATGCAGTACATTGGACGTAAGAAAGAGAGGTTCTTTGCTATGGCCAGTAAATTTGTGATTGAGCTGCTCAGCAGAAATGTGCTGTTTCCATGACCCTGTTGCACCTGGTCAGTTTTTTCAATGGCTTATTATGGGGGATCTGCCATAATATTTCAGCTGTGCAGTATAAACTAGCCTGCATAGCTGGCCTCTGTTAAAAGTTAGGGGGGAGGCCATGAGAACCAGCTTGTTTGACTATGGATTTTAATAAAGTAACTTTTCGATTAAATGTCTGACTGGATCTAGGCAGACAAGGTTCCTTGGGTGAATTTGATATCTTTTATTAGACCAACCCAAATGATTGGAGAATAGTTATATGACTATAACTATGAGTTATGTGAATAGAATGACTGGATCTAGTTACTTCCTTTCCCTCTAGACATAGCAGCATGAGCATGAGTAGCTGAGAACTTGCCCCTGAGGTCTTAAGCAGACTTATGCAACTCACACTGCAGATTTAGCTCCTTTTCTGGATTGTTCACCTGTGTTGATGCAAGTTTCACTCATGTTTTTTTGTTCCCAATGTACACAACCCCTGAGTATGTGGGGGTGGACTGTAGCTCCTACACCGAGTTTGACTAAGACCTGAGCAGCTGGGCATACACATAGAAGCTTATCTTTGAACCTCTTATTTCAAGGTCAGGACTTTAGACTGCATAGGAGTAGAGATTGTGCTGTTCCAATAGACAAGGCCTAGTTAATGCCTAGCAGTCACAAAGAGAAGAAAAAGAGATGAGGCTTTTTCATAAAATGTTTTTCTATTCTAAGCATGTCTACAACCTTTACCCCTTTTGATTCTATTGCATTTGACTGGGATCCAAGGAGCTGCACTTTTGTGTATAGCTGAAGTCACTGCCAAAAGTAACTGATTTGGGTCATAAGGTAAACTTTTATGCTTCTTCTCGGATGGACCAGGTGGAGGGCTCACATTTATTCTTCTCCCTACAAGAACTGACTAGGGTAGCTAGTAGGGTTGTGCAAAATTTCACGAGCAGTTTCATTTTGACTTGTTTCAAGCTCAAAACAGCAAAACTGAAATGAAACAGAAAGCTTCGGAACAGCCTGGAAACAAAATGAGGCACGTTGAAACATTTTGAAATTTTCGAAACGTTTCGACTTTTAAAGCTCTAGCTGGGCTTGCCTGCAGGGAAACAGAAATTAAAGCAAGGAGGGGGAGTGGGGGGGAGGGGGAGGAGTGCTCTCATTATTGACTGTGTAGCTGGCCAGTGGCTGTCACCCTTCCCTGAGGTCCCTTCCAGTCCCAGGGCTCTGGGGGAGGGATGGAAAAACTGCATAAAAAGCAGCATTGTTTGAACTGCCCTGCTTTCTGCCTTGGTGTCAGTTGAGTGAAGGTGCACCTTAACACATGCAGTGTCACCCACCCACGTCATGAGCTTTGCCTGTCAGCACCTAGAGGTGCAGGGCCCCAGAACCCAGACTTCCCCTGCACTGATCTCCTTGACAGCTGGCAGGCTTCATGGCCACAGCAGGGCCTAGCAGGCCTGCAGCTTTCACCCCCCTGTGCCCCAAGACAGACACAGTTGCACAAGCACCCATGACACAAATTTTGCCTGTCAGCAGCTAAAGATGCAGGGCCCCAGAAGCCCTGCACCCATCTCCTTGAACGCTGGCAGGCTTTGTGGCTTCAGCAAGGGCTAGCAGTTATGCAGCTTTCACCCTGCTGCGCCTTAGTACACACAGTGTCACCCATGTCCTGAGTTTTGCTTGTCTGCAGCTTGAGGTGCAGTTTTCCCCAAACCCCTGCAGCTATCTCCTTGAAACTTGGCAAGCTATGTTGCCTTAGCAGGGGCTAGCATGCCTGCAGTTTTGACCCCGCTGTGGTTTAACACACATGTGACATGAGTTTTGCTTTCAAGAATTTGAGGTGCGGTTTCCCTGAAATCCCTGCCTACCTATCTCCTTGAAACTTGGCAGGCTTCATGCCCTCAGAAGGGACTATCGCTCCTGCAAGTTTCATTCAAATCAGGCCAGAAATGACAAAGTTTTAGGCTGTTTCGAGCTTCCCCATCATCTCTTATGGGCAAAACATTGAAACAGCAAAACTTTTGATGAAACGAAACGGAACAGCGGTTTCAAATAGAAACAAAACGCTGTTCTGTCAAAACATTGAAACGGAACAGTGCCATTTTGCATAGCCCTAGTAGCTAGGCTGGAGCTTAAAAGTGACATGATGAAGGAAGAGAAACTGGGCGGAGTGGTGGATGGAGATTGTTCATAGTTATAAAACCAGGAAATCAATAAAGAGGAGATAGTTTGGTCAGATTACTTAACATTTGTTCTTTTGTTTCATGTCTATTTAATCAAGCTGGTTGAAATACAAAAGGAAAAATATTGACAGTCCCCACTCCCAGCTCACTCTATTTAGTGACTGACTTCTCGGAGAGAGGATTTTTGTTGTCGTGGCTGCTGCTGCTGCTTGAAAATTCAGTTACTACAACCCTTGAATTTAAAGCATAAGAGGTCAAAAAATCATCCAGTGGAAGTAGGGAAGGCAAGAGGTGACATTCCTTATGTTTTTATATAAGGTAAAATGGTAGCATAAAACTCCTTCCACCATTTTCAGGCCTCTTATACATGAGGATGAACTGAATCTCCACTTCCCCTTCTCCTCCCACCCCACTTTGAAAGTCCAGTTTTGTAAACTAAATCCTTTTACAGCTTACCTTAAAACAAAGGGCGGTGTAATTGAAATACCCCCATTCTATAAAGCAGCATTTCTCAACCCGTGGGTCGCAAGAACATTTAAAAACAACTTACTATGCACCTTGCTGGGATCATCTGACCCCAGCAGTCTTTCCTGCCCAAGTGCAGGGGGGCTGGACCTGATGATCTCATGAGGTTCCTTCCAGCCCCTAACATCTATGAATCTATGAAAGGTTTGCAAACACATTTTAAAAACAGATTCTTCTTTAAAGGAGAAAAAGTGAGAAACGGTGACTTTTTCCTTGCAGGCTGACAGAGTTTCAGCCTGCAAGGGGCTGCTTGGGGCTCCCCATGCCCTACCTATTCCCCCTTGCCCCATATGGAGGGGCTGGGCCCTGGGGGTAGGAGGCAGCAAGTTGGGAGTGATGGGCACTGGGTCACAACTGGCCACAAATTGATCAAAAAAGGTTGAGAACCACTGCTATAAAGCACCTTCTATGGAGATTTAAGGGCATGGGCACACATATTACAACAGGTAAACAAGGCTGCAGAATCACAGTGCATCATCTGCCTTCTAGCAAATGAAAACTAACCCATGAGAGCGTATTCCTACAGAAGAGTGCCAGGCTGCTGCAGGTTAGCTTTCATTTATGGTGGGGTGAGAATGTGTATACAGCAGTTATTGTGAAGTAGCTGATTCTCTATAAATCTCCACCCTTGTTTATCTCAGGCTAACTTGTGTGTGCTCAGAGCTGTCCCAAGGGGTGTGCGGGGCCCAGGGCATATCAACCTGTGTGAGGCTGGGGGCTGGCAAGTGGCTGGAGCGGAGGGAGCGCAGGTGGCAAGCAGCCGGAGCACAGAACCATTGGCATGCAGCAAGGCCTGTACGGCACTATCCACGGGGCTGCCCAAAGTGCGGGGCCCTGAGTGGTTGCTTCCAGTTGCAGCTCCATAGGGACGGCCCTGTGTGTGCTTGTGACCTGAGAAATAAAACAGCTCTTTGGCTTGCTGCAGAAGAGGTTTTTTTCTGGTTGATGACAGTGACTTCTGGCATGGGTTAGGCACAGTTTCAGGGGAAAATAGACTTTCTGAGTAAAAAGTCTTCAGTCTCCGATATTCTACAAGAGAAACACTTTATGTGCCTCAGCCACCAGTTACGTTGTGGTTCTGTGAAAGATGTAAGGTTTGTTTTTATATTATTCTTATAGCTTATCAAACTTCTCAGTTCTTCAGAGGAATACAAAAAAATCCAGGCTGACTTTCAGCGCACAATGCCCAAAACCACCATTCTGTGCATCCAAAGAATCCAGAATCCATCTCTCTGGGAAATGTATCAATGGTATGTACAAAATACTGCCCTAGTAGGTTTGTGTGGTGGATTTTTTTCATTGCCATTATGACTAATTCCTATGTACATTGCAATTATGCAGCTAAATATGTCTGCATTTTTTAATTTGCTGGACTGCTCAGTTTAACTGCCTTGCTGCAGTCGGTATCTAAATGAAGAGTAGTTGGCTGAAGTAGGCAAGGCGGAAGTGTTCTGATATTCAGAGGCTTTTGGGTGGTTGCCTAGTTCCTGACAGAGAACGCGTCTCTCTGTAGCCTTGGTGTCCCATGATAGCTGCATTCCACAGGAATTATGAAGTACTGAAGCAATAACAGAGATGTGCAAGTTAAAATGCCATTACTTGCATGGGAACTGAACCCCGATTAGAATGACCACCAGCCTCCAGGAGCTCAGAGCAAAATGCAACTCATTTTTATGGCATTTCCTTCAATAATGGATATACTGGATGGAATGGCAGTCATATACGGGTAAATCTGAGTACGAGCCTTTTGAAAAGCATTCGTTTGGATAGTTACTTAATAAAATTAAGTATATTAAACTTTTTAACAACATTTGATTGCTTTGCATCAGTGGACACAAACAGCCAGCCTCTGATCTTAGTGGAACCTGCTTGGCTAAAATAATCTGACTTTCCACTATAGCACCATGACAGTGCTGTTTGTTACAGGCAGAAAGAACAAATGCACAAAAGGAATGCAGGAAAAGCTGTGGCTGAGAAGCTTTTATTTCATGGGACCAGTAAACAGTACGTTGATGCCATCTGCCAGCAGAACTTTGACTGGAGGGTCTGTGGCCTTAATGGTACAGTCTATGGCAAAGGTAATTCCCAAGTTTATTCTTCTGTTAACTTTGGCTTGAAGAAAACTTTCTTCAGAAAAACAGTACCTACAGCAAAAATGTGAACTCAAAGGATGTCAGGGGAAAAAGACACTCACCTGGTTAAGTTTTACAGAGAAAGTTTCCTGTTGCTTGAGCTGCTGCCACCCTTCCAAAAATTAGCTGTGGAGAACAGCGTATGGATGGGCAGGGGGTTGGGGAGCACTTGGAACAGTCATTTTGCATGATGCACAAGACAGCATCTGAAAAGAAACTGGTCATTATCTTCTGGGTGCAGCACTGGCACTCTTCCCTCTACACCAGAGGTATAAAACTCATTTGGCCCCATTGGCTGAATTAGGGACCTGGGGTTAGTTCGTGAGATGAATTGGGCCCACAAACCAACCCTGTGCTGGATCCAGCTCACAGAGCTGGGCTGGTGGAGGCACTGCATGTAGCACAAGCCATGGACTGGCTGCATGCTCTTAGCAGCATGCGTGCAGGCTCCAGGCCTGTGTTCTGTATGCAGCATGCAGTGCTTTTGCGTGCAGCATGTGAGGACAATCTGGAGCACATGCTAAACACAGCATGTGGAGCCAGTCTAGGACATGCACTGCATGCGGCACCCATGCTGAACCAGCTGCATTCACTAGATCTGGCATGCATGGCCAGTCAGTGGGCCTGATACAGACTGGCCCTGGATTCAGCATATAGGGCCAGTCCAGAGTGGGTACCAAATGCAGCATGCCCCAGACCAGCCTTGCGCTGTGTGCAGCCCGTGCCAGACAGGTTTCACCTGCTTCATGCAGCACGCAGGAGTGGGGCCAGTGCATGCTGCATACAGCAGGATGCACTACAGGTTGAATCCGGCCCACAAGCCATATCTTTGACATCTCTTGTCCTACACTATTTGTGAGGTCACTGAACAGTTGCTTGAGAGAGAGCATGTTGTGCTGTTGAGAAGTATGGAAGTGAGAGGACTTAGGAAAAGCATGGAAAAAACTCTTGCTTTGCCATTTGTCCTTTGGATAGGGTTGAGCCCAGTGCAAACCACAGATTACTCAGCATTCACTTAAGGAAGCCATCACCTCCCATGTCAACACCACATGCAGCCTGTCTTTCCTGAACCACAAGAGAAAGTGATAATGTGTTTTGTGTCTGATGCCTTGAAAGCAGCTGGCCCTAAGTGTTTCTCCCCTCTCTGGAAATGATCTTTCATGCCTTACTCCTTTTTACTTTTTAACGCAAGAAACTACCACATGAAGGGGAACAAAATAGACTAATTTTTTTTAAAACAAGTAAAGTAGCTGATCAGAGCTCTCCCTCCCCATTCTCTGCCATTGGTTGTTTTGTATATTAGAACATTGTGGAAATAAAAGGTTTCTGTTACAAATCTCTAAAAGGTTACTCGCAGTAGAGTGGTGAGATGAGGAGGTGGAGATACATGAGCAGAAAGTATGCTTTTACAGAAAGAGAATGGAAAAATGCTCTGTTGTTACTGTCCTTTCTGTGTGGTGAAAGATCAAGTTGTTATCTTAGTTGATGACTGCATCAGAAAAGATGTACACCACGTTTGAGTGCCTTGAAAAGGCTATCTGCAAATTTCTTACCAGTAAACATTTTGCTGTTGTTTGTGTGCCCTCCTCCCCCTTTTGAATTCCTAGCGCTTGTCTTGCAACAAGGCATCAATCTTAACTAATTACACCTTTGCTTGTGTGTTTATTGCAGGAAGTTACTTTGCAAGGGATGCATCTTACTCTGACAACTATAGCAAGAGTGAGCACAACGTCAAGACAATGTTTCTGGCACGGGTGCTAGTGGGGGAGTTTACCTGTGGTAACGCTTCCTATCGTCTTCCTCCCCCCAAAAGCAGTCAAAACAGTTACTATGACAGCTGTGTGAATAGCACGAGTAACCCATCCATCTTTGTCATCTTTGAGAAGTACCAGATTTATCCTGAATATCTGATAGAATACACAGACCAGCCATTGGCAGCAAAGCCATTAAGTTTTTATTCATTCAGTTCATCATTTCAACAGAATTTGTTTAACTGAGGAGAGTACCTTCTGTCAGAAGTGGGCTTGATTGCATTACTAAACATTAAGGCCTTGTTGCATGTTAATTTCAGGCAGCTCCCGGAGCTCTTAACCTCTGGATTGTCCTCACATTAACACCTCAAACTAGTTTTAAGCACGCGTTAAGCGGCTTAAAGATATGCCACTCTAGGGCAAGTTTCTCTTTCATCCACACTTTTGTGTGCAGCATGTGGGGACAATCTGGAGCACATGCTAAACACAGCATGTGGAGCCAGTCTCATTTCATAACCAGCTTATGTTCCCTTAATGTGTGGCCACTCCCTACAGGTGAACTACCCAAGTTACGGCCCTCCAGGATCACAAGATGCATTGCCTCCCCCCCTACTCCCTATGTGGACAGACTTTCTCTCCTCTTCAACTCTTCTGCCCAGGGGTGCAAGCCTGCAGAACACTTGCCAGCTAGCCAGGTTGCAGGGCACGGAGGGGTCCAGGGGTGGGGTTTACAGGGCATAGGGGGGGAACAAGGCAGGGAGTGTGATTGGGTTGCCATGAGCTGGAGTTTCTTTCCCAGGGCAGGGACAGTAGCTCCCCTAAAAATGCCTTCCCTCACCTCTCCCACTTCCCAGCCACCCCTAGAAGCACTTCAGCACCCCCTAGAACCCAATCCCAAATCCCATCGTATTAAAACATAAGACCTTCTTTAATTTGCTTCCTCTTCATTTTTTAATTTTTGATTTTATCCTTCAGTAGCTGACTTCATTTCACCACCCTTCCTCTACCCTCATTTCCTTTCCACCTCCCATTTTCATTACCCAGTCCCATTCCATTAACTCTGCCTCCCAGCTTCATTTTCCTGCCTCTACCCAACCCATCTCTCACCCCCCCGCCCCACCTACAGCAGAAATGGAAGCCTGTCCTGGTTCACCAGCCCTGTAGTGGCAAGTCACAGCTGTAGCTTCTAGGCAGGCCCCTGCTCACCAGCCCTCTAGTGACCAGCTCAACGTGCAACATGTAATAAAGCCCTTAGTCTCTCCACAGTCTCCTAAGTAACGCTTTATAACATAAAGGACATTTTAAGAATTTGAAAAATGTATCTTAGTGGGGTTACTTCATTTTCCCTACTTAGTTTGGGGTTATAAATCTTCTTGGCATTCACATGATTCTTGTAAGGGGACGTGAAGTAACAGAATAGCAGTTGGCTGTACGACTCTTAACATGACTTATTTTTAATGCTCTGTATTCATTTTTATTAAATCTCAGGAAGGGAAGTCAGATGTTACTAAGCAGCATAAGCAGAATTTGCACAAGCCATTTTTTGGCAAGACATTTCTTTACTTCCATAGAAATGTTTTTGCCCACAGAGTTGCTTTGCACGGTTTCTTATTAGGGTGACCTGCAAACATGCTCTGCTACTCTGTGGGGTATTTCTTCTTAATACCTTGTGCTTGCCAAGGCGTAAACTTGTGTTGTAAAAATAATGCAGGGAGCCATAAACAACATGTAGTTTCATTAACTACTAGTGCTATCAGCAATCTGACTGGACCTTTGGGATGCTAATAACAAGAGTGAGGGTTTTTTTATGTGGTTGGAGCATCAACAGTCTGGCTGTGGTCTGTCCTCACTCTTTCCAACACAGCTATTTCAGACAGCACAACTAAGAACTTCCCTTTCATACATTCTTCTCATGTAGACCTGTAGACCAAGCATTTCTGCAGTAAAGACTAATGTGGAATATAGTTTCTGTTCTGCTCCTTTCCTAGTGAAAGGAGGATCTTTAAGGTGAAGATTGTGGGGAACCAAAGGTGTACGTTTTTGGCCCTATAATTGGGACACTGTAAACTATTTTTGTTGATGTACAAGGAAGTATAGAGTTGAGTTGGGTTTGAGTCTCTCTCTCTCTTAGGGTTGTATTCATTCCTGTATGGTTAACCAGAGTCAAAAGCAATCAAAGTGCTGTTGCTGAAGTAAACAGTTCCACCCTTTGTGAATGTAAGAAACAGAGACTGGGAGACTGTGAACCTTCTGTTCACAAAGTTGTGACTTCAGAAGACAGCTGCACGTCAGAGCTCCACTTCTTTTTGGGAGGTTTTCCCTTCTCCATCTGCAGTCCAATGAAAATTACAGTCTAGATTTTTAATTACAGCCAAGAAAGTGAAGGGAGTAGGGAGAAGCATTTGTGGTGGTAAATCTCTACAAAAGTCTGCTCTGCGATGTCCCAAAAAACTACCTCCCCAAATACCCCCAAATCAAAAAAACTAAAACAGAAAAACTAACAAAACAAAAAGAAAACAACATAAACCTGACAACCCTGAGGAAATTCTACTTATTGGTACAGTTTCTGTACTTCTAATTACTTTGTCCTCTGGTTAAGGTTGCTTACCAGAAGCCAAGTGCTAAAGGTGGAAAGGAGCAAAGGGATGATAAAGATTGCTCATCCTTTCTGCTGGTAACATCAGAGCATATACAAAATAAACTGTAGAACGTAATGCTGTGCTAGTGTGCTATTTCACCAAATTGGTCCTGCTATAGCTAACAAACAAACAAGAATTAAGGATGAACCACTCAAGCTTTCCAGTACTTTCACTGTCAACATTTTTGTTCAGGTGGGAGAGAATGTATCGTAGCATTTACTGGAAACTCAGGCTGGTGTGTACTTCAATAATTAATTACTGTGATTATGGAAATGAAACTTAACAATTCTGTCACTTGTAAATACAAGGCTACTGCTTAATCATCATTTTTCCTCTTTGAAATTGATGCAAGTGACAGCGCACATCTTTGGATTACAAGAAGTGTTCCTCCAGTTATACCAGTTGCATTGGCTAGTTGTGTATTTCGAGTGCCTTGGAATTTCCATGTTTTAAACAAGAAAAAAATTAACTGGAAGTTATTTTGAAACTCCTTTAATGCGTGAAGCTAAAATCAAATGTTTTATTAGTCTCAACTATATGCCTTAGGTTGACAGCTATAATGTATGACATCTTTTTTTAATGGAAATTTATTAAAGCATTTTGCCTGAAAAATGGGCCAGGTTAAAGTTGTTCATTATTTATCAACTATCAGCAATTCTGCTTTAAACAGGAACACAGAGGACCATATGTGTGGACACTTGTCCGTGTATGTGGTAAGTAGCAGTTACATAATGGATATGATTTAATGCCTTTCATGGGAAAAAAGAAAAGTACATGTACATTACATCTAGTACATGTATTGGGGAGTTGTTTGTTTGTCTGAAGTATTGCAGAATAGCCAGGCTCTATCTGCATTCTAGATGCACTTTTTTTTGTACTTCACAATTGTCTCCATTCACTGGTTGGTCTTCATTGGATGCATTTTTGATGTTCAGACATTATAGAGAACACAGATTTAGCCACAACTAATAGGATAAATTCTGATCAAGATCTTTAAATGTTCTCATACTTGTCTAAAACCAGTCAAGTTTTTTTAAGACTCACTGAGCATGACTCCACAAGACAGTTATTGCACAGTTGACTAATTAGCTGCACAGTAAATGTCACATATCTACATATGTGCCCCTATTAGGCTGGAGTAAACTAATTTACTCTGCAGCAGGGTAGTACTTGTATTTCTCCAGCTGTGGAGTAAAAAACTCTATAGCACTGCATATGTAGATGCTGCCCTGGCTGGCTAGAGCATGAGGGTACTTCATTGTGAGAGCTGCCTGCTTGCTAGTCCTGCACTGGAGCACCCTCCTGCCCCAGCCAGCCCCTCCACAGCACACTGAACCAGATCAGAGCAGCCCTGGGCTGGCAAGCTGATTTCCCTGCGCTCCTCGCCAGGTTCCCTGCCAGCCAGGTCTGCTTCAGCCTGGTTCAACATGCTGCAATGCTAAATGTGCTTGTAAATGCGTGCCTGGAAGCAATAAACTGGTACGATAAGCACCAGTTTATTGCAGTGCATTAATACGCATGTATAGACATGTCCACTGAAAGACAAGTGACTGAAAGAATTAGATAAAAATAAATCAATTTAAGCCACTCATTTGACATTTCAATTTGCGTCCAAACAGTAAATTACACACAGAGGAAACCACTTGAATAATTATCTTGCTGTAGTGTCTGCAATTCATGTAGCATCAGCAAATTGGGGGTTTTTTTTACATTTCTATAGAAAAGAAGAGCATTATGTGAAAAAGGTTTTTTAAAACTATTCCCTGAGGTAAGGTTATTTATTTTGGCAGCAGATGAGCGACAGTGGTTCTAGATAGATTTGTGTGTATTAAGGGAAGATTCAGTTTCAGAATATACATAAATAAAGGGACAGTGAGGTTAAAACTTCCAAAAGTTTTCTTCACGACTCAGTATTGGAGCCAGCTGCAAACTTTCTTGCCCAAAATGTTTTGCTGACTAAAGGTTTGCTTTTTGCATGAGAATTTTTAAAACAAACTTTCCTTTTTCAGTTGTACTAGTTTTCAAAACACAAGGTGTATCTACATGTGCATTAATGTGCCATTGCTACTATGCATTAAATTTAGTACCTCTAATATGAGGTAATACATAACTGCACAGTAGCTGACACTAATGCACAGTAGCAATGGAGCACAATCTTTTTGTGATGCTTCATGTGCAGCAGACTAATTCTACTGTGCATTAGCATGCTTTTTTCATGGTGCTCTAATGTGCAGTAGAATTAGTCTACTATGCATCAATCATCTTGTGTAGGTGTGCCCCATGAGTAGTTCTGGATAGTCAGCTATTTCCTCCCTGCCTCTTTTTGCTAGTGAATAAATGGACTAGAATGCTGTGTCGGTTTTGTTCCTTCTCCCCTCCCACTCCTGGGTTTTCTGAACTTTTCTCCTGTTGGACAAGTTGTAGCAGCAAAAGGAAACCTTAGGCATTAAATTTGCCACTGCATTTTCAAAAGCTGAGGAAACTTGTGCAGGGGGAAATGACAGGCTTTTCAGCTGACTGATTTTGCTACTTTTGTACGTTTGTCTTCTAACTGCTAGAAATAGCAGTCAGCTGTACTTTGGGTTCCTAATAAACTTTTTTTTTCTGTCAAGCAGTTATGAACTAGAGAAGCCTGTGTACAACTGTTGCCATTGTAACTGGACTTATTTTTGTCAACTGTAATTGTAACAACCTAAAATTTAGGCGAACATTGACTGCTTTTGAGTGATAAAAGTATCTCTTGAATATTTGGGTCAAGACTGTTTCACTGCTTATGCTCAATCAGGAGTGGTTAGGTTACATGGGAGGAAAAATCAGGCACATTTATCTTTTTTTCCCTAGTGTGATAATAGTGCAGCGCACAGGACAACCAGGCAGGTTCGGATTTAAGACTGACCTGTTGTGGATATCAGACACGATGTTTTAGCTTTACAGTGATACTTTCTGCATATAAGTATTTGATAACACAGCCATGTCCTAACAGTAAGCAAAATATCACTCTGGATGGGAGAGACAGTGAGCATTTTGTTTTGTGCAGCTCATGTTTGACACCTGTAGCCTAGGCATGTACTGAGAGCAGGCTATGTGGAAAGGGCAGCATTGTGATATTTTCTGGCTGCGGCTGCATTGGAAGAAGGGAATGGGATAGTCATTTTCCACTGGATATCAGGACACATGCACCCACATTCAGCAGATGGAAGCAAACCCAGAAGGTTGTCTGTGACCTGAGGTTGAAAAGATCAAAAAAGTGTGAAAGTGGAGATAAAAGCAATGTTAGGTGGCTCTACTTAGAGTATCTGGCCCAGCGGTGGGCAAAATGCGGCCCACGGGCCAGATGCAGCCCTCCAAGACATTCTGTCCGGCCTGTGGGACCCCTAAAAAATTCAGAAAATTAATATTAATCTGCCTGTCTTGCGACCCTCAATGACTTGCCAAAATTCAGTAAGCGGGCCTCCACCCAAAATAATTGCCTGCCCCTGATCTGGAGGCTAGATGAGTAGTCTGTGGCCAGGTAGTTATGCATCCATTTTACCAGCAAATATTCTTTGAAGCTGAACAGCAATGAGCCTGCATTCTTGTTCACAAGTTTTGTACATGGTTTGCAATGTGCCTTCTTCATTTTTAAAGTAGAATGATCACTGATTATTTGATTGCTCACTCTCAGAAACGACGGAGGAAAATCCTGTTGATGGTTTCAAGACAATGGTGGAAAGGCAGGAAGTGGGAATCTTAGATCCTTTAATGTCTGACCAAACATTAGTGGGGCGGTGACAAAACAAACTATATTGCTTTATTCTATATCACTGCCTTCATTAGTTGACCTTAAACATTTTCAACCCAGGTGGTTTAAAGGCACAGTGTCACCTAAAATTTAATGCTAAGCCAATATGTGACATAAAACATTTATTTTGTGAAATGACTACAGAAAACTTGCAGTGTAAAACAAGGCAAAGGAAGTAACATTTCACATTCTTAATTAAGAGTAATTTTAAGGCATCATTCCCCACTACCCCAGGAACAGCATTTCCAAAGCAACAGATTACAAATGTTTTCTCTCCCAACAGTTGCATAAAAGTACCATTTTTTACACTGACAGCTCTGTGATGAGTGCAGGTTTAAGTATCCATTCTGGGAAGATGTTTTATGTATAAGCTTCTCTCTATCAAGTAAGCTTTGCTTGCTGTCAGCTGCCTGGGAATGACTAGGACCTCTTGAAAAGTAGTTGCATGTAATCTTAAAACAGACCTGCAACCAGATTGTGGCAGACAAATATTTGCAGTTTCTATAGAAATTATTCATGCACCACCTTCCTGGTAACTCTTGGAAATCAGAAGCTTCATGTCTCTTCAAAGGAACATGCTAAACCTGAAATACCAGCATTCGCCATGAGTCATAGATATACAGTGGTAAATTTAGCTCTTTGTTTACAAACATGAGGTCATTTATAGCTTTTATTATGTTCAGTAGGGCTCAGCAGGACCGCTTTGTCTGAGGTGCTGTGCCCAAAAGTCATACTAATAAAGCCTCTGCTAAAGTTACAAACAATTTAATTATACATCCTTTTTTGTAGAGTTCATAGACCAAGGGCAGGCAAAACACGGCCCATGGAGCCCCTAAAAAATGTAGTAAATTAATATTTATTTGCCCCGGCTCCATGTCAAAGCTGACAGGATCCAGGGGCAGTAGGACCCAGAGGGAGCCCTCAGCAGGCTTGAGCAGCCCAGCCCCACCCACCCCCAGCTATTTCCCTGCTTCCTGCCCCCTGTGCTCCAGCACCCCGTGGCTGTGGCTCCCCGTTGCATCCCTGGACCACGGAGCATGGGGCAGTGCATGTGTGTGTGTTCATAGGGAGAGTCCCACACGCACACCACGCCATACACATTCACACACCCCCTCACTCTGCTGTGCACAAACGCTCGTCACCCTCCCCACATAGCCACACACCCACAGCCCCACAAACCTATACCCACCCCCACCATATACAAGAGAAAGGCTTCACTTTAAGCTACTGTGCAGTCACCTCTGTGTACACTACACAAACACGTGTGAAGCAGGGCAGAAATATTTTTTGTTGTAGCTGTTCGATTTTTAGAATATAATTGGATTTGTTTCTGGTTCTGAGATGGCAAAACACCCTGCTGAAAGGATTACTTTCTGGCAAAGGTCAGGGGTTAGGGGGCGGGAGTTCCAGCTGCAAGATGGCAACCAGGGGCAGAGCAACTACTGTTTAAAAGAAAAGAGGTCTCTTGTACGTGGTTAGGAAGTAGGCAGCCTCCGGCCTAAAAATGTGACTGCCTTCCCATGTGTGCGCCTAAGACAGTGCTAATTGACTTCAGAATTCTGTCTCGGGGCCTTGTTACCCCCAGCGCTGCGAGCCACACGCGTGTCTGGCCTAATGCTAGCTTGGAGTTGGAAGCAGTCGTGCCTTTAGTCGAGAAAACTTGTCTGACTGGCCTCCTACCTACACAGCGGCACTTGCCACTAGAGGGCTGGTGAGCAGGGAGGTCCCTTCCAGCCCTACTTCTCCATGCTTCGCCCAACTCTCACCCACCGCAGCGGCAGCTCTCCTCTCCTCCTGCAGGGAGCGGGGAGGTGGCAGGTCCCTCCAGAGAGGCTGGGGGGCTGCCAGGGAAGGTCGCTGCCACCCATTCCCACCTACAACAGTGGAGATGCGCTGCCAAGAGCTTGCAAGTGAAATGCCCCAGGATCTGGCTGTCCTGGGGATGGGGGAAGCTTTCCTCAGAGAGAATTGTGGGATCAGGATTGGGTCCTAGCAAAGCAAGCAGAGGGTTTCCCCAAGGTGGGGGGAAGGGGGCAGGGGAATAGTGACCAGACCTATGCAGGTGCCTGCTCTGTGTCCAGTGCCTGGCTAATCCCAATGCCTGGATTCTGTGTCAAACTAAACCCATGGCGGAGGGGTGGGGCGGGGAAGTGGTGATGCTGCCTGGCACTGGGGCTTTGATTTCCCCCACCTTCCCAGCCCCATCTCTACCCTGATCGCAGCCCAGCCTGAACCCTGGGGTTACCCGGTCTACGGACACCCTGCCAAGCCTGCTCCCTCCACTTCTGGTTACGGGCAAATAAAAGCAGAGCCCCTTTTAAAGGCACTGATGTGGCCTGGAGGGCCTGGACAAAGGCAGAAGCAAAGATAACACAGGCTCCACAAACATACGGCACCAAGCTCCTGCCCTGCCCCTTGCTCATCTGTAATGATCAGCACGCCCAATGGGCTGCTCAGTTCTTGGCCCTCACAGCTACCTCTCCACCCCAGAGGCAATCAAGATCAGCTTCCAGCCATGGCGTTCAGCTCGTAACATGGTTTCTAGGGGTAGGAGGTTGCTGCCTGGGACTACTTCCCTGCACTGAGGATGCTTGCTTGTTTAGAACTGACCTGGACCTGTCATAGCCCAAAGGGAGATCTGACATTAACCTAAAAACCACTCGCCTTAAAAGGGAGGGAAAGAAAGCAGCAGCAGGATGATGCCTTGCTTATATTTCCTTTTCTCAGCTTCCTTTCCTGCATGGAGAGTCCTCACCCTTCACCATAAGAATTATACCTACTGCCTCCAGCATAGGTTGAAAACAATCCATTAGGGAAATGTTAGCAGAAGGAGCCCGGGCTCGAGAGCCCACAGAACAGGAGGCTGGGAGAGGGGGCCACTGCATCCTAAGATACTGGCTGACTTCAGTGTGAACAGCAGAACGGCCGTGGGAGCGGCCACACAATGGAACAGGAGCAAGGTTACGTCAAATAGAGATAATCCTTCCCTGAAGCGGCACATCTTTGACCCTCATAACAGGTGCCTTAAAAGTGTTAACATGCGGCCAACCCAGGAGTTGAGAGCTCCAGGAGCTGCCTAAAATTACCAACCTCAACCTACAGCTGTGGACAGGTTCTCTGTCAAATACTGCTGCAGATAACACCCATCCCTTTACAGTCACCCTGTGCAGCTTTGTCAGGAAATGAATAGCTGTCCAAGTGACTACTGCAGTTTTTTCATATACCCTTTTAAAATAAAGCATTACTAGTTAAACTTGCTCTAACTTGTATTTAGAGTGGTTGGCTCAGAATAAAACACAATCCCTTGATGGACATATCCCACACCTCCTTTAGTGTATGATGTAATACTTATCTGATAAAGTCCCTTCAGAGAGAGTTAGGCCTTTAAAACACAATGCAACTTCAATCATAATTGTCTTGCCATAATTCTTTTCAAATTTTAGTGAAAACATTGATCTTCTCTGCCCTCTTTAACTGTAGTGTGAAGAAAACCTAGACTACTTGGCTAGCTGTAGAATGGTCTATGCAAAAGTAAATTAAAGACCGCATGAGATTTTTATGCTCAATGCGTGTTCTGTTTTTAAGGGAGGCCCTGCTAGCTTAAATGTGGGGGGGAAAGCAGGAAAACTTTTCTGAAGGGCAGAGGAGCAGGAGATGACCTTGGATGCTGACTTTTACATGGTCAGAGAAGGTTCTTTGGGTAAATGCGATCTCTTTAATTACACCAACTCAAGTAGTTAGAAAAATTCTTGGTAAGCTTTCAAGTACAAACACCCTTCGTCAAGCTGAGGAAGCGTCTACAGGTGGTCTGTGCTCTTCCTGGACTTCTGTATGGTAATACATAAAATGCAGTAAAAGACACATACTTTGTGCTCAAGTCGAAGTAAGAGGCCTGCATCCATTATTCCAGTTTACAGGTATACTGCTCTCACCACAAAATGTAATTGGAAAAATAGTATAGCATACAAGGTAGTATGTATACAGTAGGTTATCTGTCAAAAAGACAAGTTAGGATTTTACTTCACTGCCAAGTTTCAACAAGTCACTAAATGCCCCACAACACAAAAAGCCTAGTGGAAGTACAGACTGAATCCCTGCAGCCTGCAGTTACAACGGGTTCCTGCACACACACGGGGATGCTGCTCAATACACTGTAATTATAGCACATTGCAGCAGACTCAATTACGTGAGTGCTGAAGTGTGCTAATTAGCATGCTCCAGCAGCTTCCTTGTCTCATGTATTCAGCATCCCACACTTCAAAATGGGGGTGGGGTGCTTTAACTAAAGCTTGTTCAATGAGCTTTAGTTGAAGTGCCCTGCCCCATTTTGAAGTGTGGGATGCTGAATACAGGAGACACTGCAGGCACTTTGATTAGAGTGGCTCTTGGAGCTGCTCTAATTTAAGCGCCCCCTTCCCCTGAGCACATGTAAAGATGCCCTAGGTGCCTAGTTCTAGCTAGAAGGAAATCCCATGACAAAACAGACATTTCCTGGTAAGCGTGGCCAGAGAAGAAAGCTGAACATATTCACTGGAGCAGGCTCAATATACCATTGGATAATTAAAGTATGGCTAAAAATTGCTGAACAGCAGCACAGAGTTTAAGTCAAACATGGCAACTTATGCCTGTTTTCGTTTTTTAAACAAAAGTGGAGTTTTGAGACGTACTCGTAAGAGCTCAGCTCAGATACTGCCTGGTGCAGAGGGGAGCTCCTTGACCTCTGAGATCCTTGGCAGAGATGTCACGGAGAATTCTGTCGTGAGCTTTTTGAAATATAAAACCTTCGAAACGTCCATCCTCAGACTCTCAGCCGTGGGTGCAAATGAGGCTCTGAAGCCGAAAGAAAACTGAAAACCAAACCCCCAAGTGCTTGTGAATCCGCTATTTTACCACTGCCCGCTGTCTACACTGTTGACACCTGCCTTGGTTTTGAGGTAGAACTCCCTGCAGTGACCTAGAATGGTGGCTTGGCTGTTAGCCAGTCGGGGGGAGGGTGAAGGCAGCATCTAGACCAGTGGCTTCCCACCTTTTTTTTTGCTGCAACCCTAAATCCAGGTCACAACCCCCGCCACCAATTTACTCATGCCTGGTGGCACAGGCGGAGCCCGGGCTGGGCTGGGATCATGGGGGGCAGTGGCAGCGAGAGCCACGTGGACTGTGTGCTGGGAGAGCCCGGCAGGTGAGAGGGGTGAACCCCCTGTGACCCTGATTTGGGTCACAGCCCGAGGTTGGGAGCCACTGACTTTCCCCAGCTGGTTCCTAGAGACATGAGAAGTATAGAAAAGAAGGGCTGGAAGGGACTTCAGAAGGTCATCTACCCCAACCCCCTGCTCAAGGCAGAATCGTTGCTATCCCATAGCAGTGCTTCTCTAACCTACCTATGCAACCTTATCGCACGACTACAATGCACACTACCCAAAACTACCCCAACAGGTCACAGGTAAAGCAGAGGGACAAGAGCTGCTAATAGCCTACCACTTAAGGGGTTTTTAAAATACTTCAGCATATTTACACAAAAGAAATATTTGCATTCTGGATACCTGGATCCCAGATCACAGGGCCTGAAGTACAAAACAGAGAACATTTGAGTGTGGGCATGTGCGCAGAACGTGAATGTAGTCTCCAGGGCTGATATTCAGACAAGTTCTCTCCAATTTCAGTTGAGCGAGGAATGCACGTGTGAAATGACTTGTCCCCGGGGGTTGCTTCCAGCCCACAACTTTAGGCACTGACTCTGGCAGGCTCCATTGCCGCTGAGCCAATGAACTGAATGCAGGTGGCGCCAGCTGAAAAGCACAGAAAGGCATCTACGGATGGTGTAGCAGACTGCTACACCAGCCACTTCAGCTCAACCTTGAAATTCCCTCGCTCTTCCGACCATTTTAAATTCAGTAGCAAATCAGGTGCTACATCATGCTTTGGTCTGATTTTGGTTATAAGAACTTATTTAAGCAATGTCAAATGGTGTCTTCTCCATCATACACTAAAGTTGAATGAAATGTGCAAACCTTTAATATAAATGCCTCAATGTACTTTACAAAGGGCAGAATGCATTATCATCTTCATTCTACAGAGATGCAGGTATTAAAGCACTCTGGAAAATGATTTGTTCTCTGTTCTTTGGCAGCATCTGGAATAGGATCTAAGTTCACCTCATTCCTGTTCCTGTTCTAAAACCAGCAGACAAAGTGCTGCCTCTCAAGGTTTGTCTAGACTAGGAGTTCATGCACATCATAAAAGCCTGGCATAGGCAAGATGACATACTCTTCTAGCATATACTAAGGCCTGGACAAAACCTTGTGTAAATAAAGAAAGTGTGTGATCTATAAGACCAGTGAAGAATAAGGAGTTTTTGCAGAGACTATTCACAGTAATATACCTGGGTAAAAATTTAAAAGCTTGCAAATGGCTTAGGTGACTAAGTTCCATTAAAAGTCAGTGGGATTCAGATTGATTTTTTTTATGTTCCCATTTACTTTCAAGACAACTTAGTGTCCTAAATCAGTTAAGTGTGGTTTTGAAAATGTTATTTCCAATCCATCCAAGCCAGTGAACAAAAGACTTGTGCTGTGAATGTTTCCTGAATGGAGATGTTACTTTATCGAGGTACTATCTTAATGTAGACTCCATTTTTGGGTCCTAAAGTAGCTATAGACTTCAGCTGCAAAGGAATCTGAAAGAGAAAATAAATTGCACCTTTTGAACACTTGATGCTCATGTGTAAAACTTTCACAAGTTCAAAATGACAGTTTCCCTTCCTAGAATTAGTTTGTATAGGGATTGTTCTAGCAATTGTAGAGAGTCCTTATTATAGTCAGCAGTTAGCAGCATAATGTTAAATATAATTTATGAATAGAGACTTGAGACAATGACTATTGGTGCATTCAATAAATAGCATAGAAAAAGCTCTTTAGAACTGCTGAAGATATAGCACTTGTCATATTTAGTGACATGCATATACTGAAGTACCCGTCTATTTAAAAAGACAGATATACACATGTTGATAGCACAATTTGCCATTGATACTACACTGCTTTGGGCCATCTGCAGATCTGGACTGTAGGGTTCAGATAATTTTGTTTTGATTAAAAACATAATAAATTATAAAAATGCTGTTTTGGTTAAAATAGTGCAACTCAGACTGGCATTTTTATTGCCTGAAGCCACACCAGTGTTCCTCAACACAATAGGCAGGTGTGTTTCCCGAGCCAACAGGTATTTCCCTTAAACCTTCATCTGTACAAACCTGGGTCCCTGGACACGTTTCAAATTTGAACTTCTGCAAGATCCGCAGCAGGGTCATCTTTGTCTCCAGCAAACCCATCCTCAAACCAATGCAGCTGCGTGGACCTGCCCCAAATGGGAGGTATGCAAAGGGGTGGCGGTGCTTCTTGGCTTCTGCTGTAAACCTGCAAGGTGGAACAATTGGAAACCAGATAAAGAAATGTGGTTTTTACTGAGCTTGATTTTTTAAATACTGTCTGAGGTCAATGGTTAGTAGCAGCAGATTATGCTCCTTCCTACTGATGCCCTAACATGTCCTTTGTTAAGTGCTAGCTCCTATACCCAGATAGACTAGCTGTATTTTTCTGTTTTAATCAGGTCATTACAGATAGTTTAAACATTTGTCTAAGGAATGGAAGCTACTGAACACTACTTCAGGCCTCAAATTTAGACCCCATGCATAGATGAATAAAGACCTTGCAGCTGACAAAAGCTAAGAAAATAACAAATCTTATCTTAGAATAAAGAACAACACCTGCCTCATCAAAGCAAAACCAGTGTGATCTGAGACAGCCCAACTTGGATGATCTTCAGGACCCATGCTGAGAAACTAAGCAACCTCACATCCTAAGCTTGTTGCCATAGCATTTGGAGTCATGGAGGAAAAAAAAAACCTGTGCAAGGGAAATTAAATTAAACAGCATTCATTGCAGATGCTTGCAACAGACACTCCGAGTAGACTGGACTAACCGGAAAATTAACAAATGTTGAAGAATGAGAAGAGATGCAATCACGAGTAGTGGACTTACCTCAGCTGTGTCCTGAGAGTGCTGGACCCAGAGGGCCCTCTGCAGCACCATGGACTTCTCTGCCAGAACAGGTCTGCCCCAAAACCAGCTTAGCCATATACAGCTAGGGAACTTCCACTGGCGCATAAGGGAAACCACGGAGCCCCTTTGCGCGTGCGCGCGCGCGCACACACACACACACACACACACACACACGGGTTTGTGATAGCTGCTGCCCCTGTACTTGAGGGCTGCAAAGGTCCAGAGACAGGTGATGAATGTAGTAGGACTTAAATGCGGTGAGAGATGTGTACAGCTATTTTAAGACAATACTTATTGAGCTTCTTGCTCAATAAGTCAAAGTTTTTTGATGCATTGTCTCTATTAACAGTAGTATCTAGACACTAGGGGTACCTATACACAAGCAGGGAGGCTGCTCCAGCAGGCTGTAATTCTGATTTCATAGACTTCATAGACATTAGGGCTGGAAGGGCCCTCGGAAGATCATTGAGTCCAGCCCCCTGCCCAAAAGGCAGGAAGTCAGCTGGGGTCATAGGATCTCAGCAAGATAAGCATCCAGTTTGCTCTTCAAGGTGTTCAATGTAGGCTTTTGAACCACCTCCGGTGGCAGGCTGTTCCCGACCTTGGGGGCTCGGACGGTAAAGAAATTCTTCCTTATGTCCAGTCTGAAACGATCTTGTAGTAATTTATAACCGTTCGACCTAGTCATCATCCCCAGCGGTGCTCTGGTGAACAAACGTTCTCCCAGACACTGGTGGTCACCCCTGATAAACTTATCGGTGGCCATCAGATCACCCCTGAGCCTGTGCTTTTCCAGGCTAAAGAGCCCCAGGGCTCTCAGCCTGTCATCGTAGGGTCTGCTTCCCTGACCTCTGAT
>JAGPOW010001296.1:41762226-41772389 GCA_030014935.1 Caiman crocodilus | reverse complement strand
GACTCCCACCTATGGGTATGACCTGGTGCCTACTAAAATCATTGGTTTTAGTAGTTGCTGGATCAGACACTTTGTGCATTAGTAAATAGGTAAAGAGTCACTGTAAAAGATGCAAAATGCTCCATTACTCAATGCAATTATTATTTACTTTGATAAGAGCAGCCCAGTTTTAATACAGTTTAACATTTATGGAATGCCTGATGCCTCAAAAGCATTTTACAGTAATAAATATTAAATACTACTACCACTTTGCATTTCTTTTGCACTTTCCCTCCCAGTGTGTGACAGACATTAATTAGTTGGTCATCTTCTCAATTCTGCAGTGAGGCTCTGCAGATAAAGGTTATCCTGCTTATGGAAGGGGAAGGGCTGTAAAGCAGGAAGGTTCAGGACAATATTTCCAAACTTGAGTGCGTAACATCAAGTCCCCAAGTTCGTATGTCACCTTGCTGATTTTAGGTGCATCAAGTACCCGCAGCTCCTACCAGTGTTAGCAGACCCTGGGCACGGACTGACATACACTTGGAGCAGCTTCAAAAGGGGAGGGGGAGCAGCTGCGTGGGAGCATGCAGCAGCTGTTATGCTGAAGCTGTTATGTGCGCATGAGCCCATAGTGAGACAAATGAGCTAAATCACCCGAACTTTGAACATGGATGAAGCTGAGTTAAAGCTGGAGCACTTTTGCTCCATTGGTATAGCTACAGGCTCCCAAGCAGCAGCTCTCTCTCCACTTTTGAAGCCGCTCCAAGTGTATATCTGTCCTTAACCTACAAAGCAGCAGAATCTGGCCTTGAAATGATAGACAAGAATTGTACCACACAGCATTTAAACACATCTTATATACAAAGAGAAAGGGTTTGTTTGTGAGAGGTTAAGGATTTCTGTGGGTGTAGGATTAGTCTCTTGTTGGACCAACTGCACGGTTGGAGATTTAGACAAAGTTTGGGGCACAAAGCAACCTTTTTCAAGAGTTTTTTTTAGGTGCCAAGATTCCAGTTCAGGGTTCTGTGTTTGCCCTGGGTGAGGTGATAATACTACATACATTGAAGCAGAGCTGGGACCTGCATTCTTTACAGCACTTCGTAGGTCTAAGCTCTTGCTATACAACCCTGAACCCAGTGCATAGCAGGTATGAAGAAACTGGATCCTGCTCCTGTTGAAGGCAACTGGAAAACTCCCATTAACTTCTACAACACAGGATCAAGGTCCACAGGAGGAAATGCTTTCTGAATTTATGGATTAAAAAAAAAAAAAAGACTGCAAATTCAATTGAAATATCACAACACGCACATACCAGACCTGAGTGCTGCACTGCTTTATCTCTGTAACCCCTGGTCCTTCCTTCAGCCATCCCCTCCTAAAGGGCCTCAGTCAGAAAAGCATTAGTGCATGCTTACGTGCTTCCTGAATCAGGGCCATTTTATCACTCCCACTTACTGTGCTGTTTCTTAAATAAGGGAGGGTCTACATCAGATCCAAGTAAGAAAAGGGTCTTTTGGGCAAAATCTGAAGAAAGTCTCTATTTCTGTTGAATTTTTTTTCTCTATTTCATCAAAAACCTGGTAAAATCCATGCAACATGCTGGCAGTACAGAAACACTTTCATTTTTTCATACTTTTAATGTGGGAAATTAAATATATTTGCTGACCTGCTTGAGTTATATCTTTTCATTTGTTCTAGAAAGCAAATCTTCTATGTTGTATGAAACCTAAGAAATAAAGATGATTCATTGTCATTCGACGCACTTTAACTGTACTTAAAATAATTTTTGCCTCCTCTTCCTCCTTCCAAGATGATCCTTTAAATCAACCAGTCCAAAACTATCCCCAAACTCAGCTGGAATATAGTTACTGGCCGAGGTGAGTTACTTCTGTATAACTGAGCCATGACAATCCTGAGAGATATTTGTACCAACCAATTACAAAACAGCCCAGCACAGGTCTATCTGAGGATTTCTCCTCATTTCTCCAGCATCCTCACATCTATATGGCCGTGGAGAAAGTATCATCATTTCCTAAAATTTCTTCTTGTCACTTAGATCTAGCCAGGCCCCAATGGTGCTGTGTTTTGCATTGTTTCTGTGCTTTCCTCTCACCCTTTTGCTTTCCCTTTCTGAAGTAGTGTGGAATAGCTGTCCATATGTTTATAAGTTAATCTGCACAGTGTTTTGCTCCTGACTGCACAGCTATAGATACTAGGCTACTGAAGGCAAACTGGAGCTCTCTAACAACATTGCATCTGTCTTGTTGAAACTTCCCACTAAAGAAGGGGTGGGAAACGATAACAGCTTGGGGAAGAATTTCATCCTGCTTTATCCAAAGAACCTCTCTTGCCTTTAATCCTGAAGGTGAACTAATTTCTCCCTGAAATCCCCCAGAAATTTGCAGAGTATTAATTATCTTATCTAAAAGAGCAGAGAACAGTTTCCTTCAAGGAACTAAAATGTGCGTGTGTATGTAGAATAACAGATTTAAAAATCGTAACTCATGAGGCTGCATTCTCCACTAGTATAAATTGGCACAGCCTCACTCAAGCGAATGAAGCTTTATCAGTTAATCCCATCTGAGGATCTAGCAAACAAGGTGCAGTTCTAGTCTGGCAAAGAAGTTAGTATAAGGAAATTGGATCTTCGTGCTTTGCAGATGGCGTAGAGATTCAGAGTCGAGGAATCTCTAGTGATTGTGTAGGAGCAGGAAGAAATCCAGTTTAACTTCAGATTCCAGGGCCAGAAATGAGAACATTTTTAACTAACTTATAAATAAAGCCAGGTCATGTCTAACAGATAGTGGAATTTGTGGTTCAGGATGGCAGGAGACAACAGACAGTAGTCTCTACTCATGTTCCCTTCTGCTGTACATATGAGAGAGAAAATATGTTATTCTGAGCTTCTGTGCTTACTTTAAGAGCTCAAAACCATCCTGGCCTGGACAACAGCTGATAAGCTCCTCCTTCCTTTCTGAGAAGGCCTTCACCTGGCCTTGACTCGATTCTGCCCCTTTGTGTTGCTTTTTGTTTCCTGTCCCTGACCCTGTCTCTTTTCTTTCTCAGCCTTTTCAGGGTAACCATCGTCCACCATTGCACATGGTCTCTGCTGATGCCCTCTCACCCTCCCCACACCTGACATTATGGCTTCTCTACCTCTTTGATGAAGCTCCATCCAGGACACAATTTTATTTTTAAGGCTGGAATGAAGACAAATGACTATAGAGGACAGGAACCCTTCAAGTGGCTCCGTAATGGGGTAAAGATGTATTTGAACTGGTTGCAAAATGGTGGACATTTGTTCTTGAAGCTACAGAGACACAGACGTGATACCCATAAGTCACTGCTTCAGAAATTGCACTTTTCTGTGTTCTGAAACTGCTTCCTTGGTAACTTCCTGGAAGGGAGTTCACTTAGTTTGCAAAAGTGCTGCATCTACCATCCACTTTAGACAGTAGGTGTAGTATGAAGAGAAGACAGATCCTTTTATTCTGTCTCAAGATGAGCATTTTTCTATTAGAACCAAGGTGGAATACTAACTAGTCTAGGACCTGTCGTCTGCATGGATATTTGACACAAACTCTCTGTTTTAAATGCTAGGGCAGTTACCAACATGTACATCCTTTACCCACCTTAATCATCCAATTATCATGAATCAAGTTCCAAAATATAAAGAGATTTGCTTAAAAATCTTAAAAAAATGATAGACTTGGACTTATTTTGCTTGCTATCTAGCTTCTGAATCAGGGCTTGTGTGTTCATGGTTCCTCTGCAACTATGAAGAGTGGGATTTAATTTTCTTAAGTGAAAGCTGAGATTTTGGTTTATTCACCTGACTTTCAGAGTCTAGAGATTTATGGAAAACACCATCCATCATTAGACTTGTGATAAAAATCACAAAAGCTGATAAAACTATATTCACTGAACAGCTGGTATTCCCTTTAGCTACCTGCTGCTAAGCAGACATATAAAATCACAGGGGTCTTTTAAAATGTGTAAGAAAATTGGTATTTAAATGAATAACAACAACATCAACAATACTTAACCCCTCATCCTAGCGCAATCCTCAAAATACTGAATGTTTGATGCAACATTTTTAGGACCCTGACTACCTCAAGCTAAGGGAGCTAGATGCCTAGCTTCTCATGAAAATCCCAGCCTTAATATCTTAGTACAGTTACAGAATGGAACTCAAATAATTGGGAGAAAATTGTGCTGAGTCCATACATGCCATTTCACTGCTGCTGGGTGCCAAAGAGGGACTGAAAGGGAAGAAAAACAAATTCTGGCTGCTGCTATCCTACACAGATCCACTTATCTATGGCTGAAGCTCAGACAGCTGTGTGACTGTAAATGAAGAAATTTAATTAAAAAGTAAAAAATGTAAACCAGTACGATAAAAAGGACCCCTCCCCCTTCCAACTTGATGTCTAAATAGAAGCTTATTTAACTGATGAAGGGTGCTTATTATTTCCTTGACTTCCATGTGGGTGAAGAAATCTAGGCTTCTCTCTAGTGAACGAACAGGAAAATCACTTGCCTCTTGTGTGAGCTTTATTGTAGATAGTGGTATGATATTTTCTGGACTGGGTTCATATTTGTTTTTAACCCAGAGCCAGTAGTACAGTGATACATTTAAATATTACATAATAGACTATGATAACAGTATTGTACATTAATGCTCCAAAATGCTGCTGCTTATACCAGAGTTTGCTCCGGTCTACAGAGCAATACTGGCCATTGGAACAAGGAGTATATGTGGATAAGTCCAAGGAAAGAAGACCACTTGGGAACATATTCTTTATTCTCCTCAACCTTTGGCTGATGCAAGCGTGGCAGGCTGGCTGGTGGGCTCATTGGCAGCCCAGATCGTTAGCTTGAGCCCAAAAGGCTTGGGCTCCCATTGGTGGAGGCAGTTTCCCTTTTCCACCAGTCAGAAGGGAGAAAGAAGGCAGCCCCACCCTGACCCGGAGGTGAGGTGAGAGAGAGGACCTGAAAGGAACTCCTTGAGCTTCCCGATTGGCCCATTTCCAATCTGGGGGTGGAGCCTCCAGAGGGAATAAAAGTCCGTGTGCCAAGCACACAGGTGGCTTTGATGATGAAGAAGGGCTGAGAAGAGCTGGTGGAGCCAACCAGTGGGCACAGCAGTTGCCCCAGAAGCACCCTCAAGATGTCTTTGCCAAACAGGGAGCAGCAAGCACTAAGTGGCTATATCCCTGCAGTGCTGTAGAGCGAGCCACGGCAACAGTGCACAGATTGGTGCATGGAGGGTCCAGGAGTGGATGGGACCCTGGTGGCTGCACGAGGCAACATGGGTCTCCAACTCTGTATGAGACAGGAGTAACAGTGCACAGATTGGTGCATGGAGGGTCCAGGAGTGGATGGGACCCTGACATCTGCACAAGGCAACATGGGTCTCCAACTCTGTATGAGACAGGAGTAACAGTGCACAGATTGGTGCATGGAGGGTCTGGGAGCAGACAGGACCCTGGCATCTGCACAAGGCAGTGCAGGTCTCCAACCCTGCACAAGGCAGGAACAAAAATACACAGATTGGTGCACAGAGGAAATAGGAATGGATGGGACATCAGTGGCTGCACAAGGCAATGTGGGTCTCCAACCCTTCAAGAGGCAGGAGCCCAGCATCCTCGGTGCACAGGGCAATGCACAGGGCTGGTGAAGAGCTGAAAGGGACTGCAGCGGCTTTGCGAGGTAGCATGCATCCTCAACCCTGCATGAGGCAGGAGCTAAGCCATCAGTGCACAGGGCCCTAAAGCTGACAGGTCGCTGTGGCTGCATGAGGCAGCACTGGTCCCAGTGCACAGGGCGGTGCACAGTGGATTGAGAGAGGGCTGATAGGTCCCGATGGCTGCAGCAGGCAGTGCAGGCCTTCCTGCTGCGAGCAGTGGCTGGATGGGTTGCCCACCCCTGCAAGGGAGGACACTGGGAGTAATGAGTTACCCGGAAAGAGGATTCCCATAGTACAGGAAGGGCCTTCCTCACTGTGGGGTGGAATCAAGGGGAAGCCCCTGAGGAGAGGGAACAATTCACCTCTGGGCACAGAAGGGAGTCTAGGGATCCTGTTTGTTAAGGATGGTGTCATGATTATGGGTCCCTCCTAGTTGAGCAACCTGGAAGAGGGTAACAATGCTCTATTAGGTAATGTGATCTTTCCCTGGGTTGCCATTTTTTCTTAGGGCACAGCTGCAATGCCTTTGGGATTCTGTTTGTAATACTGCATCTCTATTGTTGCTGTATGAGAGGATTGTAAGCTATGTCTGAATCTATGGTATTGGTTATATATATATATGTTGGTGAGTCTACTGATGTAACCTGATTGTGTATGTTCAATTATTGTCCCATCGCTGCTAGTTATTCCTTTTGTTGAATTGTTAATTAACCTGTGTTTTATCCTTAAATGCTCCTTTGCTTGCTGCTAGAAGGGCACGGGCTGCAGTCTAATCTGAAGGCCACAGGGCCATAGGCCTGTGCCAGAGTTCAGGGATGAAAAGACCTACTGCCTGTGTAAACCAATGTTTGTAAATAACCCATGTACAAATGTATGTATGTATATGCCTATAGATATATGTATGTAAGTTTATTGTGATAAGTTTTATATTATTTTGTACCATTAAACCTCTATATAGTTAAATATCACTGGGTGTCCTGGGTCTCTGCTCCTTTCTGTAGGAAAAGGAGGTGAGCAAGCCTACAGCTAGAGTCAAAGAAATTTATGACTTTCCATGTACAGAATCAGATTATTGGTGGGTCATCTTGAATTCAAAGTAGTCTTGGATTCAGGTCAATGAGGTACTGTCCATATAAAATACTGCTGTTAACTCTATTGACTACTACTACTTTTTAAAGACACCTGCCAATAACCTCCCAACAGCCAGTCCTATATTAAACTTAAGAGTGATCTGGAGGCAAGCTAAAGCTAAAGCTTGACTGGCTCTGGAACCGTGGACAGATTGTTGACAAAAATGTTACACATTTTCCACTCTTCCAAGGACAGAGTTCATTCCCTCCCGACCTTCGCTTTGTGATGAGCAAGCACTGGAAAGAAACTGAATAAGTCCAACGCAACATGCACGCGGGTGTGCATATGTCCACACTGCACACGAGAAGAGCTCGTAAAGGCAAAGAGCCCCTAGCGCTGCCCTATATCTTCATGAAGAGATTGGCTGCCACTGGAAATGTAAAGAACCAGTTTCAATATCCATCCATTTATTGTGCTCTCAAGTTCCACAACAGGATTAGATATTGGGAGACTGTTCCATCTCCCATCCCCTCAAATGAAAGGGACAGAGCATGCAAAAGGAAAATTTTGCTGCTGTTTCTGTCTTCAGGGAGAGTCCCTCAGTTTTTTTTCCCTGGTTCCTTCCCTTTCGAAGTCCCACACCCCTTTTTAGAGCATGCTGTGACTGGCAGATTCTTCCTCCAGCTCCCCAGACAAATGAAGTTCTTGTAGCCTCCACTGCTCCCAGGTCAGGTGACAGAAAGTGCTATCGGGACAAGCAGCAATCTGCTCTCCCTTCCTCCTTAGGGTCTGGACTTCTTACCCCTCTCATATTCCATCACTATCAGAGAAAAAGATGAGAGCCTGCTGCCTGAAACTGGGGGTCTGCCACACTGTGACATGAAGCCTTACTAGCATATCTCTGTGCCAGCCTGGATGACCCTTTTCTATTTGATTTTTTTCCTACCATGCATTTCCTATGTCATTAAAGGGGGTTATTAATCAGCTGACACAGGCGCCAAGCAAGCTTTCAATGAACCCAGTGTTACCACAGTAACGGATGGAAGCCCTGTGTTCTTTATCAGTGTCAACATACTTGCTACTTGCTCAGACTGAAAGATGGCTTGTATTCACAGAGTGCCGTGTGTGACCAGGCTCCAGATAGTACACAGCATGCTCAGCTGGACGGGAAATGAAAGGGATACAAACTCCCTTGTCAGCTATACTTGGTCTTAATAACATTTAAATATCTAAGAGTCTAAACTATAGGGCAGAAATCTGGCACAGAGGGCTTTATCTAAAATGACCTAAGTTTACTGAAGTAAGGCAAGAAAGGAGAACAAAAGACAAGGAGTAAAACAATATTCATCACTAGGATAATATTCTTTGCACTAAAGCCATACACTAAGCTTATACAGAAGGTAGTACTTCCTGCATCTCTCTTGCTGACAGTTCAGTCTGAGGATATGAATGCGGGTCAGTGTCCTTGGTGATATGGTAAACAAAGATAAGAGCTCTAAGCAATGGAATATTTTTGTAACACTGAATAATTCTCTCAGAGTAAATGCTATTGTGGAGTGTTTTATTATTTACTTGGCTCTCCTCAACACACCTCCTTTGGATTGCAACCTTCTGCCTGTGCACAGAACGTGAAATATGCATTTCAGCTAAAAACCCTGGCTAGGCCCGGCCAGAGTGTTCGTTACTCGCTCACAGAAGGATGTACGTACATATAATTTAAAACACCCTGATGAAAGAACACAGCCTCTACCATTAGCCCAGCTCTGTTTGTTATTCTGGGTTAGGAACTATAAACAGATGTTCTCAATGGGAAACCTTTACTATAAAAATATTTAGCCAAAACATGAACAGAAAACATCATCTTCCTTTCTGCACTCAGAGGCTCAGGTCCTGCTCTTCCTCTAAGATGGCAAAGTGGTTAAGCTCTTACATCTCGTTTTGGTAACTGAGTTACTTAGTGCTACTTATTCATTGCACATTAAACAGTCACCAGTTAAAATGCATAGACAGCATTGGGACCAGGAGTCACTGCCAGAGGAGTGCCCACCTCCCTGGACCACAGAGCCACAAACCCTCGTGCTTGCTCCTCTTCTGAACACATGCCTTTTGAACTTTTTTCCAGGCAGTGGCCCACTTCCAACAGAAAGAAGAGAGCATGCCCTGCCTAAACCATAGCCTGGGACTTTCCTAGGAGGTGGGAAATGTGGGTTAAAACCCCACAGGCTGAGAAGGGCCCATACTACTTCCAGGTCATCCACTTTCTGCACAACTGCCCTAGCCACCAGGCTACTGGGCAAAAAGGGTGGTGTGTCCTCTTCATCTCTCATTTCCTCCCATCACTAAAGTTAACAATGCTCCAACTTAGACTTCTCCAAGCATCCTGGATCCACACATGATGAGCATAGGTGCTCACAGCCCTGACTCAGATCTGGTAATTCAGATATATCTCAATGGTCATCATCTCCTATCAGCAAGTCACTACTCAGTGCTTACATGCTCTGGAGGCCACGTATCAAGAGAACAGGAGAGCTACACATGGCCAGGAAGAACAGGATTCCACTTCTGAGATGAAACATTTTATGTGAGGGGTTGTGTGGTCTTAGCCATCTAGTTGACAAAATTGTGTCTGGGTCATAGAAATGAAAAATACTTTTGTGCTTGCTGATTTGTATTAAAGGAAGGGTTGGGCCCTTGCTTTTTCCCAAGCCAAGTTGCCCCAAGAGCCTTTTTCCTTCCTCTAAACCATTTTGATATTTCTCTCAATCTAAAATATCAAAATCCACTCCCAGGAATGCACAGCTCACTTCAGTGGGGCAATTTAGGAGCTTAAACTTCAGCACAAGCTTAAATGCTTTGCTGAATCATAGCCTAAATGAATAGCTTGGCATTTAGGGGATCTGTATCCAGATCCTGTTTTAGCCAAAGAATTAGCTAAGACAGCGGTGGACAATGTTTTTAGGCAGTGTGGCCAGAAGGACATACATCAAGTCCAAGACAGGCCAGCACAAAGAGCCCGCCACTGCCACAACATAGGCAAAGCTTCCCACCCCCTCCGCCAAACATCACTGAAACCCCCTGCTCCACAGGCTGGATCCAGTCCATTCACAGACTGGCCGTAAGTTGCCAACCCCTCGGCTAAATCACCTAACCTCATCATATCTAACTAATCCCATCTCCATTATTCTGGAGGCTTCCTGGAATCACTCTAGAGCTCCGGTTAGCAAATCGCTCTGTTTTGGACTTCAATTGACATCAGACTTAAATTGTAAGAAAACCCACTGCAGGGCTGCTGCACAATGTCAGGACAGGGGGGCAGAGCAAGGGCATTTAGATGGCTTTCTTGATCCATGCCCTGGCTCTCGTCAGTAGCCAATCAACACCACTACTCACGTGGGAAGGGTGAAGGAGTCTGCTCTCTGGT
>JAGPOW010001296.1:41712639-41761823 GCA_030014935.1 Caiman crocodilus | reverse complement strand
TCTTCATTGTTTGCAGTGATGTTTAAAGTCCTCTTTCTGGAAGTTTTGGCTCGGCTCAGGCAGAGTTGCCAGATCCAGATTTCCTTGGGCCTGTACTGCGAATTGTATTGTGAGTTTGGTATTTGAGGGAGAAATACCTTGGAAATCTTCTACAGTTTGTGATCTTTTGAGAACACTGCAACAAGCTTGTTTTTACAAGTTTTTAGTAACCTGATCTTGCTCCAGGACTCTGGATTACTCTTCCGGTGACACAATTTTCTCTTTTTCCCCCTGAAGAAATAAGAACTTCCACAGCCCGGGAACAGCCAGCCCACGCGTACAGGACTCTCCGACCCATTTCCGTTCCTTCGCTCACTGGTGGGTGTCGCTGTATTGGTTAGATGAGGTATCTATTTGATGCCTGCTCTCTTCAACTGCTTTTACAGCCTCTCTTGTGCAAGTTTCTTGCCAGAGAATCTGGCAACACAGAGATTGAGGGTTGTGATCCACTGCCTGTTAAAAAAGTTAGTTTTCCCAGAGGTACTCAATGATGCCAAGAGCTATGGAGAAGCCTCATATGAAGGTCAATACATACTGTGTTGGGGGTGCCAGCCAATTTCTGTCGCTCTTATTTGAACACTGAGTTCAGTTAGAGTTTACTAATATAAATAACTGTTAAAACAGCAGATTCCCACAGTGCTGAGTCTGGCTATTCTATAAACAGGTTACAGCCTGAACTGCTGTGGGGGCATGAGGATTGCTATACAAATATTAATACATTCCCTGTGCCTGCATTAGAAATGGGTCTGCTTTCTAAAGCATGGCTCAGTGCAGGAGAGAAGTGTAATGCCCCCCGCCCTGGAGAAACTAGCCACCATCTCCCACTTGCCATTTCATCTGTTAATAAGAAACAGAGACCTTTTGAGCCCAAGCACCATTGTGGTGTTTTATATGGTCAGGGCTGGAACAACGCAAGGGCTGAGACCTTGTTTTAGAACAATAAATGAGGCCCAAATCTAACTTACGGCAGAGGAAATGTAGTTTGCCTATAAAGGCAGATCACTCTTCTGCAGATGTACTTTATTCCAGTAAATCAGTGTTTCTCTTGTTATAACAAATCTCAGTTCTCTGACCAAAGGACTTTTATGCCAATACAACAGTCTATACTAGGTCCTTTGTACAACAGAAAATGTTGTAGTAAAAAAAGCTGTGTGGTATAATATATACTACTCTACCTGGCCTAATACACAAACTACGGGCCTGGGCACACTGCATGTTTACACTGGCATAACCCACATCTAACCCAGTGTAAAAAAAAGAGTGGATCCCTAATCTATTGCCAAACACCAGTCTAATTTAGTGGAATCTAGTGTAGAGCTACCTTAGGAGGGAAAAGGCCATTAAAAAAAAAAGTACATATAAGCAACCATCAATCCTCTGGATCACATGTATGCGCAAGAGGTTCACAACCATCACTCCAAGACCCTTGACACCTAGGCACGAAGATGGAGGCATGGAGGCTGCCCAAGACACCCCTTCCCTTTAGACCATTGAGAAAGAGTCTAAAAGCCAGACCAAGTCCAGATGTTCAGTGTCTTGATGGTTGTAGCTTTAGCCAGAGAGCAACAGATAGGAACACTTCTGTCTGCCTAATGCCTCAGCCAGGGCACATTTCTGTCAGGGTGATGTCCCTTAGCATTTCTCCAACCAGGGAGTACCCACAAGGCAGTGGGGACTAGGGTTTTGAGGTGCCCTATGTCTGCCTTGCACTGGAGGTTGTGACACTGTGGTATTTTATAGGAGCTACCACAATACTGCAACCTCCAAGTAGTCCCACCATGTTGCTACCAGGCCCTCCAGTCAGATGCAGCTTATGGTCATACCCAGGACCAAATAAAAATATATCACTGTAAATTATACTGGTATAAGTGCAGTGTGTCTACCTGTGATAAGGCACTGTAATCATGTCTACAGTAGCAATTATCCTGGGATAATGGGCCATCCATCTATTTTAAATCCCAGTGCAATTTACACTGGTATATAAAACACTGCACATTACACCAGTATTTATGTGCTCAGGTCCTATGTCTGCAGTAGCAATGCTGTGCCTGCATAGCAATATTGGAATACTCTACTGGCCAGCACTTCTAGTATACACTTAGCCTAAGTTAGCATGAGGCCCCTAGCTATAGCAACTGATTTCCAAAACAAGTACACATATAGTATAGTAAAATCAAACACACAGAGCCAGATCCTTAGCTATTGTCTGTGGATGTAGCTCTAGTAATGTTACCGGGGCCAGATCAACACTGGAGGGTTTCATTCACTGCTTACAAACAAGTCCTTATATTCATTTTCCAAAAATGCACAGGAGCTTAAGGGACACCAGAACCAAGGCAAGGCCCTATGACTGTGACAGATCTCTAAAGCTTTGCAAACACTGACTGCAAAAACCACAGCATCACCATCTCATGCATCTCTTTGGGTGTTATGCCCCAGTCCCTTGTCAGATAACCCCAGGCTACCGGTGAGAAAGAAACCCCCCTCACTCACTCGCTCATGGTCCATATGAGCCCAAGGCCAGAAATTAGGTAGCATACAGAGTCTAGAACAGTGATGTTCAACCTCCCGCCTGTGGAGCTGTGTCATCCAGCTCATGGGGTCCCAGAAATTTGGCAGTGCTGGGGTGGGGAGCCCCACAGGCTGGATAACATGGCCTAGCACATAGACTGGGCCAGCACTTGGCCAGATCTGGATCCTACACACTGATCCTGTGCAGGATCTGGCCCAAAGATGGACCCTGCACCGCTTGACCGGTCTGTGTTACTGGCAGGTTGGTCTTGAGTGTATGGGCAGACTCTACTAGTGGGGCTGGGGAATATGTTTGCTCATCTAAACATGGGCGTGCATAGAACTGAAATTAGTATTTCAGTTTCTCAGCAAGTGGAAACCAATAGAATTTCCTCTTCCCTAGGAGGGTTGTTGACCTTTCTCCTTCTAAGGGAGGCCAGGAGTCATATGCAAACTCTTTTGAAGCATTTGGGGATAGGAAGAGCATGGTAATCCCACCAATCCACACCAAGTAGATTTGCTGTACATACAGGTTCAAACATCTTTTGCACTGCTTTAGCAGTTTAGAAACCATTATAAATAAAACAATACCCAGCTTAGCACAGATGTAGTTATACTAGTATAAAGCTGATTTTTGAAGAATAAGCTATACTGATGCAAGCACATTTATATTGGTGTGCTTGCATCTATCCCATAGGATAGTACTGCGTTAGCTGCTTTGGTTTCTAAGCTGATAGGTACAGCAGTGGAGCCAAGCCTTTGCAGCTTGATCCCTGAGAGGCTGCTGAGGGGACTACTCCTAAGGACTTGTTGGGAACTTTCATTTCGTACCACTTACAGGATTAAGGCCTGTAAGAAAACCTTTTTTCTTTACATGTGGATTGTTCTCCCTGTGACATAGTATACTAGTGTCTACCGCTCTTCTGTGTTTAAGCAGCCATTTGAATAAGCTGTAATTTAGGAAGTGAGACTGGAATACGTATACATTATTTTTCAATCATGATCTAATTTAAAAACAAGTACAAAAAAAAGCTATGTAAAAAAAAAAGCACCCACCCACACAGTATTGACAAAAGGTTTCAATCAAGATCCAATTTAAAAATAAGCAGAAAAGTCCTACATTAAAATACACACACACACAGAACAGTGACTAATAGTTATTTGTGTTTCCTACATCAAGACAGGAAACCTCCTTTTGCGTCTACTTTTTTCTCACTATGAAGAATTATTTTAATTACAGTCACTTGGCAGGAAGCCAATTTTGATTACTCTAATTTTTTTTCCAAAAAATGACATCTGCCTAAGCATTTTTAAACTTCCTGCTCAAAGTAACTTCCTTCACTTTATAAAACAACACCCAGTTAGAAGAGAAAAGAAAAATAGTAGTGATTTATTAATTTTTTATACTCACTCTTATCAGGCGTATCAAATAGTTCATTGTTCTAAGAACTAATGTACAGAAAGCAGCTTTAAAGGGGAAATTTAGGACCTAAGCAATAAAGGAAGGGGAAAAACCCCAAATCCCATGCTTAGAAAAAGAATAGCTGTAACTTAACCCTAAATCAACTGAAAAGTTCAGATCTCTGACTCTTCAGACTGACTTTTCCTGAGTTCAAATGGAGTTTTATCTAGGTATTTTTTCAGAAAATCTAAGGAAGGTCATGGAAGGGCAAAAGTCATAGAAGACCACTTAAAACAAAACATCACAAATCACTGCCAATGGACCAAATTTAGTTCTCAGTTACAGTCATATAAATCTGAAGCAATTCCACTGAAGTCAAGAACAATTTTCTGGACTTATATTAGTATCACCAAAACAAGGTCTTCGGAGGGAGAAAAATGCTAGGGCTGTGTGACGCTTCGGTGACTGATTCGATTCAGAGGAGATTCAGCCCGATTTGGCAGCCAAATCTTTGAATCCGAAACAAATCAGGAGATCCATTAATCTCTCCAAATCACATTGAAAGCCTCTGATTCAATTAGGAGAGTTTTGGAAAGATTTGACAATTCAGCCATAGACAGAGTTTATAAGTTTTTTAGTACGTATCCTGAGGTACCAGGCGCAGCTCGTGAATGCTGAGATGGTAGGTCGGATGGAGCATCCTACAGGAGCAAGGAGGACTGCCTCGTGCACTCAGCAGCAGTACCAGAAATGACCAGAAGTACTTCCGGTCCACTTCTAGGTCCACCATGGAGCACGTGGCTTGGCAACTGGTTTTCTCCTGGGTCTGAGGGGGGGCACCCTTGGTCCCCCCATGGCCTATGGCAGAGCCAGGAAGTTGGGGATGGAGGGGGTCCACCGCTGAGCATGCAGGGGATTCCCCACATTCTTGTTGGATGCTCCATCCACCCCACAATCTCAGCATTCATGAGCTGCACCTGGTACCTCGAGGTGAATAGAAAAAAAAACAAAAACCAAAACATATGAAGCTGTCTCTCCAAATCAGAATTGAATCTTCAGATTCAGATTTGGCCAAATCAAATCGGGACAGTGATCTGAATCAGCAAATTGAATCACTGTCCTCTGAATCAGGCCAAATCCGAATAGAATACTGCCTACTTCGCACACCCCTAAAAAATGCTAGGTTATCTTAACCTGGACTGAAATGTCACCCTGTGTAACTTGCCGTCACCAGTCACCCGGAGCAAAGAGGGCTGGGACACCAATACTAATGGTACCTATCCATTCCTGGGTCTATAAACTACTGAAGCTTGAGAAAGGAAGGAAGAGAGATACTGATAGGAACTGGAAAGGGGCTGGAGAGGGAGAGACCCCCACATGCTAGCAGGGAGAGACAGTGACATTAAGGACAGTTTAGGATGCTAGGCAAACACTGGAGACAGCAAACCCAGAAGGAAGAATGAAGACAGGGTCCAGACATGAAAATGGAGATGAGAAAGATGGTAAAGAGTGGGCAACAGAGAAAGGGTTAGGGAGAATGAGGACTGGAAAAGGGAGGAAAGTGTTTAAGGAGAAGCGCCATATTACCTCTTTCAGCTGTGCCTTCGCTAGTAACCTCAACAGCCTCCTTTGTGACTCACCAAGACTGGCTCACATTCATGCTCCTGAATGGCCAGACTCCCAGCAAGATCCATTAAGGATGCTTAGAAATAGGAGACACGTGTAACTGGTGTGTGCAGTGCAGCACTGACTGGAGCATGCAATCTTCCGAGACATGAACATATTGCTTATATCAAATGGACGGAAGCTTTCATTTTGGATAAGACCTCAAATTCATACCTTGCAGAGTGGCTTCTAAAATCCTGTGGTTGCTTGCTACCATGCAAGACACACACGCATTTTTTTTTTTTTTTTTTTGTAAGTCATAGAATCTATAACACCTAGGCCAAAACCACAACTCTAATCAGCTGTAAACATGGCTGACTTCTGGCCTAGTAAACGACAGTTCTTAGAAATAGGCACTCGTAATTAATTGCTTAATGTTTTGTAACGTTTTGCCTCTAAACTTGCATTTTCACTCAGGTGCAGGCAGTTGACAATTTATTCTTTTCATTTATTGCATCTTCTAGGGCAGGTTAAACCAGTGAATTTCACCGCATCTCTGGGAAATGTTAAGGGGATAAATAAAACTCCTTGGGAAAACTGAGAATCTTTGCCAACTTGTAGAACTAAGCCAGGGATATCAAAGGTATGGCTGAAGGGCTGCATCCAGCTCATGGAGCCATTCTACCCAGACTGTACAGCTATTTTATCTGGCCTGTAGGGCTCCTGAAAGAGCTGGGAATTCAGGGGCAGGGCCCACCAGCAAATTCCTATCTACAGAACCCCTTTGGGGATGCATGCCAGCAGCAGGAGATATGGGGGAAAGAAAGCGATGGTTGTGCTAGTTTGCTCTACCATTGGGTCCAGAAAGAACACAAAGCAGAAAACTTTCTTTTTTTAATTTATTTTGAAATTGACCATAGAATAGGTCATGTGTCATCACTGGGATTATTCTACAGTAAGAAAGATCTCTATTTTTAATGTGGACAGGCTATATTTTTTAATGGAAATCAACCAGGGCCAGTGATTATAGCATTTTTGCTGGACTTATGGTACACTGGATACAAACTATGTGTAGGAATAAAGAATTTGGTGTGGGGACACTGAATTAAAGAAAGTTACCAATGTTTGCTGGGTGTTACATAATTAGGATCACCAATTTCTGTGTTCCACAAGCATACAAAGTGCTAATTGGTGCTGTACCTACAGGAAAATCTCTGCAGCATTAGAAAGGAAGCTTTGCTTTCAAGACAAATTTGCTTAAAACAAATCCTGTGCATGCAGTCAAATGCACATTTTCTATTTCCCCTATATTCTTCTCTTCTGTAACTATAAATAACTATGCATGCATCATAATATGCAAGTGTATGGTACAGTGTGATATAGCTGTGGCAAGTATGAAACCATTTAAAAAAATCCTGATTTTTTCAGCATCCCATTCTCTGTCTTTCTGAGGCCACCAAGGTCTATGTTTCAAAGAAATGGTCCAGTTAGGTACCCCTAAGGTATTGCTGAAAGCAATCACTGACATGATTTTCCCTGCATCCTGCAATAGCAGCACTGCAGACCTGTTAAGAGGCCATTCGAAGTTGCAACAGACAGACAAAGCTGGTCTGTGAAGAAAATGCTGATCTCTTTTTCTGTCACTCTCACTCCCTCTTCCCCCACGCCCAACATACACAATTTTTAAAGAATACAAATTCTAGCACAGGAAGCTGTAAATTTTATGGCTGTTGAATAGGCAGAGTGGGCTAAAGCAGCACAAGCTTCTCCACACTGCCCTATCAATATGCCTTCTTTATTAAAGCATTTGTAATTCGGAGGAAATAAATTAAATAGGAAGTTCTATGTCTGAACAGGGATGGAACCTAAAATATCTCATTTAAAGACCAAAAGGAATCGCCCATACAAGTTGCCTAGTCCATCCCTTTCTCAATGCAGGATTATCCTTTAAAGTACATTTTTTAGTGTTTTGACCAGTTTAGTTTAAAATCTTTGAAACTCACGACCTCCCTGCTGATACAATCAGCAATTGTTTGTATGATCTAGACACTTGTCCATAAGGCACTAGATTAGACTTACAGTGCTAGCATCCAAGTGTTTAAGCAGTAAAGCATGTGGTAAAAGCCACTGTAATGTAGTAAAGTTAGGCCTTTTTCCAGAGAGGAGCATTTCCAGATCATATTACCTACCATGTGCTGGGCTAGTCGGACTGTTCCAAGGAGGTAGCGTAATCAGGAGACTCCAGTTTAGTAGGTGGGAGTGGGAACGGGGTTGCAATAAAGAGCAACTCAGGGAGTGCTAGGAGTTGCAACAGGGAGCTGCTCTTCTTTCTGTGTCCAAAGGGGTCTGAGACACTTTTGTGCTCTACTTAAGGGCACAGCGATTTACTGGCAGGTCCAGAAGAAACCTAAAGGTTCCTTGTACTGATTCCCTCCTCTGTGACTAAATAATTCATTACTCTACATGTGAGCAACAAATGAGTTTAAAAAAACCCACAAGGCATTAATAAGTTCTAATTAGACAAATGTTCTATAAAGAGATGACTGGTTTTTAGAAGATGCGGCAAAAACTGGTTCACAGAAAGTCAGCTGCTGTTGGAGAGGGCATTATTCTGTACCAAAGATGGCAAAAAATATTTTCTTCTGGTTCTAATATGTGTGTGCGCGCATGCATGCATGCACACATTTCAGTGAAAGAAGTAACAGCTTGTCTATGCAGAGTTTACACATATTTGGAGATAGATTAACTCAGTGGTTTTCAACTTCCTGAGTCTTTAGACTCAAGAAACCTTTCAGAAAATGCTTGCTCCTAGCTTTCACTCATTTTCTGGCTACAGAAAAATACTAGAACAATTCTTCTGTTGCAAACAACTCAAAATCCACAGCAGGTCAGAATATTTTTGACCCTATGGATTCCTATTTGAAATTTCTGGGTTTATTTTGTGAGTCATGTGTAGGAGCATGTACAACTAACAGTGGAATGCCATGGCATCCTTTAAAACATCTCACAGCACCTGACTAAAAACGGATCAGACAATGTTAGATCTAGAAAATGCTGGTTTGAATCTTTAGGGTTTTGTTCTCGTGCAAAAGAACAAAACAATTTTAACCCAAAGATATTATGTTTTATGAAAGTTTTTAGTGAAATACTTTCAACCTATTTTCATGAAGCATGAGGCATAAAAATCAGGCCTGGGGAGACATTGTTTATTTAAAATCTTTATCCCCAAATCCTGCATGAATTTGCTTGGCACCAGACTAATGAAATGAAGGACTGTTTTTATAAAATCACGGCTGCAATAATTAGATAGTTTCCAAAACTTGATGCTAAAAGTCAATTTCCAAATAGAGGCACCTGTGATAAGCAAATGGCCTGGTATTACAGAGGGGGTGAACATTCATTACTGCCATTTGTTTCAAAGGGAATTATGCATCCTCAGATCCTTGAAAAATTGGGCCACTTATTTAGGTGTTTAAATATAAATGTAGGTGCCTAATGTTATGCCTTTAATTTGAAAGTGTCACTCACTGATAAAACTCATTCATGAACACTGCTTCTGTAGATGGATATTGGAATACCACCTTAAATTTTCCAAAATGCAATAAAGTGAAAATGTTGCTAAAATCATCATCATACTGCCCTCTTCTCAAGTATTCTTCTGCAAACATTCATTAACTAAGCCTGAGACTATTGCTGTGCAGCAAGTGGATATTAGCATGCCCATCTGCTATGTGAAGACTGCGGCACAAAGGTTTGCCTATGGTCACAGAGCAAGCCAGCAGCAGAGCCAGGCACAGAAACAAGCAGGGCCTTTTCTAAGCCCCCTCCCACTAGGAAGCATTCCCTTACTAATTAATACACCCCAGGATCTCTGGATTAGTTCAGAGGAGAATGCATGCTAAGGATTGTAATACTATTTTGTCTGTAAACCAAGTTTCCTCCTGCCAACACACAGGGAACCTTCTGAGACATCCAATGTGCTGAAAGTTGGCATACAGCAAATCTCTTAAAAACTAGGCTGCAAACATAAGTGCTAGTCAAAATTTAATCACAAAGGGAACAAGATTTTCAAACTAGCGCTAATTAATGCTGCTAAAATGCAAAGAGAATAATTTTAATCACCCATTTTCTTCTTCACTGACTTTGTCCTTCTTGTATCAGTAAGAACTACCATATACCACGCAGTTCTGACAAGGATGGTCATGCATACCTTCAGATCTTAGAAGACGATCTGAATGAGAATGACAGTTCTCAGCCAGCTGGCAGAAGGTAAGAGTAGCAATGTGGTATGAAGAGACTGGTCCTCTTCGTCCCCTGAGTCTGAAGATGCTGTTATCACTGTCATCCAGTCAATCTCCCCTGTCCTGTGACTAAGGATGGAGAGATAAGAACTGGTCTTTGGCTTCCTGCTTTGCCATGCAGCCATGCCATTAACTTTTCCAACACCTCACAAGTTTGGTTACTTGGATTAGCTTGTGCCATTGTTTTAAAGGGCACTTCTGACTAGATAAATAAACTGTATGCTATGGTATGAACCAAATGTTCAATGAACAAAATGTTATTGTTACCTGAAATACCCTATATTTTTTCCAGAACTGGGGGTATCATATGCCAGTTAGAGCAGACCTAATGGATGACTCAGAAATGATTAATTTCATAGCTATATTTACATGACCTCCTTCTTGATCCAGAAATTTGACACACAAGGCCTTCCTGATCCTGTAAACCTATCCCAGTGCTAGTACAGCTATCTGACAGGAAAGTTTATTAAGTAGATAGATGTCAAGAACAAATAGCCAGGATTGGAAGCAATCTCTCATTCAAAAACATTACCAGCACATTCCTTTTGCAAAGGGAGCTTGACATGGTAAGACTCCTTTCAGAGGCTAGCAAAGCTCCTCATAGGTCAATTGGAAGGATGGCTACAGAAATGCAAGAGAAACACTTTCCCCACTGCAACACTGTGCTGTCTTAATTGTAGTCTTAGTCCTTGCTAGCTCAGGGAGTGGCACCTGGAATTAAATCTAGCTGTCTCTATATGATAGTGTACAAGGCCACCAGATTTCATCAGCTCGGGTGAAATTTTTAGAGCATAAATTCAGTATGAGGCCAAGGTACAATCCATCCTCAATCTGTGTAATGGAACTAGAATGTGAATGTGTTTTAAGTAAATAGATACTGTAAGCAGCCCTTGCAGCTGACTAAAGCTGAAGGAAGGATCTCAAATAATAAGCAGAGGATGACTGAATCCTAAATAATGTGTCACTAAGGTTAGGTCAACAGGGACGGGGTAAACACACACCAATCAGAAGGTAAATGCATACCACAGATATTTAACTACCTGTTCACAGTATAATATATACTGGCTCTTTAAATTGCCAATTATACAAGAGATACAAAATGCCACTTCCCTGTCCCCTACTTGTTTATTGATATTTACTTTGTCAGAGAAGGTTCCCATTTTCCTCTTTATAAAATGGAGGATCCTTAATACTCTAATCTCTGCAGGTATCCTGAAAAGCAGAGAGAAAGTGCTACAAAAAGGCACTGCACAGTTCTTTGGGAATACAGAGCTACTGCACATCATCCTGCTGTGTGCATTTTAAAACGTGGCAGTTCTGGGTGACAAGGGATTGTGGCTGGAAAACAGTTAATCTATACCATTTTCTCCCCCACCACTCCAAAACTATATATTATGCACAGATACACATTACTTAGTGCCTGCAATGAAGTGAAAAGCTTGAACAAGACAGAAGAGCATTTTAGAATACATTTTTGCAGATTCAAATGTCCATCTTTTAATAATATAAACAGTGTCTTGCTGAAGCAGCAAAGCTCAGCCTTCTCTGGAATGTCTACTTTCATTTCACAAAGGAATTAAAAGGTCACTGGCACCAGTCTTTGAACAGACGACTGACTTATTGTCTGCACTGCTGAGACTGGTACTCTGTGGTGCCAGCTGCTTCTCTTTTCCGCTCCTGCTCCTAGCCCAGTTTGTTGTTTTTTTCTAAAGCTGTCTTTCTGTGACCTCAGTTTGGGGCTACAGCCACTTGATCTGATAGCCTGGGTCACTTGAACCACCCACAAATCATCAAGTATTAATAGTCCTCAGAGAATGTGCACTTCTACTGACTTATACATTAACAAGGAAGGTGTTACAAGGGGCTGGGTTCTCATTGCAGCTTTTCCACGATTAAACTGCACACAGAGTTATTAGTATCCAGGATTGCAGACAGAACTGCATACCTGTCTTTCACAGATGTCTATAATTATCAGTGTTCTGACCACTTACCTGCTGCCCTTTCAAAACCACTTGCTCCAAACCCCCAAACAGGACAAACCACACGCCCAACTTTCTCTAGGTAATTTTTACAATTCCAATTAAAAACAAGGTGGACAAAATAAGTACAACTTACTTGCAGCATTATTCATCAATATGCTATTGTGATTTAATATGGGGCTTATAGTACATATCTATTTTATTATGCCGCAGCTAGTTAGACCAGGTACAGACATTATACCTGAACTGGTGTAATGCTCTGAAACTGACTTATACCCAGAACAGAAGTTTGGCACACATAGGCTGGTTTAAAAATGGCAGAAACTGGTCTAAGATTTGCTGCCCCACTCCCTCTCCCTGGGTAAATGTGTATTCCATTGATCTAAACTACATCACTTACAGAAAACCAAGTAACTTAGATTGATTCTACCTCCAAATTTTGGATGTCTGTACCTAGCGTTAAAGACTCTTGCAATTACAGACGCAATATTGCCAGTGACTGAAATCAGGTAATAAGTAGTTTAATGATTAATTGATATTTGTTGAAAACAGGATTACCTTTGATATAATTGAATAATTAGTTATTGATGAAGGAAGTCATGATTTATCTTAGATTACCTGACTAACAGTGGATTTTCATATTAAATAATAATTATATTAATGTTAATAAAGACATAATTAAGAGGCACTGTGTAACTGCTTAATATTGCAACTGTAGCAACTCGATTAGTAAATACAGTTAAATTAAAGACTGATCAGCATCACTGAAGTGGAAGTATTAATTTTAAATTGTAGTATGAGAGACTTTGATGACTGCAGAGAATTTGGCCCATTGATTGTTCAATGTTCTTTAAATATTGTGCGCTCTTTGGGTCAGAGTCAGATTCCAAAGACCAGACCTCCAGATGGCACACAATAGCAGAACTCCTATGAAGTCAGTCAAGCTATGTTGTATTGTGACAGACAAGATCCTTACCTATTATGTGCATAGACAGTTCCTGACACAATGTGGGTGCTCCCCTGATGCATACACTTAGAAATAAAAGGAATTAGATTTCTCTGCGGATCAGACAGATTATTAATTTTGGAAAATACCAGAATATAGAAACCCTACAAAAGACAGGTATTTAACATGAACTGTACAATCAGTTATGGGCTGGACACAAAACAAGTTATTCTAAATCACGTGGTTAGGACTGATGTCACGTCTATGTTAATGACAACCGCGACATGTATAAGACAGTGAACATGCTTATTTGATTAAGGCCTAAAGAGGGCAGATGTTGCTAACACACTGACTGATTTTCAGACCTGTTGCTGTCGATCAAAATGGCTTAAAAAGGAGCGTGAAGAGACTCTGACGACCGCTAAAGAAGTTATTAAGAAATGTTTTTTCAGGTTTACAGATGGTTGTTCCTAGCCAGCATCTGATGTAGTGAGCTGTTGCTCAAGAAAGTTTATGCATCTCTGATTCAGTTAGTCAGTCTGTAAGGTGCATCTCCACTGTGGCTTCTACCTTCTTTAGGGAGGTATTCCCTGACCGCTGCTTGCCCTTGTCCTAATTTCTCAGAAATTCATGTGTTAACCCCACCCCCAAAATGGCACATTGCTTTAAACTCGTTGCGCTCCCATGTCGAGACCAGCACATACCCAGAAGAGGCAGCATGTTAGTTAGACCCAGCTTTCCCCATACCTGTTCAGATTGGGTGCTTTAGTGGCTCTTTTTTGGTGTTTTTACCTAATAGCTGTTTGATTCAGTTTTTTTTTAAATCACTTGATAGCAGAGCACTTCTGATTTACGAAAAGGATGGAGGTGCAGCACATCACTTTTTCACCGAGCACCAATAGTTTTCTTAGCATTACACAAAATGCAGTGACTGACATGACCCTTCCCAAAAATTTAAGAAAGGAACAACTAGGTGGAAAATAATGATACAAATACTGTGATTTTGCAAGAGTACTTGCCTTGCCAGACCAAATTAATCTCAAGGTACTTGTTCCACAGCCCCTCATAAAAGTCTTGCATATTTTGCGTGCTTTTGCTGGACACTTCTGCCTCGAAGAGTCTGTATTGTTCCTCTCCCTGTAATTAAAAGGTTTCTAGTGCCTACCTTTTATATTTTTTCCCCAAGAGTCCTAATTCAAAGACCCATCTTGTTTTGTATTTTGTTTCCAGGGGGGCATAATAAAAAAAGAAAAAATGTAATTTACAAGGTGGAAGTAATACAACAAATGATGCCTTATGGGGAAGCCCCACTACTCTAATAAAGAACTAGTAGGATCTTGGGACCATTCCTTGTTGGTCAGTGTTAATGGAAACCCTGCTTTTTTGCATCGCTGTATTAATTTTGACATTTTTAAAGTAGAAAACATGCTCCCTTGAAACATAAAAGGCTTTGCCTACAGCACTGCCTATGCCTATAACTTCTGTTACTACATAAAGCTGAGGCATGGGAAGCTATAAACCACCATACAACCACTGCCAATGTACAAAGGCCTTTCTTTAGCAAAAGGAGGCAACTGCAGCAAGAGTTAAAACAAACAGTTAAGACTATACAGCTCACTCCATCCTCCCTCAGGAAACTGAGACATCCCTTTCATTCTATTTCTACTCCCTCAAAATCAAGTTCAATCCACTCATTTGAAAGGGCCATAATACAATCCCCTTAAGGAAAGCATATCTCGGTTGTGATGTGCTTTATTCTCATCCAAAAACCTTGGTGGTCAAGGCTGTTGTGAAAAAGCAGCTAACAGCACGTGACTCTTGAGAAGTTAAACAAGATCTGTTCTCAGCAGCACTCAACAAGCATACAGAAGCAGTCATGCACACATTGACTGCTGCATGAAAATGTCTATGATATTCAATTGGCAGGGTCCTATGCCTCTTGACAGTACACTGAAAAAATCATCTTAAAAATGGAATTAGCACTGGAAACGACCATTATACAGAACTCCATGTAACATGGCAAGCTATGGAAACATTACCCCGTCTCGGCAGGCTAGAAAGATTTAGTTTATTATTAACAGTCAAAATAAAGACAAACTTTTTTTTTTAAGCATTTGTGTAAACCCCTACATTATTTTAAAAGCTTTCAAAGGGTTGTCAAAATTTAGTGTATTTTGATTATATACATGTTGCTTGTTTTTTGAGTTGTATTTGGCATGAATAAGCACTAAATCCAAATCTAAAGGCGCTTACACAAGTTACATTTTTCACACAACCTGTGTAAAGCGCCACGAGTTAGAGCACCTCCCCTAAACATCTGTAGGCACCCTAAAATCCTTACCTGAGTGGTCTCACTGAAGTCAGTGGAATCCACAGTATAAAGAAGGATAGTCTGCTATTATGGGACACCAGAACTCCATCACAGACTTCTTGGGTTACCTTTAGGAAATTAATTAGGCCCCATTCCTGCACCAAGAACAAAATGAGAAGAGCACAAAGGAATTCCTGTACCCACTGAGCATCCTACTCAATTCAATGAGGTTCTACCAAGGTGCTGTGGTCTACTGCAGGACGAAAGCTAGCACAGGATTGAAGCTTATGTCACTCTGTACTTTGTTTCTTCATCTGTAAAATGGGGATAATGCTTTCTGCACTCTTTGTCTGACTTTGCCTTGTATATACAAGTTGCTGTAAGCTCTTTGGGGCAGAAAGTATCTCTCACTATATTACTGTGCTCTGGTTACTGCAATAAAAGCCAGATCTAGGAGAGGACTCTCAATGCTCCTATAATAGCAAAAAGAGAAGTAAAAATGGTAGAATGTTTCCTCAGATTAATCTGGCTCAGTTTCTGATCCCCAGGCACCAGCAAATTTATCCTGGGATCCAGCACCAAAAAAGGACTACTAAAATTGTCAAATTGTTGTATGTGAAGAAAAGACTTACATGAAAATAAAATTAATCAATTGGCATTTTAAAACAAAACACAACTTTTTAGATAACCTAAAAGTGTCCTAATAACATATTAATAAGGCTAACAATGGAATTTTAAACTGTATCATTTACTGTGAAAGTCAAGGGGAATCTATTTTTTAGGTGATATCAAAACAATCTTTGACCTAATCTCAAGTGATTCAAAATTATTTGTGAAGTTCAAATTGAAGGACAACAGGAAAATATGATAATTTAGGACTCTTCATTCATTACTGACTGAAAACAGTTCTCGTCATGATCAGTTCTTTTTAATTGCAACAAAGTAAACTTTTCAAGCTTGGGGCTGCCCCCATGATATCCATTTTTGTGTTCATACTGATAGGCTAAAGAAAAATAGGGAATTGTAATCAGCTTTGCACCAAGATTCAAACAAGGTTCATAATAATATTTGCAAGGCTAATGCTGTGTGACATGATTAGCAGGTCAAAGGAAAGCAAACCAGAAAGTGGAAGTCAATGCTGTGGGAGAATTATGTTTAATCAGGGAGATGGGACAAGGCTTCAATCACTGTGTTGTGACCTTAAAAAACATACAGGACAAACATTGAGATTAGTAATAAGAGAAAAAACCTCCCAATGGCTGGGGCACTATACACTGGATTAGCCATATGGGGAAATCACATCCTCAACTTGGGTAACTATTACAGCTCTGAATGGGGCTTGAATTTAGAAGGAATCTACTAACTTCGGTGAACTTTGAATCAGGGTGCTGGAGGACCAGGTTTTCATCCTCTCTCCTCTAAAATCTAACAGTTAAAAATTTACAAGCTAATAAACAATTTAAAAGCTAATAATTATTGAAGAAAGGCAGTGGAGAACTGTTGTACCACCCTGTGATGACAGCATTTTCTAAACAAGCAAAGTGAAAGTCTCACCACTGCCTGGCACAAACACTGTGAAAAATATCACAAGCCATCCTGTATTGACTCTCTTGCAAGACCTGACGGGGGGACTGGCCTAGGCACTAGAGAAACTTGTTGAGGTCATGGCCATGATACTTAGTGCTATGGAGATCATGGGAGCACAGGGCAATCTAAAGAGGCTGCTGTAATTTAAGCAGGTCACTGGGACTCTCCAAATTATTACAGGGGATGGTTGGAAAATGTATGTATGATTGGAAAAGCATAAGAGATAGCTTCCACCTTAGCAATTATTTTAGCTGGAAGGTCACTTAATCAGTTTTGGTGTGCTCTCGAGGGCCACATCTCTCTCTCCACCCAGAGCTGTAGCCTGCCCAGATATTTTTTCTTTTTCTCTCTCCCCTGCCCCTCCTCTCTCTACCTCCTTGGAGCTGTAGCACACCCCAATCCTCCCTCTCTCTGCTCTCTCTCCCTGGAGCTGTAGCACACCTTGATCTCTCTCTCCCACTCTGCAACTTATGCCACCACCCACCCAGTGCAGTGGAAGCAGCCCTGGCTGGATACCAGCATCAACTTTGGATGTGCCCAGCAGGTTCCAGATGGAAACCGGGGCATCTGCCTGGGTCCACAGCTGATACCACCACATTAACACTGGGTAGAAGCAGTCTTGCCTCACCTCCTTGCATGGCTAAAGCTGCCAGGTCCACCTGCCTGGCACCACATGGTAGCTGGAGCCAGATCTACAGACCACTCATGGGCCAAATCCCATGAGTTGGTGGCCACCTGCCCAAGTGCCAGATACAATCAGTTGGTGGGCCATATTTTGCCCACCTCTGCTACAGAGGCACTCATAAACAGCCTACACCCACACTGACCTATGTGCTGTATATCAACAGAGGTACCAGATAATTTAAGGCTAACTTGAGCATATTTACTCAAGTTGCAGCCAAATCTTTGACTGCAACGTGGACAGGCCCATTGCAGCACTGCACACAACTTCACACCTAGTGAAGCCCCTAGGATACCACCTTTGTGGCTGGGATTTGCAAAGCAGAACAAAGCACCTAGATGCTCAGATCTCCTTAAGGTCAGTGAGAAGTTGTTGCTTCACTTCCTGGGCCTCCTTGTTGTATTTAGACTGTTAACTCTTAAGGATAAGGGCTCATTGAGAGTCTGCATGTTTCCACTCAACCAGTACTTTGCAGGAGCAGCACTCCCAGTGGTTTTCAGCATCAAAGAAAGCCACTTGGCCACCTTTAGCTAAGCTAGAGGGGAAATTTTCAAAGGCTCAAACATCTGCTGGAAGTCACCCAACATCCACTGAAAGTCAACAGGAGCTAGGCCCAGCCTTTCACAAGGCCCTCTTCACCTTTGAAAATGCTGTTCTGAAACTAGCAGGATGAGTCTCTGCAGCCTGGCATTTTGCACTGACCTTTATTATCTTGCAGAGTGGTGCACCATGGCAGAATTTCACCACTCAAATAAGCATCAGCATAAGCAGAAATAGCTGCACAAAGGACAGTGCCAGGCCTAGATCTCCAGGAAAGCTGATAAATAATTCAAGGTAATAACTGACCCTCAAGAAAGGATCTTAGCCATCTCAAGGCTGTATTAATAAGCCGGGGCAATCTGCAGCAACTCTGCCAGTGAACTTCAGAATAGGCAGGGATTGCTGGAATGCAGGATGACTCCAGCCTGAACCCCTTTGCTTTCACTCAGCGTTCCTTCAAAATGTGCTGTGCCATGGGGAAAGCCAGGTACAAAGGTCTTGCACCCCACTGAGGTAACAGGCTGTAATTTGGCTCAGCTTTCACCCACTGCAGCATACCTTTCTGGCCCAATAACTAACAAAGATAGCCAAGGTAAAAAAGCTCATGAAATTGCAACACACTTTTGGAAAAGAGCATAAAAGGTACAATTCTACTGAAGTCAATGGCAAAACTTCCACTGACTTCAATGAAGCCAGGATTGCTGATCGACCCCTGCCATCCTGACCTCACTCTTCCCCACCACACAATGACTTAGTTATGGAAAAGGTCCCCTTTAAATGTTCTTAAAGAAGCTATAATAGAGATAGTTTCAGCCAGCATTTCACTGCATCATACTGAGCAGCAAACTACACGATCTGCCATAACCACAGACAAGGAAATAGCATTGTCATAAATACCATCTTGTGTCTTTCACAGCAAAATCACAGTGACAGACACCTTGGCCTGCTGAAGTTTACAACAGTGTGAAATAGGGATGTGGGAGGGACATGCTAACAAATAACAGGTATATTTTTCAAACAGTACACAGGAGAAACCCATTATTTGTGAGTAAGGCACAGGCATAAGAACTACTGGGAATGTTTTTCAGTAGTTTCAAGTTTCTGGTATATCCTTGTGTGATGTTAAATCAAATGCTTTTGCCCTCTCTTGCACTGTCATATTTGCTCATTAGGCATAACAGGCCAAAACAAAACCATAAAAAACAAAAGAAAAAGAGAAAAAAGACAATGATTAAGGCTAATTTTACATGCACAATTTAGATGGACAAAACATCCCCGGAGGACTTTATCAGTTTAAGACAAAAACCAACAAGCTGTTTCCTGTATGCTGCAGCTTAAGGTCAGCGGATGTTTATTAGAGGCAGAGGGGAAAGGAAACGCAATATCTTTGACTGACATAGCATGGATATCTGGAAAATGCTATTTACACTATTGATTCCAGTAACAGCCATAGTGAGTTGTCTTATGGTTAATACTTCATCTGGCGACCCTAGAATGCAAAACACTGGTGCCAAAATATGTGGGGTTTGTCTATTATGCTTACAGTAAACATAAGTAAAGGTATTAACTTGTTTTCAACAAGCTTCATTCCTCCAGCACCTCCCACCAGCAGCTATAAAGGGTGCCAGGATTAAATCATGTTCAACCCTACCCACCTATCAGGAAGTTAAATAAATAAAAATATTGATCAATCGATCGACAGATAGGTAAGCATTTGTATCAGGCCCAATGGGAATCTAAGCAAGGTTGAAGGCCATGCTAAACACAGCTGCTTGATATTCCAGAGACATAGGGCATTTCTATGTGTGCTCATTCTTCTGATCTGTGACACATGAGGGCTAAAATGGAAGCTAGCAAACAGCACATCCTCTTGCTCTGAATGGCCTAATGTACTTCAGAGCTCCTGGAAGCCTTGGCAGGGCGGGCAAGATATTTTTCTTGTTTCATAGTATTGCTCCCTACAAAGTAATTAAAGGACAATCTTTCCAGGCTCAGCAAGGATTCACTGTTCAAACATCCTCAGATAGCTGGGCAGTGGCTCTGATGCAGCATTTAATTAGAATAACAAACTGCAAAAACTGGGAAGTATTCTGTGTTCTAACAAAGATGTAGGGGGAACAGACACTAAGTTAGCATCGATATGCCACAATGATATTCTAGAAATGGTTTCTAAGGTTCCATTATTCGTATCTTACTTAATTCTGCATTAAAGCCAAGCTTCTGTCATGGATAACATCAAGGCCCGTAGCCCTAACGATGTGATCAGTGTTTTTTAAAGAAATTAAGCAGATGGAGAAATGTCTGGGGAAAGGAGGCAGCATAGTTATTTGTTAGAACAAAAGATGGCATGTCTACATGTTCATTAATGCACAGTAGTTACTGCACATTTAGTTTAGTACTTGCTTAATGAAGTACTAACTAAATGTACAAGTCACTGCACAGTTACTGTACAGTTACTGCACAGCAGCACTGGCTCACAGTTTTTCTGTGACACTTACTGCACAGTAGCTTAAGAACACTGTGCAGTGGCATATTAGCACAGTTTTTGACCAGCATGCTAGTGTGCAATGTAGATGCACCTGGACACTTACAGTTTTGCTGCTGAATGAATCACTAGTTTTTCTGTCATCTTTTTTGTGGCATTGCCTTGAAAATGAGCTAGAAACTGTGTTTAAAGGGGGGAAAAAGGTGTTTTACATTAATGGGATCCTGAGAAAATCTGAGCACCCTAACCACACTCTTCTTCATCTGTACAGTTTTAGACAGTAAACTTCTTCAGGTATGTATTGCATTTTCTAAATCCTATGTAGAAACAAGCCCACCTTAAATAAGGGTCAGAATTCCACTTAGGCTCCATGTGCCCACGTAGTGGGAAGGGAAAAATAGACAGCCCATTTCTGGTATGGCTGTCATGGTGGAAGTCCAGTTCCAGAAGCACAGAGAAACTGTTTCTTCCCTATGCCCTTGGGGACTCACAGGCCATACCTTCATATCCTCTCCACCACAGCACAGGACTGCTGTTGACAAAATAAATTTCATGCACTGGTTTCCACTTCAGTGTACCAGAGACCAGCAATTAGGTAGAGTACATAGCTCAGGGGTGGCCCTGAGCAGCCTGGAAGAGATGTAAAGACCCTTCTCACACTCATCAGCAATAGAGAGCCTGAGCTTGACCCTGGGGTATGCATTCAGGACCTTCCAAGTTGTTACTCTAAGTGCTGGTCTTGGGTGTACCCAGCAGGAAGCAATGGGGGAGAGGGAATGATAGTTTCTTTAGCTGCCAGAAGCCCTGAGGTTAGAGGAGCCTATATAGATATACCCAAAAAGGTCTGAGGGGGGGGTAGGAGCAACAGGTCTGTTCCCCATTGATAGATGTTAGGGTTGGAAAGGACCTCAGTAGATCATTGAGTCCGACCCCCTGCATAGGCAGGAAAGAGTGCTGGGTTCGGATGACCCCAGCTAGATGCCTATCTAACCTCCTCTTGAAGACCCCCAGGGTAGGGGAGAGCACCACCTCCCTTGGGAACCTGTTCCAGACCTTGGCCACGCTAACTGCGAAGAAGTTCTTCCTAATGTCCAGTCTAAATCTGCTCTCTACTAGCTTGTGGCCATTATTTTGTGTAACCCCCGGGGGCGCCTTGGTGAATAAAACCTCACCAACTCCCTTCTGTGCCCCCGTGATGAACTTACAGGCAGGCAAAAGGTCGCCTCTAAACCTTCTCTTGCGGAGGCTGAAGAGGTCCAGGTGCCCCAGTCTCTCCTCACAGGGCTTGGCCTGCAAGCCCTTAACGGTACGAGTGGCCCTTCTCTAGACCCTCTCCAGGTTATCCACATCTCTCTTGAAGTGCAGCGCCCAAAATTGCACGCAGTAATTCAACTGCAGTCTGGCCAGTGCCCGATAGAGGAGAAGTATCACCTCCTTGGATCTATTCATCATGCATTTGCTGATGCATGATAAAGTGCCATTAGCTTTTCTGATGGCTTTGTTACACTGACGACTCGTGTTCATCTTGGAGTCCACTAGGACTCCAAGATCCCTCTCCGCTTCCGTGCCACCAAGCAGGTCATTTCCTAGGCAGTAGGTATGCTGGACATTTTTCCTCCCTAGGTGCAGCACTTTCCATCACGCACTGGCCAGCAGAACTTGTTGGCAGAGTGGAGACAGACAGGAAAGGGTTGTATGTTGCTCCAATAAAGTGTGTGGAGAAGTGCACAAATGTATTACACACATACATATAGAGTCTACCATATTGACTGATTCACAGAGGATTGAATTAGAGATCTGAAGACCTAAAAGTGTGAGGTGCTACAGCTTAAATTTAAACTCCCTATTCCAAAACACTTACGTAAAGATTTAAAATTAGAAACAAGAATGAGCATGCAAAGAAACACCACGTCTCAAGCAGCTTTCTCTAGCCTACCCTCCAACTCACCCTGGATCCCAAGTGGCCACGTTACAAATGCTTAGCAAATTATGATTTACAAAAAAAAGAAAAAATTCTCAAAGTGGGCAGAGTTTCCCACTCATGGGATCACCAGGATGTGTGAGTACCCCAATATGTATAACCTTATTTCCTTACTCCTTCCACTATTAAAACAGTCAGGTCTTCCAGTGAGGTCTTTGCTTATAAACACACAGTCCTCAGTGATTTCTATACTTCACCCTCTGCCTTGGGGCACTCCTGTGCTTCCACTAGTGGTATAGATACTCATTGACTATTGCAATATGTTATGTACACAACTACACAAGGCCTAGACCTACCCAAGAGCAGGTATCACTCTTAGGAGCCAGTTGTTGGATATGAGTTTCCCAGTTAAAGAACAAAAACGAAAACTACCACAACTCCACACTTCTAAATGTTTTACAGCAAATCAAACAGAAATCTACATGCCTAATAAATAAATGCTTCTGATTAATTCAAGATTAAAGTTTACAACTGCAAATTTTGAATATTAAACACCAGTTGTTCTTTGAAGTCAGAATTGGTGTAAAGGTTCAAACATCTGGAGCTGGCTGGAATTCTCAGGGGAAAACTCATCTCCATTTAGGTATTGTAGTAAGTGGTCAGATTGTCCAAACAGTTTAGCACACTAGGTATCACAGGAAGAGCTGCTGCATAGGCCTGTGTGAAGCTGCTACTATTCTCTTCGGATTCAGATTTGGCCGATTTGGCGGACAGTGATTCGATTTGGTGCTTCAAATCACTGTCCCTGTTCGATTTGGCTGAATCAGCCAGGCCAGGCCCATCCCCTGCCCCTTTTCCAAATCTTTTCCTTTAAATTGGTCCCCTGATTCAATTCAGATTCAGAGTTTCAGCCACCAAACTGGGCCAAATCTCCTCCAAATCGAATCACCAACCGAAGCTTCGCACAGCCCTTCTGCTGAGTACAGAACACTTTTGAAAATATGCTCCTTACTCATGTACTTAAATAGGAAATGAAGATGAAGCATTTCAAAGGCACACATGGTAGTTGGCAGTTCATTTTGATGGATTTTCTTGGGCTGTTCTAGAAGCTAGGGAAGCTCCTGGTATTATTTAGATAGTTATAAGAATTTAACTTCATTATGTCAGCTTTCCCCAAATTGCTCTGTAGGTAACAGTAGTGCTGTAATCTGCAAACCAGCGCCCACTATGGTCCTGCTTAACTCCATCCCAACCCTGAATAAGCTCCTTCTACCTCCAGCTCAGCCCTTATGCCAGGGCCCATGAGACAAGATCATTGCAAAACAGCTTGTGGCTATGTTCTACGGAGCTTGCACCGGTTGAATTCTCTGGGAGTTAGGCACTTAGGGAGCTTGTAAATGTGGTGAAAATGCCACTTTGTGTGGCTCAATGGTTTCACACTGTATACGCACAAGAATTTTGGGGGTTTTAAAGGAGTTTGCAAAGTTGCAAATTATAACAATGCAGCTGTCAGCTTTCCCCCAGCCACGGGAGATGTGGGCAAGCTCTGCCAAAAAAAAAAAAAAAAAAAGATTCGGCCCCTTTCTGCTTCTGCCTTCAGCAGGACACCTGGGGCCACACAGGAATGGGCTAACTTGCCCCTATGGTGGCACAGGAAGGTGGCAGGAGGGCAGCTGTGTTTGCTAGTGGCTGGAGAGGGAGGCAAGGACAGTGCATGGGGCACTGAAAGCCTGGGTGGGCTGTTAGCTGGCCAGGTGCTGCCCAGCTCAGAAGCACCTGATCCAACACTTCCCTGAGCCTGCCCAGGCTTCCAGTGCCCCATACACCATTCCCACCACCTTCTCTGGCCTCCAGCATACCCCAGCTGCCCTCCTGTCACCTCCCTGTGCTATCCCAGGGCAAGCTGGGTATGCTGGTGGCCAAAGAAGGCAGCGGGGATGATGCACAGGATGCTGTAAGCCCAGGTGGGTTTGGGGAAGCACTAGACCAGGCACCTCTGAGCTGGGGCAGCACCTGGCTAGCTAGCAGCCTGTCTGAACAGCTCTGTGCCTCATGCACCATCCCCTCTGCCTTCCCCAGCCACTAGCTAACCCAGTTGCCTTCCTCCTGACTTCCCATGCTGTCCCAGGAACAAGCCAGCCCATTACCAGGTGGCCCCAGATATCCTGCCAGCCACAGGCATCTGCCCAAGGCAGAAGCAGCGAGGGGCCCAATCTCCCTCCCCTCCCCCATCCCCGCCTTGGGGGGGCAGAGGGCAGAGCCTGCCTGCCTCTCCTGTGGCCAGGGAGTGAGCTGCTGGTGGGTCAACCAGCCCACAAGCTGCAGGGGGCCCCAGTCTTTCCCTCTGTGGTGGTGGAGCCCCACGGGGCCACCCAGGTGGGCTGCTAGCAGACCGGGTGCTGCCCAGCTCAAGATTGGGGAAGAGTTGGATTGGGCTGGGTGCTGCCTCTGAGCAGAACCTGGCCTGCTAGCAGCCTGCCCAGGGGGCACCACCACCACCGAGGGAAGGACCAGGGACTCCCACAGCTTACGGGCCACTCAGCCCAATGGCAACTGCCTCATGGGCAGGCTCTGGCTCCAACCTAAAAAAGGATCAGGACCCTCACCATAACATGATGGAAAAACTGAAATGGTTGTCTTCAGGGTTTTAATTTATGTCCTACTGTTTCAGTTTAGGAGGCATAAAATAAGACCCTGATAACTAAACTCCCATCATGTGCACAAGTGCCCTTAGATGCCATTTGTGTCTTTGAAAAACTCAGTCCCAGTGTTTTTGGAAGCTTTGGTCCCAGCTGTGAGAACTGAGTACCTGAAAGTCTGGCCCTGAGCTGAGGTTCTGTTCCTGCTTTCTGCAGGAAAGTAAGATGAAGCCTTAAATTACTGAATGGGTAAACTTCACCATCACCATCACAGATTCTCAAGTAAAGACCAGGAGAGCATCGGTCTAATGATGCACCTGACCAGAATGCTCAGGATGGTAAAATATGACCCTCAATAATATCTCTTGAGTTTTCAGTAATATTGCTGCACTTCTGTCACCCACTTGTCCCAGAAGGCCTACTTAAAAAATATCAAGGAAAAAATGAGTTGAAATAGCTAAGGCCAAGGGATGGGGGCTCAATGTGAATCACACGACTACCAAATGGAGATATGATACACACAGCCCCTGCAGGGGATAGGTAAGGGAAGACAGGTGTCTCATGAATTATGAGTCAAGTGGGACAATTTAGTGAAAGTTTTAACTTTCAGAAAAGAGACCAAAAGCCATTAGATACATAACCTTGTAAGTCTAATATGGCCATAAATTAACAGCTGCACTATATTATGTAAATTTATGTTAAATTATTCACTAACTGTCACCATATCCCCATAAAAAATCTACATACTGACATTTACAAAAAATGACATCTTCTGATAATAGTTTTGCTATATATTTCAGTGTCTGCAATTGCCTTTTAACCATCTTGACTACTGCTGAGGCAAACACTACTTAACCAGGGCTGCTTCAGAGGTTTAATTAATTCATTACTATTCACAGACTTACCCTGCAGGAGGTCATGGTCAAGCTAAGCTAGTGTCTTTGGGGCAGTGGGCTCTTTCTTCTAATTTCAAAACCTGTCAGAGATGAGCCAAGCAAGCACGGGACAAATACTGCTTCACCCCAGCTAAAAATTGAAAACACAAATTAAAAGATGGTGCCAAAACCCAGGAACATTCCTAATATAGCAACTGGTGTGGCTTCAGTGGCAAAATACTCACTAAAACAGACACATGCAAGAGCTCCTTAATCAGTGAGAACTCTGACTTATTCTTATCTATACTTGAGGAAAGAAGCAGAGGCAAAGCAACTACCCCAAATGCTAGCTGTTGGCAGCTGAATCAGTTTATCGTGAGTGAGGACAAGGCTAAAGATCTTGCAGATGTTATGTCTGACTTCAAGTTAACCTTAGATTTTCAACCACGTGCTTCCACCAACTATGAATGCTAATGGTGGTAGGGACATTAGTGAAGGCAGGACATCAGCATTCACCAGTGTTTTTACCGTCATACAATTTAAGACTTGGCTCTGAGGGGTTACATGTATTGGCTATGGTGCTGCTTTTTGTCTATATTATTCTTCCATAGCTGCTATACCTGAACTAATGTAACAGTTGAAATATTCAAGGAAATGTATGGCATAGACTTAGGTTTACTAGCAATGAGAAGACAAAAAACTGCCATAGTCACAGAGGAAACAGATGATTCTGTGGAAAGGGCAGGATTTTGGAAGACTAAGTAGGAGAAAAATAGCACCTGCTGCCTGGGGAGACTCCATGTACCTCTCTGCACAGTGGATACTATTTTCCAAAATAGGGATAATCAAGGAAGAAATGGAGACAACTGCGGTAGATCTATTCCCTGTGTGAATTCATCAGCTGCTGTGGCTCTGAGAGCTGAACATGAGAAGCTACTGAAGCCTCAGGACTGCAGAATATTAGGGATCTTCTTTAATAGCACAGTAGCTTTCAGAAAGATGGGATTTTCAGAAAGAGACCAACCCCTCTCATCTACCCAGGTTCTATTTTATGCTGCCTGGTTGCACCACTGTTTCAGCCTCCCTGTGTTATCTGCTGAAATTAATAACCAAGGACAGGGTTACTGCTGTAATTTACCCCTTCACCTTAACTTTGCAACTCCTTTCTGCCTTTGACTTTTGCACCATTGCATAGCTCAGCCTACTTTTAGCTGTTCCCCTCACCTTCCAAGTCTTTGATTCGGTGTGGGTTCAAATCCTCTAGGAACACGGCCACCCAGTACAGGCTCCTAGGTGGGGAGAAGGTGAGCAGAGAAACATTCCCAGGAGCAAATAACAGATAGGGTAATTGTAGAAGGGGGGGATAGCTTGATTAGTGGAAGATCAAAGTGTGTTAACACCTATGGAACAATAAGATTAGCAGAAACCAAGTAGATAACAAAGAGCCACGAAGTCAGTTGATTTCCTCAGCTCCACATGAAAAGAAATGTGGCTGTCCTTGCCAAGTGGTTTGTTTTAAATTTTCAGTGGAGCAGGAGTGAAACACACCACCAAACTCTCTTGAACCCACCCCAGCATCCAAGCATGGTAGTATTTGTAAAGTGGCTGCTCCACACTGTGCAGTAGGGTAAAAGGATGCCTCCCTTTCAGGCCTTTCTCCAAGCCTTGCTACTTACCCTTGCTGCAGCATGGAACAGAGTGGGTTTGTCCTTATACAGTAAAAGCTGCACTATCCGGCATCTTACAACCCAGCATGCTCCACTAACTGACATGCCAGCTTGCACACCATGGCACTTCCGGTTTCTCCGAACCCCCACAGCCTGGGTCAAAGCACCATGTGCTGCTGAGCCCCCACGGCCCGGGGGCATAACAGGTTGCATGGGGCCTGGCAAGGCCTGACTCCCTGGTCCGCGGGGCCTGTGACAATGCAGCAGGAGGGGCGGTGACATGGCAGGAGGGGCAGTGGGATGCCCCAGATGCGGCAGGAGAATCAGCCAGGGCAACTCAATTAACCAGCATATTTTGTTATCCAGCATCCCGCATTCCTGGGGGGATGTCAGATAACAGAGCTTTTACTGTAGTTGTATTTTCTAAGGGTAAACTGAGGCCGAGTGACAGCCAGCTGGAATCAAAAGACTCCAATCAACTTTAATGGGCTTGGAGCAAGCCTATGGAAAAGAGCAGCAAAGCCTAACAGTTCACTCAGAAATGGGAGAGAAGATCTGCTTATCCAGTTTGCTCCTAATAAATGCCAAGCACAAGCTGAAAGCGGGGGGGCATGGAGGGCAAAGCAGTAAAGAACATCCTGCTATGCTTGTAACTAACAAACAACCAAAGAAACAACATTAATAGTAGCAGCAGCAACAGTAATGCTACTATCACAGATCCACAGGCAGACACACTCAGAAAATTCTCGGGCTTCCCTAAAGGTAGGTTGGGTGCGGGGGGAGTCTACGTGGAATATTACCGAGGCCGTGACTGTTAGGGGGTGGCCATGTGAGGAGGGAGAGGGAGCTAGCTGTGACTGTGGGGAGGCTAACAGCGGAAGATTTTCACAGCAATTTTTATGAGAGCTAGGTGGTAGTCTGAACATAGGGTAAGGATTTTGTTAATTATGTTCTACCATACTCTGTTGTCAAAGCATTTGATCACTTTTTTTTTTTTCATATACCATTTGTTCTTCCTTGTTTTTCTGTTACTTTACCAAAGTGCCTGTGGTAAATCATGGTTTCTGGGCAAATGAATAACCTGGACATAGCCATTCAGCAGAGGGAGGAACCAACAGACTTACACAACCTCAGGGTGTGCATTTCTGGGAGCAGCCTGATACCCCAGGGTTTTTTCACAACTGCTGCTACTAATAAAATGGTACTTTCAGGGCCAGTGTCCCTAATATGACCTTGCAATTATGCTCTGAATTATTAAGGTACCATTTCAGAGAAAGGCAGAGGGAAAGGGGGATCTATATGTATTAAAAAAGAGCAGTGGAATAAACAAGCATTTGCGACAGCAGGAAGCTCCCTCTTAATTCTGAGATAATGAAACGCTTCTAACCAGGCCCAACTGCTGAATATTACAAGAGCCATCATCTCGTGTGGCTTGCATGCAGCTTTATTTTCTGCTCCCCTGCATGGACTGAATATGATTCACAGCACAGTCACAGGAAATAGTTATTACTATTTATTTGGAGAGAGAAGAGTGACTCTTCTAAATAACATCAAACTGCACCTGCAGTAGCACAGAATGTATCTGTTTTATTAAACACATCCCACACCCTCCCCCTAATCCCCTCCTTCTATTCAATATTCTCTCCCCAAAGAGCATTTTGTTGTCGTGCTGGCTGCACGGTTCACAAGGAAAGAAAGAAACAAATTTACAATGGCCAGTAGAGCAGACCTAAGAGCTAGATAGTGAAATGCAAGCACTGATACTCTGCACATCACAAAGGCTGTTTGTACACAGCTGCAAACACAGCATTCATTTGTAATTATTTATTATAAACTGTCTGGCTTAAAGTGAGCTTCCCTCCCCACATAATTCTTATTGTGTCTCCACTTGTTTTATATGGATGGGAGCATATAGGAATAGACAGCATCTACTCTGCTCCACGTGAAAAACCTGCTGCCTCCTCCTAACCCAGTCCCCAGCGCTATTGTAGAGTAGCTCCTTTGAAGCTACTTACAATAGCTTACACTGCAGCAATTTATCTCTGGCTAGATGGAGAAGTGAGCAGCTTGCTGCAGCCCTTTTGCCTTGCTGTAATTCAGCAGCCAGTGCCGAAGCCGTAAAGCAACCTAGACTCTGAAACATTGCACCTACCACCCAAGACCCTCCCTCTGATGTGCTCAGACCTCAATTAAATCCACTCCCCAAGACTCTTCTGCTGAAGATCCATGGTTAAAATTTGCCCGAGTTTAATGCAGACTTAGAGCTGCAGAAAATTCAGAATTGCCTTATATACAGTTAAATGCTACATTGTACTGGTCAGGGACACTTGCCTTCTAAAATGACAGGAACCTCTTTCTAGGATATCCTTTTGGAATGACACAATAGCTATTCTTTATTGGCTACAAGAAACCAGTAAGTGGAAGTTATGAGGCCACTTCATCCCTCTGCTGTAGGTATCAGAGTCTTGAGTACCTGGATCCTGCGATGCCATTAAAAGCTTCAAGGGGTTCAAAGTGTGTTTTTTATTTGTCTAACAAAATAAAATACTTCACAAAATAATGGATTGCTCTTCAAGGCAGAATATCCTAGAGAAACAGGTACATGTCTGATTTATCTTGGTTTTTCTATAATGAACTTGAGGTAATTATTTTTGCTATTTTCTGTATATCGTGTAAGCCTAACAGCAAGACAGCACTTACTAGAACTCTTATCTCCACCTGTTTGCTCTGGCTCCACATTTGAGGCTGACTAACACAATGGAGGCGGCGAGGTGCCTCTATGAAGCAGGGAGTGGTACAGGAGGCCAGCATCTTTGCGTGTAATGGAGCTACTACAGATGAGAGAGAGAAAAAGATGTAGAAGGGGTGGGGTAGGCAACATCCATAAGGCGAACACAAGCAAATAACTCATGAAGGGGCACCGAGTTGTAGTCTCTTTGGACACTTTTAGTGTTGTCTGTAATTTTTATGTTTAACAATTAGACACTAGGTTGAAGGGCACAGTGAAAATATTGCATACCAACAGATTGCTTAGCTAAGGCAAACAAACAGGGCTAGCACACATCGTGCTGGCATGGCTACTTAGAATCACAGAAATGCCTGGCAGAAAAAGGAGATCACAGCAGTGAATGCTGCTCTGCTTTGTCTATTTTTCCCTAACTGATCCTACAGAACCCCACTGTGTCCTCTACTGCCATCACTTTTAAAAGGCACACATCAAGGTAGCTTCCCTTTCACTCTAAATAGAGTTAGATACACTTTGGAAGGTAGCAATTCCACTTGAAAATCAGGCTACACTTCAAAATAATGCAAGGTAATTCCTTGCTGAAGGACTGGGCTTGCTACCTCCCTGATATTCCAGGCCCTCTCGAGTCAGGCAACAAGGAAATCAACTATGGGGCCACTTCATTTCACTTTGCAAAAACATGGTTCCCAAAATTGCCTGAGAGAGTTGGGATCTAATCTAGAACTACTTGAAGTCAATAGGAGCCTCTCTCTTGATTTTGATGGACTTTGGGTCAGGTCTTACAAGTGTAAGTCGCATTGACTTTTAATAAGACATGTACACTTATGTCCCTTTACAGTGTGGACAAATAGTCAAACTGAAGTGAGGTAACAAGCGGTGGAGACTTGCAATGGAACAGCTGGCGCATAGTAATGGTTCACATGCCCACAGTTACCTCCTGGTAAGTGAAAAGTAATCTGAAGCAGTTTACCCCTAAATGAAGTTCAGTTAAAATACCCCAGTTTATCTTTTATTTACTGCAAGTAAATTATGGTTATTACACAGAGTTACCACATATCAGATGTTCTGTGTAAGTCCTCACTACCATGCACTACCATGTGTCTGTCCATACCAGCAGCATAGCTCGTGTCCTGGATCCACTATAGTAATCTAAAACTGAGGTGATAAAAAGCAACCATTATTGTAGTAAGGTCTGAATCCCTGTGTGCTGTCAGTCACAGAGCTAAACAATTCCAACCCCCCCGCTTGCTATGCCTGGGTGAGAGAGCACTCTGTTTTCCATGCTTTGTCATATCTTGGTTCCCTACTAACACTACAAACACAAAAATTCCCATATTTGGATCATACCCATGGTCTAGCCAGTTCAGTATCTTGTTCCCAATTATGGCGAGTACCAGCTACTGTTGGAAGAAGGTGAAATAAAACTCACATTTAGGCAGATGTGAGATTAAGTACTTCTGACTTTGTCTTGTTCTAATTCAGAGGTGCTCAAGACACTCTTGAGTCCTAAAGCACAAGGGTTTCTAAGAAGGGCACCACCAACCACAGTGCCTGACTGTTACTGTTTTTGGTTTGGGGGGAGGGCTGTGCCACCGGCAATTGTGCACGAAGAACTGACCTGACTCTATTAGTTTATTTAATCAGCAGCCAGTAGGAACAGTATTTCAGGCAGATCCCCTTTCTGGAAATCACACTGTACCTCCAGAATTTCTAAAAGTATTCTGGATTGTTCCACTGGTACTAGGAAAAGGCCCACATAATTTTACCACCTGTGTTAAATATGTTTGCAGGCTTCGTGTCTACATCAGAAGAAACATGAGAAAAATATGCCCCCTTCTTGGCCTTGAGGACAAGGATTGGCCATGCATGGAGAACTAGCTATCAAATCCTCGCAGTGGGTATGCCTAGCAGGTTACAGAGGTGAGGCACATTGTGATACAGCATGGCAGAAGCTTGAATTGCCATTGCCCTTGCGGCACCTCTTGTATGTAGAAGAACACTAGGTCATCAGGGCTGTCAGTTTACTACTTTCCCCTAGCTATTCTCTTTTGAAAAAACAAAGGCCAATAATTATTTCACAAACATCTGAGAGCTTATTTTCAATGAAAGTTGCATTCCAAACAGTGAATACAGAGGTTGTGAGCGGAGAAAGAAGAGGGAAGACTGCGTCTCTCTCCCCCTCTGCCCCCGCACCCCAAATGTTTAAATGACTAATTAACAATTTCTGCCAGCCTAATCACAAAACGAAGAGAGGGTATATTTTCAAAGCTACCAGCTTGTAAAATAGAGCAGGGTTGATTCTCTGACTACTATTCTAACAAGGTTTCTTTTTGTACTATTTGTTTTATGCTTCCCAAAGAGCTGTCCCTAGTCTAAGTCCCAGCAGGGGGAGATGCCAGTGGAGTTTAATTATATTCCACCTGTGAGGAACATTCAAGGAATGGGTCTGTCAAAAACAACTCTTGATTTAAAAATATATAATCTGATTAAACCTAATAATATGTATTTCCTAAACAGGAGTTTAAAATACTCTTCTTCTTGCAGGTCTCCAGACAGAGTCAAATTCTCCCCTGGCATAAACTGCCAATTTACACTAGAGATTCTAGTCTGCAATCTCATTAGGTAATCGTGGAAGGAAATATTTAAAAATGCCAGTTTTATAAATGTCATGCATCATGGCTCCTTTAAGAAATGTAGGCCATTCAGAACCTGAGCAGTTTTAGATGACATGGGGCCCCTATTAAAGCTGTAAAGAAAGGATTAACATGGGATGTGTGTTCTGCTGGCCTAGGTATAGGTAAACACCAAAAGAAAAGCAGCCTACGCCCATGGAGATAATTTATGTTGGAATATTGAGAATCCCAGCCAGGAAAGATGGGCATGAGATTAAGATGGTGGTACTTAAGTGCAATAATAGGGAAGGCCAGTCTTAGGCAGGCAAGGTTCTTTGGGGAGATGTGATATCTTTTATTAGACCAACTGAGTAGTTGGAACAAAGCTCTTTATAAGCTTTTGGGCACAAGTATCCTTCTTCAGGCATAGGGAGACTACTGCTCTGAGATCTCTAAGGAATGAAAAAACTAGAAGGGTGACAGGAGGTAAGTGAGAATATAAATAGGTGGAAGTTAGGAAAACAATGGGTAGAGAAGGGAGGAGAGGAACCAGGTGCAGGGGAATGGGTGAAGGAATGACAAAGGTAACCATGGGAGACTGTGCTGTAGTGATAAGTAGGGCTGCGTGAAACAGCACCGTTCCATTTCATTTTGTCAAAACTGTTTCCCTGTTTCAACGCTGTTTTGATATTTTGCCCATGAGCTATAATGGGGAAGCACAAAACTGCCCATAACTTTGTCACTTCCAGCCTGATTCAGATAAAACTTGCAGGGACGGTAGCCCCTTCTGAGGGCATGACAGCGCCAGTGGGTGGTCACCGTCCCTGGAGGCATGAGTCATTCATGCTTCCTACTATCTGAACCCTGAAATAATAATTTGAAATACGCAAGTGGAACAAAATTATCAATGCAACTAATTAAATATCTTGGGATAAGTAGTATTAATGACAACATATTTCATCAGAGAAGCTGCCATTAGACAATGAAGATCTAAAGAAATCTGCAATTTAAAAACCTTTTAGATTAAAGGATCTCAACACACTTTTCAAATACAGGTGCTAACCCACCAAACAAAAACGCACATGCATGGTTTTGCACAAATGAATAACTGGATCTGATTAAGTATGTAAGTAAGAGTTTTCAGGATCAAGCCCTTGAGGCCTGACCCAGCAAAGCTTTAGTTATGAGACTGTCTTGCATACTGTACCATGGGCACTCACTTTTAGAAATTACATGAGGGTGTCATCCACTCTTGGAAGTGCAGACAGCCTCCAGTGGGGCTTCCGGAGTCTAGGACAGGAAATGAAGACGCTCTTGCACAGCTGATGGAATTTTAGGAAGCTAACATGTAATCAGAATTTTGTGAAAACACTATGACTAACATCCTATTTTTGTGAAAAGTACCATTTTTAGGTGTGGTAGGAGAAATGTTCTTTCTGCTTCCTAGAGCAGGTATACAGACTGCAAAAGAAAGGTCCTGGTAAATGCCAAATAACTGAAAGTAGTTCAAGGTGACTGGGTATTCAGCAACCTAACAACACCAGCAAGTTTCTACAACAGGCAAAACTAAGACTCAAACTAGTTAGCTCACCTCTCTGGGCTCAATTATTCAATACTGTTTGATTTCTATTTTTTTAAATGTTATTATAGTTCATTTTTTAGCTGAATTCTCCATGCCAGCTTCTCAGAGAGAATACTGTAGGCTTGTCTGACTCACCAATATGGCTCCTTATGAGCTGCCCACAAGACAGGTACACCTAATCTGAAATGACGCTTAGTAACTGCAACATATAATTTCAGACTTAAGGCACCAATTTCTTAGTCAGTTTGTAGCGACACTATGTTACTCTAGCAGGTTCTCTACACAATTATCACAACACTTAGTACGCTATTCATTGCAGACGGAGCAAAGAGATACTGCAAACGACTTTCATTTTTAAGGAGTCAGGCATCTTTTCCTCTGGAAGAAATTATAAAAATCTAGGAAGCCTTTTATTTTTTGCTGTTGTTCATGCATTATGATTCTATTTTTTTCCATTAAAATATTTTAGTTAAAAAAATTATAAATAGACGGTATTTTAAATGTAGGTGTGGTAACAGCATACATCACACACAGCTGATTTGAATATTTAATACATGCTTTTTTTAAATAAAAAAAATCTTTTTTGTAATCAGGGAGAGTCTGGGAGTTTCGACAGGCTAATAAACTGCTGAAGGAGAAATGAATACACACCAGGTGTTCCACAGTAACTATTTCATATGCTGACTTCTATCCTGTGGTAAGCAGGAGCTAAATTACCGTAATTTAGGCAGAAGGCTGGGTAGCAATACACTTTATGAACTAACTGAATCAGAGATGCATTCATGAGCAAGAACTTACTTCAACAGATGCAGTAGCTTAACCTTGTTTAATTCAGGGGCAAAATGCCTTGGTTTAATTTCCACTTCTTGCGGGATAGGGGCTACTGCAAATCATTACCATGGAACAGCTGAAATGCAGCAAATCCCCCCTTTTCACTTTTAACTTGGAATCATTTGACTCTCTGCCTATACCATAACTCCCCCAGTGCTGCAAATTTAACTTTAACTTGCTTTGAGAATTTCCAATGCAGTTTCACTTCTCTGGTGACCCTGAACCTTGATACATATACATACCTTACTAGATTCCTTCATTTCGGCCTATACAAAGCCTATGTTGCAATGAAGAATGATACTACTTCATCAACACTGCCTTCCCCAACATGGTGCATTTGACATTCTGTAAACAGCAGTGTCTACTTAGTATATTAAATGTTCATGAGATGGACCAGCTGTTCAGTCTGTCAGATTTCTCTACACTGAAGAATGTCCTATTAACTTCAGTTAACCACTGGATAACATTGGCTCAACAGATAGCACTCCTGCCTCTGGCTGACCAGAAGGTCACGGGTTAAAGTCTACCATAGGCTGGGTTAATATACATTGTTCACACTAATGCTAAGCAGGATTAGATGGTAGCGTGAACTCCACTGTTAGACGTGAAATGAAATGAAACCCCTTTTGCCACCACTGAGCTGGATATGAAAATTTCCCATGATTCTTTTTGAAAAGCGTCTATTACCAGTCTGTCAGTATTTCCCCTCACTCTGGGTTCCAATATTCAGAGTGGTTTAAGAGAAGAGGGCCAATTAAAGGTTTTTAGATGCCTCAAGGTGCACAGAAGCCAGAGGCTGATATGGCTTCGTTACTATTCATTCCATTCAGAAAGAGCACGCACCAACTGCAGATGCTTCCTCCCCCTGAGGAAGGGTATTTAAACCCAAAAGCTTGCTAAGAAGAATTTTTCCAACTATCTGAGTTGCTCTAATAAAATATATCAGATTTACCCAAAGAACCTTGTTTGCCTATGTCCTTAGACCAACATAGCTACAGCCTACACCCCTGTAAAGATAACATACTAAAGCCAGTTTCATTTAGGTAGATAATTTCAGGAACTAATTTGGGCAGTGGTGGGATTGATGAGACTGGAAATACATGGTCTTGTATGACAAATACATGCTATTTGCCTGTACTCTCTCCCTCACTTCAACTGTCCTATGTATAGAGCTCCACTGACAGAGATAGGAGGATAGTATAGTTACAAAAAGAACAGATGACACTTGGATGTATTAACAGGTGACATCAAGTAGGAGTAGGGAGGTGACAGTAGCCTTTTATTTGGAACTGGTGAGACCACTTCTGAAATACTGTGTCCTGTGTTGATGTTCACACTTTAAAAAGATGATGAAAAATTGGAGAAACTTCAGAAAAGAGGAATGAGACTGATTCAAGTTCTAGAAAAGACACCTTACATGAAAATACTTATGAAGCCCTGCCTACTTTATTAGAGAAGCATAAAAGATGACAAAACTGCAGTCCGTAATCAGTTCCATTGGGAGTTATGTCAATATGAAAAGTCTTTTTAATCTATCAGTCAAAGGAAGTCAAGACCAGCAAAGTTAAAATGGAAGCGTAATAGAAAAAAACTGCAGGGAGTCCTGCAGGCTGGATGCTGTGGCCTTGCATGCCAGATCAGATGTGTGGCAGTGAGTGGAGGCAGGCCAGGGCCCAAGAATACAGGGCCAGGCTGAGGCAATATGAGACCTATCCTATCTGGGCATTCATGGGTCAGCTAAGGGAGCCTGGACCCTAATTTGGCAGTGTATCACCAAGTAGAAACAGTGGCGACATGTAGGGGGTGCAAAGGAGCATACAAGCACCCCCGACAGTGCTGGTGCACCCCCTACTTAGGTGATGGGCGGGGGGAGCGAGGGCTGGGGAGTGAGGGCACCAGGAGAAGTACTACTGGCACTTGCAGGTCAGTGCAAATCGGCCGTGGGAGACCCCCACCCCTGTCAGCATGATCCGCCACAGGGGGGACCCCCCCAGTTGCTGACTGGCTACTTGAGGGGGTAAGTCCTGGCAGGGGGAACCAGTCGCCCATGAGCAGAAGCAGTGCAGGGACCAATCTGGCAGCACAAGGCCTAGCGGAGGTTGCATGGGGCCTGATCCTGGCACATAGGAGCCAGCCAAGGCAATGATGGCACCCAATCTAGCAGTGCAAGGCTGAGTGGAAGCCATGTGGAGCCCAGTCCAGCAGCACGGGGCAAAGCAGAGGCAATGCTGGGCCTGATTCAGGCACATAGGGGCTGGCGGAGGCAGTGCTGGGCTAATCCCGCATGCTCGGGGCACGTTCCAGCAGAGGCGGAGCAGGCCCAATCCAGCAGCAGACCTGATCTGGCCTGCAGTTGAGTACTACTGAAATAGATGACTGAGCCTGCAAACAGGGCAAGGGGTTTGCAGGCAGTTTGCTGAGGGCAAGAGAAGGAAGGGAGAGAGAAACCAGGCACCAGGCAAAAGATCCAGTCCAGGGAAGATAAGTGATCCAGCTGCCTGTGCCTTTGGTTTGCTGAATGTTTGTTTGGTGGGCTGTGTGTGTTTGGGGTGTGTACCCTGAGTGATTGCTGCCTGGGCCTGAGAGAAACCCTAACTAGGGGAGACAGAGCCAGTCCAGGCCCAGCAGGGTATAAAAGAAGGCCTTCCAGGTGAAAAGGAAGCCAGCGAACAGGGGCTGTAAACTGGGTAAGCAGTTTGCAGGCCACTTCCTAGGCCAGTTCGTGCCCTCTCCACACACTCCCCTTTCCTTTCTTCTTTTTTGAAGGGGCAAGCCTTCTAGCTTGGTGTGAGGAAGCAGGAAAAAAGGAACCCTTTGGGGCCAGTGAGCAATAAACATCTGAACTTCCAGGCAAGTTTACTGTGGAAGATCTGCTTGGAAAAAGAGCAGGAAGAGAAAGATGTCAGATTAAGAGACCCAGGGAAATGGGGGGAGGACATTGCAATGCCAGAGCTACTGCCACTGCCTCTGCTTGCACCTGTGAGGTTTCTGTTCAGGCAGGATCACTCACCATCGAGGCTTCCACCCAAGTTCAGGTTTGGCACTATGGCTTGCAGGTTTGGGGACTGCGGCTTGCAGGTTCCTTCCAGTGACGGCCAGGTCAGGGAGTGCCTGTGGTGTGAGCAGTGCCTCCTTGCGGTGTCTCTCAGGGAACAGGGAAGAGAACTACAGGAGGAGATGGCAAAGCTCTGGGTCATCCTCCACCATGAGGTGTTCATCCATTCGATGCTGGAAGAGACCTCTGGAATTGCACAGGAAGAAATGCCAGACAGCACTAGAGGAGAGAGAGGGCATGGATACCCAAGAGGGTGTGGAAGCTGGAGGCTTGTGACATCTGGCAACAAGCTGAGATATTCACATCCACCTGCAGTGGTTTGTCTGGAGAACAGATATGCAGCCCTAGCAGCAGAGAGGGAGGAGCACGTTCCATTGGTGGAGGAAGACAGGCCAGGCCTCACCAACGTGGGAAGGATCGAGACAACCACCATCAAGAAGAAATGACAGGTGGTGGTGGTTGGAGACTCTCTTCTGCAGGGGACACAGCGAGCCATCTGCTGACCTGACCTGTTGTCTCAAGAGATCTGCTACTCTCTGTAGGGACTACCAAGGCTCATCCAGCCCTCTGACTACTACCCCATGTTGTTCATCCATGTGGGCACCAATGATAATGCCATGGGAGACCCTGAGTGTATCAAAAGTCACTACAGGCCTGTGGGCAAAAGTGAGGAGGACTGGGGCTCAAGTTGTGTTCTCATCAATACTTCCATTCAAGGTAAAGGGCCCAGCAGGAGCAGATGCAGATCAACAGCCAGCTGTGCAGGTGGTGTCATGAGCTTTGGCTTCTTCAACAATGGGATGTTCTTCTAAGAAAACGAATTGCTGGGAAGAGATGGGATCTACCTAATGAAGAGAGGGAAGAGCATCTTTGCAGACAGGCTCACTAACATAGTGAAGAGGGCTTTAAATTCAGTTGGCCAGGGGATGAAGACCAAAGCCCTGAGGTAAGTGGGGTAATGGGAAACTGGAGGAAGAGCAAGCAGGAAGGGGAAACAAGGGAGATGCTCTCAAACTTCCTTAGAAATCAGGGCAATCAACTAGTTACCTCAGGTGCCTGTACACAAATGCATAGAGCCTGAGAAACAAGCAGGAAGAATCACAGAAAGAAGGACTGGAAGGGACCTATAAGATCATCTAGTCCAGTCCTGTGCCATGGGCAGGAGGTGATTGGGCTCAAACAAGCTCAACGAGGTATTTGTCCAGCCTCCTCTTAAAGGCTGCCAGAGATGGTGACTGCACCACCTCTGCTGGAATTGTGTTCTACATTGTAGTTACTTGTACGGAAAAGAGGTTTTTCCTTATGTCCAGCTGAAACTTTTTACCATGTGTCCACTGGTCCGTGTCTTCCGGGGAGGAGTGAAGGCAAGGGGAGGGCTTTTCTGAAAATGGAAATGGAGGCATCATGGGATGAAGGACAGGCTGGGGTGGGGGAAAAGGGGATGTAGCGGTGCAGAGGTACCTGGAGAGTCAGACGTCCGGCAGGTCGCAGTGTGCCAGAACTCCACGGTGTATATTGAATCCATGAGTTTCTGTACCTAACTACCTAGGAGGCTGATGAAGTACGGTTCATAGGCCCAGTTCTGAAAAGTGGTTTGTATGTTCAAACAAGCACCTAACCTCATCACCAGAGCTGAAGCTAACTTCCTACAGCTGAAAACACAAAACCAGCCAACTCTCTCCAGTACCCCACAAACTGCACACCAGAATCCATCAAAAACAACAAAACCCAACTACCTGTGGGGGCAGATTCCTCACCAAAAAGCACTCTGCCTCCAGTCTCTCAGGCCTGATCCTGAGAGGGAACAAATTATAAACCACTTTTCACAACCAGGCCTATGAACTGCACTTCACGCTGCGACCTGTCAGACATCTGACTCCCCTGGCACCTCTGCACTTTTACCTGCACTGCTGCAGCCCCCTTTGCCCCTGACCCGCCACCCCAGCCTGTCCCTCACTCTGTGATGCCTCCATTTCCATTTTCACTGACTGGCTTTCTTGCCTGCATTGCATGCCAGACCAGCCTCTGGCTTCTTTACTATTTCTTCCATGCAGGACCAGGAGATGCACCAAATGCAGGTACTTCCTCAGCCTAACAAAGGGTTTTTCAATCCACAAGCTTCCTAAGATATAATTCTCTATTTCATTTTTTTTCCCATAATAAACATAAACATAAGAACACAAAATAAACCATCACACACCAAAAGTAACATATATTTAACACAACATCTTTACTTCTTGCTGTCAACTCCTTTATAAAAAGAAAGGCTCTGTGACAATTCTGTCTGGGTACATTTGATGCTGCTGGTACTGTTGGTGTTGGGCCAGCTAAGTTATTTTGACCTGCCATTGTTTACAGCGGTGGACTGGGCCAAGGCGGTAGAGGAGGAGAAGACCTCACAGCAGCACACTGCCAGACTGTGCAGAGGCTCCAGCACCAGGAAGGGTGCACCTGAACACACAGAGTCCCACAAGCACCCATGTCACGCTTTTTGCCTGCCCAGCAGTGCAGGGCCCCAGAACCCAGACTCTCCCTGCACCTCTCTCTTTGACAGCTGGCAGGCTTTGTGGCCACAGCAGGCCCTAGAAGGCCTGCAGTTTTCACCCCCCTGCGCCTTAACACACACACACAGTTATGAGTTTTGCTTGTCAGCAGTTTGAGGTGCAGTTTCGCAGAAACCCCTGCACTTATCACCTTGAAACTTGGCATGCTCCATGCCTTCAGAAGAGGCTACTAATCCTGAAAGTTTCATCTGAATCAGCCAAAAAACAACAAAGTTATACATATTTAATTGATTCTCCATTATACCCTATGCCCGAATCGCTGAATCGGCTCTGAATCTTTTCCGAATCGAATCGGCCAAATCCGAATTGAATAGTTGCCTATTCGCACAGGCCTAGCAGTTACAGCTGGGCGCACTGAGGCATGAACAAGTCTCAGACTCATGCCTCAAGAAGCCTTGCTACCAAACTGCTTTACTACTGAATTATAAGACTTCTCTCACACTGGCTGAAATGCTATTGAAGTTGTCACTTATTTTTCTGTGATCAAAAGCTGTATTTTGTATTTCATAGTTTTACCTGGAAGTAGGGTAGAGCCCTGATACGGCTATTAGGGGTGTGTGATGCGGGCCATAGTTGATTCAGATTTGGCCCGATTCGGGGGACAGTGATTCAATTTGTTGATTTGGATCACTGGTCCTGATTCGATTCAGCTGAAGCTGAAGATTCAATGCTGATTTGGGGAATCAGTGATTTGGCCATAGACACAGCTTTAAATATTTTTTCTATATACTTTGAGGTACCAGACATGGCTTGTGAATGCTGAGATGGTGGGGTGGATGGAGCATCCCACAGGACTGCAGGGGGAGGCACCCCATCTGCTCAGCAGTGGAACCCCCCACACCCCACTGACTCAGCGATCTGCCATGGGGGGACCCCAAGTTCCCCCCAGACCCAGGAGACACCAGTCACCGAGCTGGGGGAAAGCTCTGAATCAATTCAAAAAGCCTAAAGCTTCTAGCGATTGGATTCAGGTTAGTAAATTTGCCTCTGAATCATCCAAATCATCTCCAAATCTGAATCGTGATCCAAAGCTTTGCACAGCCCTAGTAACTGGGTCGCCAGTCCCTGAGTCAGGGCTGTAAAAGGTGGCTGTTTCCCTATGGAAACTGGAGTATCTTAACTATTCTAGCACAAATAGCCATTAGGCTTGAGCTGACCTTTATTTTTCTTTTTTTACTCTTTGTATATTTCCCTCTGTACATTAGAAACTGTACACCGTATTACAATACCATCAAGTGAATTGTTCCCACATATAAAGCAGCAGGACTTACCAAAATATGTAATGTTTTGTCTATACTATGGGTTTTCTTTTCATGTTTTCCAAACTGTTGCTCTTCTTCCAGTTGTTTGCTAGGAAGAGGACTATTGTGGCTTTCCTTTAACAACAGCATTGTAAGCATTAAAGATATATTCCTATAGGTGGATGCTTAGTCACACTAAGGTCTCATTAGGGCAATTTAAAGGAGCCTTACAATGATTCAAAAAGTACATGTATATGTGTATTAACAGGGGAATATAAAACAGAAGTAGGAAAGAAGTAGGAAACTCTGTATATGGTGTAGGTATAATTAACATTTACAGAGCAAATTTATAATTTACACAGCATATAACCTACTTTCACTCTCAGCATGGGGTAAAGGGGCATTAATGAAAATGAGAATTAGGCTCTTGGTCTGCAGGTAACCTGAATAACAGTTTATATGATTTACAAAATTTAATTTAAAAGTAATTAAAGTAGTTAATCCAATATAGACACAGATCAACAATCTTACTAACTCAAAGGCCCCATTTTCAAGAGTGTTTGGGCAATATTAAGGATTTCTAAAGCAATACAAAGCTGGAAAAAAGCTAGGAAGGATTAACTTTTCTTTTTTTAAAGGGATTTTCAAAACAATATTCTAAGGAAAACAAAACAAAACTTATCTTTAACATTGGGAAAGTGAATTTATGTCACCCAGTAAAAAAAAGTTGATCAGTTTTTTAAAAAATGCACTCCAGTTTGAACAGGAATCAAGGCAAGGATACCCTGAAATCTGTTTTATACAGGTCAGACTAGATAATCATGCTGGTTTCTTTTGGCCTTAAATTCCATGAATGTATTAATTAATTTTGAAGAATGATCCTATAGTACATATCACTTAAGTGTCAGTACAGCACCTACTCTGTGCAGGACATCCTTTGCCTTGCCTGCACCATGAATGTTTGTACAGAGCCCTAGCACAGGCATCTTATTTTAGGACATAAAATAAGTCTCTGACCATCAGTAACAGTGAATCTTGGAACAGAGGAATAAGCAGAAACTTACAGGTATTTCTACAACTTCAGTAATAAATAGGAGGAAGAACAAGAATTTTTATGCATGTTAGAGACAAAATTGGTAAATATTTACCGATTTTGTTAAGCCAGTATGGCTGTTGACAAGAAATGCAAGTCCAGTGTATGTTGTTTTGTAAGGTGCCAAAGCTGGGTGATGAATATTCTCAAAACAGCAACTTTTTAAAAGTAGAATCCTTGAACTGGGAAGGACCTCAAAGGTCATCTAGTTTAACACTCTGCCCCCTGCCCTCGCCCCACACACACCCAAGAAAACAAGTTTTAATGAACCTAAACCATCCCTGACAGATGCATATCTCCAGTTTCCTTTTCAAAGCCTCCAATAAAGGAAATACTACAATACTGACAATTACCCCAGGCAGTTTGTTCCGGTATCTACATGCTATGACTTTAGAAAGTTTTTTTTTTCCTCGAAGTTTTATCTGAAGCTGCCTTCCTGTTGTTTATCCATTGCCTTTTGTCCTATATTCAGTAGCTAGGGAGAACAAGCATTCACCATCCTCTTTAGAGAAACCTTTCACATATTTGAAAACTGTTATCATGCCACCCCTTAATCTTATTTTCTCTAGACTAAACATTCCCACCATTTTCAACCTTTCCACATCTGGCTCGCTAATCATGTTCATTGTTCTTCTTTGGTTTCTTTCCAACTTGTCTTTGTCCTTCTTAAAATACAGTACCCAAAACTGGACACAAAACCCCAGTTAAGGCCTAACAACTGCTTTGCTAACTAGTAAGATTCTACTGCTTCATCCATCTTGGACATGATATTTCAGTAAATAAAACCAAAAATGGCATTTTTCTTTTTGGCAACAGCTTCATATGCCATTTTCAACATTCCCCCATTATATGACTGACTTATGTTTGGCTTCTCATTTACTAAGGAAATTTTGGATTTTAATTCTGTCCTCTAAAGTACTGTACTTACATCTTCCCCAGTTTTGTCATCTGCAAATCTGGTGAGTTACTTTCCACTCCTTTATCCAAATCATTAATAAAAATGTTGAATAGTGCATCCAAAACTGACCTCTCCAGAACTCTATACTCAACCCCTCCTCCCAATGTGATATTGAGCTATTAATTGCTACTAAGTGCCTGAATTATTTCAACCAATGCACTATATAGCAGCTTGCTCTAGTTCACATTTCTACAAATTATTTATGAGAGTGCCATGTGGTGCTGTATCAAAACCCTTCTGGAGAAGATACCCTCAAATGTGTTATTTTTGCCAACCATGCAAGCAAATCTGAACCTGCAATGACTGCATCTTTCAGGATAGCAGAAATCTTAGCAAAAGAGAAGAAAACATAAAAATACATAGAACTAGACAGAAATCTGCATTGAAAAGCTACAGACTTTTCATTTGATGATTTGAGATATATACCTGAAATACAGAATGCTATCAAAGAAGGAACCCACGAGCATGAAGGAATGAAGCTGCATCTGAAGATATTGAGGGAAAATTGAAAGAAGCATCTGAGTTAATCAGTTTCCACCTAGATGAATCAATAGATGTTTTGGGCACTTCCCAGTTAGTTGTTTTTCTACAAATAGTTTTCAAGGAAGGAAATTTCAAAAAGAATGGTTCACAGATTCACAGAAGTTTAAGGCTGGAAGGGACCTCATCAGATCATTGGGTCCAGCCTCCCTGCATTGGGCAGGAAAGACTGTTTGAAAGGCACTGGAGTGAAGGATTGCCACAGTGTGTACTGCTTGGGGCTGATGGCCATGGTGGGCAAGGGGAAGACCAGGGTGTCCAAGACCCTGCTGCCCATGAAGGTGGGCGGCAGTGGTGAGAGGAAGGGAGCTTGGTGGCGGTGAGTGTACAGAGGCTGCTGTACATGCCCCAGGGGGCCAGGCCCTGCAGTGTGCAGGACCACCTCAGGCATGACTGGGGGCTGCAGCAAAGAGCAGCAGCCCTGTCAAGACCAGTGTTGGGGCCAGGCCAACAGCAAGGAGAGGCATCCAGTTGGCAGGCAAGGCCCCTGTGGAGCTTTCCTGGGCTCTTCAGTGGCACTGACTGCACTCACACCCTAGGCGGTGGTAGCAGGCTGTGTGCAGCTAGCATGAGGGTCCCCCTCCATCAGCAAGGGTCGGCTGTAGCCCTGCTCTGCTCTCCTGGCCCCTGGGGCCCTTGAGTCTTTTGTGGCACCAGGCCCAGAACTTGGGCCAAGGGCTGGGAGTGGTGGCAGTGGGTGCTGAGCTGCCTGGTGTGGCCGCCTGCTGCTACCTGGCTAGCAAGGGGCTGCGGGAATTGAAGAGAAGCAATGCTGGAAGGGAACTGCAAAGGTTTCACCCAAAGTAGCCCCCAAACCTAAGGCAGGATTGGCCCCATCCTGCTGTCAGACACAGCACCCCTTGTACCCCAGCAAAAACTTCATGCGTACTAACTTGATACTGCTAACAGTCTAATGAAAATCATAGTATTATTGGGTAAATTAGAAAGGTTTTACCTTGCCCATCTATGGTAGGACTCCCTTGATGGATGGACTTGGCATAAGACTTGGAGGCTTGACTCGGTAGGAGCTAGATGTTTTAGCTCAGCCTTTTGCCCTCCTTGACCTGCAGATCTGCTCTGAAGTAAGCACATCCAAGTGCAGGTTCAGGGCTGAATATCGGTAATATAATTTCAGACTGACCAGTTAGCCAATCGTTTTCATTTTGGTTCAGTAGCTAAACCAGAGAGTTGTGGGGCACATGAAAGCTGGTGAATGTTTCTGGAAAGCAGTAATCCACAAGGGACTTGCCTGAGAGGTGGGAGCGCGAGTGCCATAGAGATGCCAAAGGGACTGGGAGCTTGGGCTCAACACCTCTCTTGCCTCATGATGGTAGTCATCTATACAGTTTAGATTATGGGTTGTATAGAATGGTTTGGATAGGGATGATCCTACCTCAGGCAGGGGGTTGGACTAGATGACCTCAATGTCCCTTCCAGTCCTACTTCTCTATGATTCTGTGGATAAAGAATGGCCTGGGAATGTAGGGGGCAGAACTTGATGGCCTGAGATGCTCCTTCCAGTCTTGTGTTCCTATGCTGCAAATACCTCCACTCATATAGAAGACTCATAGAGAAGAGAGATAGCTCATTTTCCAACAGAAAAAGAGTTATATTGAAGAGATGGATGTACTACTCCAAATGCCAAGTCAGTCATAACAGATGATCACTTTGCTCTGGTTGGTGAAAATATTGGGGGTTTTTTATGTACAAGAAAGATCCAAGCTTCCCAGAATGTCTAAGATCCCATTGCATAATCCACCAGCAGTCTTTTGCACCAAGACAATAAGATGTCAGCTTGTCATGAATGTCATTCTGTAAATAGTGAATTCCAGCTCCACTCAGGCCAGACACCTATAACATAGATGAACATGATACATATTACAATTACCTAACCTTGTACACAGATTTTCTGGCATTACTTGTGTCAAGCAAGTGGCTACTTTTATTGACAGCCCATTTGTGTTTTTTTGCTATAAGCAAAATCACTCATCGGATTATAAGGGTCTTCAAAGTACATGCAGCTGGCCTCAAAGTGGAAATTATAGCCTTTTGAACAAATATATAGATAAGAAAAGACCATTTTGCTCAATTTCTGGTCATAAGCAAGCTCCAATTTCCACATTTGATAGGTATTTTGTCGTAATTAAATAGGTATGTTGACCTATAAAATTCAAGTATAATGCTATTTTCAAAAATGAAAACAGGGAAATCCAAGTACAGGTCAAGTCTGGCAGATTACCACCTTTATGACTCCATACATATAATAGTGGTACATCACATTACAGAAGTTGGCTAAATAGAGCTATAAATATAGGTGTGTTGCAGGCCTCATGATGGAATTAACTTTTGTGGGTCAGGTCTTATTCTGACCTATTATTTAAAAGTTGCATGTGCCCACAAAAAGGCTGGATACTCCTCATCTAGGGGCTAAGCCAGGCAAGTGAGAGAGAAGATTTCTAAATTACAGTCCTACCTCCATTAAAACCTTACATGCAAATCCTCATGCATCACATTAATTTCTACATCTGTGTATCACCCCTGAGCAAGACAGCTCTGACCTTTAATTGGTATAAATCAGATAAATTCCTTTGCAATTTGTGGACTGTGCCAACCCCCACCAGTCAATAACCTCACCTGATTAAACATGTGCATAGGTACAAATCTTTGTAAGACAGGCTCTTATATGTGTTAACCAACATTAGAAAGTAAACTTTGCTGTGCTTCACTATCCCTACCTGGAAAATGGGATGATAATACAACAAGCATCACAAGGATGAGGTGAGGCTTAGTATTGATTAAATGCTTTGGGTTACTGAGTAAAAGGCAGATGCATGTAAAAGGACAGTGATTTTAAAAGATATTAGCCTTTGTCATATGCAACCTTTCACTTCCGTGATTAGGTGACATAATGTGTGGCATGATACATGGACTCTCCCATTACTCTTAAAGATTGGATTAAATGTCATTCAGACTGGTGGTTGGAACAGTCTTCATTGGAAATAAATATAAGAAACAGTTAAACTCTGTCATAAAATCGTAGCTGCTACAATTACAGGCAACTTACTGCCTGAAAGGCATACACAAGGAACATGACAGAGGACGAGTTTTGCTGGTTATTGTTTTATGAAGACGTGTCCATGTGAAAGACCACATGTAGACAAGGGAAGTCACAAAGGAAGCAACAGACTCAGCCACAAGAGCACTGTTAACATGGACTGAGAAAAAGCTGAGAGAAAAGAAATGAAAAAATGCGTTAGGCCAAATATTGGAAAGAAAGGACCTGGATTTGAGAGCAAATAAACAGTTTCCTGATGTTTGTTTCATACGGTCTTCAAGGACACACGACTATTCTCACTCTTTGAAAAAAGAACTGAATCAACAACTCCAGGCCCCGCCATCAAATTTTCCACTTAGCGGGCTGGGTCCAAAAGGGATAACCACTCTCCAGTAGCAAACCACTTATGAACACCATATCTAGTCTTGCCTAGTCAGAAGTTTGGCAATTGCATCAAAACTGTCCATGGTAAAATAGCAGGGCTGAGGGGTGATACACATTTGAGAAGGATGCAGAGGGATACCCATCCTTTCATCTACCTGTGGAAACAAAACAGAAAATCTGTCTTCGGCTAAACTGAACTTCAGAACAGTCAATGAGTTACCAAGGTGGAAGAGGCATGGCAATTGCCAGTGAAATCTGGGTTTGTTTGCATCTTACAAAACAAACTACTACACATCTCTGTTGCCTTAAGCTAAAGCAAACTGCTGGCAATGCTTAAGTGCTTATGTTTTTCATATCAGAGAGGCAGGGTTTTAGACCTCCTAGTTCCCATGCCTACATGCCTAGGAAATTAATATAAGCGTCTCAGCTGGCTACCAACATGATTAAGATGTGCTTCCATAAAAAAAAAAAAAATCACTGGAAAGAACCTTGCACTTTGAACTGCGAGACTCTCACATAATGTACATTGGAAAAAGCACCAAAAGTATACCCCAGTCAATGCAGCTGCATTTTCACACCCAGTTGGAAGAAATGGAAATGTGCGCTAAGCAATACTGCTTTGCAAAAGTCCAGTTGCCCTAAATGATAAATTGCCTAATTATTTCAGCTCTAGAGTTTTTTCCTGGTTTTTTATCCTTTTCTTCATAGTCACTGTCTGCAAAACAAGAGCATTTGATTGTAACTAATTAGTAAGAAGGATAGATGCAGGACACTTAAAAGAAAGAATTTACAAAACCCATCTTATAGTTATTTTTCCCCATCAAGGAAAAGAAAACCTTAATCATTTATTTAAAAGCTACTCTCCTGGAAGAAAATCTTCCTCCTGAATACTCCATAATTAGGGACCCACTTAATTTGTGGATTTGCGGAAACCAGAAGCAGCCGTAATAGCTGGGAAATATTACATCGGCCACAGTTTCCCATGAAATCAACCCCCCTCCCACAAAAAAGCATATTATTCACATAATACGCT
>JAGPOW010001296.1:41701372-41712242 GCA_030014935.1 Caiman crocodilus | reverse complement strand
CTTTTTTCATTCCCCATACAAATAAAAGATTAAAATTCAACATGGTTAGATTAACACTTTGACGTTATCTATACGACTTTCTGTTCATAAGGTTGTTAAATCTTGGCTCCTGACTACATAAAATCTTCTTATATTCAGTGCATATAAATGTGATGCGTAGCCCTCCCTTCCAGAACAGGAAGAGAGATTTCTTTTCATGTATGGAATATAGACCTTTCCTGTCCTCCCTCCACCCCAACAAAAATACAGGCAAGAGATAATGGACTTGCTGCTCTGAACTATTTCAACTATACAGAATTTGCCTCTTTGGATTCAAAACACAATGTTGAAGAGGAAGAAGGCATTAAAGCTCACTCATTCAAAATTACTGCTGCCAAAGAAGGTCAAAATAATTTTAACTCATTCATTCTTCTGACCTGAAGGGATGGGTCAACATCCAACATAAAGCAAAAATAATACATTTGTGCTTCTCTTTCTTTTTTTCTCATTAGCAACAGTATTGCTGATATTCAATTTTTCTCCCAGTTATGCATCAAAAGAGCATGTTTTATATACATGTAGAACAAAATATAAACGTTTTGTAGGATATTCAAAACGTGGATTTGATAGCGCTGGAAAATGTTGAAGGAGTTCTTCTGTTCACAGAACACATTCTAGCCCCACAGCAATTGTGCAAGATTCCTTGTACTGTGCCTCAACTGCAGTCTGGAAGGAATACCTTCTAAGGGTGCATCCAGACAAATGCAGCCATGTGGTATGTGGCACAGCAGACACGTCTGCAGTGCCCCATACTGTGTGTTCAGTTGTTCTCTGCACTGCAAGGACAAAAAAAGCAGAGCAGTACATGCATGGGCAGCACATGCCACTCAAAAGCACAGCTGGGCTGCCCACAACCACATTGCAGCTGCCAGCCAGGCTCTGTGTGGCAGAATCACTGCTGCTGCAGTCCCAGGAGGCCCCCAGGACCCAAGGTAAAGCTCCTGGGGCCAGCACAGTGCTGGCCCCAGCCTCCCCTACTGACCCTGGGGTAACTTTCCAAGTGCCAGAGTGTGTGTGGCAGGGGCATCCCCCACGGACAAGTAGTGGCAGCACAAGATGCGCCACTTAGTTGTCCCTGGGGAACCAAATGTTCACACCACATGTGGACATAGCCTAAGGAGATGGAAACCTAGTTTCCTAGGTCATTTAATCTGTAATGTCAGTAAGGAGGTCCCTGATATTGCTGAATATAGCAGCAGTTGTTAAGATTCAAGTAGATGATTCTCCACTAAGAAATGAACAGAGACCACTAATCCGTTCTGGATATGTCAGGTTTATAGGATAGTAACAGATCTCTTAATTTAGGTTTGCAGCCCCTGCTTTCAGCTGGTGCTACTGAGGTATATATAACCTACTACTATTCATCCAACTCAGGCAGAGACATTTTAGGACTTTAACCTTTGTCTTTGAAAAAGTGATCCCTTGTTTCAGATGCCTCCATTTTTGACTGTCCAGTTTCAGATACCTTACAAGGCCCAACTTTGAAAACAGCTGCACACGCTGAAAAACAGACCCCTACAAATCCCCCATTTTGTGTCCCCAAACAAGGCACTCAAATCATGAATCACTTTCTGAAAATTTCTAACATTATTTATTGTTGGTAATTTGTAAATATTCTATATTGTCCAATTTTCTCTTATTATAAACTATTGCTCAGAGTGAAACTGAATGGCACTAAATAGTATGAAATTTTTTGCATGCCTTCACCTTTTCCCAACGCCATTAGCTTTTGTCAGTTTTAATAAAGATATTTTAATCTATATCACAGGAAAACCCCCCACAAAAATACTCCATTTCTAGACAGAGGGAAACGGTGTCTCTTTCATCCTGCGTTCAAAAAGAAGCTTAAGCTGAAACAATGTAAGAGATACAAAAACCTCTTGCTGTTCATCACTACCACTGCACAAATAAATGGTCAGAAATGAAAAATATTTAAATACGTAAGGACCATCGGAGGCTGTTGGAGTAGGAAGGAAGGGATAAAAAAGAAGGAGAGGTCACAGGAAGTTCACTCTATCAAGTACTGCTTTACATAATTATGAAATGCAAACTAGTTACCATTCCTTCTGGCACTGGGTCATTCAGACTTCACTTTATACACTTATTGACAAATGAATGTATTTGTTGCTTTCTATTAATGTTATCTAATTTATGTACATACCTGGAGGAAAAAATCCATTTCAACCTAGCACTCATGCTAACTAGGATCATTTTTTAAAGCTACAACCACGTTAAATAAGAGTTTAATATCATCATGGTTTGCTTTCAGAGATTTGATATTTTATAACAAATTAGATATGTGCTCTCATCAACTCTTTTCAGACCATGGACATATAGTATACATAATTTAGCGTTCTGCATTGGACTTTTAAAGACTTCTTTTTCCTTTCAAATACACACAAACTGAAAAACTTGCTGCTTATATTTGTTATGTGAATTCTTCCCTCTCCACCTACACCCAAGGATAGTCTTTATTGAGAGGGCAGGTAACTATTTCTCTCAGGCATCAAAAGCCCATGGTTGTCTTGGTCAAAAGAGAGGCTCGTGTATCCAATGATCCTCTTTATTTTCATTCACAGGCTTTCAGAGACATCAGAGGGATTGATGGTAACACTTGGAGTAGACTGCAATGCCACACCTGAAGCAACATGTCCATCCTCTGAGGAATCTGATAATTATCATCTAGGTGGAGATCACCTTTTCCAGAGCAAGCTTCACTGCTTACTGTGGTATCTAACACTCCCCAAAAGATGCATATTACCCCACCAAATTCTTTTGCCAGTTAATACTGAGCTCTTGGGATATGGTCTGGTTCTTGAAAAGCACCGTACTATGTTGTCCCTCTCTTGTCCTTAAATACTATGAGATCAGGTATCTTAGGTTTCCCTGACCTCCTGTTTCTATTTGCATATACAAAATACAGCTGATTTGCTGTTCCCCTGGGCAGTGCTCTTCCCTTTTCGTTCTCATTTACTTATTGCTCATCACAACCAACAGCACCCATACTGCAGGGCTGGGCCTAATTACAATACTTAGGGCATATCTACATGTGCATTTAAGCGCAACTAAATTTAATGTCCATTAAGCAATTTTTGGCAGGTGTCTATACACTAACTTTAGTGCCAAGTTGCATCTACACGTGCATTAATATGCTTCAACTAATCCTGCCTAAATTTGATACTTGCATTTGCTGGCTCAATAGCTGCAAGCAAAGGGTTACTTATTAACAGGTCCATGTCAGAATGGCAGGACATTTCGAGTGGAGTCCCACAGGGGTTTGTCCTCGGTTTGGTGCTGTTCAATGTTTTTATTAACAATTTGGATGTCATACGAGAGGCTGAAGGAGCTAGGCATGTTCAGTCTGTGGAAAAGATACTTAAGAAAGGACATGATAATCTCCAAATACCTGAAGTGCTTCCATAAAGAAGAAGGAAAGCACCTTTTTTCTCTTGACCAATGGCTTGAAGTTGCAGCAAAGTACATTTACATTGGGTGTCTGGAAAAACTTCTTCACTATTAGAATAGTGAAGCAGTAGAATAGACTTAGTAGGGAAATCGTGGACTCTCCATCACTGGAGATGTTCAAGAACAGGTTGGACAGCCACTGGTTGGGGATGATCCAGCTGTAGTTATCCCTATATTCTACTATGGCTATTTCCAATGCTTCTGGGTTCTGCTGAGTGTCCTTGCCTCTGCCCTGCCCCCTCCTTTCTGCTATAAATCAGGGTGTTTTTAAGCCTTCCTCAGAGGCATTGGGTGTTGGCTGCAGCCAAGGCTGGGGCCACTGACTGAGGTGTGCCAATGCTCCTGCTCAGATGAAAGCTGGAGCTCCTGGCTGAAGGTTCTTGCCCCTCTGCTCAAGGTCAGATTTATCACCATATTTGGGATTGGGAAGGTATTCTACTCCATGGTCAGATTGGTACAGACGCTGGGTTGTTTTACCTTTCTCTGTAGTAGGGGGCATGGCCCTCTACCTAGGATCTCTTGATCATATGTTGATAACATTTCATCGAAGCAGGACATTGGCCACCATTGTTCTTCTGCTTTATCCAGGGTAGGTTACAGTGTTATATCTGTGTTGTGTCAGGGGTGACAGTAGTCTTATGTAAAGTTTAGATTATGGATTATATACAGCTTGCTTTAAACTGTGTGATCATGGAACAAGTCCCGCTTCTGCACACATTTAGTGCTAGGAGCCATGCCAGGAACGTGATCTAAGCTGGGCTGCGGGAAACGCAGGCAGGATCTGGAGGGATATTGGGTCTGCAGGGACAGTTGGTGGATCTACAGGCTTTTGGTAGGATCAGGTTGGGGGAAAGCAATGGTGTTGTCTGTCTGGAGGCCGGACGGGTGGGGCTAAAAATATCCCAGTTAGGGTAGGTGGTTGATGGGGGGAAAGGTTGGAAAAGTGCTGGGGCACGCAGCTAGGCTTCCCTAGCCCAGGGACTGCACTCTGAATATGTATATGTTTGGTAGATCAAACTAATCTGGGCCAATTTAACTTAGTGCACCTCATCAGGTAAACTAAGTTAGAATTGGCTGGCCATTTTTTGTCTGATCTAAATTCCCCATACATACAATTTAGATTGCAATTTAGATTGACCTAACCCAGTTAGGTCAATCTAAGTGTAACACATGTACCCTGAGACACTGGTAAAAATTGCTGGGGACACATTGCTGAGGGTGTTAATAATTCCCTGATGGTGTTAGCTCTGTAACTTTCACCTCTCGTTTAACTCACACTCAACCTGCACCACTACAGAGATTCATTGCATAAACAGTTGAAAATGTAGGAATAGGCAAAATGGTGCTATAAAAATATTTTTTTCCTCTTACTGGTCTCTGGTAACTTTGTGAAAAGGAAGAACTGTGAGTTGGCAAAGATTTCTTTGTCATGAGACAAAATATCACATCAATCAGTTGATTAATCAATAGATTTAGCTATTAATCAATAGCTAAAATAGCAACAAGGGAGCTAAGCACTAAATGGTGCAGATGTTGCAAGTCCACGTAACACCAGTGAAGTTAATGGAAATAAGCCAATTTGTACCAGATAAGGATCTGGCCACGGTTTAGAAATTATGGAATTAAAGAAAAGCCTAGCTTATGTGCAAAGTATTTCATGAATTACAATGGCAGGGTCATGATCTGCAAAAGAGTGGCTATGTATCAATCTAGTTCAGAACACAGCTAATTTACAGCTGGCCATACAGAGCAAATTTATAACAACAATTAAGCTGTACTATTTCATAAATGTAATGATGGTATGCAATAATTTTGAGCTGGCACAATTCAACACCAATGAAGAGCATTAAAATGAAATTTAAACACAGAAAGGCCAACATTTTTGGTTTGATGTGCTAGGGCAATAGCAAAGCAAATTTTGAATGGCATAAAAGTGATCTTTCTTTAGGTAACAACTAAAATCCTGAGATTTGGAATTTCCTTTAGAATTCATGGGTTACAACAGAAGCAAGGTTGTTTTTATAGTTACAGAACTGTGACTCAGAAGATTTTGGTTCATTTCCTAAATCTGGTATGGACTCTCTATATGACATACATCAGGTCACATCTCTCTCCTTCTTCTGTAACCTGGGCATAATTTTCACCTCCTGCCTCCCTTTGTCAGGATCATCTATTACAGGAACACTATGACCATTTGGAATAGGGCTGACCCCCACTATCTAGGCACATACCTAGGACAATGGGCCCTGTGTAAGTCCATCTTGACAACACTAAGTCCTCTGCCAGGTGCTTCTTACAGGTAATTTGGCTCAATCCCCTCTCTCCCTTGAAAGATAGGACTGGGGTCAGCTGGGCATGGGAGGGATCTGCTGGCCGTAAACAGATGAAGGCTCACTCTGGGATGCTGGGGCAGCATCCCTTTTTTCAATAAGATAATTCTATCAAGGCGTGGCAGGAAGAGGAAAAGGGAGGGTATCCTGGAGCTGCATGGCCACCAGAGGACATCATGGCCCTCCCTGCAACCCAGTTCTGCTACAGGTTCCTCCTGGCTCACAGGCCTCTATCTCTGGCCACCTAGACATACTGTTGCTGCTGCCCTCCCAGTCTTTTTTCCTGGCTAAACAGACTTCTTCCCCATGCCTGTGGCTTCTTTTATTTATTACCCCAGTGCCACCGCATCCCCTTAAATACACCCAACCAGCAAGCACCTGTTCAGGCACAAAGTTTGAGCTTACTTTTCTTGTGACAGGGCCTAAACCTTGGGGAATCAGCCTGGAGCCAGAGTGGTGAGACCCAGCACTGCTTCCCTCACTGCTTCTGGCTGTATGCTGGGTCTCAGGCCACTCTCTGGTTCTGGGCTGATTCCTCCATTGCCCTCTGGCTTTGCAAGAGCAGAGGAGAGGGGGGCAAGTAGCATGTGGGCAAGGAGTTCAGGGTCAGGCTTCCTGCTCCTCCTGCCACTTGCCTCTCCATTGTTTGCTCCCATGCCACTGCTTTTCCTGCTGTAGCAGTGCAAGGGATGAAGTTAAGACAAACCTCCAACAGTTAGATGCTTTACATGGAAAATTATAAGAAACATCTCATTTTCCATGAACAGAATCTAATTTTAGAGGTCATCTTAAATTCAAAGTTATCTTGAATCCAGATAAATATTGATTCAAGCATATATTCATCTTGGATTCAGATAAATATTGATACTATTACTCTTCCACTGAGCCAGACATCAGTCTTTTGTGGAAGTACCAAGGAGCCATCAAGAGTTTTGGGGTGCAGATTTCCAGTGATGGCAGACAAGAATGAAGAATGAGATGCGGTTAGTGAGGATGCTGCCGATATAAAGTGGAGGAAGATTTTTGCAAAGCATGAACTAGATGTGGTAAAAATGAATGCTGGAAGCCATTCAAAAGCTGCTTTGAGAGAAATTATGCTTACCGCTGTCAGGGACCACCTAGAGACACATGAGAAACAGGTTTAGCTGAGACACCCACAGGGAGCCAGCACAGAGCACAGAGCTGATTTTTCTTTTATGCAGCAAATAGCAGACACACCATTTGTTTTAAAGATCACCTTAAACACCAAATTTTCCAAAAAATAGCAGGAAAGGGAGAGGAAAAAAAATCAAAAACTCTTCTTGTTAATACTTCTGGGGAGGAATTTTGCCTTGCATTAGGACGGCAAACTACGGGTATGGACATGAGTGCATTTTAACTGCTTTAAAAGGGAAGTGGAAGCATGCAGCAGCTGTTGGACTGTAACTGTTACATCCACATGATCCTGTGACTGAATCACCTGAACCTGGAGCCTAGACAAAACACAGTTAAAGCTGAATTGGTTTTGCTATACTGACAATACTACACAATGGTGCATATGTAACAGCTGCAGCCTAGCAGCTTGTACTGGTATCATTTGATAATAATACAGTTGTTATGTCTGCCTATCCTAAAAGAAAGAGCAAATCAAGTCAATGTAGAGCAGGGGTAACAAACATCTGTTCTCATGCACCAGATGAGGGGCATGGGGCTGGTCTGTAGAACAGATCAGGCCCACTAAACAGGATAAGCCTGATGCAGGTACCTCATGCGGCATATGCCCTGGACCAGCCCTATGCAGTGTAGTTATGTGCAGTGTACGCTGGCACCAGTCCAGGGCTCCTGCTTGGAGCCAACATGGGGTGCATGCTGCATGAGGTGTCTGTACCAGATTACTCTGTGCATTGGCTCCAGCGTGTGGGGCCTGCCTGAGGGCCCAGTCCAGACTGGACCCTAAACCAGCATGCAGGACCCATCTAGGCTCACACGCTACATGCAGTGACCATACCAACAGACCAGGTCTGTGTGCTGGCTCTAGCACCGAAGGCCAGTTTGTGGGCCCGATCCTGCTGCAGATCCAGTGTGCAGGGCCAGCATGTCAGACAAGCTCCACATGCAGCACATGGGGCCAGGACCAGCATGTGCCACATGTGGTCAGTCAGAGATCCTTGGGGGTCCTATGATTTCACTGGCCAGATCCAGCACACAGTCCGTATTTGTGACACCCCTTGCATAGAGTATACTGGAAGAGCAGTATGCCTGGGTTTGATTCTTGGAGACCACAACCGATTCTCCATGTTAGATCCTTAGGAGGAGTTCAGAAAAGCATAGGAACCTGAGGGATGACCTCAAGTGGTCATCTAATCCAATCTCCTGCTCAAGGCAGGATCATCCCTGACTAAACCACCCCAGTTAAGTAGCTGTTTAACCTGTTCTTAAACCACCCAAAGATGGAGATTTTACAACTTTCAGCAACATTTCGCCTGTTCCAATGTTTAACCACCCTCATAGTACACAAGTTATTTCTAATCTCTCATCTAAATCTCCTCTGCTGTCGTTTGAAGCTGCTTGTTCTGTCCTCCATAGCTACAGAAAATCATTTCTTTAGATTTTTCTAATCTATTTACATTTTTCTTGAAGCATGGAGCTCAAAACTGGATACAGTCCTTCTGAAGAGCTCATGAGGTTGAACAGAACAGAAAAATCATTTCCTTTGATCTGCAAGTGACACTCCTGTTACTGCAACCTAGTACTCTGTTGGCCTTTTTTGCAACAAGAGCACACCATTTGCCTCATATTCAGCTCAAATTACTAATCTGAGTTCCTAATGCTGACCACCAAGAATTGCAATCACTTTTTTGTGAAGTCATCTAAAGTTTCATAGTAACTAGGGTGAGAAGGGGCCTAGAGCAGGCCATCTAGTCTGACACCCCGCCAGTGGCAGATAGCATTCAGATTGAGAATTTACTGATTATAAATCATGCCCAAAAGAAGGAAAGACTTTGCACTTGTTAAGGGATAAGAACAATTGTACAGTGTTCTTTTGATGCATAATAGTGACACAACTTTTGCTTTAGGCATCAAGGACCAAGTTCCAAAGGTGATGGCTGCAGAACTCTGATACTGGGTCCGGATCTATAGAAGGTCTTGACTCAGCGCAGGTTTCAGTTACAGTGGATCTAGGCTAACAGAAAGGATTGGCCATTTGACTGGGACTCAGGAGATACAGTATACCATTGTATGTATCCAGAGGCTAGTTGTATGACATTGCACAAGTCACTTTATCTTACCCTGTGCTTCAGTCCTCCATCATTTAATACTGTGAAGATAAAAATCAATTCATGATTATGAAGTGGTCAGACATTATGGTGTTGAGGTACCATACAAGTGCTAAGATACAGAGCAAGACAGGCATCCTGAGGACTCTCTCACACCAAGCACAGAAGATATGGCTGGTTTTGCTCCCTTTTGCCCATCAGGAGTGCTGTAGATGAAGCAGAATAAGATGCAAAAGCTGGCCCAAATTACCCATCAGGAAATGAGATCGGTTTGTGGTAACAAGTATGATAGCACTGTTATGTCTTTGCTAATTTGACAAAAAAAAAACCCCTCAAATGACCTTTTTCTTCAACCAGATAGTCAATGGCAACATTTCGTATGCCTGAAGAACATCCCTTCCAGACAGTTCTTTTAAAAAATAATCTAATATTTATGCAGGTGGGAACCAAGGATAATTTCTGATGCACAGGGAAACAGGTGTGGATTCCTGCTCATACAGCTTATGAGAAGTGAAATATCACCTTGTCCTTATTATACAGCTTCTAACAATGTTGGCGTGGTCTGTAACAAACCTATAAGGTTACCTACTGCTTGAAATGGGAACCCAATGTAGCCCCTATAAGATTTTCTGCCTTTCTTTCTGACTTGCACAAAGGCAAGAAACCAGAAAAGGTTTCTTTCTGACTTGCACAAAGGCAGTTTCTACCAGAAACTCAGCTGGTAGAAGTCATCACAGCTGTACTGAAGCCAAGGGTCTTATGCTCATTTATACCACTCAAAGATCTGACCCATTCTGCTGCCCAGATCTGTGGTCCTTACAGAAACTGTTTCTTTCTTCTTCTTCTTCTTCTTTTAAAGACATGCAGATTCGGTGCCCTATCCCCACAAGCTCATATTTAGCTATCTTTTAATTGTTTTTATTTCAGCTGCATTAACCTCCTGTATATCAAAGTGAGGCACACACCCAGCACCAAGCCCCACAGCAATCGTGAATGCTTTCTATCTAATGGACTAACAGCACATGTTTGTGGTGTCGCATTACGGCCTTTCAGGATACATGCTACATTCCCCCAAGGCACCTATGAAGTTATTAGGAAGGCCAAATCATAGTGCCAGAACTGGTTCAACTTCAGTCCTTCAATGAAAGGAATGATAGTCAGAGTTGTATTTTTATAGTTGGGGGAGGTATTTGGGCTGGCAGACAGAAATTACTACTGCTACTACTTTATAACTGTCCCTGAGGAATGGGTGATAATAATACAGATAAAACGTGCTGTTTAAGAGGTAATCATTATTAGCACTCAACATTTTATATATGAATAATAAGAAAAAGATGACGGCCAGCTCACTCACTACTATATAGCCCTTTTCCCATTAGTGTGGATCTCAAAGCTCTTTTAAAACAAGTCAATTTTGTGACGGGAATGGGGAGAACGTAAGTTCAAAGTGGTAAAGAGATTTGCTCAAACCTACTCAACAGACCAGTGGCAGAGCAGGAAACTCATGTCTCCAGAGTCCCGGACTGGTGTTTTGCCCCATCATCCAAACTGCCTCCACACGGACCTTTAAATATTCTCAGCACTTTTCAAACTTAATCTTCACAAAAGCCTTTAAATACTACTGTCCCTATGGAGTAAAAATACATATATATGAGTGCCTTAAATTTTGATTATTTGAGGTATAAGATGACATAACCACCTTGTGAAGAATTGCTGGCTCTGTACAGTAGAACAGTTAAGAGAAAGTGTTCTTTGTAACTCCTCTGCTACTGCTTCACT
>JAGPOW010001296.1:41683809-41697157 GCA_030014935.1 Caiman crocodilus | reverse complement strand
GTTCCTGCCATTGGCGGGGGGTCAGACTAGATGGCCTGCTTTAGGCCCCTTCTGACTCTAGATACTATGATACTATAACATAAGACATCAATAGTTTTACTGTATTGAGCTGGACAAAACCATATGCATAAAATGTGTGATTTTGCCAAGAAAGAGCCTCATGTACCAGGCTGCTGAATGCCTATATTTCTCTGCTTTCACTAACTTCAACAACCTTAGAACAAAAGGAGTCTTTCAAAAACCTAGGAACATATTATTTACCTGCTTAAAGGCAGAATTGTTACTGTGCGTATATTTGAATATAATGGATAGATAAAAGCAAGTTTTCATGACAGTTTGATCCTGGCCATTATTTTTGCATGACTGAAGCTAAGTAAAACTGGAATATTTTGGCATACCCTAAAACTAGAGTTTCCATGCCGTAGAAAAATCAGACGTTTTCAGGCGGAAAAAAAAAAAATCACACTCCAATAAAGATTTTATCATGCAAATCGGTCAGCTGAAATACTATGAGAACACCATCTCTTATGTTATTTTTTTTCCTATAAGCCCTATGAATCATTAAAAAAAAACTGATAGAAAGCAAATATAAATAATTTCAAAAACAGATTCAGGATGCTGCACACTTTTATAATAATTAACCAAAAGAGCAGAGAATTCAGGACTATCAGATTGATTGGTGTACTCTATTCCAGTGAATATAATATAATATAATATAATAATATCACAAGAAAGAAATATCACCAAAAGCAAATCACTGGACCAAATACCAACTCTATAAGTCATGCTAGTGTTAGATGTGAAGCCCACTGTAGAAGAGCTAAGCAAAGCATTATCAAGTGGAAAAAATGGCATGGCAGCAGAGCAGACCCATCTGCAGTCCTAGAAAAGAAAGGACGCCCACCAACCCTGTTAAGTTTTATACGTTCCTTCCATGACAACATGAAAGCAACTGTTCAGTTTGATGGGTCCACTTTGGACAGCTTTGAGATGAAAAGCAGAGTGAAGCAGGGATATGCTCTTGCCCCTACTGCCTTTGGAATCTTTTTCTCAGTACTCCTAAACTGCGTGTTTAAAGACATGGGATGTGGACTGCATCTTCACACAAGATTGGTTGGACACTCTTTAACCTGTCACGACTCAAGGCAAAGACTAAAGTTAGAAAGGTGCTGATCAAGGAGCTTCTAGTCACCAATGATGCTGCCTTTATAGTCCACAACAAAAACCTGCTACAAGAACTCATAGGTTGCCTTTCAAAAGTTTGCCAGGCATTTGCTCTCACTATGAGCATAAAGAAAACAGGGAGTTCCACAAGAACCATCAATCACCCTTAACAAGAATCAGCTAGACGTAGTTCAAAAGTTCAGCTGCCTAGATCCTACAGTGACCACGAACCTCCCATTGGATGAAGAACCTAATGTTAGCGTCGGAAAGGCTGCCACCACTTTCAGCGGACTAACTAAAAGAGCATGGAACAACTCAAAGCTTACCATCGAGACTAAAATGCTGGTGTACAAAACTTACATACTCAGCACCCTCATGTATGGTATGGAAACATGGACAACTTCTGCACATCAAGAGAAAAGGTTAAACAGCTTCTACCAGCACTGTTTATGCCACATACTCAATGTCAAATGGTAAGATAAAGTTACTAACAAAGAGGTTCTTCAAAGGGCAAATTTACTAAGTGTGACAACCCTACTCAGATAGAGAAGACTGCACTGGCTAGGCCACCTGAGCAGATTGGAAGATGGACGTATACCTGAGGACAAGCTATACGGGGAATTATTGGCAGGAACAAGAACAAGCAGATGCCCCAAACTTTGCTATAACGACGCAGCATGCAAGCAAAATATGACGGCATTTGGAATTGATCCTGGCTAACAGGAAACCTTGGCAAGTGATCAGAACAAGTGGTGTCATCATCTCCACCAGGGCACTCAAATCTATGACAGGAATTGGCTACAACAGCTTGAAGAGAAAAGAGTCTGCAGGAAGCAAGCAGCTCCTGAACCACCCAGCCGTTACACATACATTTGCAAGCATTGCCACAGATCGTGCAAATTTCAGATTGAACTGTTCAGTTACATGAGATATTGCAAGCCATCTACAATCTGCAATTTCTAGTGTCTCTCACAGATGAAAGGATGCCATAAAAAAAGAATAATCAGCTGCAATCAAAAAAACTTGGACTTGATAGGCACATGAAATGAAGGAGATTTAAAACGCTTTGGTTTAAAGTGAATGAGTATTTGAAATGTTTAAGCCTGCACCTAAATTATGTTACTGATAAAACTTAAAGCATTGATGTTCAAACAGCACCTTCACAGGTCATTATTACGATGAATTCTATGTTCTTGCCTATAAAAATTCAAAGTAACTAATATCTGTCATAACATTTACCATCAAGCCAATTTTTTGCCAGTCTATAAAACTGCGCAATTCAAGTTGTCAAAGAGGGTCAAAGAGGAGAAAACTTGAATTGCGCAGTTCTACAGACTAGCAAAAAATTGGGAAAGGAGGGCTCTCCACAGCACTTTTCAAATGTAGGGCTTTTATATGGAAAAAAATTCTGGAGTCAAATTTTCTACTGGTGAAAACGGGCTTTGTTTCATAGATCTCTTATCAATCCACACCAATTTACATCAGCTGAGAACCACTTGCTATCTTTTTCAGCTGCAAAAATTCAAATTGTAAAGAGATACCATACTTGCTTCACAGAAAATCATCTATAGACAAACTATAACATCAGCAAAGATGGACTGCTCCTCTTGCAAAACCTCACTGTGCTCAGCTCACAGCTAAAACTACAAAACACAGGCAATTTTCCGTTCAAAAATAGAGCTAACGGCGTGAAAAAAATCTCTGTTGATAAAGCAGTAAGAATGAATGTTAAAATAACAGGAACAAAATAAGAATATTCTGAAGCTAGTAGCTACTCCATTCTGTTATGTGCAGAACCTCACCCAAGACAAGGTTACTAAATGGTATTGCAGAGAGCTGCCCTGCTCAAGAAAGGAGCTTAGCACCTCACTGAAGAACCATGACTGAGAGAATATCACAGATCAATCTGGATCAAGCTTTGATCCATTTCTTAGCAACAGCCAAAACCCATGGAACAATGAATTTGCTAAATTGAGATACCATCATGGCTGATGGAACCGTGGCCCAAGAGGAAAAGGAGAGGACAGATCTTGCGCAGCCTGACTCAAAGGTGGTCTGAGATCAGACTGGGCAAGGCTGCTGTTTTTAAGGTTCTGTAACTCACATGGTTCCAGGATAAACAGATAATGAATATATAATTTCATTGCTAAGTCTGTGCTATATTCGTTCCAAGGTCTAAGCCTTGAGATGTGCAGCACTAGAAATAATGACCAGATACTACCTGGCCTCAGAAAGCTTTGAAATACATACTACCTAGTGATTAGTTTGCAACGGACCAGTATCCATACTCTGTTAGACAAGATGGTGACATTTAATACTGTATGATCTGTTTTTTCTAGTTTAATGATTAGCTTCATGTACCTAAAACAGCATGTATACTCCAGACACTACAGTGCAAAGTTATGTTCATGGTATATTAACAGAAAGTAGAATCATGGTCTAATGAAATATTATTGTTGGAACCCTAATCTCTGCACCCCTGACTCCATTCGATTTCAAAGGTGTAAACTTTTCAGTTTGGGTGAACGCAACTTTGTGAATGTAACTTACCTTGCTAATGCTGGCAACAAGGAGTCTGGCTTCACCTTTGAAGGATGGCATGTTAGTCTCAGTGCTCACCAGTTTCTCATGCTTCATATAAAAGTATGAAGCCACTGAATATACTCACATGTTTTTCAGAGAACTCATCCACCTCTTGCAGCAGCTTCTCCTGGCACTCTGGGTTGATGGCTAATAGGTAGGTGGCAAAGGAGAGTGCGCTGGTGGTGGTCTCATACCCAGCAATCAGGAAAAGGAAGGCTTGGCCTACTATCTCATCTTCAGTTAATGTCACCTGAAACTTTGTAGGCAGAGCCTTATCACCACAAGGATCAGGGTCCTGAATTGAAGTATAGGCTTTGTTGACTAAGTCAAAATGTTCCAGTGCAACAGAGCTAGCTGAACTGCGGGCATCAAGCATCAACTGGAGGAAGTCTCTGCGTCTCTGTGAAACAGAAGAGGAGGAAACACATTATGAATGACTAGAAGTAAAAGCTTTTCCTCTTAGGGAGAGAACCATCCTGTGTTTAGCCTGCTCACCCAGTTCTGCCAGCATGACCATCAAGCTTTCAAATGAAGAGACTTCTTGGCATTGCTCCTATTAAAATGCATAGAGCAGCTACTGCTGGTATTTCTCATCTCCCCTCCAGAAGACTGACTCTGCTGCTGACAAAACACTATTAGGCAAGTACTTTCAATACTAACTAGCAGTTATGTTGAATACAAAACAGGAGGGTGGGCGCTTTGTCCCTTTTAATGACAGCCATACCAGCATGAGCCAAACTGAACACCTTCACCATAGTTTGTGAAATTAAAATTCCACATGAAACAGACCTATGGATAAGAGTAAGCTGACTCCAAACCAGACTGGCAGCAAGCTTGGCAGGGCTTTTAAACCTAACCCAAAAGGCCTGGAGTGACATTCGAGCCCAAGAAACTATTGTGTTGAATTTAAGCCATAAGGCCATGAGATTGATTTTCAATTCCTTAAATACCAATATAATGCCTCATAGCTAAGAAGTTCTCCAGCTCCGAATGACTGCAGAACCAGACCATGACACATTATGGTTTGAAAAGAAAAAGCTGGGAATGAATGTTTTCAGGAGAACTGGGGCGGCATCTTTTTTTAATGGAAAATCTTTTGAATTATTTTCTTAGATTAGATGATACAGATAAAAGAAGAAAAGGAAAAGCCAGAGAAACAATGGGCAAATGAGATAAGGGTAAGGAAGGAGTCATTAGTTATACATGTCAAAGGGCTTAATCAGATAACATTTCCACATGACATGGGAATGGGGAATGGCAAGACACAAAATAAGATACACAGTGTCAGGAACTCTGGCTTTATTGTGAACAAACCATTTTGAGCCAACTACAAACAGAGAGAAAAGGGAGTATTTGAACCGGACAAGGGATTATTTACAATGGTGCCTCTGGTTTCTCCTCGGAGTTTGGGGTGTGCGAAACAGGGCGTACTCAGTTTGGATTCAGATTTGGCCTGAATCAGGGACAGTGATTCGATTTGTTGATTCGGATCACTGTCCCAATTCAATTCAGCTGAATCCCAATCTAAAGATTCAATGCTGATTCAGAGAATCACTGATTCAGCCACAGACAAAGTTTTAAATGTTTTTTATGCATACCTCGAGGTACAAGGTGCAGCTTGCGAATGCTGTAATGGTGGGGCGGATGAAGCTCCCCAGGAGTTTGGAGGGAAGGGACCCCCCGTGTGCTCAGCGGCAAACCTGGAAGTGGACCGGAACTACTTCTGGTCCACTTCTGGGCCCACTGCTGAGCATGTTGGGCGCCTCCCCTCCATAACTCCCCCCCAGTTCAGTGATCAAACACAGGGGGACCCTGGGTGCGCCTCCAGACCCAGGAGGCACTAGTTGCTGAACTGGGAGGGGGCCCGGGAGGGGCCCCCCCACGTGCTCCCCAGTGGACCCAGAAGCGGACTGGAAGTGCTTCTGATCCACTTCCAGTTCTGCTGCCGAGCGTGCTGGGGAACCCCCTGCACTTTTGTGGGACACTCCATGCAACTCAGCATCGCAGCATTCACAAGCTCCTGCTACCTACAGGTATGTAGAAAAAATAGTTAAAGCTGTGTCTATGTCCAAATTGTTGAATCTTTCTGAATTTCTCTGAATTGATTTGGAGGGTTCTGATTCGATTCAGAGAGATTAAAGGACTCCTGATTCAAATCATGCCAAATCTATGCTGAATCAAATCAGTGACCAAAGCTTCACACAGCCCTACTGGGAGTCTCCCCTCACCAAATCTGGGCTTAATTGTCTGTTACTCTGGGGCACCTGAAATTAAGAGGATCAAGGGAGTGTCGTGTACAAATAGTTGTACATTAAAGGATTGCATGAACTGCCCCACTTGATGCATATCACTCCATGGCTCAAATGCATGGATTTTCCAGGGTAATAAAATATGCAAAGCTTACTCAACTGCTCAAACACTCACAGAAGTATCTTGTATCCCTTACAATACTGTGCATTAGCTAGCTTTAGGGAAGCTTTCTGCAATCAAAATGGAAGTTCTTCTAGGTAGTTTCATAGTTTCTAGGGTCACAAGGGACCTGAACAGATCTCCAAGTCCGACTCCCTGCCCTGGGCAGGAATGAGTGCTGGGATCATAATACCCCAGCCAAATATCTATCCAACCTCCTCTTGAAGACCCCCAACGTAGGGGGGAACACCACCTCCCTTGGGAGCCCATTCCAGAGCCAGGCAGCCCTAAACATAAAGTAATGTCTCCTGATATCAAGCCTGAACCTGCTCTCAATCAATTTGTGGATGTTACTCCTTGTTATCCCAGGTGGTGCCCAGGGGAACAGAGCCTCGCCTATTTTCCGCTGGTGAGTTTACAGACAGCAATCAGATCCCCTTCTCAGTCTTCTCTTGTGGAGGCTGAATAGATTCATGCCCTTTAGTCTGTGTAGGGCCTGGCCTGCTGCCCCATGAGCATGCAAGTGGCCCTCCTCTGGACCCTCTCAAAGTTAGCCACATCTGTCTTGAAGTGCAGCTTCCAAAATTGGATGCAGTTCATCAACTGTGGCCTGACCAGCACCACACAGAGGGCAAGGATCACCTCCCTGGAACTGCTTGTGATGCATCTGTAGATGCACAACAAGGTGTGGTTAGCCTTACTGACCGCTTCCTTGAATTGGTGACTCATGTCTATCCTGAAGTCAACAATGACTCCAAGATCCCTTTCAGCTAATGTGTTGTTGAGAAGGGTGTTCCCCATCTTATAGGTGTGTTGCAAGTTCCTTCTCCCTAGACACAACACCTTGTGCTTGTCTGCATTAAATTCCATTCTATTCTCACCTGCCCGCCTCTGTAACCTGTCTACATCTAGTTGGATTTTGTCCCTTCCTTCCAGTGTGCCCACTTCTCTCCACAGCTTTGTGTCACCAGTGAATATGGACAGTGTGCTTTCCACACCCAGCTCCAAGTCACTGATAAAGATGTCGAATAGCACAGGCCCAAGGACTGAGCCCTGGGGAACTCTACTGCCCACAACCCCTTTGGGTAGAAAACAACCCATCCGCCACCACTCTCTGGGTGTGACCATCAACCCAATTTGTCACCAATCTGACTGTATAGGCATCAATGCTGCAGTCGCCTAGTTTTTTTTTATGAGAGCAGTGTGAGAAACAGTGTCAAAGGCCTTCTTGAAATCCAGGTAGACGACATCCACCTTAACACCCACATCCGAGGACTTTGTGACCTAGTCGTAAAAGGAAACAAGGTTAAGTCATGTAGGATCTGTCTGCCATAAACCCATGTTGGTTGCCCCTGAGCATCACCTCCCATGCTGGGCCCCTGCTGATGTGTTCCTTGATAATTTCTCAAAGGTCTTCCCAAGGACCAAGCTGAGACTAACCGGCCTACAGTTACCCGGGTCCTCCTTTCTCCCCTTCTTGTAAATGTGGGCCACATTGGCCCTTTTCCAGTCCTTTGAGACCTGGCCTGAGCACCATGAGCGCTCATACAGCCATATACCAGCAGGTACACCAGCAGATGATTCCATTTCCAATAAAAATGGAAGTTCTGCTTGGTGTACGCTCTTCATACACAAAGCAATTCAAAGTTGTGACTGCACTGTTACCATTACTATGCTCAGGGGTGATATGACACCTTCTTTCACTGCATGTACTCTTTCACTGCATGTACTCTTTAACTCCCTTTGTGTAGCTAAAGATTGCATTTAACAACATGCCCAGGAAGGATTTCATTCACATGCAGATTTAAGATTCCTAGAGTAAATGTATATATTATGCAATAAAAAATGTGCAGTTCTTAGGCCTTCTCTATGCCTGAATGTTTTTCTGGTGTAACTTTTTTGATTAGGGATATGATATATTTCTCCATTCAGTTCTATTGATAAAAGCCCTTGCATGAATGCAGTTTTAACAGCATACAGTTAATTTACACTGATATAATTATTCCTTTCCCCTAAGGCAGTGGTTTTTAACCTTTTTTAGTCCTAAGGCATTCCTCAGAAAATGCCAGCTCTTAGTTTTCACTCATTTCTTGACTACAGAAAAATAATAGAGGAACTCTCCTGTTGCAAAGAATGCAGAAAGACTCAGAAACTCTACATTCATCTTGTGCACACCTAATGGTGCAGCATTGTGTGACATCCTGTGGCACCCTTGAAAGGATTCCAAGGCACCCCAGGATGCCACAGCACCCAGGTTGACAATCACTCCTCTAAAGGAATATATATATGAGTACAGATTATCAGTATACCATTATATGAATATAACTGTACTTACATTAGGGTAGGGGATTGTACTGCTGTAACTATACTAGTTAAAGTGGTACAACCCTTTAAGTGCACACAAGCCCTAAGGCTGCCTATACATGTGCTCGTTCACATTCTAATTAAAACACTCCAGCATTGTTTCACTATCATGTACATTGAGCCCTTCCACGTTTCAAAATGGCTGTGGGGTTTTAGCTAAACCTCATCAAATAAGCTTTAGCTAAAGCATCTCACTGCCATTTTGAAAGGTACAGGGGCTTAATACATGTGATGGTGAGTTGTTTTAATTAGAGCAGCTTTCTAGGAACCACTCTAATTAAATGCTCCCCCCCTCTGCTTTCACTGCCACCTCCAAGCAAGCGTATAGAAGCCTTTAGTTTCTATTACAGGTACTCCTCACTTAATGTTGTCCCAGTTAACATTGTTTCATTATTAAAAAGCTGATCTATTGGGGAACATACTCGTTTAACATTGCACAATATCCTGTTTTAACGTTGTTAGGCTGCTGCCTGCTAGTGAGACAGGCAGTGAGACAGGGGGCATCATATGCATGCATGTATATGCACGTGGCCCTAGACAGCCTGCAGAGCAGCTCCAGCAGGAAAGTGGAGGGGTGGGGAGAGGGAAGGTGAATTGAGGCCTCCGTAGGGAGGGAGCTGCGCAGGGATGGAGCTACTGCCCAGTTGAGCAGTGCTTGGGGCCAGGGCGGCAATGTGTGGCTGCAGGGCCCCAGCAGGGAGCAGGATGGGGCTATGGGTGGCTCATCCAGGGGAGAGGGAGTGGGAGGGTGAGCTCCCTGCTGCCATGTGCGCTCCCAGGGGGCAGGAGGGACCCATGCCCCCAGATCTACACCTGGGGCAGGCATAGGCTGCAGGCTTCCACCCTGCTTCATTCCTCTGGGGCCTCCACAGCCCTGCAGGCATGACCTGGCATGGCTGGGGACAGCAGGCTTGCAGGGGGATCTCCTCACTGTCGCTTGCCCCTCTCCCCACCGGCTGCCCTGGCAACATGCCTCCTGCACCTTTGCTGCTTTGAGGGGCACAGCCCCGTGCCACTGCCCTTACTGCAGCTCCATGCACAGGAGGCACATTGCCAGGGCAGGGCAGGGCAAGCAGCAGTGAGATCTCTGCATGGCCCCACTATCCCTAGCCACAAGAGGTCAGGCCCACCATGCTGCAGAGGACTTGGGGGAGCAAAGCAGGGCAGACCTGGCAGTGGCTAGCAGCTTCTCAGTGTGGGCTGCTCCCTGCCACCCTGCTTCGCTCGCCTGCAGCCTCTGCAGCTCGGCGGGCATGACTCGGCATGGCAGGTGGCAGCAGAGCTGTATGGGGGTCTCCTCGCCACTCTTTGCCCTGTACTACCCTGGTGATGCACCTCCTGCATGTGGGGCTGCAGTGAGGGCAGCAGCATGGGGTGCGCCCCTCAAGGCATCGGCAGGCACAGGAGGCACATCATCACGGTGGGGGGGCGTAGCAGCAGCAAGGAGATCCTTACATAGCCCCACTGTCCCCAGCTGTGCTGGGTCATGCCTGCAGGGCTGCAGAGACCCCAAGGGACCGTAGTAGGGGGGAGCCTGAGCCCACATCCTGTGTCTGCACCTGCCCTGAGTACAGATCTGGGGGGCGCGGGTCTCCCCTGCCCCTAGGAGTAGACACGGCATCCAGGGGATATACAGGGGTCCAAAAAATGGAGCAGCACATGCCTAGGCAGCACGCCTTTGCAGCGCGGAGAACACTGGACTATGCAGTATGTGGCGCTGCAAACCTGTTTGCAGTGCTACATACCACACGACTGTACTTGTCTGGATGCACTCCCTGGATTCAAGTCATAAAATCAGAGCTTAGAAACAAATATTTAACTTATGAATAGTACGCAGGTTGTCACCTAATGAACAACAGTTACAGAAAGCTATATTTATTTGCACAAACTACTGGACTAACTGAAGAATGAGTAAAATCAGGAAATCATAACCTGTTCACTCATCATTCATAAATACCACAAAGGGCTACATGTTAACAAATCCTCCACTCTGATTACTTTATCCTACTCCTCTTTGCATTTCTGTTCAGAATTCAGCATTGAAATCATCTGCTTAGCAAATGAAAAGATTCCTAACTGGCAGGTTCATTACTACCCTTCATAATGAAACCTTTTTTTTCGTACCACCAGAACAGTCAACTCATCCTGTACCCAAAAATACAGAATGACGACTGGGAAGAATGTTGGTATAAAATCAGTTGATCGAGGGCAGGAAATGAGGTGACAATGTTAACTATACTGGGAAAGAAGCAAGTTATTTTGGTTTGACAAAATACCTAATGTTGACAGTATCACAACATGAAAACATTTTGGGGGCTTCAAATTTGGCTGCAGGCTTAATTTGTCTATTGGGAATGTTTTTCACAAGAAAAAGAAAACCATAGAGTACCTTTTATATTATATTCACTCTGGCTAACTATACTGTAACTGAATTAGACACAGCTGCAGTTCCCGCAGCAAAAGACTGACGTGTCAGTGAGACAGACTTTTGTTTTTATTTTTTCAAACAAAGTAGCTATCATTAAACCAATGGAAGTTGAAGGGATAGTTACTGGGTGAAAGACTATAATTTGCTTGTGGTTTGGTAGTGGGTAAATGTCCAACTTAGTATGTGATGTAGTTGTCCCTTTGAAATATAAATTAGGACAAGGCCTGCTTTCTGCCTCTTTGAGACGGACACCTTGCGATATTCTACTTGACACCACCGTTATGGGCCATATCATTCTTCTCATTAGTTTCCTTAAACATCACCTGGCCATGCAGAGAAATTCTGTACAGAACGACCATGCTTTGTGCTACACACTGGAAGAAAAGACGTGCTGTGCTGAAACAGGTAAATTCCGGCAGTATGCATCAGCCCTACCTAAACCCTTACTTTCAAGCTTCAAAAATGTCAAAAGAATAGAGAACTATGTAACTCATGCTTATGATGCATCATAATTCTTCTCTCAACAACCCAGGGTCTAAGAAAGGGTTTCAGATTGATTCTGTCTTGAACTGGGAACTGGGTTTTTACATCTTTTGTAAGTGAAACATATGGGATGACCTATTCACAAATGAATTCCTACTTCAGGAACCCAATTAGACCTCTTGGGTTTAACAGGGAGATAGAGCCATGTGACCTTACTGGAAGATAAAGCAAGACACACATAGACAGCCTTTGGAATCTTTGTTCTAAATTAAATGATTTCATGTGATTTCTTCAATGTGTACTTAAATTTTGCACTAAGTGAATCAGTTTAAGTTTGGTGTTTGAATGACTCCCCCTCCCCCTCAAACCCCCCCCCAAACAATCCCAACCAACTTCTCTGAGCTATTGTTTCACAATCAGACAGACTTCTTCATATTACTTTTTATTCCACTTACATTTCGAATGTTAATTTTTGCAATGGCAAGGCCCTCAGGTGGATTTGAGGTCTGATCCTTGGTTGACAACAATCTGGGCAGCCCCACCAATGCCAATAAAGCAGCTGAGGGTTTAGCCATCTAGCATTTTTTTCCTCTTTTAATGACAACTTTAGTTGGGGACACATAATACATTAGCCCCAAGGAAAGTATCACTTTGCAAAACTGTCACGAAATGGTCATATCCAAACTCAGCTTAAAACCACCAGGTTTTACTTGGGTGCTCTTCAAAACCAAAATTTAGCACTCCTCCCATCCCCCCTTCATATTTCAGAGAGTCTCTTTCTCCTTCTGTTTTAACTCAGACTTTCGAATTAATTGGCATGTTTGATTTGATAACCCTAGCTTTTTGCATATCTGTGAGTTGAGGACACAGAGATCTCAGCAGAGGGCTCTCAACTCTGGAATTCATTCCCCCCTCAATCCAACTGAACCAGAGTCTGTTGAACCTCAGGGCACACTGCAGAGTCTATCTTTTAAATATATTTTTATTAATTAATTGTTTGAGGGTGGTTTGGAAGCTACTTTGTTTGCATTTGCTAATATCAGCTGGCTGAATCACTGCAGGGGTTTTTTCATTGTAAATGAGCTGAGTGTTTGATCAGTGGCAGATCTCATTTTATGAAAAAATAAAACACATCCGTTCATAATGTTTTTTAACCAAAAGGAACATTTTAGTAACCCTGGTTTGAATCTCCACCCCAGGGAAGTTTTGTGTTATTTTGGACTTGGCTCAGTCATTTCACATCTCTCTAAAAACATAAGATTAGTCAAATAATCTAGCTCTAGGAATATCAAAATGATGGCATTCATCATAACAAGAGAGTAATCAAACCGATCACAAATGATGCTGTTTCTGGTGGGAGAATCCAAACTGATGTCCTTCCCCTCCTTCCCCAGAAGGACTAGAATCATAACTATAGTCATGTAGGAATTGCTTCATTAACTTAATGTCACAGCCATGGGAACCACTGGAAAGACCGCTACTGAGAAGGAATGTCTATAACCTTGTTGGAATTACCTGGAGGATGCGTGAGATTAGACAGGACTGCAGGAATTCCTATGTGAACGAAGAGTATTTTTCTAAATGAACCAATCAAGAATTAAGCTGATGCCAGGTAAAATGGTATATTATTGGCTGGATTCACCCCACACCAGCACCTGGGAAGAGGAGGGATGTTTTAGTCATTAAAATGTTAACCTTATTCATAGCCAGGAATCCAGAGTTGTATTTCCATTTCTACTTTTGGAAGTACAAATAGCTTCAGTTTCCCCACCTGTAAAACACAGTATACAACATGCAGCTGCCTCACAAGGAACTTACCTATGATTTAAAAACAAACCTTAAGAATCCAGGATTGAGGCCAATTTATGCAGATTTTAAAAGGCTGAATGTCACACACTCACACTCACACTCACACTC
>JAGPOW010001296.1:41670028-41683709 GCA_030014935.1 Caiman crocodilus | reverse complement strand
CACACTCACACTCACACTCACACTCTCTCAAAGTCCTAATCTGTCTGCCTGTCTGTCCATAATGCTTGACTTGCGCGCTGACTGGCTGACAAACAGCCACGTTCCCTGCAAGTGGCAACGATGGATGTGGGGGGGGGAGGGCAGCCCCTGGCAAGGCCCAGTGCAGGACAAAGCAGCAGCGGTGCGGGGAGGGGAGGGGAGGAGTGGGCCCGATGCGGGTGGGGGGAGGAGCAGTGCTGCATTCAGTGGCAATGGTGGGGGGGGAGGGGGGAGTGGGGCTGGACCTGCCATGGGGAGGGAGGAGCCAGCCTGCTGCAGCAGTGGCGGGGGGGGGAGCAGCAGGCCCAGCCATGCTCCTCCACCCTGCCTCCCATGTCGGCTTCGAGCCCGCTCCTCCCACCCACCTGCCAAGTTCGCCCGGGCCCAATCCTCTCCCCGCCCCCCATCTGTTGCAGCGGGCCAGCTTCTCCCCACCCTCAGACCTGGTCCTCCCCTGCATCAAGCCCGGGGCAACTCCTCCCCTACCCCTGCCGCTGTGGCAGGAAAGGGGGAGCAGGCCAAGACCCCAAGCAGCAGGAGGGAAGGTGGGAGTGGGCCCAGACAGAGGGGGCACAGGGCTCCATCCCTGCACACTACCCCCCCCATCATTCTTGATGGGCAATTGGCATACACACACACACACACACACACAATATGAGAGAGAGAGAGAGAAAGAAAGAGAGAGACAGCGATTCAGCAGAGATTTGGCCCTATTTGCCAGCCAAATCTCCAAATCGGAATTAAATCAGGAGGCCCTTTAATCTCTCCCAGTCGAATCAGAATTCTCCAAATTGATTCAGAGATTTAATGATTTGGACATAGACACAGCTTTATATTTGTCTACATACCTCAGCGTACCAGGCGGCTCGTGAATGCTGTAAGGGTGGGGCGGATGCAGTGTCCCATGCAAGCATGGAGAGGTCCCCAGCACACTTGGCAGCAGACCCAGAAGTGGACCAGAAGCACTTCCAATCCACTTCTGGGTCTGCTGCAGAAAATGCAGGGGACCCCCAGCTCCCCCGCTCAGCGACTTGTGCCTCCTGGGTCTGGGGGGCACCCAGGTTCCCCACAGCCAATCACTGAGCTCGGGAGGACGGAGTGGGGGGTCCCTTGTGCGCTCGGTGGCAGACCCAGAAGTGCACCAGCAGTACTTCTGGTCCACTTCCAGGTCTGCCACCGAGCATGCGGGGGGACCCCCCCACACACTTTTGTGGGACACTTCATCTGCCCCACCATTTCAGCTTTCATGAGCCATGTCAAGGTATGCACAAAAAACATTTAAAGCTGTGTCTATGGCCAAATCAATGATTCTCCAAATCAGCATCGACTATTCAGATTCAATTCAGTTCTGAAGATCTGATGCTGATTTGGAGAAGCAGCGATTCAGCTGACTCAAATCAGGACAGTGATCCAAATCAACCAATCGAATCATTGTCCCCTGATTCGGGCTGATTCCAAATCGGTTAGATAGATAGATAGCTATTTGGGGGAGGGGGAGGTCATTTCCATGCAGAAATAAGAGACAGCGGATTGATGAGCAGCTGACAGAAGGGGGCTTCCACTCTTTTCTTTCTAAATAACTTTAGAGATACTTTGTCATACAAGTACACCCCGCATTATAGAAGTCTATGGTTGAATTTTTTTTTGGGGGGGGAGGTTGAGGATGGGGTATCACTACACACTCAAATTCCACTCTCTAGGTCTACAACCCCAGAATTTCTCACTTGGTGGATGAACCAAAGAATCTGACAATTTTATTTTGCTGTTCTTACATCAAGCACAGGGGTTAGTATACCAGGGTGCCAAGCACCAGCCTAGTCTGACCGAGGGCACAAGAGTCAGCCGTAAGAGCTGGTCAGAATCTACAAATAAAATAGTGCAATTTGCAAGATCTTCCACACAACTCAGGGATGAAAAAGAATTGGGATACCAAGCTGAATTGTTAATGAATGAAGAATATGCAGAGAGCTATTTCTAGCTGGGATGAGTTTAACACAAATCATTATGGTGCTTTCAGAAGGAAACTCTGTTTTTATCTTAATTTTCAGAGCTACTGCTTAAGAACCATGACGGTTTTAGTTACAGACTTGGTTGAGGCAAACTGGTTGAAGGAAGAGACACTATAATTATGGCTACTGAATGCATTCACTCGTGTGCCATTTTTTTCAAAGTAGCTATTCCTGTCTTTTAAAGTGAAACTTTAAGTTTTAATTTTGGGCCTTGGGGACATTTCATTTTTCTTTTTAAAAAAAACAACAATATTCTTTCAGGTTCCCTCCCTTAAATTCATGACACACATTTATGACCATAATTCACTTAAGGAAGCTTATATTTTTCTGGGAGTAATCAAGTGCTCATACTTGCTGTACAGGCAATTCCAAGAACAGCTTAGCCTGCAGTTTGTGGTACATGGTATTAACAGGAGTGCCCACAGAAGCACCTTGCAATTCAGAATGAAACAGACAAGGGAGATGACAAAAAGCAATATTATACTGCAGAACTCCTTGTGAATGAATTTGCTAAACAAAGCAGTTAACAGATGCCTAATACTCCTGCAAAACCTCTCTAAAGATGCAGAAAAATATTTACTTATTATAAAAATGTTTTACAAAGTTTGAACACATTTACTGACAACTAAACACACTGGGAAGAGGAAGAAATGGCTCCTAAAGAGGTGATACTATCTCTTAGCTTTTGTGTAAAACAGCCACTTTGACTATACCTTAATAAGTACATGACTATTGTGGACCAGACTGTGCATCGTACATACCTATACATTGTAATAATGTTACCATAAGGGGCATTAGGGAGGGCTCTGATGTGAATAGCAAGCTCTTTGGTCTTCCAGATTCAAGTTAATTCACAGTCCCCCAGTCCCAGGATGCTCTGCATCTCCCTGGCAAACCCTCCCCCACAGGGTATGTGTGTGTGTGGGGTGGGGGGGGTAACTTTGGCCCAAGCAATCTGTCAAGCCAAGAAGGGTGGGATGCTCTATTGCCCCCTGGTTTCTGGCCTGTGAAACTGAAAACATATAGCTACATTTCTGGAATCAAAAGTGAATGTGTGCTCACTTGCTTATTAGCTCAAGCTATGCAGCTTAGACTAACCTGTGAAGATTAAATCAGTTCAGCCTTGGGCTTTTTGCAGCAAATCCACAAAAAGGAATTCAATAACATCTTTACTTTTGGGTCTTTTTAAATACAGGACAGAAAAGAATAGATTAAATGGCCAAAAAGATATGGAGCCACTCATACCTGGACCACTGGATGAAACCCAGCATAAAGACAACTGATCACCATCAACTTTCTGACAGCTCTCTCATGCTTCATCAGTACCAGTCTTATTCCAAGGCAGATTGGCACCTTAAAGACTAACTAGTTCAGAGAGGCATGATCTTTCATTGGCAATGCCCTACTTTGTCAAATACTATAAGTCAATGGTGCTCAGTTTTGGCTCCAAGGGCCAGAAGAATGGAGAAAGGCCAGCTCATAGGCTGGATGACTCCCTATGCTGTCACTATGTGCTGAGTTTGGGGCCTGGAGTCCCCCACCACCTCCACCCAATCCTTGTGCACCAGGATTGGGCTCCAATACCCTGCCCTGCCTCTATTTGCTGGGATCAAGCCTCCATGCACCAGAATTAGACTTTTGCACTGCCCTGTGCACCTGATCTAGCATGCAGGGCCATGGCCCATGAGACTCCCTGTAGATCTGTAGGGAGCTCCATGGGCTAGCTGACAAGGTGCTGGGGGTTGAACATCTCTGCTATAAATGAATAAAGACTTCTTTTAAGCAGGAACTAAATCTTTATTTTGTATTTGTACAATACCTAGCACCATGGGGGCTTGGCCCACAGCACTGGCCCCTGAGCACTACCATAATACAAATAATAAATGAAAAAGTAATAGTAATAACTTTGGAGAAGGCTTGAAATGCTGCTCCCTTTCTGAGAACGGAAAATGCTATGACCCTACCAATACCTGAGAGCTCCAGAATGAGTAGGTATTACGCTGTAGTAGTATAGAGGGAATATAAGAGATGTATTTAGCACATAACCTATCTTACTCCATAGTTTATTTTGCTTCCTAATATGCCACTTGTCATTCATCCTCCATGCCCCCTTTTTCTCACAACACTGTGTGCACAGAAAGGGCAGAGAGTGGTGTTGATATGTACCTGATCAGCAACTGACTCCAGTCACTGAACATATGACTAAAAGATTTGGACTGCTATAGCAAGAGTGCTACATCTAATTTTTTTCCTACCTCAGCTTTAACAGTATTAGCTCAGATTTAATACATAGTTAATAAGCAGCACAGTACACAATGACTGCCTGACATTCAGCAAGACCCCCAGGACTGTAACTGTTATTTTGTACTGCTTTTCAGCATCCCAGAGTTACTTTTATTCTTCGTGCCTTCTAAGCAGCTCCTGCAAAGGCCTGAATCTCTTTCTATACTTCCCCTTATGCTACACATGTTCTCCCTAATTCTTTTTGCCAATCTGACTGGTGCTTTGTGGTGCCATCAGGATGCTTACATGCTATGCTGAATTACCAAGTGATTTTATTTTTTGACACCCTGCTCCTTGTTCTGCTTGATACCACCTCTCAGGGCCTGGACATATTCCATTTTGATATCACTGCAACTTGCATCGGTTTTGTACACCAGGATCAAAAATGGACAGATATGTGGTTATCCCAAGGTAGCCGCATGCAGCGCTACAACTGTAGGTGTGTGTGGGGGCGGATGATAAAGTGGGGGATGCATATATTACCTTGAGTCAACAGCTACCCTAGGAAAATCTGTAGGCATAACAGGTACATTAACATAAAACTTACACCAATGAAGTCTTACCCCTGATTTTTCCCAAGGTAACACTACACTATATGCTAGTGAGGCCCCTCACTGACATTATACTTAAGAAATGATTAACCAAATAAACATTTCTTAAGCAGTAACCTGGACATATGTTCAGGTAATTAATGGTACTATGAAACAGGGAACAGGCCACAAATTTACTATACAAAATATATGTAATAACTTTGTGGCTGATTCCTAACACACCTTAAACTGAACATATGGCCAGGCCACTCAGTTGACTGGTGCTCCCAGGGCTCCGATTTTCTCCCATGGCAGACTGATGCTCCAAGCTGGGTGTACCAGGTACACACCTGCATCTTGCAGGTACGTGTTCCTGACTCCCCCTGCATTGCCAGTAGGGTGCAATTGGAATCTGATGCCTGATCCTACAATCACACCTCTCATCATGCTTGCGTAGCATAGCAGGAAGCATAACTGTTGGGATCATAGATCAGATCCCATCACGCCTTCAACCAGGGGCCCCAGTTACATGGGTATAAGAATGTATACTACATGCCTTCTTTTTACAAGCTATAGGCACTGATTATACCACTGTAAACAAGTCAGGGGTTTGTGTCGCATATTTAAACTGTACACACTTGGAGGCCACAAATATGTCATTACTCAGCTTTGTGAGGACCTGGATCATTTTGGGCTACTCAAAAATATTGTTAACCATTACTAAAATTAATGAGAGCTGTTGGTTATATTGACATTTATTAATTATAAATGGAATGGTTATAATACTTGTTATGATAATTGCTCCCATATATTAATAATAAATAATGCAAACAGTGTTTATTATTATAATAGCTTGCTTGAACAACCTGTCTTCTCTGCTGGTGTTCAGTCATGCTAGTAGGCAAACGAGGCATGAATATGCCTTAGTCCCATGTAAAGACCTTTTTTCGGGTCTCTGGTTTACAGTAAACTGCAACTAGCTACAGATATATGAATAGCCTGTTAGCATATATGTACATAAATATGCACAGAGGGCAGATGATTTTGTCCCGATGGGAGAGGTGGGTAAAACTGAAGTTAGACTGAACACTCGCTGGAGAGTTTCAGTCCGACTTTCTACTATTTACATATCCAACGTCTTCCAAACACAGGCATTTTGGTCACAGTGATAAACGCACACACAAAGTGCGGGTGTGCATGTACATGTGCATGTAAGAGGGAAAGAAAGAGAAAACATTAGAGAACATTGTGCATCTTCTTATGCCTCTTCCCCCAAAATACAAGTATGAATGAAAAATTGCTGTTTGATATTTTTAGTGTGTGGAATGCTGTCTAAATCAAGTGTAGACAACAACAAAACAGCAGAAATGCACCAACACTTGAGTTAAAGCATAGTAGAGTACAAACTGCCAATCTCCTAAACACTGCCACACTGCTTGCAGAGATCCTGACACATACAACTGATTTAAAGCCAATGTTCGTTGACATACCAACTAAAGACTCTTTAAAAAAAATCATGCATGTAACCTAACTACTGACTTACTGCACTAGGAGAAATCTGCATAACAGGTATACAGAATACATGATATGCAGATTAAACAACCTTATGAATAATACTGATTGATGAAGTGGGCAATGTGAGTAGCTTTTGCTATGCAACAACTTTTATTTTCAGGGATAGGAGAGGAGAGGAGGGGGCGGGGAGAGACAAAACAACAACAAATCTGAGACATGATAATTGTAGAAACAAAACATGTCGTTGTACAGTTCACAACCCTTTTTTTTCATTTGGCAGGTACCAAGCCCAAACCTTGTTCCCACTCAGCAGTATGGAGAGGGACAGGTGGTCAAAACAACCCTCCTGATGCCTGTGGTTGCAACCCTCCAGAGGATCATGACCCCTAGATCGTGAAACCATAAACAAGCAAAAAAAATCATATTTAATCCAAACTTCATAAGAGGACTATAACTGTATCAGGACTATAACTACTTAAACCCCACCTCATTACTCCAATGAGACGTTACTGCATCCAGTGGATCTGTAAGCCCAAAATATCCTTCTGCGACAAAGTTTTTGGAAATTGTCACATTTATGAGATTGCTTTGAAAAGAAAAGATGTACTGAATTCATTGTAATCAACAATCTCAGAGAGATTCCGCAAGATTAACCCATGTGATTGACTGTAGCGAATGCGGTCTAAAATGGATTGCACTTTCATTAAATCCATTCTCAAAATTAAGTATCATTGCTCCACGATCCCAAAAGAGTACACCAATTTTTGTAAAGTAAGCTTTGATTTGAAGTGTGAACACTCATTTAAATTAGAATTTTAATCAAATAAATGTTTTGTTCAGTCCAACATAACACCATGGTTTGGTCAGTCTGGGCTGTGCCACTACCCTTCACAAACCGGTTGAGGATTGCTCCAGCACAGGAGACAAGCCAGGGAAGGGACACAACTCTGTTCTCATGATTTTTGAAGGCCTTTTGGCAGCCAAATCTACCCATGCTGCTGCTCTAAATTATGCTGGAGTTAGAATCAGCCCCTGAATGGACCCTAGGATCAGGGAAGCACAGAAGCAACACAAAACTATTGTTTGTTATCCCACTGCCTGGCCTTGGGTCCTATGCCAAGCCACTTAGCCAAAATAGAGGATCAGGACTATCATATGCAGAATTATGCCCTAGGGGTTTGTTTTTTTAAACTGATGAATTACAAGCCCCTGAAGCCAAAGGAAACTGGCACTTGAACCCCTGACAACAGCTTTCACTACACAGTCGTTTAAAACAGGCTACAGTGATATTCATTAAGTTGTTAATAATGGATTGTAGCACAAAGCAATTTATCACATTTCCATTGTAATTAAAATCACTAAATATTTGGGCAATCACAAAACACCTAGCTCTTGTGCTTCTGAAGTTTTACATTCTATTATGAATTAAGATTCTTTCTCCTGTGAGACTAGCAAAGAGCAAGTTTTAATTGATATATTTTTAATTGAGACTGCATTATTAGAGCATATACTTCTACTAAAATATGAAAGAAGATGCTCAGCTCCCCTCCTTTTATTTCCCTTGTTCTTTTTTTGTAACACACAGCTAAGCTATCTATCTGTGCTGGTTGGTGAACATTATCATTGCCTTCAAAGGAGCTAGGATTTCATAAATACAGTTTAATGACAGGAGGGAACTTTTACAATCCTCTAGCCTGACCTTCTCTGTAGCACTGGCCATAGAATGTCATCCAGCGATTCCTACGTCAACCCTGTAATTTTTTTTTGACCTAGAACATATCCTTGCAAAAGCTTGAGTTGAATAATTCAAGAAATGGAGAATTTATCCCATCCCACTGTAAGCTATTTTAAGAATTAATTATCCATGTGGTGAAAATCAGACTGTGATATGAGGGGACTGGGGTCTCCATAAGCCAGAGCCATCTTGTTCCAGGAGGGGGAAAAGAAAACCAGCATTTGAGAAAGCTGGGTTCTGATGGACTGCCAGTCCATCAGAACAAGAACAAGAGAAAGGAACAGTGGCAGGAGAGATAAGTGCCTTATGGGAAATGGTATTTGGTTTGGAAAGTTTGGGCTCTGGTGCCCTAAGAAATTTGTTGCAGTGGGGAAATGGGTCTAAAAAGCTTTGGATATGGCTGATTATAAACAAACTATAAACACACTTTTTTATTTGGAGACAGGGTCAGTAAGGAATCCACTGGAAGGATGATGGTTAGAGCACCAAAGTTACTCCAGTACATCAGAAGATATATCACTACATCAGGACCTGACCTAAAAGACAAAAAGCAGCCCCAGAAGAAAAGGCGATGGAGCTTCCTTTATTCCCCTTCCTATAATAAATGCACTTTTTTCCACACTAATAGACATGAACATAATGAAGTTGTGCAACATAATGAAACATTTTGATAGTGAGTGACTACGTAACTCAATGCCCAGAAAGATTTCTCCAAGAGATATAAAGACCCATCAGGTTGTAGCAATCTTGGTCCAATTATTTTCTTTGTCTGGAATACTAGAAAAGATAACCAGCCAGAAGACAAGCTTTCTATGTAAGGTCATGAAACAACTATATTGGGAATGAAATTTAAAGAATATAAAAACTATTCTCTACTTTCTTCAAACAGATGGTCTTTTAGGAAGATATCCTAAAAATGCAGGCTGCAAATGTTCATTAATAGACTCCTATCACACAGGGACCGCCTTGTTTGTTATTTGTCTATAGGGACATACCGCAGGCATCAACAGGCTTTTTGCAATTTCAACTTTCTGAAAAGACATTATCAGAAGTCTGGATTTTTGGCAAATAAAATATTTTGATAATCATTTCTTTAACATTTCCATAAAGCAGCACTGCCAAACTTCTTGACAATGACAATAATTTTCTGCAAAACAAATTGGTTTTGGTAAAAACTTCTCATTTGAAAAATTTCTGGTGCAATAGGATCACAGCTAACATCTTCTGTCCCAACCGGTAAAGTGGCAACAACATTGAGGGAGCAAAGTTTGTTTTAAACCTGCCAGTGGAAATGTTTGAGTCCTTCTTCATGGTTATACTCCCAGTAACCCTGAAGGCATCTTGCCTGCCTGTGGAATATTACACAGTTACTAGTGCGATGTGTATCAGAACCATCTCCCTAATACACTAGAACCTGGTCAAATTACCATATGGCCCCCTATTCCCACAAAGGCTAAAGGGTCAGATACCCTTCTAAAATACCTACACCGAGCCTTATACTACATCTCACATTGTTTTCTGTAAGATTATTGTTGGCATCTCTGGTCACCCTAAAATGGAGGCACTTCAAAATCTAGGCCCTTGGCTTCATTTCAGCCCTTTGGCAGCTCCATAATATTCTTGTTCCTGCAAATTTCCATGTCTAACTTTTAATACTCAAACAATAATCATAGGTCTTAGCACTGGCAGGAGCAGGGCAGAGACCCACTTACACCCACCACTGTCCCTGTGCTGTGCTTGCTGCCTCCTCTCTTATGAAGTTTGGACCATTCACATCACAACAACAGTATGTCCCAGCCAGGACAACCCTGAATACTCTGCTTACCTGCTCCAAACCCAGAAATATGCCAACAAGCTTACTCAGGGTATCCCTCTAGCCATTCTTGAGACCTCAGTCTCAAGTGTAGGCATGCCCTAACTCACAAAAGGTGGTAACAAGCAAACACAGGGAAAACCCAGGAGTCAGAATTCAGATAAGCAAACCCAGCATCTGTCTGCTTTGGCCAGGTAACTCAACAGGGATCTTCCATTTTCTGGCAAGTGTAGTGGTCCTAATAAGTACTGGAGTGCAGAAACAAAAGTCCTCTGCTCCCAAGGCATTGTGCCTGTCCTACCAACAGGCTTCCAGGAGGTGAGAATGTAAATCATTCTCTCTACCAAGTCCAACCATGATTGTTTCTGAGAATATCAATTAATATCAATTGTTGAGGTATGCTTTATCGTGCAAACACCTCCAGAACCTGGACTTAGCCTTCAATCACCAAACTCACTGCTTACAGGCCAATAATTAACCATCAGATAGTAGGGGGAAAAAACTGGCTGCTACTGAATGACAGCTAAATTGAAAGCAGTGACCTAAGACGTTACCTGGGATTTAAACTTTATACTGATGCCATTTTTAGATGCCTTTTCAAGAATCCTTTGCAGTCTGAGAAACTGATTCAATCTTTTGAAAATACTATCGTCCCTAATTTTTAATGAAAGCTTTGTAAGGTATATTAAAGTAAGCATTACTGGTACGTTTTGGAGTGGTAGCTTAGCACTCACAGCCCCCAATCATACTATCTATCAAGGGCCAATATAGTCCATTTATGCATATGGATAGATTTGAAGAGTTAAGAAGTCCCCATTTTCAAGTACAAGGATGGACTTGTGGTTAGAGCGGTGAAGATAGAGATTCACAGATGCTAGGGTTGGAAGGGACCTCAATAGATCATCGAGTCCGACCCACTGCCTAGGGAGGAGTCAAGATTTATGTTCCTGCTGATTTTAAGCAGGCTACTTAACATTTCTATACCTTGGGTGGAAATAGAGGTAATTATATATTTCCTCACTTCACAAAGATGTTCCAAAGTTAAGCAATAAAGTATTATGATAGGCTCAAACACCATGGGCATGAGAGCAATAAGCAGACAAAACTATTGTGATCTTATGCATTTATTGTATGAAAAGTCTTAGACAATAATTTATCAGTAAAAATGGATTTGCAAATATTTGCATTGAAAAAATTGGACTGAATGGACACTATTCCCCCTTCAAAAGCAAATAAGGGTTTTTTTAAGAAAAAAAAAGAGCCATGCAGACAAATAGAAGTAGGTGTCTAATCCTCCCACCTGCTGTCGCTTCAGAAAAATATTTACTTTTTAACATCTGTACTGCATTTTCTGCAGTTCAAACCCTCACATGCGTCCTGAAATATATAAAGAATTTAGCAAACTTTCAACTAAGTCTTTTTTAGTAACCATATAGTTTTCTACTGACAAGGGCAGAATTAGGCTTTTCAGTTAGTTTTTCTCAGCTCTTCTGATTTCAAGCAGTTCTTGAAGCAAATAGTTCATTAGTTCATTAAAAATAAATAAATAAAAAGAAAACCCCTCAGGGGAACTGGCAGGGGATGGCGGGAAGAGAAGAGTGTGATGCAGTAATTAGTTTTCCCCTGCCCCTCCCAGCCCTCTAGCATACATGCACATAAATACACATGGTGTAAATAAACATCACCGTTGTGCCACTATAAAAAAAAAAAAATGTTACTAGGCACAAAGGTCAAGCAAACAAACATCCATACCTCCTGTCATGCCACAAATGGCCAATATTTGTTGCCGTGACTTAGGTGGTATGATTTTGTGCCACTGCTTTGGAGTCATCATTTGGTCGCTGTAAGGCTGGAGAGCACAGACAGCCCGGAGCTGCCCTGGGCAAGCACTCCTGGGGCTTCAGGGACCCAATCCTGCATGCTTCAGGAACCACAACTGCCTCTGGTGGCAGACCAGCACCAGGAACACACGGGAGTGTTGAATTCACCCCAGTGCAATCCTGGTGCTGAGAGCTACAATCAGCTGACTGGCAGTCTCAACCCCAGGCCCACACCAAGGTGTCAGACAGCACAGGAGTGTCTAGCTGGATCCAGTGTAGTCCCAGGGCTGCTGGTTGGCAGTCCCAGCCCCAGGACTGCACCAGTTCAGTGGGCACCTAGTTTTGAACTTGCTGGCACAGAGGGATGTCAGGATCATGACCCCGGGCTCCCCAAGCAGTGGCAAATAGTTATGGCATGACACAGCTTTATATGTGATTTCCAGTTCGATTCAGAGAAATTAAAGGGTTTCCTGATTTGATTTGGATTTGGAGATTTGGCTGCTGAATCGGGCCAAATCCCCACCAAATCTTCTCATAGCCCTAACAGCTAGATCCTAGGCCACCCCCTGCTTGGCTGCCAGCAAAAAGGGTGTGTGTCAGGATCAGAACAGATGTGGCTACAGCACCTAAAGCTATACCTAAGCATAGGTTTAAGGAATAGTGCAGCCCCAAGGACACTAAATTATAACACAGGCCATATCATCCCCAGGACTGACTTCTGAAATTGGCTTCTTTATGGGTTTCCATGGTGAGGATTTTAGTCCTCTTTTCATCCCTAGAATATGTACAATGTAAAATACAGCAGTGCATACTTCCTACTATCCATCCAATATGCTTCCACCCTGGCCAGAAGTTCTGAGTAATGCATTCAGCTGGCCTGTTATGTCCTTGGCCCCCTCAGTCAGACTGAGAGTGAACCACCCAAGAAGGGCAGCAATGAGCAGAAATCTGAAGATACTTCTCAGCAATTTGTCACTTGCTCATTAGAAACTGGAATGAGACCACCAAGAATCATCATATGGTAACAACATCTGGTCACTCGCTACCAGACATGGATTTTATGACTGTGATTTGTGAATTTATGTGACACTATGCTACTAGAAAAGCCAGAGATACAGGAAGAGCTGGCTCTGGAGAAGATTGTGCACTTTATAAATTCATTTGTTCGCATGTTTACTTTTGTCTGCAATGTTTTCAGAAACTCTTGCTTTCCATTTAAAGCAGTCTTCATTTAGGAGGGCAATTTTTTTTTTCATTTATTTGTTGTGAAGATCAGTTAATAGCTGCAAAGCCTTCACACAACTAAAATTGCTACATATGAGCCAAGTGTGGCTGGTATTGCTGGGGTCTATGGGTGAACTCGTGACCCTCTTGAAGTCAGTGAAAGATTGATTATTGACTTTCTTGTAGTCAGGATTCCACCACAGTGATTTTTAATACCTCAATTTCAAGGACAGCAGAAGACATGTATTGGACTTCTACATCTAGATATGATTGCTCAGAGCTGCAGCATGAAACTGGAGATAGGCTTGTTGAGAGTCTCTGGGTTAGTGTCAGAGAGGACAGCAACAAGGGGGATGTCATGGTGGGGGTCTGCTATGGACCACCAGACCAGGAGGAAGTGGTAGATGAGGCTTTCTTCAAACAGCTAGCGGAAGTTTCCCCAATCACAGGCCCTGTTTTTCATGGGGGACTTCAAGCACCCTGACATCTGTTGGTGGGGCAATACAGCAATGCACAGGCACTCCAGGAAGTTTTTAGAGAGCGCTGGGGACAACTTCTGGGTGCAAGCGCTGGAGCAGCCAACTAGGAGCCATGCTCTTCTTGACCTGCTGCTTACAAACAGGGATGAATTAGTGGGGAATGTAGTATAGTGGATGGCAACTTGGGCAGCAGTGACCACAAAATGACAGAATTCAGGAAAGGAAGGATGGAGA
>JAGPOW010001296.1:41626133-41669928 GCA_030014935.1 Caiman crocodilus | reverse complement strand
GAGAAGAGTCCAGGAGAGCTGGCTGTACTTTAAAGAAGAGAGTTCAAGAACAAACCATCCTGATGTGCAGGAAGACCAGCAAGTATGTCAGAAGACTACCCTGACTTACCAGGAAACTCTTCAGTAAGCTAAATCACAAAAAGGAAGCTTCTAAGAAGTGGAAACTTGGACAAATAACTAGCGAAGAATATAACAACACTGCTCAGGTATGCAGGGATGAAGTCAAGAAGGCCAAAGTGAATTGGAGTTGCAGCTAGCAAGGAATGTGAAGGATAACAAGAAGGTTTTCTAGGGTATGTGTTAGTAACAAGAGGAGGATCAGGGAAAGTGTGGGTCCACTACTGAATGGGGGAGGCAACCTTGTGACAGAGGATGCAGAAAAGGCTGAAGTGCTCAATACCTTTTTCACCTCAGTCTCCACACGCAAGGTCAGCTCCCAGACTATTGCACCAGGCAGCACAGTTTGGGGAGGAGGTGAGGAGCCAACAGTGGCAAAAGAACAGGTTAGGAACTAAAAAATGGAAATATATGAGCCCATGGGGCCAGATGGGATGCACCTGAGGGTGTTGAGGGAGTTGGTTGATGTGATCGCAGAGCCATTGGATATCATCTCTGAAAACTCATGGTGATCAGGAGAGGTCCCGGATGATTGGAAAAGGGCAAACATAGTACCCATATTTAAGAAACGGAAAAAGGAGGATCCAAGGAACTACAGACTAGTCAGCCTCATCTGAGTTCCAGGAAAAGTCCTGGAACAGATCCTCAAGAAAGCCATTTCTAAGCACTGGGAGGAGAAGGTGATTAGGAACAGTCAGCATGGATTCACCAAGGGCAAGTCGCTGACAAACTTGGTCGCCCTCTATGATGTGACTGCCTCTGTGGATACAGACAGACCAGTGGATATAGTATTCCTTGATTTTAGCCAGGCTTTTGATACAGTTTCCCACAGCATTCTTGCAGGCAAGCTAAGGAAGTATGGGCTGGATGAATGAACAGTAAGGTAGATAGAAAGCTAGCTGAAGCATTGGGCTCAGAGGGTAATAATCAATGGCTTGATGTCTAGTTGGCAGCCAGTATCAAGTGGAGTTCCCTAGGGGTTGTTCCTGTGGCTGGTTTTGTTCAATGTCTTCATCAAAGACCTGGAGGATGGCACAGAGTGCACCCCCAGCAAGTTTGCAGATGATACCAAGAAGGGGCAAGTATTAGATACACTGGAGGGTAGGGCTAGGATTCAGAGTTACCTAGACAAATTGGAGGTTTGAGCCAAAATGTATGTCAAGAGCTTCAACAAGGACAACTGCAAAGTTCTGCACTTAGCACAGAATAATCCCATTCACTGATACAGGCTAGGGGCTGACTGGCTAGGCAGCATCTCTGCAAAAAAGGACCTGGGGATTATAGTGGACAATAAGCTGAATATGAGCCAGCAGTGTACCCTTGTTGCAAAGAAAGCTAATGGGCATACTGGGCTGCATTAGTAGGTGTGCTGCCAGTAGGTAAAGGGAGGTGATTATTCCCCTCTATACAGCACTGGCGAGACCATATCTGGAGTACCATCTCAAGTTTTGGGCCCTCCACTACAGAAAGGAGGTGGACAAATTGGAGGCAGTCCAGCAGTGGGCAACCAAAATGGTGAAGGGACTGGGGTACATGACTTATAAGGACAATTGGGCTTATTTAGTCTAGAGAAGATAGGACTAAGAGGAGATTTAATATCAGCCTTCAACTACCTGGAGGGGGGGTTCAAAAGAGGATAGAGCTAGACTGTTCTCAGCAGTGTCAGAATAAGGAGCAATGGTCTCAAGTTGCAGCAAGGGAAGTTTAGGTTGGATATTAGGAAGAATTTGCTTACTAGAAGGGTAGTAAAACACTTGAACAGGTTACCCAGAGAGGTTGTGGAATCTCTATCCTTCAAGACTTGCAAGACCCAGCTAGAAAAAGCATTGGCTGGGATGATCTAGTTTGGGATGGCCCTGCTTTGAGCAGGGGGTTGAATGAGATGATCTCCTGAGGTCCCCTCCAACCCTAACTTTCTATGATTCTATATCACCCCCTTAAAATAAAATTTCCCAATTCTGCATCTGAATTTCTATAAATACAGTGCTTACTCCTTTCCACCAGTTTCTTTGGAATAAAGGAGTAGAAACTGGGTTTTACAGCTTGCTAAACAAATTATTATGAGACTAGTGACATGCACATCAGAATATTAAATAGAATAGCCATTGTGCACTTTAACAAACAATCCACCTACCCAATTTCTACCTCTACCTTCCTAAAGGTAAAAATTACACCTGTGTAGATGGCCTGAGCAAGACATGTGCACCACTTAAACATTCTGTAGTCCTCATAGCTGGCCTTAAGTGGTGCATTTGCTTCTGCACTCTTCTAAACAGTGATACATTTCCTCTCATATAAATACAAGGAAGCAAGCTGTTCACAAGAGCTTGCATCCTTTCAGAATGTTAGCTCATTGTAATTAAAATTCCTAAAATATGACCACAGAGTGTTTCAATACATAAGCCAATGAACAGGATTTCCAGGACTAAAGTTATTTTGCTGACCATGGAAAACGAATATGCAATTAAAAAGACATCTGCAGCATTACCTGATCGGATAGGAGACAGTGACATCACACATCTCGTATGAATACAAGCATATTATTAAATCTAAACCTGGCTGCAAAATTACTATCTACCCGTGGGATTATCTTTAAGCATTCAGAAGCATTGTTTCATTTACTGATAGAGCAAGGATGATAACAGGCTGACTTTGCTTGTCACATTATTTTTTTGGCTTTTCTTTATTCTTTGTACATGTTAGTAGCAGGTGAGAAGTTGACGTGCTACAGCTGAATCACTTTCTTGGGCTTTTAGTTGTATGACAGTTCATTCCAACTGATTTTTTTCTAGCAAAACCAAAATAAACCATTTTAAAAACACGGATCACGAGACTACAGAATAAAAGAGATAATGTAATATCCACAGAGGGAGTGATCCGAGTGTCACTTGCTGGTCACATGCAGCCCAGGAAGTTCTAAATAATTGCTCTTCTCTCTCATCCTTAATACAGAGAACCACTGACTATAGATAAAACCCTGATCTAACTGAAGGCAATATTCCCAATGACTTCAATCGAACTGGGATTTTAACCATATAAATCCTTGCACACTGTGCTCTGCCTCCTTCCAAGAGGACCAGTAGTATTTGCAGGTCACATTTCCATACTAACAGGCAGGCAGCGGCAGTCTGCTCCCACTTATATAGAGACTTTTGGCACCTGACAAGAAGCCAAGCTGCCCTTATTTGTGGCAAAATCTGGCTAACATTACTGAGCACTGTCCAGATTATAAGACTATATAGCAGTTTTCAGTGCCCAAGCTCAAACTCTTAAAATAAACAAGGCACTAAATTCATTAGTAATTCTGGAAAGTTTTGCCCAAGTTGCCAAACAACGAGTACCCTGGGCCAGATTTTTTTTAGAGGTATTTAGGTGCCCCACTCCCATTTAAAATCCATGTCTTTAAAATTCTGGTTCATAGATATCAGCAATTGTTTCATTTGGAAAATTCATGGAAACAGGAGTCAGTGTGTAAGCAGAACTACAGTGGCATGTGTACGCATTCTTAGGGTAGCCATATGGTCATGAAGACTAAGGCACCTGGCACATGTTTATTTAATGGCGCATAGAATTTGATCCCCAGTCCCAACAATCATGCCATCCAACAAATGCACAGCAAGATGTATGATTTGGGGATCAGATCCCAATGGTGCCATTACTGTTTGCCTGTGCAGTAGGAGCCTGGAATTCAGGGCTCTTCCTGCACTGGCAAGTTGAAAGCTGGGTGCCAGACACCCAGATGAACCTGAGCAATCAGTGAATTGTCAGAACTAGCTCCAGACTCGCATGTGATCCAGGGGCTAGGGCTGACAACCAGCTGATTGTCAGTCCCAGCCCCAGAACTGCATCAGTCTTGAGCTGGCTCTAGTTACCCTGCCACACCTTCAATTTAAGGCACGACGGAAGCCAGCCACATCTTTTGTGGAATATTTTTGTGGCTGATTTTTCATTTTGTTGTGCCAGTAATTCCTTGAAACGTGGCAGGGTTACTACCGTATGTGCTAGAATATAAGACAACCCCCTCTAATAATTAGATTCTATATATGGAAAATTTACAAATTTGATATAATGTTCCAGATACAAAATCCTATTATTGGAGACTTGCCTTGAATTTGTCCTCTGCCCACTGCTACAGCAGGGAAAATAAAACTGGGGGATCACATAGCCCCTTTGCCCTCTGGTTCCCTCTCCCCCCCCCAGCTTCTTCCCTCTGCAACCCCTTCTCCCCTCCTTACTGTCAGATCCTGCTCCCCCTAAGTATATGGAAGGGAGGAACAAATCTTAAAATACTGACTGTGAAACAAACATAATGTAGTCATTTACATATAATACCCATAAATTTAGTTCATCCAGAATTGGTACATTTTACCTTTTTTGAAACTACTGCAAAATTTAGCATAGGTACTCCATAAACACACATTTAGTAGCATGCTGGCACCTATGTAAGTACAAACTATATATGAAATTAGTTCAAAGTCAAAAGGCTCACAGTTTACCATATAGTTCACTGGGTTTAGCCCCTGCAGCGTCAATAGCATCTCAAGCCATGGTGACCCCACAGCTCAGCACTGCTCAGTATGTGCATGTACTCCAGATACCCCCCCCACAAAAAAGAGCCATGTGTGCTAATTAGCCCCCACTCATGGCTGGTACCACCATGACCAAGTGTTTTTGTCACAAGTCCTGGGATCCTCCAAATATTTATATGCAGAGGAGGCATAGATCAACCTGGTCCACCTTCATCTCAGAGGGTGGAGCCACTCTAATCGTATACTACACGCTGAGGCTGGAGCCAACCAAAGGATTCTGGGTGAACTGTTTGGGACCCCCTTTCGTAACGTTTCCCAGACATTTAAGGCTGGTGAAGAAACTGGAATCATGGGAAATGAGAAAGAAAGGTGCAACACCACTGTAAGAGTAAAGAGGAAGTTAAAATGTATGCAGTGTAGTGGCTTACCATAACTTGAAAAACAGTAGGTTCTGAGAGACACTGCACTCAGTGGACACTGCCATATGTATTATTCAGATAGGTTCCACTAAACTGCCCTTGTGATAAGTTCCCTTGCTTCTCAGCCTCTTGTGGGCTAAGAGTGAGTGTAGGGAGTATCTCAAGTCCTAGACTTGAGAGTCTGGGATGGAGGATGCTTGCCAAACCCCAAGACCTCTGGGCCTGGGCCTGCACATAGGACACCTACCAATGGATTTGGGATTATCTGAAGTCCCAGGGTGAATGGTCTGGGATGGAAGATGCTCACTGGTTTTAGTGACATACATGATGTTTAGAATGAGTGAGTTCTGCCTGCTCAATTAATATGGTTTTTGGAATGAATGCGTTCTGCTCCATCAGGAACTGATTTGGCTAATTCAGTCTGGAACATAAAGTATAGCATATTTAAAAAAAAGTTCCCCTCAGCATTTTGGTTTTTTTTGGCTAAGATCAAATGTAGCATTTTTGACACAAAGGAGAGAGTGTCATGGCTGACTCTGGCCTTCCAGTGCTGGCCTGGTAACACACAGACACACATACGTTCCCCTCAGCATATTTGCCCGATATGGGCCATGTGTTTTATAATCATGCTCCGTGTCAGCTACATTTAATCAACCTCATAGTTTCCATTACTGAGCCTCTACTTAGCTGCAGTTCAAAGATAGACACTCTATCTAATGCAGTTTCCTTGTATGCAAATGTAAGACGAAAGGCTTTTTTCCTCATGCTGATTAGGGGGAAAAAACCTTGTCTTGTAATCAAGTAAATACAGCGTTTATTGTGCAATTAACAAGTTAATCACATCTTAATAGTAACCTCCAGTGGGGGCCTGTGTTCCTTTCCCAGTCTCTCCACCAATTTTTGTAATGTTCTTCCAGTAGATTGTATAAAAGATGCTCCTGATGAGCTAAGAAGCCTGGCAAACTCATATGCACCTCTGTGCTTTCTCCATGAATTAGCAACAGCTCCATAGAACCAACAGAAAGCCACCTCCTTGTCATCTTTCATTTACCTCCCTAAAACACTCCTGCGCCACAATCTACATAAACGTGACAGCAGGCTGATGAGAGACTGGGACTGCTGCCTAACAATACTTTTTTTTTTTTTTTTAGTGTTTCCTTGTGCCTACCCCATGTGTATTCACATGCAGTTTATTGTCTTAAACTAAAATGTAAGCTCTTTCAGTCATAGATCATCTCTAGTCTGTGTTCACCTGGCACAGAAGGGATCATAATCCATGGGTGCAGTTCCTAGGCAGTATCACCCTACAGGAATTAGATGACAAACAACACTGCTGCCCACTAGATTTTGTCTTACAATTGCAAATATAACCTCCTTGCTACTGCTTGAAGTCATCTCCCAACTCTGCATTAATTGATGAGCTACACCCCCTCTATGCTTGCAGCTAGTTCTGAGATGAGAAGCTCATTCTGTCCCCAGTTTGTTCTGGGAGCAGTGAGCCTATACATGGCTCAGCCTCACCACTACTGAAAGTATAAACATCTGCAATAATCAGCCTGAGCTAGCAGCCATTAACCAGCATCAATTCTGGATGGATACATCTTGAAGGAAGAAGTAGGGGGAGACGGGCAGTTAAGCAAAAGGAAACAACAGACAGAGGTGACAAATGCAAGCGGTGTTAGATCTGTGAGTTATGGTTAGGGGGTGAGAAGACAAGAGACAGCAAGACAAAAGCACAGCAAATATAAAAATGAGACAGAGCAGGGAGCACAGCAGCAACAGGAGTAGAACATGAAACAAAGTCAAGAACAGAAATCTGAATCTGAAACAGGTCTGAATTTTAAATGCACCACTGACATACTTCAGGATAGGGTGAAATTCATTTTCCACTTAAAGGTGACAAATAGAGATGACTGTTTGATGGGGATGTCTGGGAGGACCTGTTCTGGTATATGTTCTCATCTTAGGAGAGGGGTGTATGGTTTCCATGTGAGGTTCCCTCTCCAGCTGTTCAGCTGATGTCACTCCTTGAATCTGAGTATGGCACCTCCCATATTTCAACGTTAACAGCTGGCTAAGACAAGATGCATGTTCCAACACAGTACATTAAAGTCAAACAACATGGGAAAAGGAAATATCTTTCCTCCAGAAATTAAAATCATGTCGGGGTATGGGGGGGGGTCATAATACCCAGCCCCAGATTACCAGAAAAGCTTGGCCCAGAATGGACCAGCCCACTCAGATTGGGTTTATAACAAGGGCAAACCCTGAAGAGCCCCAGCTTCCTGAAGAAAGGCAGCTGAGATATGCTGGTGGACCAAGACAAGGCCTGAAGTAGGTACAGATATTATTATTGAAGTTATATTAGTTTATTCGTTTTCTCATACACGCTGGCCACTGTTGACTGTAGAACTTTAGCAAGACCGGAGGACTCAGCCAATGTACACTGACCCCAGGCTGCATGGTTTTCTTCCATCATGGAGCCTCGTAACAGGGAGCTGACACACGGCCAGTCATCGTACCGGCCCACCCCCTATCTAGGGCAGTCTGCCCTCATTCTCCTGCCATGACTTGCTGTTAAATTAGCTGTTGTAAAATATAGGAGGCTGCCCATTAAGTGCCCTGATGCCAACCTTCCCTATACTGTGTTCCATGCCTTGCAGATGGCATCCAAAGTTTTTAACCTCTGACCCACACTCAGCTTCAAACCATCTGAAGACTTACTGGGGTCTCCATTTCACCCAAAAGTCGGCCTCACAACATCTGAGGCATTAATGACGTGTGCCCCCCAGAGGCTGGGGAGGCACGGCGACCACTTGCACGTGACGGCAGCAGTTGCAGGGGCGTTGCAGCAGTAAACAGGCTCCCAAAGACGCCGCTGGTGGTGTTGGCGGAGTGGGGGAGGGCAGAGGGGGCATGTCAGTGGGTGGTGACCACCTGCAGATGCCACTGGCAGCATTGATGGCACCTCTCTCAGGGGGTGCACCACCAATCTCAGGGAGTGCACGTGCACCCCCTATGCATCACCAGTGGTCAGAGTGCCACTGGGGTTCAATTCCTCTGCCCCCTTGCAGGGACTCACGGCCCCTCACTAGGGCTCACTCCCTGAATTACTTGTGGGGCTAGCCTGACCTTCTGGTTGTCCTTGTGGCCCTACTTTGCATGCCCCCAGTGCAGCCCTTCAGGTTGCCCCTGTGACCCTACTCTTCACCAAACCTCTACAGCTCTTCAGGTCACCCTCTGCAACCCTACCCTGTGCAGCCCAGAATCTTACGCCCCCTCACTGGCACCAGCACTCCGCCCCCTGGCCAGCAATGAAATGGGCAGAGTGCAAGCAATTAAGTTCCTTGTGTTTCAGTACTTCTTTGTCTTAATTAGGGCAGAAATACCAGAAAGTTGCCGTTCTCGTGGAATATTAGTAATTCAGCTTCACCCTTGTATACAGCAAAACAAGCAAACATAAAAATCACCAAATTGCCTGATTCAGGCTGAGTTCGCCTTTTTGAGCAAAGTTCATGTTAGTTTTGACTTTACCAAAGATCATTCACATAGTTTTGCATTTATCATAAAGATGACCTTACCTCATGTACATCTTGCTGGTCTCTCAATGCAATCATGTTCTTTATGGCTTTGATAAAAAATCTATTAATTTCATCTCGTTTCTTGTTTGGTAAAATCCGGATCAGTGGGACCATTATAAAAGGGAATGCAACTGTATGAGATTTTTAAAAAGAGAACAATTAAGTTGCATGTAGGAACTCATCTCTTCTCCAATCCACCTACAGCTAAACTGTCACTAGGTGAGACATTTTAGTTTTATGCTACTCATTCCTTCTATTTCAGTCATCCATTTTAACCAGATACTGAACTGTTGGCCAGGAATCTCTTCTGATCACATGCCACCTACAGTTTGTAGCTTTGGCTGTAGTACTTCAATTCAACACAACTTCATGACTTGTAACCATCACAGAAAGGAGAAGACATTTTCCTCCCTACACAGATAATTTAATCTGAGAATTAAAAAAAAAGTCTTATAACAAGCCTTGCTGAATATAGATTAGAACCATGGAGTCAGATAGATAGTTATCTTACTCCTGTGTCTAGCTCTTAGTCCAATCTTAGGATGCTAGTTTGCTGCTTTAGTCAGCCTGTATTCGGCTTTTTACAGAAGAGACCAAAACAGAGAACCCTGAAATACAATATAATGAAAATTTACAGAAAGCCAAAAGGGAGACTCCTGTCCTTGATATTTATATGTAGCAACTAGAAACCTCAAGTACTGTGGCTGGTGAACCATTACCACAAGGTTATCAAAGAGCTCCCTGCTGGACTATCATCACAGTGCACTATGAACATCTTAAAACTGTTCGGTAGACAGTGATTAATCCATCAAAACACTCCTGAGAAGTAGTTCTGCAAGCCAACAAGCTGCTGCAATGCAGAGGACATACAGGCCCACCAGTGGTAAGAATGATACTGAAGACCAACTGTTTCCAGAAAAAAGCAACCTACACTATTCAGACACTATTTATTAGAGGACTCTTCTTATTAAGGCCTTTAGGATGGTGGGGATGAAGCCATAGCCCCTCTGAAGTCCATGACAATACTACAATGGACTTCATCAGGGACAGATTTAAGTGTCAAATTCTGTGAATATATAACACCTAAATGGTAAAGCTCCCCTAGTGAGAGCTCTGGTAAAATTGTTATCCAGACAAGGATCAAAAGGCTTAGAATTTTTTTACACTGCATTACTGAACACAACTTGAGGGGGTCTAGGCAACAGGATACCTCAGCCTTGATTAGGCTATAGCTTCCACAATTATGCTTCCTAATTATCTTCGTGTAGACAAGAGCTTAGGCACTCTAAGCCTAAGATGACTAGTCTTTGACCTAGAACTAAAAAGCTTTGTATTCCACTTTCAAGTCCATATAATATTCTCTATTAAATCACTTTAAAATAAATAAATTCTCTTAAAAGGCATCCTCCGCTGACATTTGTCATCTTCATCCTTTACAAACATCAACCCAGATTGCTGCTATTTAAACAAGAATTTTAATGGTTTATGATGTCAAGTCATCATGCTCATCTCCATTTCCACCCCCTTCTATCTGACTTTTTGCTAGCCCATTTTATTTATGGTGGAGTTTCTATTCCTACCAAGCGAGCATATGGCATACTAACTTTGCTTCAGGATTCCAAAGGGCCATGCTTAATTATATAACGTGACTTATGCTGCAGTCATGCACTTTTAATACAGAAGTGTGACCCACAAAAACTGTGGGTCCCAGCAGCCTTCCACTCAAATCAAGAGGAAACCTTGCCTTCTTAGACTCACTTTTTACAGGAATCATACTAAAGGCAAGTGGTTGTAGGCTTTATTCTAGAAATTCAGGCAGAAAAAATCCTGCCTTCAGTACTTCCTTCTTGCTTGCAATTCAGAAGTTTTGTAACTCAAGAATGGTACCTAAAAACTAGCTAAAATGAAAGAGCAAAGGCAGGTAATACTTACTGGTGAGAATTAGGATAGGTTTGAGCAATGAAATTTCAAAAAACTTCTTGCAGTTCTTAACAAAGGGATCATCAGGGTTCTTTTGAGAGTCCACTTGAGTACCAAAAGCCACACTGCCAACAACATCCAAGGTGAAGCAGCCATAGCATCTATATTGGATTAAAGAATACAACTTTTGTAAGCTAATACTTTCATTGATATCTGATATTTCTGAATAACGCATGACAACACGTATAGTTTTTTTAAAGATCGAAGTCAATTTTCAAGTGATCTGAGTTTCATCTACAGTATAAATATTTTTATTATTCTAGCAACAAAGGCAGACTCTGCAATTAATTATTCTGCAATTAATAAATAACAGCCTCCAGTCTTTTCTAAAGTTCATATAAACCATGTTAATATTTTATGTAACATTTTGCTCAGAAATTGGACTTCTAACTCATAAAAATGAAAATATTTCTGTGTAGCCAGTACAAACCAAATATAGCATGTTTGGGGTTTACAAACATATTTAGAGTCCACCTCTTAATAGAGAGGTTGTGACTAGGAGGATAGGAAGGGGAAAACAATCTAATGTCTCCAGGGTGACAACAGTTTAAATCAAAAAGTCAAAGCATATTCAGTATATTTGTCTTTCAACTCAAATTAACAGCTTGAAGCAAGTAGGATATTCGGCACTATGTGCAACTCCAGTTCCTGAAACATTGGCAACTGCTTCAAGGAGCACATCTGCTTGTGAAGAAAGGATATGCCTGATGAATCTCCCAGAATTCTTTGAACATATCAATAAATCAGTCTTTGAAGAACTGGTTAACATAATTTATTTAAAGTTTCAAAAAGCCATTTTTTAAAGCTTCTTAGAAGAGAATACTATGGATACTACAGAAATAAAGATCACGACCATACAAACAAGTTACAGTAAGGTAAGTGATGGTGGGAATTCACACAGTGTGTTAGCTCCTCCATGGTAACTTCCAGTGGAAGTGCTCTTACTTTACTTTACAGTAAATACTTTGAAAGGGAAACTAAGGTTCATAACAACAGCTGAGAGCTAGAGATCAGAATGAGATATAGCATGATGACAAATTATTCCACCATTGACTAATGTGGGGTTCTTTTACCTTCTTTGGAAAGTTTTAATGGGGAACCAGTCAGGTCTGACCCAGAATGTCAACTCCTAAGTTCGTATGTTATTAGTGGACAGAAGGAAGCACGCATCTCTCCCCTTTTTTCAAGCTGTTAAAGTTCATTAGAAGACAGCTAGAAATACATTAGATAATAGAAATTTATTTACATACTAAAATTACTCTTTCAAGTAAATACGGTCAGAACGGTACTGGCTGTTAGATGCTATATCTGCTGTACATCTTTCCTTCCCAGGCTGTATCTATCTAAGCTGTGTGTGTGAGAAAGAATTCTTTGTATACAATAACTGTGATTGGGAAACTGTGGCTAGTCAGGGATTTTTTTTAAAAATGATTCTCTGTTCTAGTGTTTTCAATGTACCTTTGGATATCAAAAGCCTTGCCAGAATCTGCAAAGACCTTCAAATTACTCAGCAAGACATCACATGCTTGGTTTATTAGCGGAGTCATCTAGAAAAGAACACATGTGGCATAATTAAGAATACAATCAATTCCTCTAAATTAGTTACATACAGTTGGTGGTATGGTACTTTCAAGATCATCCGTATCAGTGGCTAAATAGGAATCTTAGAAATAGACGTATAATAAGTCAACAGCAAAAGTCCCTTGTTTCTCAAAACTGACATCACCGAGAATCTGCCAGCTGTACCAACTGGCTAGTGCATTGTCTAAATTCATGCAAGGAAACCCAAAGGCTTATCTGAATACCCACTAAATGTAGGTTTCTTTCTAGCTGTGACTGTGCCTACAGACTGTTGCCAGAAATAAAGAAAAGCCTCTCCTTTCTCCATTGCGCCCCAAACCAAATCAAATGGGGCACTGACAGACATGAAATGTGCCCCCCACCATTTTCCAGAAAAGGAAATGTGTTAGCTTGACCCGGGTCCCCAGCATCTATAAAGACTGGGCGATACACAACCTATACAGACATTGGGCGAGCCGAGTCAAACTAATATGATGCCTCCTCTGGACATCTGCTGTGCTCTATGCACAGGTACATCAAGCTGAAAGTAAAGTGCAGCTATTAGGGGAGTTTTCTTCACATCTGTAAATAGCTATGGTGACTTATGAAGACTAACTGACAGGGTATATTTCATCTGTATACTCTCCACGATAGAAAGTGCTTATTTCATCTTTAAATGCACACAATCCTGCAAAGAGAAAAGCCTGTAAGGACTATTACGTCTCTGTAGACCCCTGCTGAAGTCAGTGAGTTTTGTTACAAGGTGTATAAATATATGGTACTACAGAGAACAGTGTCATCTCTACCTGGGAATAGGGATTCTCAGGTATAATGATCGCTACTACATGGACATATGCATAGTTAATACCCATTAAAATGCTCTCAATACATAGCTAATGCCCATTAAAATGTTCTCGCTGTTCTTTCTAGCTGCTGACACACAATGGTCAATTGTAGATCTAACTCTGACCTGGTCATGGCTATCGGCAAAATCATCTTGTTCTTTCATAGAAACTAGGAGCACGCAAAATGATCAAGACCTTATTTAGTATTGACATACATCTCTTTATACATGAAAAGGTATCAGACACCAATCACAAATACGTTGTAGAGTGAAGCAGGGGTGGAAGAGGGAGAGGGCTAACTACTCCTTTGGCTGTAGTCCTTACATGAATACATCCTCTTCAACTGCTATAGTCTTTTCTTCACAGGGACTATGAACTGTTCTCCTTATAGACTACAATTCGATGCATCATTGTCCTCAGTGCTTATTCCAGAAAGCCACTGCAATAAAAGCTGCTACTATGTACAGCCATACACATCTATGAATCCTACAGCTTCCTTTTCTTCATGTCCAAGTAGCTCATTTCAATTCAGTTTGTGGATGTAAACAAACGTGAAAAAAGCCAAGAGGCTTATGCTTCTAGTTTGACATTCTTGCTACCAAAAAAAACAAAAGATAGCTTACTGCATGTTCTCACTACACTATGAGAGCAATGCAGGCTGCCCATCCAAGTCCACTTTGCTTGGCACCTCTTCCTCTGTGAAACTGGCATAATACTGCACCCAGGCACAATGCCACCTTAACACATGGGCAAAAGCATAACCAGCCAAGAGACCAATGGATGAGTATCCAACACATTTAACTGAAGGCATGATTCTGACTCAGGAATATCTGTAGTCACTCCTGAGGGGCCATGCTGATGCTTTCAGAAAGAGGTCACTATTATTGCAATTGAAAACAAGGCTAATTTGAGTCTTAATAATGGGAAACCTGCAAGGTGAGTGTTTCAGTTCTGATGAATCCAGATGATTACTCTGCAACACTAGCTGCAGAGACTGGGGATACAACCAATAATATAAAGCAGTGTTCTTACCCTTTTGGCAGCCCAAGAAAGGTTTCCTGGAAACAGCTTCTTCTCAAGTGATTCAAAGGAATTAACATGTTGTTAAACTGACAGGATTGGTGAAAAATGCTTCCCAATCTGTGGGTTAAACCCTTCTACTGAACAAAAACCCTGAAGAATTAAATGAAAATCTGTATTTTAACAGTTCTTTATCAAAGATATGGGGATCATTTTATATCTTCCCTTTCTTACCTTTATTTTTATCTTTTTTCATTCAGCACTGCACAGGTTATTGCTGGCTCAGATGAATCTCACTGCGCTGCTGAACTTCCCATACTCTACCAACCTTTAAGGTTTCAGAATATTGCTACTCCTTATTTCTACCCATAAAATAACTTTGTGGGCAAATGTAGAGGTCCATGAGGACTTGATTTGTTGTGGCTGTGCAGGAAATGTAGAGGAATAGGACTGCCCTAAGAGGACAATTATTTGCATGATGAAACTATACAGAGTATCTGCATAGGCATTTTTTTTCCTAGGGATGGCATGCACTTCTTAACGATAGCCGAACACAAGGACCCCAGACTGAGGCATTTATTAATTTGGAATAATTTAAGCTCTTTGTTTAATAATCAAGTTAAATAAAAAGGGTGGTAGAAGAAGGAAGTTGCCTCAAACTTTTTAGAAAACATAGCAAAGCAATATACACAGCAAGTGGATGGGCCCTGGATAACACTACACTTCTATAGATGATCATTTGCCAATCAGAGTGCACAAGTTGCATGACTTAAGGGTTGGGGGTTTTTTGCTGTTGGTGGGTAAATAAGCTCAAGCTGCTGGGTCCTCTGATTGGCTATTAGTAACATAACGGAGTACAATCTAAACAATATGCTCCTTGTAAATATTTGATCGGCCAGTTATCTAATGGCTAAAGTAGCCCAGCATCCAAATTTATTTCTATCTGCCAAAGAAGAGCATTGGAAGTTGGAGTTTCTTTGTGCAATCCTGCCAACACATTGCTTGGCACATAACAACAATTAGTTTCTGAAACTGCAGTATGCAGGGAGATCTGTACTGCTCAAAGGCATCAGTCACACTTCTCTAATTAGCTAGAATTCTTAGTATTTATTATTACTACTTGCCTTATTATTAGCACTCACACTAGGAAAAAAAATGACACATTCTCTACCACAAAGGACTTGCACTCAAAACCTCTCTCAAACAAAAAAATGAGCAAAATGTCCAAGGTCAGGTTGGCTTCATGTCTTATTAGTTAATCTCTTTAGAAACTATTATTTTCCACACCCTCACAATCCCAACAATACCTTCCCTCTCCTTTTATCACCCAGTTGTACTGCTACCCACGGTCCCCTTGTCAATGGGAGTGCCTAGAGACCCTCTATGCAAAGTCCTTGTAGGCAGGAAGAAGCATTTCCATGGCATGATCTGTCTTTGCAGATAGCAGCAGCTCTTCTTGCTCATTCTTCCTCCCCGCTAGCGAAGTTAAGGATGGGGGCTGCATGACCCTTCTCTTGTTGGGTAAATCAACACAGTGTCAACTGGAGTTCAGGAATATAAACCTCCTGTCATGACACATGGGGGAAGGCCCACAGGACTCACCAGGTGCCTTTTGCCAACTCAAGAGTCTATTATTTTCTAACCAAATGATGTCATGACAGTGATTTTCCATAACAACTGCCTCAACCTTTGAGAGCCAACTTCCTCTATTAAAATTGCAATTAAAAGCTAATATCATAGAACTGGGTATCATCCTCAATAATCACTCAGATATTCACACAGTCACTATGCATTGCTCTTGGGCAGTCATTATTACAATATAGCTGGGAGTATTATACGGTCTGGTGAACAGTAAAAATAATACTTAGCACTTACCTAGTACTTTTCATCTTCCATTTGTTCAACTAATATTAATAAATGAACCACAGCAACACCATGTAAAATAAATATTAACCAGCATATTGAACAGAAAGAAAAAACAGTTTGAAAAACACTACTCATGCAAAACCAAGCACTCAAAATTAGGAAATGGTGGAATTAAGGTTTCTGTGCAGCTTTATTTTGGCATTTTTGCACATACGCATGACAACATATTCTTTAATTATGTAATCAGAAGCCATTTTTTCCACAGGCACCTTTCATCATTCAGTGCCCAGGACTCGCCTGCTCTAGGTACGGATTAGGGCTGTGGGGTGAAGGAAGCTGTTATCTGTAGGGCACTGATTGCAAAAGTTATAATGAATACAGTGAATGACAGAGTTGTAAGAAGGAAGAAGACATTCTCACATTTAAGACAGTTTTGTGCTGTCTTGAACAGTTTGATTCTCACCCTACATCTGCCAGAAAGTCTTTTTCTGAATATAAGTGAGTTCCTAAAACCAACTTTTTGATGATCGGTAATACACTGTGTTTGCTGTTTTCTGGATGCCTGACTTGAGATCTTCAGGTCTAACACACAGATGTGCTGAGAATTCACAGCTACAATTGTATTCAACAGGAGGTGTACTTTGAATAGATCAGCTATTATTTAGTGTTTAGCACTGAAAAATCAGACTGTAGACCTCAAAAATGGCATTCAAAATTAGCAAATACATTTAATCTTAAGCACTCTGCTTCAGGTCCCCATTTGTAAAATGGAATAATGTCACTATTAATATGTAGGGAGTACTGAGGTACTTAAGAAATGAGTTTCAAACAAAAGCCCAGGAAGAAATTGTTAATTTGGTCTTCAGAACAGGGTTTCAACAGCACACAGTAAAATGAAGCCTAAATCTACACACTGAACTAAATACAACGAAGTACTGATGAGATGGACCAATCCGGTGTGATGACTTAGACAAGAGTCCTCTGGAATACAGGAATTAAAAACTATATTTTATGCGTATGCACACTAGATAAGTTAAGCTTGTAAAGGCAACCTTCATTCCAGCATTTCCTAACTTGTGAGTGCTTGACTCAAACCTGTAATGACATTATTAATAGTCTTTCATAATTTCCTAAGTTTTTAAAGAAGCAACCTGAACCCCTCTCCACGTACTCTATCACAGGGCGTCCCACTGAGACCCACACTACCAGTCAGCAAGACTGGAAGCTTTAAAACCAGCACACTGGCTTCTGCCACTTGAGCTTCTGGCAGCTTTCCTGCCTGTGGACCAGCACCAGAAATGAATGACATGCACAGTTTGGTTCATGATGGTTTGTTGACACAAAAGAAGAGGCAAAACTTGGAAATCTTGGGTTCCTTTCCAAGTCCTGGTGGGGAATATGCTCTAGTGGGCACAAACTATTCTGCCCATTATGCCTTCTCCCTCAGTCCCCCAAAGACTTGACTGCTTCTGCAGCTATACTCTCCTCCATCATGTTTTTCTAGCAGTACTGCCTCTCCCTCGCTCCTGGGTCCCCATGCTAATGTGTTTGTCCCCATGTCCCAGACAACAACCATCTGCCTTCACAGTTAATTCCTAGTCTCCTTGCCCAGTCATTTCCAGTTCTACCCCACTTGCTCCAGTCATCACCCAATCCATCTGTTCCCCCACTCTGGCTTCTTTCCCTCCTTCCACATTTGCCACCCTCATTTGTCTCCCATCTCAATCTCTCTCCCAGGTTTCTCATTTAATATTGTACCTTCAAAATCTCCTTGTTCAGCCAATTCTGCTTCTCCCCCTACAGCCTGCTCCTTGACAGATCTGTCTCCACTTACCCCTACCATCTTTCCTTCACATTGCTGGCTCTCAGACTCAGTCTTCACCCAACTAATTCCAGGCTCCTGTGCCCCATCCTACTAGTCCTAGATTTCTTGCCCAGCTGGGTCCCAGTTTCCTTCCTTGTCCCAAAATGCTCCTTTTATACCTTGCCACCTCTGCATTTACACTGGGCAGCTTCCTTCTCCACTTTACTTGGGTGGAAAGGCACCAACAGCAGAAAATAAACAATATCTCTATCAACAGCAGCTTGGAACAGAATTGGAGAGAAACTGCTGCTCAGATGCAAGATTGAGTCTACACATGCAGACAGAACCATTGAAGACTTGTTATGAAGGTCTATCAAACAACTACGGAGCCTGTGTGAACTGGCTGTATGAAGACTCATAGTCTGGCCAAATTAAGTAGAATTTCACAAGGCTGACAAAACATCTGTAATGAGCCCAGGACCAGCTGGAGAGGATCCGGCCTCAGGTTGCAGCTGGGAGGAGTCAGGGAGTAGGCTGAGTCATCCCTCAGGACTATAGGAAGAGGGCCCTGCCTTTTATAAGCCTATAGTAGATAGCAAGTTGTCTCACCAAAGATTGCCATGCTGTGCCACTGGCCTGCTTGGATATTCACACCTAATCCTGCCTTTGGCTTCTAACCTTGCTTCTGACTTTGTTCCTGCTATGTTGAATCCGGTGTCTGACTCCAGTTCCCCAACCTAGGTGATCTACTCAAACTACCCCTGCCAGGGTCACTCATGATACTCCTGACACAAAAGCTACTATGCTGTCAAATTTCAAGGCTTTGCTTTAAATCATGGGGATGCTAATGCTACTCAAACATTTTGCCAGAATTCGTTAACATGACCAAAACAATTTATTTTTCCCCAGTCTCATTTTCAGAAATTGCTGACCGGTTTTCAGTTACATTTAAATAATAACTTTAAAAAATTAGCCAGCGGGACAGGCAAAGGCAGAGGCAAAGGCAAGCATCCAGCATTTAACAATTACAGTTTAAATAGTTAAATTTTGAATAACAAAAGAATCTTACTAATGTTGCAAAGTCAAACATTCAAAAGTTTCGATATGCCAGAGTTAAGGTCTATGCAACCTTATTTCTGCCTCATTGCATGTATGGATTATGATAGTCTTTAATTACACTACCCTGCACTATTAGCCCCACAGACTTCCTGCCTCATTCAGTCTCCAGGATGGACTGCACTCAGTCAATGAGACAACTATTAATATTTCTTTTCATCCCTGTCATTCATGTCCCAGTTCAGCAAAGTGCATGCTTATGCACTTTGTTATACAGAGGCCTCAAATTGTAACCCCCCATCTCTTAGTTACTTCAGTGACTGCTATCTATACAGTTTTACGCACACGTGCTTATAAATTCAGTGCCATGGGAGCAGCGGGACTAAACTGACTGACTGACCCACCAACACTTTATGCTGATCTAACAGGCACTTTGCCTAATTTTCTAGGCAGGTTACCTTTCCTAGGAATAGGGCTGAGAAACATGGGAGCATGTAGCACCCACTCAGGACACCGGGACTGTTCCAACATCCATTAAAGAAACAGCAAGATTTCTATTAACTTTAATTAGCCTTGGATTAGGCCCTGGGCAAAAGAGAGAAGAATGATAAGCTCATGAAGAACTGGTGCTGAAATGCTGTCAGCAGGTAGGTAAAGTCGCACCTGAGCCAAAATAGTAGGACTTATTCTAAGGCAGGGATGGACAAAATGCAGCCCGCAGGCCAGATGCAGCCCGCCAGGCCATACTATCTAGACTGCAGGGCCCCTACAAAATTTAGAAAATTTCACCTGTAATGTGTCCCTCGATAGCTTGCCAAAACTCAGTAAGCATCCCTCTGTCCGAAATAATTGCCCGCCCCGTTCTAAGGACTCTGTTCTCCTAATCCTGACAACAAGAGGCTACAGTACAAAAACCTGACATTAGTTGAGCTGACTAAGGGGCAAAAATAGTAGGTAGAGCCAAGGAAAAAAAGCAGGGAGATGTCTTAAGTGGGAGCATACAAAGAGTCAAAGGCTCGTATCATTTGGCAGGCTCATACCAACTTTCCTCCCCTGTAAAGAGGCACCAGGGAACACAAAATGCATGCATTTGCTGTTAGCTAGTCAGACCCCCAAATGAAGGGCCTGATGCTGGGATTTCAGTAATATCAATGATCTATGAAGGCCAGGAAAAAAAAAAAGAAGAAATGTAAGTACAAGTCAGAGAAAAATGATTTATCTTTAAAACTAATTCAATATGCCATTCACTGTTTGTAATAGTGGGATGGCTTTTCCTAATGACAGATCAAGACATGGGGAAACTGCTCCAGATGCCCAAATTGTATATAGAACATATATAGATATATTCTAGTACGAAGCAACATTATCTTGCTGAGCAGTACTACTGTCTATTAAGGGACACTTTCCCAGTGTCTTTGGCTAATAAATATATAAGGAGTTTGCATGCATTACTGAGCTCCTCCCAGGCTCCCTCTGCACATTTCCATCCAGCTTTAATTTGCAGTGTAACAAGGTACGGCCCCGCAGCTGGAAACCTCTCAGCTGACAGGGCTCCAAGCAATAGTTTTGCACTATGTGCTGCCACAGCTGTGAGTCCCACAGCTGATGAGACTTCCAGCCATGGCAGTGCCCTGCGAGTCCTGTCAGCTGCAGGACTTATTGCCACAGCAATGTGTGGGGCACTGCTGCAGCTGGGAGTCCCGTCAGCTGTGGAAATCGCAATCGCCGTAATGTGTGGGGTACTGCTGGGACTTGCATCTGTGACAGTACCTGGGACACTGCGGCAGCTGGGGTCCCATCAACTGCAGGACTCACAGTCACGGCAATGTGTGGAATGATGCCCTGGTTGCAAGCCTGGTCAGCTGAGGAGGCTCACAGTTGCAGCAGCATGGAAATGTTCAGATAAAGGTGTAATAGGATCTGCTGCTGGATCCCACAATCACACCTCCTGCCATGCACATGGATCACACATCAGATCCTATCACACCTTTACCTCAACATCTAGAGGGGCCCCAGATTTCTGACTTATAACTCTCACAGTCAGACTGCACCCTGATCTGCAAAAGGGTTTGTTTCTGTGGTTTCTGTTGGAACATCACAAAGTCTGTGCTGCAACCCACCTCAAGTGGAAGAACAGCATCAAAACCAGACCCATCCCCCCTCACAGACTGCTGAGGACAACACCGCATTACACGGCACACGTTTCTTTAATTTTTTGGTTTGAATGGGTGACAGTGGTGGAAAGAACTGCAGGTATCCTGATAGGCAATGACAAGAGAACTGCAGCACAATCAGAATAAATAAAAATCAATAGATTTCTGCTGGTGTTGGCTGTAAGAGAGAGTAGAGCTATTTATCAACCCTGACAAGGGGGCAGAACCGTGGGATCATCACAGACGCATTCATTATTTTTATCAAGAAATGCTAAGTAGGGAACCAGGATCACTACAGCATGATCAAGCATCTTAACATATTTTCATGCTTTAATATGCAATATCTGGTAAGGCCTAAGAACAGTAGATGGTACTTTGTACTTATACAGGCTCTTTTCTCCAAAGACTGCAAAGTTTTTGACTAACATTATAACTGAACTAAACCTTAGGAAAAAAAACTTTGTGAAGTGGCTATTATTATTCCCATTTTTCAGATGACGAAATTGAGATACAGGAGACGTAAGTGATTTTCTGCAAGGTCATGCAGGAAGTCAGCAGCACAGCTGGGCACAGAACCCAGATCTCCTGACTTCTCATCCAGTACTTGCTCTTTCCTATTTTATTTATTATTAGTATGAGAATAGTGCTCAGTGCAATAACCTCCCACAGTCACATGCCTCCTTGTCTTGGCCTCTGGACAATCATAAAGGAAGACATTAGCCCCATCCCAAAAAGCTTACAATCAATGACCAATCCTATTAGTAGCTCCAATGGGCTGCACATAGAGCTCTAGCAGATCTGATTGCAGTGTTGGAACTTCAGCATTTCTCTTTTTTATATCATTTCACTCACAGTTATGGTGTCTGAATGTCTAATGTTGTTAAGCATTAAAACCTCATCCAAGAAGAGTGAACTGTTTTACTAGCTTTTGTGCATTCATTAGAAAACGGAAATTAAAAGGGAGATGCAGCATATGGAACTCTATTAAGAAAACAACATTCAAATAGAATCCAACTCATAGTGCAAGAAAGTTGGGAGATTGAGTAGGAAATGTGTAGAAGCCTCATGGAAAATTCTGAAAACCAATAAAAGCAATTCTCATAACAGGCTGCAATCTCTATTGTAACTGCCTAACAATTGTTTAACTACCTCTTTTCAGTTGCTCACAACATAAGCCATCTTTAACCTTTGTGGTTGTAGTTCTCTGTTTAATGTCTGGGATTTTGGTAATTTTTTTTCATGACCTAACATACAGTTGGGTGAAATTGCTCAACTTCGCTTAACAAGTTTCTTAATGACATTATGCCCCTGCCTCACAAAAATGCAAGATGAGGGGAAGAATCAAATCCAGGCCTTCTCAGTTAACCAAAAAGAAAAACTGCTTCCATGAGGAGGCATACTGGCCTGAGCCCTATTGCAAAGTACAAAGTGAGCGTTGTGTATATGGCATTGTTCCCCTAGTGGCTAGCCTGGATAAAGAGCAGATTTATTACTTGAACTAAAATAAATCTTCATAGTTGGTATGGGAAGTCTGTGCTTTTGAAACAGAAGGACCAGGATTCTAGTGGCAGCAAAACAGGTTCATGTGCAATTTGTCTAAAAGTCACATTGTTGTATGCAGCGCAGTCATTATGCTACTGCCCTGTAGGAGGCTGCACACTCCCCATTTTCTTAGAAAATAAGATATTATCTGTGGAATGGGATCAGCTGTGCCAGGGTGCGTCCCAGCACAGCTGATCAGCTTCGCTGGTGGTTATAGTCATTGCCTGGGGTTGCTGTCATGCAGGGTCAGTTCCTGGGGCATTAGGGGCCCAGTTCTGTGGGACAATGACCCCAACTGCTGTCCCCCAAGACAGGGCATGGCAGTGAGGTACCATGGGAATCCCTTTTAGGATTCTCAGGGTATGCAATAAGCAAACAGGTGTCCTCCCCTATAAGGAATAACAAACTGTGGCTACCTTTGGTAGAAGCAACATTTTTGGGTACGTGGAGTGAAAAAAGGAGGAAGGATGTCTGTTTGCTTACAGCTTGTTCCTCCATAAACTTTTTTATGGTGACACAAGGGCGACATCTGTTTGCATACTTACAGCATGCTGCCAGATGCTGGTCTCCTCAGAGTGGTGCTGTAATCTACAACATTAATGTACGACTTTCCAACACCAATGGAGACTTTTTGCTGTCTCTGTCAATGCTGCAGGACAGTTTATTGGCATACCAGGACACAAATGCAAGATCTTCCACAGAGAATGGAATTTAGGACTTTCCTCCCCGAGGGTGCCCTAGCCATTAGCCTACCCAGTCAGGCTCCTACTTGCTTGCTCTCTAGCTGATCCCATGACTCATACAGTCCTGGGCTGCCAAAAGGTCCAGATTCAATAGGAAGGATAAAGTCTCCTTGCCAATCTATTTTATATGCTGATATGGGTAATGTCCTGGCAAGTCGGAGATGAAGGTTCAAAGCCTTCATGGTGAGAGAAACCAAGAACCTGCATATCTCACTTTATTTCCCATTAAGCTACTGCACCAAAAAGATGGACATCATCATTACTATCAATCATGGCATTTGGAATGAAATGCATATAACTATTTCACATGGAAAGCATATTAGACATGCTTTGTCTCTACCTAAGGAATCAGGGACCTAGTCACCACCTAGACATTTCCCACAATGATCTGGATCACAACAGAGATTAAGGATGGTTAGATGTCTATGTGGCTGAATCACTAAGCACACACAGTAGCCCTAGTCTAGGCACCTAAGCAGTTTCGGAGCTGCTGCATTGGGGTTGATCTAGATTGCCCTTTGTGACTTAAGTGCCTGAATTGGGCCTAAATCCTGTTTAGGCTTCTACAAGGTCAACCTGGATATAGCTCCAAAACACCAAGCTGTGATGCTTAGGTTTAGTGTGGTGAAAATGAAAGAAGCAATTTGCCTAGGCTTTTAGATGCCAAAACTGCATGCCAGTAACTCCTTGGAGGAGGGAAAAGTTTATAATGGAAACACCAACAGGACTGATTACATAAAAGGGCTCTGAGCTTTAGACCTTGCCAGAGTACAGTCAGCACTAAAAGTATGTCTTTCCCTGCAATACTTCAGAGGGTCTGTGGGAAGCACTAAATCCGGGATGCTTAAAAAAAAAGGGAGGGTAACAATGAAGGAGCACTGATTTCCTTTGAGAAATCCTGCTATGACTGCTAAATTAAGCAGTGTTGAAAGGCGTGTGTGAAGGAGGAGTTAAATCACATTAAATTCAAATCCCTGAACAGACCATCACTTTTTTGCATTAAAACGACATACAGGGCTGAGAAGCATACACATTCAAAGGTTATTTAATTTCACACAGAGTCATCTAAGAGAATGAAGAACACCCCTACCAGGAAAACAAATGCCCCCAGATGCATCATTTTCTACTGGAAACAAGCAAGCACAGAGGCAGTAGAAACAGAATAGATACTGAACAATGCTGATGCAACTAAACAAGCTAATTTAAGATACAAGTGGGGATCCCCTAAACAGGAGATAACATGTTTTATGGAAAGGGCGAAGGGCCTTCCACACACACACAAGCATGAGCAGAGGCAACGTTTTCCCAGAAATGCTCTCCTCTGATTCCTTAGACTTTATAGAATGCTTCACCAACTCCTTTCCTCATCGTCTCTGGCAGCGTAGGTTTTTCTAATTAACAAACAGTTTGGAAATGAAAAGTACAGTTAAAGCTAATAAATGTCACATTTTTTTTTTTACATATGAGCTAGGTACTAGATGCCAGTCTCTACTCTGCTTTCGTCTCTTCCAGTGGTGTTGCTTTACTACCAAAGCAGCAAAAGGAGCGAGGATTCTCCCCTTATTCCTGCCCCTTAATAACTGACCCTCAAACCCCCATACAGAATCACAGAGATACACATATGCACCTCTACAAAGCAACATTTCCAAGGAATCTTTCTGTCTGAGTACGGCTGACTGAAGCCAGCAGAGGTTGCTCTGCACAAACCGTGGGGTGAGTGGCTTTACGTTTTGTTAGTTTAATAGCAAAAAAGCTGAACTGTTCTGTGTTGATGACCTGCAGTAAGAGAGATTAATTTTAGCTAAGGAAATGCAAAACTCTTGTCTTCAGCCATACCATTACTGAACAATCATTTGAATATTTAAAAATCCCAGTGTCTATGAAATTTGCTATCAAGCGAGTGGCAGAGTCAATGTCTAGGTGCATAACCAATGATATTGTCAGTTCTGATTAATCAGCGGTCCTTGCCAGGCTTATGGCCAATTAGAATTTACCATAATAAGGAGGTGACAGCTGGCGTTGCTAAGCAACTGCTGTCTATAGAGCTAAAGGAGCCAGACGCATTTAGATGTTACTGTGGATTTCGACAGAGGCATGTCAAAACAACACAAGCGTCTGCCCAGTGGAAAATTTTACAAGCAAGGACTGGGCACCAGAGTGAGGAATATTTCTTTTTCAGCATAAATACAAAGCGGAAGATTTAGATTTTTTTTTTAAAAGAATTTAACCAGTCAATCATTACTCTGCATTTAATTAAGAGATATTGTGTCAATGGACTAGAACTTTGTCACAGGGTAATGGTCTCCCACTGCTAGATAAATGCTGGGGCATTTATAGAAAATTAGCAGCAGGTCATTGCTGAGACATTTATTTTCAGCCAGAGGTATTTATCGGGCAATGCCATTCTGTTCCAGTGACTTATTTTATTATATCAAAGGATTAAAGAATAAAAAGGGAAGGAAATGAAAAAAGGCTGAAAAGGTTTGTGTGTTGAAGTGAAAGCTGCCGACTTTGCAAGTACTGAAAAGCTAAGTTCTGATTAGAAGCCATAACCTTTTCTGCACTTCAGTCAATCAGAGCAGCTGCTTCTTGAAAGTAAAAGGTTTTTTTTCTTTTCTTTTTTTTAATTTCTACATTCTTATGAGCAAGCTGATTTCTTACTGGAGTAAATTACAGGATCAGATCAAGGCCGACTGAATTCGGCATAGCTCTACTGAAGTCAACGGACTCACCATGTTTACCCAAATCCAAGACACATTCGAAGTCAAGATTTCCCCCTAATAATTAGATTCCATACATGGAAAATTATAAATGTGTTACCTTTTTCTTTATGTAGAAGCTAATTATTGGAGGGTTCTCTTAAATTCAGCTCCACCCCCCGCCCCAACTGCTGTGGTGGGGAAAGCAGCAGCAGGTGCTGAAAGGTTAGATCTTTTCCCCTTATGCCTCTGTCTGCCCCCTTCCACTTGCCCCTCACTTGCCTGTGCCTGCTGCCCCATAACTGTGCCTGACACCTGCCACTTGTCCATCCTGATGTTTGACCCTCTACCTGTTGCTCCTTGATGCTTACTTTCTGCAGCAGCTCTGGCTCAAGCTCCAAGGCAGTCAGAAGCCCTGGCACTGGCCTCAGCCCCGGCAGCAGCTCCAGGCCTGGCCAGGAAGGTAAGTGGGGTGGAAACAGGCAGTGCTATCTCCTCCATACTCAGCCTCAAGCAGCATACTGCAGATCTCCCCCACAATCTCCTTACTACATCCTCCCTCCTCTACTCTATGATCCACCCTGGTCTGTGGCAGGTAGTGTCTCAGCTCCATCTTCAGCCTTGGGTTGTGGGCTGAAGCCAGTTCAGTGATGCCACGTGCCCCAGGCTGGTACTGAAACCTAAGATAAGGTACCTGCTCTCCACCTCCTTCCATGTTGACAGGGGAAAAAAAACTCTTCTTGGATTTGATTAGCACAAGTTGAAGAACTGAAACGTATTGTGCATGTGTGGCATGTATCAAATACTTTGGAAATATCAAATTTATGGTTATTTACATTAGGGCTGTGCGAAATGGCACTGTTCCGTTTCACCTTGAGTTTCAACGGTTCAAAGGAACAGTGTTTCTTATCAAATTTCATTTCAAGTTGAAACAGCTGTTCTGTTCCATCGAAACAGGAAGGCTGTTTTGACACCACTTCGAGTTTCGCTCAGGGTGGAGAGTCAGACCAGCGGGGCTGCTTCTCGGTGTCCCCGCTGGATCGCTCTGGGGACAGAAGACAGCCCAGCTGGGCTGCTTCCTGGGGTCCTGCACTTGATCGTGCCAGAGATGGGAGGCCCAAGCAATCAAGCACAGGGCTCCAGGAAGCACCCCAGCTGCGCCACCTCCCACCCCGGCACAATCAAGCAGATGGGGTTGCCAGATCTCGCACAGGGGATGGGAAGTCAGCCCAGCTGAACTGACTTCTCATCCCCAGCCTATGGTCGAAAGGTTTCAACCAACCTTGTTTTGCTTCAAGGCTATTTCAACCGGCTTTGTTTTGTTCCGATTTTGCTGTTTTGACCTTGAAATTGGTTGAAATAGTGTCAGAATAAAATGGCAGGAGAAATTTTGCACAGCCCTAATTTACATACTTTAAAGTGCAGGCTACAAGGACAGATGCTCCCAATGGAGAAAACATGATCACTTTTAAAAGAGGATAGTTTTCCATGCTGTATCTTACCTCTTTCAGTTTTGCAGCACTGAAGGTTGGGGTCAACATGCTCCGGACCTCCTTCCATCTTTGATCACGCAGACAGAGAATGCTGTCAACTACTGGCTTGGAAACTAGTCCTGGTGTCTAAATCAAAAAAGAAAAAAAAAATACAGACATGGGAAGTAAACAAGTGGAATGAAAACCAGTCTAGTTTCAGCAAAAATTACAAGACTCTAGAATGATTCTGGTACCCTTGTGATATAACTTAACCTAACTAGTCATTTGCCTTGTAATAATTCTAGTAAAGTCAATAGCTACCTAATGTGAACAATAGGATTGGGATATTGTAACAAACACTGAGCTGAAATACCAGATTGATTTCTTCTTCAGTGTATTCCTTCAAAGATACTAAACTAGCTTAGCACTATATTCTTAGACGCATCATGTTTTGTAATTTCTGACTCTTCTTCAATTGCCAACATCTTCCGCAGAACCCCAGTTTCTCTGAGTATACGTCCTTCTAAAGATGGCAACTCCTTCCCTTTTAGAAATGGATGCCAGATGCTCCCTACCAAGATCCTGATGGGTGACATGAGTCTAGACTGTACTTAGAATGTCAGTCCAGTAGGTTCATTCTGGGACTCTTCAGAGTATGTAACTGCATCTTCAGAGTATGTTACTAAAGAGCTAATCAAGTCCTTCCTGAAAGCAAAATTCTACTTGTTAGGTGTGCTATTACTGGGGTTCCCTCTGACTAATGAGGTCAGGATCAGGGATACTGTGGAAATATTTGATCAATTATTAGATCAACAGATGCCTTTTCCCTCCTGTATGTTACATTGTATTCACTCCCATTCAGAGCATGCCCACAATATCCACTAATTTGTACTGCCTAATAGACTATGGAATCCCACTAGAGAAAATTGTGCCAGTCAACTTGGAATAAAATGGTATGGGAAGGAATGTCTGGCTTGCTACACTGCATAAGACTTGTAAAATGCGTGAGTGTATTTTATACTGCAAAAGGTCTAATGTAATATTCTGAAATATCTGGCAATGCTAGACACTGTAGTAAACTAATAGCACTAATCTAACAGTGTACAGGCTGGCTATAAGCACTAGTGGGTTGACTGCCAATAGGAGTACAGAGTGAGGAGGCTATGACCCAGGTTAGGATTGATCATCCTAAAATCAAATATAAATACATTTTAAACAAACATGTAGCATCTTATTCACATCCATACTGGTGACAGTGAAAGAGTTTTCTCAGCTCCCTTTACAAATCACTTTTAGGGTAGGCACAGACAGATAAAGTAAACCAAATTAAAAGGCAGGGGGCAGTGGAAGATTATAACATATATAGGGCTCCACGGTAATAGTTTCATTTATTTGTTCCTATCTCAAGGGAAATGGAAGCTAAACCAAAGTAACGCATTCCTGTTTAATTTAGAGGTAAACTGCTGCAGCTTAGCTTTCACTTTCCGTGGAATAGGACTGGATACACAAAATAGCTGATGCACAGTAAGCCCAGCACCCTCACCACTTTCAACTACATATAATTTGCACATCTATCTATTAGGCCTGTGCAAAGTGGCAAGTATTTGCTTTGGATTCAGATTCGGCCAATTTGGAGGACAGCGATTCAGTTCAGAGATTCGAGTCACTGTCCTGATTCAATTCAGCTGATTCAGATCCAAAAGATCTGGCGCTCCTTCAGAGATTCAGACACAGACCAAACAGGCAGCTGGCACAGCTGCCTCCAGATGGTAAGTGTGTTGGGGTTGATAGAGGGGAGAGGGAAGGGTCATGGAGGATGGGGGGGGTGTTACTCGGGGAGGAGGGGGACGGGATGTGAGCACAGCAGCACTTGGAGCAGGGGCTTTGCCCTGCTGCTGCTTGCTTAGCCAGCATGGCGGGGTGGGGAATGGGGCACAGTGCAAGTGCAGCTCGCTCCGAGCAGAAGTGGGGGAGTGGCAGCAAGGCAGAGCCACCACTGCAAACGCTACCACACCCTCATCCTGAACCCCCCACTCCGGCAGGGCAAAGCCCCCACTCCCAGTGCTGCCACGCCCGCATCACCACTGGGAGCGGGGACTCTGCACTGCCGCTGCTTGCCAGCTTTTAACTGGTCTCCCGATTTGATTTGAAGATTCAGTCCCCAAATCAAGCCGAATTTCCTCCCAATCAAATCAACTACCAAAGCTTCGCACAGCTCTACTTTCTATACCTTTAAACTAATTCTCTATTTTATGATTTCCACAAAACCTTCATTTTGTCCCATGCACAGAACAGACCTGCTATAGAAATAAATCAGAGCTGTGCACTGAGAGAGGTTGCTGTCTGTAGAACTCCTGCTTCATTTGCTGCAGATGGCGGAAGGTCTGTGCAAGGAATGAGGAGGGGGCTGCAGGGAGAAAAAGGTTGGTCTTGTGGTTAAGATAAATGAATGCCTTGGAGAAATGGATTATGCCCCTGCCTCTGCCATCACAGAGTTCCTATTTAACACCAGGCAAGTCCCCTAAATCAAACCTTTCCCAAGTGGCCATTTATTGCGTGTTTCCTCTCTCCTAGTTTCCAACTTGAAACCACTGTGTCTGCTTTGCAGAAATGTGAAACAGTTAACAGATGCAACTGACGTCAGTAGGAGCTTTTCTTTGAAAATGTACAGTGCACTGCTCTGAAAGCCTAGGTCCTAGGTGTACCTAAACAGCTGTGACTATTCTTTGACCATAATTTCTCCCAAGCCTCAGTTTCACATCTGTGAAATGCACTGTGAAATGGGGATAATACCTTCCCTCAGAATGGCATAACGTCAATTAATTTGTGAAGCACTCATATACAGTAGTAATGAACACAACAGAATTAGGGGTTGCTCATGAGACTTTGTCTCTTCAAAACAAGGTCTGATTTAGTGTACCACAAATAAGATCTTGAGCCACATGCTGAACAATAACGTTAGAACAAAAAACCTTCCAGAGTCACTCGCTATGTGACCACCACCATTCTGTTTGCTGAATGAAGCAAGGGTCTTGTGGAAAAAACAGCACATAGTCATGTAATAATGTACTATCTGCACTACAATGCAGATGGACAAAATGCCAAATTAATATTGCATAACCTGTCTTAAGTTGGGTATTCCCTTCTCATTTTAGAGATCCATGTTGTGATGCTTAACATACGTTTTTATGCATGATCTCCTGCACACCATTTTTAAAATAAGGAAGGAAAAATTCTGGTATTATATTATTTTATTGCATCTTTAACTTGGGCATGAGAGCATTTTTTTATTTAGTGGCGTAGCCACAGAACTGACACTGTAGAGACTATTTCATTTGTCAAGTTTTCCTTACCATTCCTGCAAACACTTTCTTGCTAACTGCATAACTTGCATGACTGGTTCACATAACAGGGAGGAAAATGAGTTTGCTTTGAGAATGATCCTGAAGTATCTTATAAAGAATGAAGTGTAGGCTTTCACAAAATGGAAATGGTAGAAGCTGCAATTGAGCAGTTCTGATCACAAGAAAAAAATCACTAAACATTATCAGATAAGACACTGTAACTTTTCTTAAAACTGTGAAATCAAATACCTATTATATTAATATGACATCTGTTATTACTTAAATACTGAACAACTGATCTCTGCCTATCCTTTCCCCTTCTGCAGAACCTGAAATCAAGGGTGAACCCTATGGGGAACCAAAGAAAAGTGGATGGATGTTGCTATGGGGGTAACTGACACTTCCTGTCACACCAAGCAGGAGGTAGGGAGGGAGAACGAAATTTGGACTCAGTTCAGAAAAGCATGATATTACTTGGTACCATCAACAGTATGAGACTTCATAGACAATTAAAAAAGCCAGGAAGTTATACACATGCTCCAGCAGGTGCAGGGCAGGGTAGGGGGGGAACTCTCTCACTAGAAGGGTAGTAAAGCACTGAATCAGGCTACCCAGAGAGGTTGTGGCATTTCCATCCCTGGAGATTTTTAATACCTGGCTAGACAAAACCCTGGCTGGAATGTTCTAGTTGGAAATGGTCCTGCTTTGAGTGGGAGGCTGGACTAGGTGACCTCCTGAGGTCTCCTCCAACCCTAACTTTCTATGAGTCTGACACACACATCTGTGCCAACAATTTGTAACATTCAGGTTTCAAATACTGAGATTCTTCATGAAGAGGAAACAAATTCGGGAACCCAGCTTCATATTCAAGTCACAGCCACGGTGTCAGTGAGAAATCCTGATGAGTCCCGTCAGTTTTGTGCTTTCTCAAGTCGACTTGTATTGTGTTGTGGTAGAGAGAAGTCTCTTGCCAACCACAATCCTCCCAAAAATCAATTCCTGGCCTGCCAAATTCTGCAAAGCCATTCATAACTGGCATTCACTTCCCCTGGTCTTACAGAGTACTCTCTCCCCTCCCCCACCCCCTACCCCCATTGCAACCAAAGCAATCTGGAGGTCAAGAACGTAAGAAGTCTCCCCTCTGAGGTCCAAGGATAGAACAGCACTCTTTAAAAGACAACTCCTCCATAAATGCACGGTGGAAAGAGCACTTTCAAGAGATCCTGAACCAAGATTCTACCGCTGAAGACAACACCAAAGCCACTGCACAACTCCCCATTAAAGACTACCTTGCAGATCCAACAACTTATCAAGAGCCCTTGAAAACCATTAGGTAGATGAAGAGCAATGTAACACATAGTCCGGATGGAATACCCACTGAAATTTATAAGAAATAGGAAAACAAGCTCTCTCACCAACTACATGTCACTATTATGCAAATCTGTAAACACAAACAGATTCCCAGTGACTGAAGAGATGCCAAAACTGCTACCATATCAAAGAAAGGAGATAGACTGGGTTGCAGCGTTTATCATGGCATCGCTCTCCGGTTCCTGTCTGGGAAGATCTTCACCTGCATTCTCTTCAATAGACTTGCCTTCCTTGCTGAGGAGATTCTAATTGAATCTCAATGTCATTTCAGACCACTCCACGCAGAGGCACGATAAATATGAGTTTTGTTGCCAGACAGCTGCAGAAGTGCCCATAAAGTTCAAGATCTTTACATAGTCTTCACTGACCTAACTAAGAATTCATGGAAGATGAGATTTGGATGCCTGTTAATTTGTTACCATCATCAGACTCCCTCATGATGACATGACAGCAACAGTCCTAAGCAATGGCTCAAAAACTGTGCTTCTCATTATTAGAACTGGAGTGAAGCAATGATGTCTGACTGCACCAACACTTTTCCATCTATATCACAGCTATTCTGCATTTCATCACTGACAGGTTTCCATCTGGAGTCAGTTTCTGGCAGTCCATGGATGGGAATCTCTTTAAAATTAAATAGTTATGTTCCAAATCCAAGATAACCAACACTTCCATTACTAATCTTAAATTCACTGACAACAGTGTCACGTGTGCCCACTGGGTTGAAGAGTCCAGACCACTCTTGATCACTTCTATGAAACGTATGAATTGCTTGGACTCACTGTAAACTTCAGAAAAACCAAGATACTTTACCAACCCATCCCAAGCTAGCTGCTCTTCTACATATTGCAATTCAAGGAGAATCTTTGGAGAACATTGAGTATTTCCCCTACCTTGACCTTACATTACCAGGAACCACTCCTTCCTCCTGGAACCATTTGCCATGTCTGCAGTCAAACACGTGGAACTGAGATTGGCCTCTTCGGCCAGCTCTGGACTCTCTGACAACCCCCCTATTTATTAGAAGACTGTCTTCTTCATATCAAGGAACTGCTGCCATCACAGAGTAATATTGAAGTTATTGTGGCAATCCTTGTTGACCATTAAAACTCAAACTACAGAAAATACTGTAAGAACACTGTTGAACTTGAGGGGAAAGACTGGCAGTATTTTTTCTAAGCACACAGGTTTAAATGAAGTTGAACTGGAGAAATTCTCTGGTAGATGAAAATCTCTAACATGGAATTTTTTTATGGCTCTAACCGAAAACATTTGAAGCAAATGTCAACTCCGGAGAGCTTTCATAGCTTAATTGTTTCATAAGTTGTACTTAATGGTGTCTAGCCCATATCACAGGGGTAAGCAACTTTTTTGACCGGAGTGCCGAAAAACACCATAAAGCCTATCTCGGAAGGTGCCGGAGTGCCGGTATGGCAGAAAAACAAAATGAGGGCAAGGGGTACATGGCAGGATGCCCTGCTTGTGCCCCTTGCCCCCCACCCAAAGCCCTTGGTCCCCAGCCCTACTGCCCCTTGCCCCCCACCCAAAGCCCCTGCACGGGCTCTGGGTAGCTGCTGGGCCTGTGATGCTCTGAGCAGGGCTTGCAGCTACCTGCTGGGAGCAGCCCGGGATCCCGGCTGGCAGCAGCTCTCCAGACCCAGGGTGGCTGCAGCTGGGAGGCTCCAAACAGCTGCGCCGGGCTTCAGCACTAGCTCTGCACCAGTGTGAGCCAGTGTCCCTTGGAGTAGGTGGGGGGGGCGGGGCCTGAGGCAGCGCAGCCCTGGTCTCTCCCCGCTCCCAGCACCGAGGAGATGAGCCCGGCACAGCTGTTTATAGCCAGCCTGCTGCTGCTGCTGCTGCAGCTGCCCAGAGCCCTGGCTGGCTACAAACAGCTGCTCCAGGCTCGTCACTTCTGTGCTGGGAGCGGGGAAGAGACCAGGGCTGCGCTGCCTCAGGGCTGCACCGCCTGGCCAATCCCTGCCATATCAAAACTTTTAATATTCAGAAATACTAGCCAGTTGCCGAATAATTCAATTAATTGCCATCTCTTCAACCGGCTTTCTGGTCTCCACCTGTCATTAAATGATATAGAGAAACACTAGTATGTATAGTTTGCTGTGGTGATTATACCAATTGTCTGCAAGTCCACCATATGCATTACACTATACAAAACAGCAGCTACAAGCTCATTCCCTTCTTGTCAAGTCAGGATTTTAAACTATTGACTTATGGCTACAGGCCATCATTATTTATTGCAAAAATGGAACAGTCAATGCCAGCTTACCACCTTTCAAGTAAACATTGGCTCTTCTTTTTCCCCTTTACTATGGCAAGCTGCCTGGAAACATCTGTTCTTGTCATCAAAAACATTTTCTTAAGTCATGGTTTTGTCAATACAAACCAAATCAAGTCATTGCTATTAGGCAACTATAACTATTCATAAATGCTAAAACCATCACATACATACATTCCCATGCTCTGCTGGGAAGAGCAGTCAGCCAGGTCTGACCGCTCACGTAGGTTCCTAGCCAAATTATAGGACCTCCATGTAACGTAGGAGGTGCACAGTTCCACCATGGAAATGCCTTGTTGGACCTGGTCCTGGCCATAGGCAGTGACCTGGCGAGTTGACTGAGGGTGCTCGACCACCTGGGAGATAGCAAACATTGCCTACTGGAATTCACCATCCAGTGCAGGGTGTCAAAGGCCTGAAGCAAGGCAACAGCCCTAGATTTCAGGAGGGCAGATTTCAATGAGGTAAGGAGACTAGCTGGGGAGGCACTGAGATCCCGGAGGGGAGAGGAATCGGGAGTCCAAGAAGAGTGGTCGTTCCTTAAGGAGATGATCCTCCAAGCCCAAACGGGGACAATCCCAACACGGATCAAAGGAACAAGAGGGCTCAAAAGCCCCCATGGATCACCAAATGCATCCAGGAACATCTCAAAGCTAAAAAGGAGGCATATACCCAATGGAAGGGAGAGGCCATGACCAAGGAGGATTATACCTCCATTGCTCAAGACTGTAGGGTGGCTGTTAGGAAGGCTAAGGTGGAGATGGAACTGGGACTAGCGACCCGGATCAAGGATAACAAGAAATCCTTTTTAAAATATATTGGTAGTAAAAAGAAAGTACTGGGTAACGTAGGGCCTCTGCAGGATACACTACAAAATCTGGTGGTCACACCAGATGTCAAAGCTAGGCTCTTTAACAATTATTTTGCCTCCAACTTTTGAAGCAGGGACTGGGGCATCCCCCTGACCGGGATCCCTGACAGACCCAGGGGAGGCACTGCCAGGCCCAGGGTCAGTGAGGACCTAGTCAGGGAACTTCTGGTGGGACAAAACGTGTTCAAATCAGCAGGTCCTGACAATCTCCAAACCAGAGTGCTGAGGGAATTAGCAGAGGTCATTGCGGGACCCCGGCACAGCAATACGAGCACTCATGGTGCTCTGGCGAGGTGCCAGAGGACTGAAAAAGGGCCAATGTCATCCCCATTTTCAAAAAAAGGGAGGAAGGAGGACTCAGGAAACTACAGGCCTGTTAGTCTTACCTCGGTCCTGAAGAAGCTCTTTGAGAAAATTATCCAGGAGCACATCTGCGTGGTACCAGCAGTGGAGATCATGCTTAGGGGCAACCAACATAGGTTCATTTGAGGCAGGTCCTGTCAGACCAACCTGGTGGCCTTCTACGACCAGGTCACAAAATCCTTAGACGCAGGTGTGGTGGTGGACATAGTCTTTCTGGACTTTAGGAAGGCCTTTGAGTCTTTGACACTGTGTCTTACCCCATTCTCATTAAAAAATTAGGTGACTGTGATGTTGATGTCTACACAGTCAGATGGGTCACTAACTGGCTGGAGGGCCGCACCCAGAGAGTGGTGGATGGGTCTTTTTCAACCTGGAGGGATGCGGGCAGTGGGGATCCCCAGGGCTTGGTCCTTAGGCCCACACTGTTCAACATCTTCATTAGCGACTTGGACAAGGGGGCGAAAAGCACCTTGTTCAAATTCACAGATGACACTAAGATGTGGGAAGAAGTGGGCATGCTGGAGGAGAGGGACAGGCTGCAACTAGATCTAGACAGGTTACAGGGGTGGGCAGATAAGAATAGGATGGGATTCAATACTGACAAGTGCAAAGTACTGCACCTAGGGAGGAAGAACGAGCAGCATACCTACAGGCTGGGGAACTCTCTTCTCATCAGCAAAGAATTTTGGTGTTATTATTGAACATGGGCCACCAATGTGGGGACGCGGTCAGGAAGGCTAACTGTACCATGTCATACATCCACAGATGCATCATGACCAGGTCCAAGGAGGTGATCCTCCCCCTCTATGCAACACTGGTCAGGCCGCAGTTGGAGTACTGTGTCCAGTTCTGGGCACTGCACTTCAGCAGAGATTTGCACAGCATCAAGGGGGTCCAGAGTAGGGCCACTTGCATGATCAAGGGGTAGCAAGGCAGGCCCTATGAGTGGAGGCTATGGGACCTGAACTTCTTCAACCTTCACAAGAGAAGGCTAAGAGGATAACTGGTGGCCATCTACAAACTAGCCAAGAAGGACCAGCAGGCAATGGGAGAGGCCCTGTTCCCCTGAGCACTACTGAGAGTAACAAGGAATAATGGCCATAATTTGACTCAGGCTAGACATCAGGAGGCACTACTTCACAGTCAGGGCAACTAGGATCTGGAACCAACTTCCAAGGGAGTGGCCATGGCTCCTACCTTGGGGGTCTTCAAAAGGAGGCTAGATAATCACTTAGCTTGGGTCGTTTGCCTGGGGACCCGATGATCTGCTCAGGTCCCTTCCGACCCTACCAGCTATGAAACTATACAGCTCTAATTTAGACTGGTGTAAAGTAGTAATGATTCCATGTAGACTGGCAGAAGTAAAATCAGAATCAAATCCAGATCCTTGATAAGCACACACATTTTAATATTCACTCTTTATCATACACACAAAGGTAAAAACAATAAGGCAACAGAAACAAACATTTGCTGCTAAATGGGTTTTTAAAAATAACACTTTGGAATTTTCAGCTCCTGTTGTAGAATTGGGACTCTTCTATGGTCAGTTTCTGTCCTGCTGGGAAATTGCTTGTAAATGCACTATTTAAAACTGGTTTCCAGCTGATGCAATTGAACTGGTTAGTGTTGGTTAAGGTCATACTGTTATTAAAAGCTTTTCAATTTATGCATGTTTTTCCTAAAGGATGTGTTAGGATAGGAAGGTTTCTTCATGTATCTGGAAGGGAAACAGTTCTTGACCATTTTTGTCTTTGTAGATTTGTGCGTGTATTATAAACTATTCGTAAGTGCCCACAGAAATAGCCATAGGTGTACAATTTGAATACAAGAGATTAAACATAACTTGATCTGAAGGCTTCATAATATGACAAAAATCATAGTTCAAAAGGGGTATTGTATTATTCACTTACTTTTTCAAGGAAACTAACAAAAGTTTTAATAAAAATGTGATTTTGGTCCAGATCCACAAAGGGACAAAGCTGCTGCAACACTCAATATCACATCCCCTAAAGCTTGTCCTATATTAGGTACCTAGGTTCCTTTGACATCTGATTGTTAACCAGGGAGCTGCAGCACCTTGAGGTGCTGTAAGATCCTTTTAAAGGTGCTGTGAGGTGCTGCACAATATTGGCACTGTTAGGTGTGCAAACACTTATACGAGTCATGTGATACACCCAGAAATTTCAAACAGAAATCCACAGCGTCAAAAACATTCTAAACTACTGAGGTCTTTCTGAGCTCTTTGCAACAGAAGAATTGCTCTACTTTGTTTCCATCGTTAAAAAAAAATGAGTGAAAGTTAAAAGCTGACATTTTCAAAGGGTGCCTTGAATCTAAAAAGATTGAGAGCCACTGACCTAAACAAAAAGCCTAGACATACTGGGGAATACATACTGATATAAAGATAATGTCAAGATTTCTGCTTTTAATTTTCAAGTAAAACTTATTTAATCTTTTTTCACTCAAATACAATGTGCAGCAAATAAGTACCATAGAAATAAAATTATAAACAGGCCCATCTAAGCTTAAAATTTGAACCGTGTGAAATGCAAAAAATAAATAAGCAAACTATATGGTGAATTATAAGTGAAGGCCAAGATTTTTAAAACCACCACAAGTGAGTGTCTAACAGCAGCTCCTACTGGGGAATCTAAAGTAATTGTCTGGTTTGGAGAAGTTGTACTGAGCACTCCCAAGCAACTACCGCAAAAGTCAAACATAACCAGAGCGCTCAGCCCCTCTCCAGATTTTTGTCCTTTTAGTAGATGGTAAATTCATTTCTGAAGATTAAATTTTCTATGCATCTACAGAACGGGCAGAGGTAAACTCATATTTCATGCATGCTGTCCCAACACAGTGGGGAAAAGTCTCCATGCCAAGTTAGTTCTTTGCTTCTCTACTGAGAATAACATTATAAACTACCAACTGTGTTGGTGTACCCAGTTCACTGGGAACCATACTAATTTATTTCACCCTTAAGGCACCATGAAGTTCAATAGATTTGGGTTGGGACTTCAAATACAAACTCAAACTTCCCTCAGTGGTGGTGGTAGGATATTCTGATCCAAACTTTCCATTTATGTGATTATATAGTAAAGGCCAGTTGCAAAAACCAGATCCAGATCTAAATTCTTCCGAAAATTCAGGGAATTAAAATTCAGTGTTTTCCTTTGGGTCAATTTTAGGTGAAAGTAAAATTTATCTTAATAATGTCTTTTATTTTAACAAACCTGCTTATAATCTTTCTCCAATTCTGAACAATTGTCTGATTTAATCCAAACAAAATTCAGAATTTTCATCCTCCAGAAAGAGTCCAATATTCTAGTATTTAGTTTCATCCTAAATCAGAAAGAAATCTTCTGAACTATTTTTTTTGCAGCAGCTGCAGAGGAGAAGTCGGGGAGAGCAGGGGGGACAGGCAGGAGGTTGTAGCAGATATAATTCTGGTCTGGATCTGTGCTCAGGGCCAAGTCAGAGGCACAGAAGCTGCCGGCTCCTCTCTCTGCTTTGTATGTAAATATAAGACAAGTGGCTGACCAGGGGGGAGGAGGAGGGAACCCCTCTTATACCAAGTAGATGCGGTAAACCTTTCTTGTAAAAGTTGAGATTCTCTCTCAGAAAATTTTGATTGTGAAGAAACTGAATTTTCTATGTTGGAAAATCATTCAAATCAGTAACATAACTATGAGTGCACAAGAAGGGCGCCAGACCCATGCATTGACTTTGGAGGGGTGCCATAATAGTCCCCCACCTCCATGGAGTTTGCACCCTGGCAGCATTCGCACCCCCTGCAAAAAGGCGCCACCAACACAGCCACCACTCGCACCCCCCCGGCCCACCGCCAGCACTGCTGGTAGCATCGGAAGGCAGTCTGCAATCGCCACTGGCCACTGCTGACACTGCGCTGTCTGCGGGTGCTCACCAAACTCTGGTCAGCGCTCACTCCCCTCCCCACCCCATCCCCTGCCACCAACAGTGCCATGGCCACTGCTGGAGCTCCCTGCTTGCCACCGCTACGCTCCCACTGCTAACAGTGCCCCGCCTGCAGGAGCTTGCCATGTCCCCACCCAGCCTCTGAGGGCACGTGGTGTTCATGCCTGGCAGCAAGAGCAGCCCCACAGTGTTGCTCTTGCAGCAGCGGCCTGTGCACAGACTCAGCGCTCCTGCTGCTCTAAGAACAAGATCTGGGGTGACCAGAACATGCAGCCGCAGCAGCTTCTAGGGACTGTTTTGGGTAAGACTCCTGTGCCTCTCCATCCCCTGCTCTCAAAACTCACAACCACCCCAAATCAATTCTTGGAACTGCTTTTCCCCCACCCTGCTCTGCAGCAGTCTTTGCCCAGGGCACAAACCCTGCTTGTTACACCGATTCAGACCGATAATGCTCAGCCACAGTAAGGCAGCAGGTCTCACGGGCAACATGTTACTTTCATAGCATAAGTAAAATTGAAGATTTCTAATTCTCAGCCTGCCAGTCCTTCAATCTTTAAGCATATACTTATATAAATGAAGAAACAAAACAAAGATCTTTTCTTAAAACCATCACATTGATTCTGACCATCAAAATGCCAGAGCATTTGTCTGCTAGTTATTTTTATATCCCTATTTATTTGCTTCTTGTGCAAATTATATTCAATAGCAAGTCTGGGCTGCTAATCCTGTGCAAGCAGTTTTATAGTCCAATTTTGCTTTTATTTCCCAAGATTTCTAGTACTTTTTTGCTTTCAATCAAGCAATAAATATTAGTTCTGATTTAACATAGCAGGGAAACATATGCTTAATTTTAAGAATACAAGTAATCCCATCATTTCTCACCTAGGCAGTTAAGCATATGCTTAATTTAAAGCACAGTGGGACTAGTCACCTGCTTAAGGATAAACATATGCTTAAGTGGTCTACTGATGAAACATGAGAAATTCTTTCCTTGAAGTTAAGCACCTGCTTAACCATTCTGAGGGCATGGAGATAATCTCCCCTATTTTCTTTTGGTGCAACCACTTCCCACTCAGGAAGGAAATGCAGAGAGTCGCATGAACGTGAAGGGACAGGCATTCAAAAAGTCTGAGCCTGAACCGAGTCAATCTTTGCAGGTTAGTCTAACCTGCCTAGGACAAATCAATGTGTAATCACACAAACATCCCCTCTGGACTGAAAAAATACAGGCACATGCCTGCAGTGGCTCAGGCTATGAACTGGGGGGGGAAGGGATGCTAGAGCAGCCCTCCCTTCCCTTCCATAGTGCTGAGCTCAGTGGGGTGAGGCCAGACCCCAACAGGACTCTGGTTAAGGAGGGGTTCCCCTGCCCCTTCTGACCAGCCCAACAGGGAATTGATAAGACAGTGTTTGTCACCCCATTAAGAAAGCAAAAGAGGGACATTACCAGCTGCCTGTTGATTCCGCCTTTGTCACATCTGCCACACAATGGACTATAGCTAACATGTGGTTTGCTAGATAATGCTGAGAGGTATCTGTGCAAGGCAGAGGGGATGGGGATCCCTGCTTAGCAGGGAGTGGCAAGGGGAGTAGGGGAGCAGGGAGAAGTCAGGTAGATGCCTGCAGTCTCTGCCAGGCAGACCTACTGCAGCCAAGGAGCAGAGGGGAGGGGCTAGCTCTGCTGTGGAGCAGAGAACCCCATCCAGCCCAGAGAACATGCTGGGATGCTGGGGAGTCTGGTTTATCTGAAACCAGCAAGGGGTCTGGGACAGACATTGCATAAACACACATTGCTCAAATCAGTTAAGTCTGATACTACATTCAAACAGGTTCATCTCAAACCAGTTTCAGCCTTTTTCAAACAGGTTTGTGTGCATAGAACATCTGTTCTATTACAGTTTTAAAACAGTTTCTGATCACTTAAACCAGTTTATGTATAATGTCTGTCCCTAGATGAAAAGAAGACATGGATTAGCTGCACATTTCTGAACTACCAAATGTTTTGGTTTGGACTAACTAAATTTTGTGTACCAGCTGGTTTTCACAAACATATCACCCTGCTGGGTTTTTTTAAATGTTTCTTTTCTTCTGCTGCTGTATGAAATGCTCACAAAATGGACAAAGAAGAAAACTGATTAAAGCCATGACACAGAGAAACATTTAAGACTATGTTTAACCTTAAGCATGTAAATATAATCTCACTGACATCAGTGCTCTATTGCTTAGGCCTTGCAGACCTGATTCTCCAGGCTGACAGTAATCCTTTAGGTACACAGGACAAGTTGAATTAAAAGGCTATTTGGGCATTAGGTTTTTGTATTTATCTCAAATCTGGCTTGTCACAAACAATCTTCAACTGCCTTTGACAGAAATGTGTCTATGAATTTCCCCCTTGTTCATCTGAATATTACATAAGCTGATTGAATGCATGAAGTGTTTTTAAATGTTGCTTCAACACATTTTGATTGGCTAAGCAGCTAGGTAGTTAAAAATATTGTTTTGACACTAATTTAGCCAAACTGCATACAGATAATACAAAGGGACCTGTTATACTTCCTCCTTGGAGCACATTTTTAGAACAAGAACTTCACGTGACAAACAAACAACCAGAAACCGAGTTGCTACACATATCAGTTTTACTTTACCCCTTCAAGATGACGAGGTCAAATTCTGCCCTAAAAAACAGGTGGTACCTTGCTCAAAATAAATTAGCCATATCAGCTTCTTCTCTTTTCTTCAACGTTAGCCTTTTAATAGTAAGTAGTGGGACTCCACCCAACAGCTCACTAATCCTGTTCTTGCACAAGACTCTTTTAGGTTATAGAGCATGTGGAGGGCTTGTTTCACCACTAAATTACTTCAGCTTTATTGCATTTTTTCAATGACATGAAACTGGAGTAACACTGCAGTGAACTCAGTGCATCTCTTCTTCTACTAGCTTGATTCCCAAGGATTTACCAAAAAACACATCTAGCATAGCAGGCTCCCATAACAGGCTTAAAAACAACAGATAAACTGACACCTTGAATTTTGAGCCCAACAAAAATACAGGAAGACAAAACAGTACTTGGAATTTTTATGTTCTCATTTACTGAGTACCCAGATAAGGAACATTTGCCAGCCCATGAACTGAAACACCTCCAGTTCTTTTTTCAGTATTAGCTCCTGAACAGTATTGTTTATATATTAGGCAATGGGTAACTTGAGAAGAAGCCATCTTGCTGTACTCAAGAGGGAAGTTTATCCCAGAAAAGAGCATCTCTTCTCATATAAATCATAAAAGACTGCTTTTCCCTTCAGGGCTATTGTAAATTTAGTGAGAATACTACTGAGATTGCTGGGCCTTAACCCTGCTCAACATGCAAGCAATAATTCCTGTACAGCATTTAATTTCTTCATTTTACTAGACTATCTGTAAGCAACCCATCCTACACATATTCTCCACCATATAAAGAAATGAACTGTATGCCACTGTTTTTAATGTTTAACCAAATAATTCAAGTACAGGTAACCCTTGTCTAAAGGCAGAATTATAAGGTCAGGTTTCATTTTTTGTTTCTGAGCTAAACAAGGAGACGCTGATATTGTGCCTAGCCACAGTAACAAAGTAATTGAGACCATTTACCACTAGGAATGGCTCCCACTGTCAGTCAATGGTTGAAACCTAACCAATAAGCTCTGTAGACGGCTCTTTAAACAATAGATGTAGAGACAAGCTTTGGTAAAATTATCATAGATGTTAGGGTCGGAAGGGGCCTCAATAGATCATCGAGTCTGACCCCCTGCATGGCGGGAAAGAGTGCTGGGTTTAGATGACCCCAGCTAGATGTCTATCTAACCTCCTCTGGGAGACCCCCAGTGTAGGGGAGAGCACCACCTCCCTTGGAAGCCCATTCCAGACCTTGGCCACTCTAATTGTGAAGAAGTTCTTCCTAATATGTCTAATCTAAATCTGCTCTTTGCTAGCTTATGGCCATTGTTTCTTGTAACCCCCCAGTGGTGCCTTGGTGAGTAGAGCCTCACCAATTCCCTTCTGTGCCCCCATCGTGAACTTATAGGCAGCCACAAGGTCGCCTCTCAACCTTCTGTTGCGAAGGCTGAAGAGGTCCAGGTGCCCTAGTCTCTCCTCATAGGTTTGGCCTGCAAGCCCTTAACCATACGAGTGGCCCTTCTCTGGACCCTCTCCAGGTTATCCACATCCCTCTTGAAGTGCGGTGCCCAAAACTGCACGCAG
>JAGPOW010001296.1:41608336-41620704 GCA_030014935.1 Caiman crocodilus | reverse complement strand
GCTACAACCAACACCTTTGAAACACAGGAATAGGAAGTTTTAGAAGAGGTTTGGATATGCTCCAAAATCTCTTGAGTATGTAATGCACTACAAAATGACCTGTGCCATGAAAAAATTCATCCCCAAGGGCTAAAGTTTGGTAAAGCTCTAAAAAAATTGAAAATGGTAGGTAGGCTGCAATATAACATATTGGAACCTTATCTAAAGTTCAAGCTATCCCCAGATGTAGAGATGTTGGCTTTGCTCTAGACCATTTCCTAATCTGAACTAAACCCCAAACAACTGAAAGGGCCAATTTCTTCACTGGTGTAATTCTTATTTTACATATCATAGGTTATACCTGGGATGAGTCTGTCTCCTCGTGTTCAGTTCATCACCACTTTAACAACAAAATGACTTCATTCCATATAGAGCCCCATCCAACTCCCACCAAAATTAATACAAGTTGGAAGGGATCCATAATACATAACTGGTGTCATGCTATATAAAGACATCAGTCTTGACACCTTGAACTCTCTCCCAGTTTTCAAATTAAAGTTCAAATAACAGACAGATACATTGTTTAATGCCTCTCAAGAAATGCGTAGGATATAAAAAACTTGAAATAGTTCTGCTGTTTAGACATGAGAATATTACTTTTATAACTACTTGAACTTAAAATTGGATATAAATGCTTGCTTCCAATGGTTAATAATAAAAAAGTCTGAAAGATTACTTTCTGCTGGCTGCTTTGTTTATATTTAAACAGGGAAAGAAATGCTTTGCATCAAGGCAGCCACTATTCAAAGATGAGCTTTAGGAGAATAATCACACAATCACAACCAAAATTACAATGATTTAATTATTCAATGTTGCCACAGACTATAAAACACGCATTGAAAAACCTATTCCAACTAATTGTGAAGCAAAAAAAAAAAAAAAAAATGAAAATCTACTTATATGAGTACAGAACCTAGTACGCCCAGTCCCAATACTTTCAGGCAACTGTGACAGATTCCACATATGCCATGCCACCTCCCAGTCAACCCCAGTACTTAACCTTGTCCTTACTGGAGCACCAACTCTGATCCACTGGAATATGCATAATAAAAACAAAAGCCAGCCATTAGCAGACTACGGTGGATTGGCCCAGAGGTTTTCATTAATATATAGAGAAAGTAACTTGGACCCATCTCGAAAAGATGGAGAAAGTGATACTGATACTCACTGTACTGGGTAAGAACACTGATTAAATATCAGTGCAACTAACTGCTTAGGAAGTTGCCATCATCACTTCCACAAATTAAAAAAAAGAAACCAAACAAGATTTGCATAAAAAGCATATATTATAGATTAAAACTACACCGAGAATATAAGGCGGAGCTTGATATAATTCCCCACATGTAAAGTTGCACAGAAAAACACCTAATGCACTGGGACACAAGCAACCACAGATACTTTCAGCGGTATTAGAAACAGCAATTCTCCAGCAAAAACAAGTGCTCATCCGTACATCTGATACCACGCACATTCTTCTGATCTACAGCTGATTCACAACACTACTGGGGTTTGAGTTCTTGAGCTGCTGGACCTCTACCCTGACATCAGCACTCTGAGCTTTGAGGCACCATTAGTGGGTTCATCTATGTACTTGGGTTTCACAAGAACTGGATAAGGCTGTTCAGTAAGCGGATAATTTCAACAAATAGCTAAGTTACATGAAGAAATGGATTTGAGAGTGGGGGTGGGGGGAAATACCAGTATCCAGCCAGCCCCCACCTCCAGGATACTCACAGTACAGATCAAAACATTGTGGTCTGATTCTAATCTCAATTAAAATACATGCCAAGCCAGGAACTGTAGTATCAAGATCCCCCTTCTTCTAAATGGAGTGCACAGGGAAAGGCTGAGGTAAAAGGGCACAACTCTCTCATATGAGACAAATGGAAAAGAGAGTGAAAAATAACAAAATAACAAACCTGATACCGATAAATAATATTTTCAGAGGTTAGTAATAGAGGGGAGGATGCAAGACCAATGGTTTGCATTTTATTTCAGGTTATTCAGTCTAATGGGAAACAGGACTTATGGATCTTCCCAAAATGGAATGAGACAATGTAAGAACCTGCAGATCATCTAGTACTATGCTAGAGAAAATCCTCGTTATGCTTGTCTTGCATTTTAAATTGTTGTCACCCAGTGAAAACCAAGTCACAAAAACAGAACCATGACCCCAGCTAGACAGAGCAAGGTGGACTCATCTGCAAAAAGCAACAGAAATCCAGGCTAATACCTGCAAACCCAATGCTGTTCTATATCCCTCTCCCCAGTGCAGAACTGCCACTGCTAAACAAAAGCTAGGCAAAATACAATTAAGTTTCAGATAAGAAAACCATTCTGCATTTAATGAGAAAAAAATACTTATCAGGGCTTAAAGATTTAATATATTTAGCCAGTAATAATATCTTCCCTCTAAATAAAGAGCCATGGGAAAAGATACCTTCCCCTTGCAAGTATCTTGTTTGTCTTTAGAGCTGAAATAGAATGTTAAAAATAAGTATTAAAAATGCCACAAAATAGTAAATAAATAGCCAATGTAAGTTGGATAAAAGATTGGCTCAGAAGAATGCTTTTGGCCTGAATAGAAAGATATGCTTTCATCCTGTTTTGACTATGCTCATACATTTACCTAACATAATTGGATGTAGTTAATATTGCAGAAGCCTTCAAGCAGTGCACATTTCCATCATTAGTGGGTTTAAAGCCTTAATGATATCTCCTGCAGAAAAAAACAACATAGGCTCTAGAAGTGACTGGCAAGTTTTCAACAGGAGAAAAAACTGGAAAAGAGACGTAATGAAATACTGATCTTGCTTTTCTGAGTCAGTTGGAAATAAAACTTTACAGAAACCACAAAAAGGGTTAGGGGTGATAGCAAGGATAAGCAAGTGGGTAAAGAATAGTCCACAAGTTAATCTTAGAGTATCAGACGAATTAATATAAGAAAGAAAGAAGGAAACATAAGAAAGAGAGAGCCCTTCTTTTTTTCTCTGTCTCTGCTGCATGCATGTGCATGCAGAGACAGCATTTTTAAACCAGTCTCTTTTTACACCTGCAGCAAAACCACCTTCTGTACTTCATTATGTGGGTCTCTTCTTTTTTAATTTCAATAGACTTGGCAAGAAAGTCTTGCATCTAAGAAGCAGCATATCACAATACATGGAAATGTAAAGGATTTTTTTATTGACTAATTTTGACCATTTCCAGGAACAGAAATTTCACTGGCTGGTTTAGTTTCAAAAGAAGTGTAATTGTGTACAGCTGTATTCAGCATGTTTAAACCACCTTGTGCAACTGCTGAAAGGAAGATTTGCACACATTATCAGGCACTATCATTAGTTCTGTACATTGTGTAATCCATCTGGTTTTCCCATGTCTACCTAGAGGCAGGTATTGAACTAATGACAGATGGTTGTAACAGGAAAAATAAAGGACTTAAAAAAAGAAGCTGATTATTACTAGGTACCATTATTGCCTTTGTATTCTTGTTTCCTTTAGTCCTGCAGACTTTTGGTATCAAAGAGTTATATATACAGAAAGAAGGACAGATAATTTACATTTCACCTACATTTTTCTCTTCAGTGTTTACAGAAAAGATGTCCAGACATCAAGCAGCGACACAAAACCATAAACAAACAGAAAAACTTAAAGGCATATTCTAATACCTCTAGTCACACTGAAAAATACCACATGATTGGTCCTACAGAAGTTTATGAAGTCACTCGCTACAAATATGGTATGCAACATGAGTCAAGTTATCAATATCTAACTTGGAGTTTCTGCCACTGTCCTTAATGGAAAGACTCAAAAACAAAGGCCTACAAATTTCCCAGCTTCCTTAGTCCAACCTTTTTGGCAGGCATGCCACAAATTAGCCCCACACCCACTCTGAGTGCCATTCTGAACCCCTTCCTCAATTTTCTGATATACTTTGTATTTCCTGCCTTGCACTCCCTGCATGATGTCCTAGTCTGCTTCCTGCCCTACCTGCTGATGAGTGGCCTGACCCCTCCGATCTGCTGTGTGCCACATAGAGAGGTTGCCCATGGCACTTGTGCCACAAGCTGGCCACCCTTGTCTTCTTATGGCATCTAAAACTACATAGCTTTCAAATACCTGATCAGAACAGTTTTCATTTTGTAGGAGAAATACAACTCAAAAAAACTTTAATCCATCCCATTTTCTGTCATATCCCATGCCCAACTTTTTCATGCTCTGGAAATTAATTGCTGCTACTTCACAGTGAATTACTGAATGAGTCAGAACCATAACATGTATTGGTCCTTCTCAATAAGAATAAAAAAAAATCTTAAGGAGAAAAGTACCAAGAATCTGCTTTAATGTCCTCTTGTTCAGCAGATTTTTTTCAGAAAGAGTATATCCTACATCCTACCAAAACCATAGCTCTGGCCAGGTGCTGGATCCATCCGTGAGGGTCCTCAACTAGCCATCAAGTGAGAATGCCTTACTACTGTTTCTAAGCAGCTCAGCAAATCTTAGCTGCCATGGCAATCAATAAGGGATAAGGTAGTCTTCTCAAGTCAGTGCTACATAGACAATATTTTAAACACGGCAACCTGCTTACAGAACATCCTCCTTAAGAAAACAAGCCAAACAAATGATTTACAATGGCAGTACGATATAAGGAAGAGAGAAAGATTTTGCAGTGGAAAACCATTCCAAGTCAGGCAACCAGCACATTCTTTCTACCTGTGAAATAATGAATTGGACTCTGGTCAATCTACTTGTTTGTAAACTGTTTTGTGACATTCAAAACCAGAGTAATTATGCCCTTATAAACATGAGTGACAATACATTCATTAAACACTCTTATTAAGTGGGAAAGGATTACTATCCATATTTTCTGAACAAGGCACAGAAAGACTTAGGAAAGCATCCTTAAGCACGCACTAGAGACCCACTAAAGTCAATGAGACTTAAGATGGTATTTAAAAGTTAGACACGTGCTTAAGTACTGATGTACTTAGCCACACAGTTAAGTGCTAGACCTGGTCAGGAAACCATTTACCTGTCCCACAAGAGTTGATTTCAATTTTTCTCAGCCCTAATTGAGATGAAAAGTCAAAAACAACCCCAATGTTCAAGGATAATAAAAATATTGAATTTTTTACATGAAGTGTTTTGATATTCAATGTCAATATTTTGTAACCTTTAAGAGGTATATAAGTAACAAAGAGCTACAAAATAGCATAGCATAGCCCCTCATTACAAGTGTGGTATGTCCACAGTGGTTGATGTGGATCAGCCATACGGTTAGAGGAACTCAGAAGTAAGTAAGTATAAATTAACTAATATTTCAAAATGAAGTAATTTTATAAACATGTCACACAATGGGATGTTTAGAACAATTCAAAACTTTTTTAAACATTCAGATCAGGAGATATGTGAAGACTGACCCTTTTCCACAAACAATTTTGTCTTTGACAGCATGATATTTTTTGATGACAAGTGTTTAGTTAGGAAATTTCTATTTCCGCTATGGTAAAGAATGTTTCTGTGACAAAGTGTTTCCTAAATGCTCAGTGTCACACAGGAAGGCCATAGCAGAGCCCAAAACTGAACCCAGTAATGTACTGCATGGGGTTTGTTTGTCCATGTGAGATCAGACAGGGAGCAACAAGGCAACCAACATTACTGAATGGACAAAACAGTTACCTGAAAGCAAAACAGTAACAACAGGAGACAGGCACAATACAGGATAGCCCCAACTATTTGGCAGGAGTTGTACACACACACACACATATACACATGTACTCAGTACATAAAACCAAGGTCTCCTAAATCACAGTCAAGTGACTGAATCACCAAAGAATCCTCATTTTAGAGGTGCACCAAAACATCAGTCCATATCATATTGGCACTGATAAAAAAAAAAAAAATCAACATTATTATCAATCAGCCTTTTTTAGCTGATGTGGCTGATAATGTTGCTGATCAATGCTGTGTGCATGCCCACAGCCACAGCACGCATATGGCCAGGAGTGCAATCCCACCAGCTTAGAGAGCAGCGTCCGGCTAGGAAGTCTGTTAGGGTAAAAGGTGTTCTGGCCCCCCTCCCTGCCACAAGACCCCCTAAAGTGAGGGAGGGAGTAGGGCAGGCAGGGCATGGGATGGAGCCAGAGGCTCATCCGGGGGCCAAGGAATGGGGGCAGCTTCTGCTACTGAGCACACAAGTAAAGGAGCCATGGGGAGCATGTGCCCTCCCAGATCCATACATGGGGTGAGGGTGGGCTGCCATTGTACACTTGGGATAGGGGCTGCTCCAGTTTCTTCCCGACAGTGGCGCTAGGGCCAGATGTCAGATTCTGTCCCCACTGGGAGGGGAGGCTACAGCCAAACTTAGGGTGACTCTAGCCTCCATTGTAGCCCTCCCTCCCAGTACTGCCACCGCCCACCCCTACCAGCTCAGCCCAAGCACAGCCACCACTGGAAAAAGGCTGGAGCAGCCCTGGCCCTGATCACACAGTGCAAATCTGCCCTTACCCCATGCAGAGAACAGAGAGGGCGGGGGGGCACATGCCTCCCATGCCTCCCCTGGGGGTGCATGTAGCAATGGGAGCTGCCCCCTCCACCTCCCTATACCCCCAGATGAGCCACCAGCTCCCTCCCACAGCCCACCCCCCCAGCATCTGCCCTACTCCCTCCCTCACTGTGGCTCCATGCCCCTTCCCCACAACAGGCTTACCAGCTGAATGCTGCTCTCCAGGCTGCTGGGTTGCATCTCAGCAATCGGATCAGTATGGGCCGATACGGCTGGTTAATAATCAGCCATCAGTATTGGCCAAAAAATCTTTATTGGTGCACCCCTACTTCATTTCATTGGGAACTAGAAGACCATATGGCTCCCATGATACAACATGCTGCATAATGATGTGGCTGATACGACAAGACTTTCTATAAGCCTAACCCATTCCTAAGCTTGATTAATTTTGCAGCTAATGTCAGTAATCATTCGACAGCTTTACTTAAATGCCATTACCTGCAGGAAAAGCGAGAGGGAGAGGTTGTTTATTATGCATACACAAAGGCCCACCCAATCAGAAAGAAACAACCCCTTTCAAAATTATTTAGCTGCATATTGTAAGCATATGGTACGTAGCAACATTTCTAAACAGATAAACAAAACTGGACTTAATTACCCATAAAAATCAGCCAAAAAGCTAGTAATGTGAGATGGGCACACAACAAACAAAACAATATTAAGTCATTGAAAAGGCTTCATGGGGAAGAAATCATTAAAAATTAACTGACCCAACTAGAAAAGCATTTGACTTAACTCTGAAGATAAGATTAAAAAGCACTTTGGTGAAAGATATTTAGAGAGAAAGTTCTATCATTGTGGTTCCTGAATCAAGAAAAGCCTGCCCTAGTTCTTTCAAGTTAGAGTTTGAGGTAGAAAAGTAAGAACACGTAAATCCTCCCTCACCTGCCTCAGAGGGAAAAAAAATACATCCAATACCTTGGGGCCCTGATGCTTGACTGTGGATTTTGGGTGCAAATTAACATTAAGTAGCCAAGTGGTATACATCTGTCCCAATTCTCTGCTGGCATAACTCCATTTATTTCAATGGAGTTATGCCAACAAAGATTTCAATCCAATGTTTTAGGAGGATGTATGACCTAACAGATGTAGAAAATTTTTGGGTGCAAAATACATTTTGATAAATTCAGCACTTGGACATTTTTCCTTGAATTCTTCAAGGCAGGAAGCAATTTCTGAAAGCAGGGTACCCTCAACTCAACCAAGCAAGGTAGAACCCTAGTTTATATACCATTCAATTTGTGTTTAAATTCATACTACAAGGCAAAATATTCCCACTGTGGGCACATCTATATGAGACATGTTAAGGCACATTAGCCTAGTTTACTGCACAGTAAGTGCACACATTTACACATACACATGCTTACCATGCTAGATTAAAAATCCTTAATACCATGTCAATTTGCTACCTGGAAATGCAAGTAGTAAATTTATGCAGGATTAGTTACTGAGCAGTTACGCATGTGTGGATGTGACCTGGAAGCATGTCTGCTTCTGGGTCTGCCCAGCCACAAGGGAGTCAGCTTCAGGCCAGCCCCAGGGCTCCAGGATGGGAGCCTCTCCTGCTCCAGGGCTGGGCTGCCTCTATGCCAGGTCCTGTCTGCAGGCTTTAAAAACCTACAAGCATTTTGAGCCCTGGGAAATGCTCAACAGGGAGCCTGAGGGCACTCCAAGACCTGTGTCCCCCTAGGCAGGCCACAGCCTGTCTGTGCCTGCCTGCCTGAACCCCAGAACTGCTGTTTGGCATCACACTGCTGCACGGCTGCCAGGACAGTGCTGTCGAGGCCAGCAGGGTGCTGCATGATGCTGAAGCCTCCATCCAGGCCTGTCAATTCCCAGGGCCAGCTGCAGGCAGTTTCTGGCCAGCAGGGTCAGTGCCATGTGTCTGCAGCACACCCCTAGCAGCCTGCCCTCTGCCTGAAGGTGCTGCAGGACATTGCATCTGCTGCATGGCTGCCAATCCCGTCCTATGCCCCTGCTCTGGGTGCAGGAGGCAGGTGTCCAGGGCCAGCAACACAAGGACAACCATGTGGGGGCCCAAAGAGCCAGCACAAGACCCATCATAGCATCCTCCTCACCCAGGCCCATTCCCATGTCCGTGCCCATGCCCATGCCCATGCCTGCCACCTGGGGCCCCAACTGAACTGAGGAGGAGATTGGTGGCCTTGTGTTGCTGTGGGGCAAGGCAGAATTGCCTCACCAGTTTGAGCGGGAGCAGGTGCTCCAATGCCCACATCTATGAGGCACTGTCAGGCCAGATAAGGGAGCACAGGCACAACCAGTGGGCGCAGCAGTGATGCATAAAGGTCAAGGTCTTGCAGGCACAGTGGGTCACCACGACCTACCACAATCATCGGTTTGGCCATGCCCATAAGCCCATGCCCTTTATGCAGCAAGTGAAGGCTATCCTTGCGACCTGGGACCCAGGTCGAAACCATGCTATCTTTAGCAGCACTGGCAACCTACCTGTGCTTCCACCCATCCACGTCACCAGAGGGGAGCCCCTCAGGTGTGCAGTGCCTCGTCCCAACGAGCTCCCCGGCTGCAGTTTCCAGCTGCCACTGGGCCCCTGGTCAGGGCTAGTGCCAGCACCAGCCTCTGGTTGGGGAGCCTTGGCCAGCGCCTACCTCACCAGTTCCTCAGCCCCAGGGCCAGCCATGAGGTGCAGTCGGCATTGACATCGCCAGCTGACAGCAGCACCAGCTCCTTCCTGGTGGGGGCCCTAGCCAGGTACCCACATGGTGTGCCCCTCCATTGGAGGAGACTACTTGGAGCCACACACCATCACTATCACCCAGATCTGAGTGGAACCACTGGCCACGCCAGTCCAAACCACATGGCAAGGCTCATACTGGGGGGCGGGGGCCTCCCTGCCCCAGCACCTGCTTCTGTCCCCCAACTCCACTTGCACCCCCCTGGCCCCAGGTTCACTCCCCAACAGTGAACAGGGAAGCAGGAGACAGTGATAAAATTTATTGAGCATCCCATGTCTACAGCTAGGTGGGCATAGGTCTAACACACTGAGAAATGCATCAATGCTGGAGATGATGTCCTTCTTGGCTGTGTGTGTGTGGGGGGGGGCAGCAACATGTATCACAGCCACAGATAGCCCTCCAGGTGTTGGCAAAGGTTGTGGGACAGACCTGACCTGCCCTCTGTGCCATTGTAGCTCAGGGCCCTGTACCAGGTGTGCCCAGCAGCAGCAGGGCATAGTGGGTCAGACACCCCTCAGCCCACGCAAATAGCTCCTCACACACTGCTTGCAACATGTACAGCAGGGGCATGCTTGTGGTGCAGCACCAGCGCACTGAGAGGTTGGCCCCAGGGCACCTCCCCAGAGAGGTTCCCTGTGGGGAGGGCAGGAGCATGGGCATCTCATTGTCCCAGGCATCCAGGAGCCCCATGCCCCTTAAGCCTGGGCACCATAGGCTAGGTGGCAGCACAAGAAGGTGACTAGCCTGCAGGAGGAGAGCCTGGCCTGTCCGGCCCTGCAAAAAGGACTGGGGGAGGCAGGCGGATTGTGGCCAGCACCCAGTGGCATGGCAGTCCCTGGGAAGCAAGTGTAGACAAGGAACTCAGCCCGCAAATGCCTGGGCCCAGGCCTGCCTGCCCGCCCAACTTTATAATGGTCCCTGGGCACCCGTGCTCACCCAAATCCTGATCTGAGGCTGGGCAGCACACAGCCCCTGGTACAGAGCATCTTATCTCAGAAATTTCTCTGCAAACTCTCACAAACAGCTTCTGTCTCACGTCTCTACAAGTGCCGCAGCGGCAGGCAGGGCACAGGCTGCTCCTGGCAGCCAGGATACAGCCTCAGGGTCGCTGGCACCCACAGCCAGGGCCCTCCTGCAGACGTACCCGCTCTGCCAAAGGAGGACCCAGGACAGGACGCTCCTCATGGAGCAGCTGGTGGTGACATTGTGGGACCAACTAGAAAACTGACAGGCCTGGTGGGAGAATGATGTCACTCATGAGGAGGTAGAGGTCCTGGGAAGTCCAGGCCAAGCTCCTGGCCCTGGAGCACAAGCAGCTGCAGGTGCTGAGGAAACAGAATGCCACTCTGGGCCAGACAGTGCAGGTCATGGATGACATGGTGCTGCACACTGTTTTGGCCCTTACAGTTGTATTCATGCCACTCAATGCCCAACCCCATGCTCTGCCTGCCCTCTGGTAGCCACCCACTGCCCCACAGCAGGCCCCAGCCTGGGCATGGGAGGAGGTCCTGCAGCATGCCTCTATCAGCCCGAAGCATCTGGCCCAGACCTGTCCCAAGTGTCCTGCCACCCAGGCCCCCTTCCTGCACCCAGCCCTACCACGCACCTTAGTTCCACACAGGCGTGGAGCCACAGCTGCCTGCAGCCAGAGGCCAGGATGCTGGCCATATGCCCCCAGGCTCTGTCCCCTAGGCACTCCCACCCCACAGCTCCCTACCCCAGGACAGCCTGTAATGGACATTGTACATAATTTTCATGGGAAGCAAGGGTTTTACTGCTGGTGGACGGGTTGGGTGGTGGAAAGGCTCTGTTTGTTGAGTGGGGAGGAGGGCTCTGTTTATTAGGGAGGGAGGAGGAAAGGAGGTTCTGGTTGATGTGAGGGAAATAAAAACTTGTTCTTGTGAAATAGGTGTGCAGTGAGAGTGGTGCTGGGGATGGGCGGCAGGTGGGGTTGGGGGTCCATAGCCGATGGTGCTGGTGAGCTAAAGTGGGGAGTGCTGAAGGAAGTGGTTGGCCAAGGCATTCCACACCTGGTGCTCTAGTCCCACTGGTGAGCATGCAGCTCTCCTGGGGCCTGTGGGGAAAACCCACCACTGCCACTGTAGGTGGTGCTCATGCTGCCAGGTATCCCCTGCACACCATGCCTCCTCCACCCAGGCCTCACAAAAGAGCTCCCCACCAGGCCTCACAGATGTTATGCAGCACACAGGCTATAATGACAACCTGGGACAAGCTGTTCTTGGCAAGCATGGTGAGCAGGGAGGGAGCTCCAGAAGCCCTAAAGGCAGCCAGAGGAGCTCTCCACCAGGGTGTGGGTCCAGCTTAGGCAGCAGTTGAAGTGGGCTTGGCAGGGGAGCAGGTAGCCAGTGTAGGGCCACATAAGCCAGGGCAGGAATGGGTAGGCAGGATCCCCAATGAGGAGGGGCAGGCAGGATGGCCATGACACCTAGTTGCAGGTCCAGCACCCCTGATTTGAAGTGGCCACTCTCTGCCGGGCCTGGCAGACCAGAGTTCCAGAAGACATGAGCGTCATGGGCACTGCCTGCCCAGCCAGCGATCCTGTGCACAAAGGCCCTACAGTGGTCCACAATGGCCTGAAGCACCACCAAGTGAAAGCCCCTCTGTCTGTAATACGGTTGGTCTCTGTGGGGCAGGCAGGTGATGGGGATGTGGGTCCTGTTCAGGGCCCTGATGCACTGGGGGAATCCCAGGGCACAGAACCCCATCACCACCCACAGAGGGTCATGCACGCAGAGCATGGTGTCTGTCAGCATGCCCTGGAGGGCACTGCACACCTCAAAGATGGCTGCCCTGGCAGTGGCCTTGTCCATGCCAAACAGGTGGCTGATGTACTGCAGGCTGGCAGGCATGACCAGCTTGAGCAGGGTGAGGGCCAGGCTGGTGGCTGCAGGGAGGGGTGGCTGCGTGCCAGTATCCTACCACTCCAGGTGGGGCTGGAGTTGCTCCATGAGGTTGCAGAACATAGCTCAGGTCATGTGAAAGGCCTCCAGCTACTGCCTGTCATCCCAGGTGTGCTGGATGATGTGCCACCA